>OZ019968.1:6132505-6852505 GCA_963970395.1 Ephialtes manifestator | reverse complement strand
ATATTCGAAACAAATATGAGTCATTCTCTGTCAGTTCAGCCACTTTTTTTTCCGACCCTCTCAGATTTATCCCATAATTGGCCACATTTTAGTACCACTTAAAAGCACTCTTTGTGAATTTTTTCAGATTTTTTAATCCATCTATTTAGGAAATGTATATTTTTTTTGTTATTCATATAACTTTGATTGCGTAAATCTGACAAAAAAAATCACACATACAAAAAAATGTTGTTTTTCAATTAAATTTGTATTGCAATATGTCTCATATTTTTATTCGTGTTGCAAAAGCTGTTTACAGCAAAAAAAAATGTTAAACAATTTTTTTTACTCATTCGGATACCTTCGATATCACTGCCAATTTTATACAAGCTACAGGGATATGTCAAAAACATACAAAAAAATTGGCATAGTGGGCATCGACTATTCGAAGGAGAAAAAAAAACTTTCCAAAATTTTCGATCCAATAAATGGCTATACGCACGAATAACTGTATGTAAACACTGAAGGCCGTGTCGTCGTTATGCGTCAAGTAGCTCAGTGGATCGATTATTTGAAGGAATAACAAAAAATAAGTGAAATAGAAAAATATATAAAAATAAAAAAAGCAATTAAATAAAATTAATTAATGTTCTTTCCTTTTTGAATCCTTCAACTAGTCGATGCCCACTACACCAATTTTTTTGTAGGTTTTATACATGTCCCTACAGCTTATAAAAAATTGAGAGTAATATCGAAGGTGTCCGAATGGATGAAAAAATTGTTTAACATTTTTTTTCTGCTGAATATCGCTTTTGCAACAAGAATAAAAATATGAGACCTATTGTATTACAAAGTTGAGTGAAAAGCAACATTTTTTTATACATGTATTTTTTTTGTCAGACTTACTCCATCAAAGTTATATGAATAATAAAAAAAAATACATTTCTCAAATGAATTGTTTCAAAAATCTGAAAAAATTCACAAAGAGTGCTTTCAAGTGGTACTAAAATGTGTCCAATTATGGGATAGATCTGAGAGGGTCGAAAAAAAAGTGGCTGAACTGGCAGAGAATGCCTCATATGCAAGTTAATAATCAATTAATAACTCCTCGGCCTTACTATTATTCAAAATAATGTTCATAGTATCTGTAACGGCGCCAATTTTTTTGTTCCATTATTAAATACTGTAAAGAATTCCTAAAAAATTTGATCGAATCGACAAAAGTAAAACTACAAATAAGTTGTCGAAAAGATGTTTCGAGTTCATAAATAAATCTGTTACCTCCAATTTAACAATTTATATATATTTTCAGTGTGCGTAGAGAAGAGATAGACTGTAGTGTCGTACCAGGCAACCAGTAATTATAATTTATCTCACAGATTTACGAGTCTCCTAAAAAAAAAAGGAAAAAAAAGAAAAAGAAGAAGAGAAGCCTTTTAAACGCCACGAGATGTAGGATAGCTCGAGGAAAGGAAGCGTGAGGACGGAAATGTGTGCTACCGCTTCTGGTCGAGAGACCAGCATGCGTTTAATTATATGAATTATGAAAGTTTATAATTGACCTCTCGTCCCATTCCATTTGCGTAGCTCGCGAGTTTTCGCTCGGCTACGAATGTCGCGTGACCCGAGGTGTGAGAAATGAACGCCTCGCATGGATGCTTAGATAGATGGTGATTAGGCCGACAGAGATCCCCTCAACTCTGACCTGTTCTTTGACGCCGCGTGCAATTAAAAACAAGTAACTATCAGTGCTAACTTTTTTCCGACGCTATACGATGTTATAGAATGTCGAATATATATATACGAGGGCTTTCGACACATTACATGGCGTTCTATGGTGGATGTTACGCTGAAACTGACAGTCAGAGTTAGTTGATTCAACCGCTTGCCGCTGGCGTTGCGTCTGTTTGCTGATGTCTGCCAGTTTCAGCGTCATCGATGGCTTCATGCTGGGGCAGTATTATGCAGTACTCCAATTTGATTTGTAGTCGATATAACTTGAGTGAAATCACTGCTAAGTATTTGAATCGTATAATGAATTAGGAACTTTTTTCACGATTTATCAGAAATTATGTGGCCTTAAATTAAGAGGGAAAACCAAATTAGGATGTTCAAAAAATCGTTCTTTTTTTTAATTTATATAAATTGTTAGTATAACTATCAGACCTGTTAAAAAAAGGCTAATTTTTTATTTTATTTGGTTGCTTATCGAGATTCTTGAAATTTGATACAGAAGAAAATATTTAGCACTGTGTTTAGCCTCTTGACACTTGAAATGTTAAAAAAACACAAAAAAAGCCACAAATGGGAATTTTCAAAAAGCTTGCCAAACCGCATGGTATGTTGTTTATTCAATAGGAAATGAAATATTTTGTGAACCCTCAAGACAATGCGATTTTTATTAGTACTGTTTTATCGTAATAAATATATTGCAAATTAAATTCTGAAAATATAAATAGAGATAAATCGTTATTTTTTTTAACCGTGTGAAGAAAAGACGGTTCTGAATATTGTCGCAAAGACCGTAGCTTTCGCATGAATTATTTTGGTGTTATTTGATCAAAGATTGGAGATGAGAGCGCCAACATTCTCAAATTTTTGTATTTTCAGAATTAAATTTGCAATATATTTATTACGATAAAACAGTATTAAAAAAAATCGCGTCGTCTTGGGGGTTCACAAAAATGTTCATTTCCTTTTGAACAACGAACACAGCATGCGGTTTGGCGAGCTTTTTAAAAATTGGGAATTGTGAAATTTTATTATGCTTTTTAAAATTTCAAGCGTCAATCGGCAGTGCTAAATATTTTTTTAACAGACATAGCCTTTGGCGAAAACTTTTCTTTTGCACCAAATTTCAAGAATCTCGATGAGCAACGAAATAAAAAAATATTAGCTTGTTTTTAAGGGGATGCTGGGGTAGATTTTTTTTACCGACTTTGGTCGGTAAAAATAGGCGATTTCGTAGTATACACTATTCATCGAAAATATGCTACAAATATACGTCAAATTTTGCAGGTATGTAATAAAAACATTCATGCTTGGGTGTCCGGTCGAATTACTGTTCAAAACATATGGCCTCAAAAACCAATATGGCCGCTCGAAATGTCAACAGGTCCTTTGAGGTAAGATATAAACGTTTCTGGAACTCGGATGTGTTAAATCAGACCGGACACCCATTCTTTGATTATTCCTGAACCTTTCAAAACCATCGGAATGTCGATTACACAAACCAAATCCACGAATAGTGTATACTACGATTGCAAAGACTGTTTGCTTTTCGCACAGGCTCAGAGCTGGTAAAGAGCATGAATATAGTTGCGTCATTAGGAGACAGGTGGCGCTGTTTACTTTTGGCAAAAGCTCCGAGTCTCTGCAATGCGACCGTAGTATACACTATATATGGATTTGGCTTATGTAGTTAACATTCTGATGGTTTTGGAATATTTAGAAATCATCACAGAATTGCCGTCCGGTCTGATTTTACATATATAATTTCCAGAAACAATTATATCTTACAGCAAAGGTCTGTTGACATATGGTGTGCGGCCATTTTGCTTTCGATATCTTTTGCCAAAAGTAAGCAGACTACTCGGCGCCACCTGTGTCCTAATCGGGAAACTTACCGACCAAAGTCGGTATAAAAATCTACTCCAGCATCCCCTTAACAGGTCTAACTATTCAAGAATTGAATGCCAAATTTTCAAAGCGAAATTCAAATTCTTTCCCATTTTATGAGCCTAAAATTTTATGACCACTCGCTCAGGTAGTCAACGCGTTTTTCTCGAAACAACTTTTTTTTATTCGCGGGAATTCTAGTTCAAAAAGTTCTGAACCGATCGTTATGAAAATTGAAAATGTGTTTCTTTATGAAATGACGAAGAACATGAACCAACATTTGGGATGATATCATAATTTTAAAGGTGTTTTTTTATTGCAAAATAAAAGAAAAAAATTGTGAAAATCGAGACATTTTATTGTAAAAAATAATGTTACATGCAATACGCGAAGTGAGCGCGACTATAATGCCATGCATAATCAGCGAGAGCTGACTGCCTTTTTCATTTTATTTTGTTGCTAAGGACTGCGCTACTGTTTATAACAAGCCTTTGCTTTGTCATTAATAAATCTCGATAACACCGACTTTTTCTCCCAAAACATTTTTTTCAAACACCTGTGAACACTTCAGTTTTTACAACTAACTCGGGCGACGGTCTTCCGTGGACAACAGCTCATAATTTCGAAATTTTTATGAAAATATCAATAAAATAATGTCAAAGTTAGATTAAATTCAGGTTGTAATTATGATGATTTTGTCTTGTTCAACCTTTCATCGTAGCCAAGAATAGTTGGTTGATTTTTGGATTTGAGAAATTTGCAAATGGAGAGTAAAAAATACCACACTTCATTTTTTATGTCAACAACTCATTATTTAATACATGATTTTTTTTTATATCGATAAAAAAAGGTTCAGCAAAATTCTAAAATAATTTTGCGTTATGTATAAAATGTTTACGCACCAACCGACCATGAACTACCATCTTGTTCCATTTCTTTCCATTTTTAACGATTTTTTTTAATGGCTTAAAAAATCATTACAAACGTTTGGCCACTCTGAGTCATAACTCAAAAATGTTGATATCCATTACAGGATTTTTGAGAAAAATGTAAAGTTTTTAAATTTGCCTTTAAAAATTTTTATTAAAAAAATTAATCGAAAAAAACTTTCGATAAAAATTTTTTTTTTAAATATAAAGTCTTTTTTCGAGCATATTGAATAGTATAAAAAAAAGATGCAAAGTAGAACCTTGCACATTGCTTCCTCATTATTTTTCGCTTTTTACAAAGCTCCCTCTGTGAGGAAGCAGTATGTTATTCAATTTTGGCTTCCCCATAGAGGAAGCTTTGTAAAAAGCGAAAAATAATGAGGAAGCAATGTGCAAGGTTCTACTTTGCATCTTTTTTTTATACCTTGTGTCTCTTTTGCAGAGGTGTTTTATACAGCTATAAATCACCTCTGCAAACACCGTTACATCTAATTTTGATTAGATACAAATTTTTGTCGTACTTTCTCAACTTTTCCGGAAGTTATAGCGAAAATCTACATTTTTTTAAAATGAAAAATGGTGTAAAATCCGAACGACTTTACCGATCATCACCAAATTTGGTACATGGCATTTCTGAATGTTATTTTTCGACTGTACAAAATTTCTGTTCATTTGTTGAAATTCGACGTAATTTAGATCAAAATCTATTTTTTTCGAAAAATTCAAAATTCTATAAAATCCGAACCGCTTTACCGATTTCGTCGAAATTCAATACCATACAACATTGAACGTATCTTCAGTTATGAAGAACTATTTAGCCAAATCGGCGAACTTTTACGAAAGTTAGAGCGACCACGCCCTTTTTTCAACAAATTAAAATCAACATAAAATCTTAATGACTTCACATATTTTGGCAAAAATCACAACATTCAAAGAGGGGCAGCTACTCTACTTGCGTGCCAAATTTGAGCCGGATCGCTCGAACGGTTACCGAGTGAGAGGAGATTGAATTTTCGAAGCCCAGCACACACACACACACACACACACACACACACATACATACATACGGACATTTTTTCTAAACCACTTTTCTCGACGTTTTAGGTGATTCTAAGCATACTGACATGAAAATCTCGAAAAAAAAAAATTTCATGAAAACAAAGCTTCCTCTATGAGGAAGCAAAATTATTGAGCGAATTGGAAGAGGTCAGGGTTGAACGCTTATTGAGTGGTTCAGCTATACCCCATATATTATGTTTTTTTTTCTTCATGCCAACTTCCTGGTTTGCGTCTTATTTTGGTATCGCTGGGTTCGCTCGTTTACTTTAACGCTTTTTTCCAGTAACTACAATGAACTTTAACCCTCTTTCTTCTTATATCGCGTCACCACATGTGTGGATGTACGTTCCTAGAATTTAAAGTTTTCTTCGTTTTCATTTTCTTCTGGTTTTCCTCGTTTCGTTGCCGTCGTTATACAGCGAAGTTGCTAGGATCGTTCAACGGTGGTAGTTGTGTATAATGTGGTCCAGGAACGTGACTTGGATACCCGATTCTCAGTTACTTCTGTACCTTTGTCGGTACGTAGGTGCGGATATATCGTTTGAATTCGAGATTTTAGGCGCTTGTCGTTAGTTTTTACACATTGATGCCTATATAGTGCTGCAATATCGTTAAGGATATATCAATAGGGCGACTTAAAACAATGGATTTATTTTCTGTTTTAGTTAAGGTAGCCCTTGCGCCTGGTATTAATTGCGCATAAGTTTGAGGAAAATGAGAGAGAATTGCAAGCAATTCGTGCACATTAAAGGAACTGAAAAGATTAATTTTCCATAATAATTATTGTAAAATGTTATTAACAAATTGATGAAAAAAAACTGTTCAACAAATTTCCCGAAAATCCAAATTTTTTTTCAAATGAAAATGATTAGCGCATTTTGCTGAATACGTATGAATTTTTTCAGATTTTTAAATTCACTTTCGATTTTTTTCTTTTTTATGTGGAAAAAATATGTGAAAAAACACATAATTCAAAGTGAATAAAAAAATCTGAAAAAATTCATACGTATTCAGAAAAATAAACGAATCATCTTCATTAAAAAAATTGTTGGCTTCCGGGAGATTTGTTAAGCAATTTTTTTTTTTCATCAATTTGTTAATAACATTTTACTATTATGCAAAATGAATCTTTTCAGTACCTTTAATGTCCTAGAATTTTTTCAAATTTTTCTACCATCTAGAGGTGTTTGCAATTCCCCCAATGAATACCAGGCGCAAGGACTACCTTAAGAGGAGAGACCCGAGTAGGATTTGCAAAAATTTAATTTAAGAGTAGAATTTAATATAAAAAAAAATAAAAACGTCAGATTGGAATTTTAAAGAACTTCAAATTTTTTTTGCTCGTAGAGAAATCTTTGTTTTCATAACTTTAGTCGAGATTTTCATGTCAAGACATTCAGAATTGTCCAAAACGTCCAGAAAAATGGACTAGAAAAAAAGCTGGACGTATTTCATTTAAATTTGGATAAGATGTTGTTGAATATTTTTACTCAAATAGAAAAAAAAATCATAAAAGACGAAAATTTCAATAAAAACCGATTAGTTGCGATACGAACGGTTCTGTAAAAGAATTCGTGAACGATTTGTTATTCTCACCGTCCAACAAAAGGTTGATATTGTGTCAATATTAAAATATTAAAATCAAAAAGCAATGGATTGGGCGTCGAATTTGTATTGCGACTCTTATCAATATGCGGCATTGAATGACATTTACATGTATTTTATATTCCTTAATTTAGATCGCTGATGCCGTCGCCTGTCCGAATAATAACTACGAATAACTATGACAGCATCAGATCTGTTTACACGAAGATTGATTCCGAATTATTCGTGGATTTAGTACTGTTCACTCGTATGCATTTTGGTATTCTACAGCGCATAATACCGACATGCGTGAGCGCTATATAAACTCGCAGGATTTGTTCTATTGAAACTGCAATTAATACGTAGCTTGACATCAACACGTGATGTCGACAGAAATCGATTGGATGGCAAATGAGGACGGCAAAGTGAAAATGCGAATGACTCAATCTTTTTGTCATTTCAGATTAAAAATAAAAATCCCACGCATTGTATAATATTAATTAAAGGTATTTCAAACGTTAAGAAAAACGCCCCGATTCAAAAATCTCTAAAAGAAACTAAAAATACTGTATTTATTTATTATTATTATTCTGAAAAATAAAAAAAACTGCCGGCGGGTTCTATGTGTAAAGGTACATATGGAGGTCCATAAACACACTTTTGCAAGTTTAATAAATGAACCTGAATTTTTTTTTGGGAATCTCTCTATATTATAAAAAGATCTCGCCGCCGCCGCCGTGTCAAGAATCGAGCGTCTTAGAATAATTCGGGCTCAGGGCTTGGCGGAAGGGGGTGGGGCTAAATGCTTGGGGCTAGCCCCACCCCCCTCCGCCAAGCCCCGAGCCCGAATTATTTTAAGTCCCTCGATTTCAGGGGGGTTTGTGAGACCCCGAACCCGAAATTTTAACTTCTTTTCCAAAAATAAAATCCTGTATAAGGGTGTCATGACAGCATTTTTGAGATTTGTAAATCGAAGTGTTGTCTATTTAACGTTTAAAAAACCTTTGAATAATGTTATAAAATGTAAAAAAAAATGCAGGCGGTCTCGGCCCACTCTGGCCTATGATTCAAACGTTTTATTGCACATCATAGTATTTTTAAGAATTTTTTTAGTTTTTTATGTTAGGGCGTTTTTTAGATAGCTTTAATTATTTATAACTCAGAAATTTCGATTTAAACAAATCTGAAAAAATTCCTGCATGCATTTTTCAGTTGGAAGAATAACATAAAAAATTGCCGCGAAAAGAAATATATATATATATGAGGGCCAGCCGTTGACCGGGTTGGTATGGAATGCCCCGTATATAGCCACAAAAAAGTCTACGTTTTTCGATTGAATTCGTGAAATGAATTCGCAGATTTTTCGAATAATATTGTCATTTTCGTATTTTTATAATGGCAAATTTTTTTAAATGGATTTTCTTGAAATGGAGATGTGCAATGTCCTGTATCTTTAAAAAATGTATCACTGCGCTGTGGCCTTCCACTGTAGTTTTAAGAGATTTTCAAGTCAGTCTTGCGCGGCGGCTCGACCTGTATGGTCGAGTCGTCAAAAATATATACATTTCTTTGTGTAAATGTTTGAAACTTAAAAAAAAAAAATTTCAAAAAAGTAAAAAGTGTTATTTCGTGACTCTCTGTTCTGTAATTGTGATTTGTTTACCCGTATTTAAATATATTAAGTTTTTAAATTACCAGTGTTGCGTAAAAGTTACTTTAAAAGAATAAAAAATGTATCTAACCAATCGCCAGATACCCTCCGATCTCCAGGCGGCACATTCCGCCTAGTGATGCGGCTTGAGACGAGATTATCTTGAATCTCGCTCGTTTTTTCTTGCGTTTGTCATTTGTCTGAAGTTCTCGTCTCGAGCTTGCGGTATGAAAAAAAATCATAGCCTCGCTCGATCTTGCTTAAAATAACAAGCGAGATCGAGCGAGATCTTGAAACTTATGACAGATCAACTGTCAACAAAATAGAGGCTATGTTATGGTTCTGAATGCGACAGCATCGCCCGATACGATAGGATATGCTCCGTTAGGCTCTGCCACCGAACACGAAAATAAAATTGTGTACCTAACAGCTTTCCAAAATGTCGGCATAGAAGTATGGTCAAACAATATGGATGTACATAGAAGTGCAGATCCTATGCTCCTCCTGAAGCTGTGCAGAAACTGGACTACCGCGCATTTTCGTCATTTTTGGAGCGTACTACTGCACTTCTATGTACATCCATATTCTTTGGTATGGTGTAGGCTTCCAAGGGCTTTAAACGTTGATTGTCTAGTGTAAAAGGACTACACCAAGCGAAAAAGTTTCGTTGAATCACGGAAATCTTCACCAATGAAATTAAATACGTATCAGAACGTCGTTCTCATACGTATTTAATTTCATTGGTGAAGATACGTCGTCTCGTTAGATTCCAAGGTTTAGGTCGAGTTTGAATACGACAACTACGTACAAATGGATTTCAGTCTCGAATTACACAAGGACTACGGATGACTTCGGATTGTTCTGAAATTCTGGATATCATCGTAGACATCGTAGATATGGAATCGTCCTTGAAAACTGACTTAGACCTCAAAAGGTGTCCTGTACATGATAAGGTTTACCTAAAAACCGATCTAAACGTCTATCATTAAGAAACCATCATCCTGGAACCTCATAAAGTTAGCGTAGTTCTACGAAGTGAAAAAACTTTCTTTAATATTGAACAAAAAACGTGACCTTCATCTTTAATGTAGCGGTGGATGTACTCCAATGATTTAATAATTTAATTGATTTAAGGCTAGAATAACAGCACCAGATATTTAATATAAATAATTTCACAATTTACTCTATTCTTCTCAGCGTTATCCATTTTCTGAAACATTAATATCATTGGAAATAATTTAAAAATAGAGAAGAAAAACAATATCCGGCTGTCAAGACGAGATTTCGAGCGAAATTCAAGACAAGAACGAGAGAAAAATCTTGCTATGTCGATAATCTCGAATTGAAATGACAATCAAGCTGTCAAATTCCGAGTCTTAGTCTTGATCTCGACATTTTCTCGCTCATCTCGCTCGTCCGCGTCACTAATTCCGCCTCAAAATTGCGAAATATAAAAAATATGCCTTCGTTGAGTCGTTTTCAAAAACCTATGACGTAACAGTTAACAAATTTATATGTGAGTCAAGTACCGTCTTGGCGTGACTGTTATGTTTGTTTACAACCGTCGACCCTCAGAGGAAGAGTTCGATCTCGAAGCAATCACGCCACAGCCGTAGTTTGGCAGTGCGAGCGAAACAGTGCATAAGATGGACGACCTCCTCATTTCGTGGAGCTTGCACGACGAATTGGAAAAAGCCTTCGAACGTAAGTACAGAAATAATGTACTAATAAATAGGTTACGAGCACATACAAGTAAGGAAGTTCAACGTTGCCCCGTTACAATTGCAGCTTATCAGTTTCCCTATGCCCATAGCAGAAATGCTATGGCAAATGCGATATAGAGGGGGAAGTCGGATGCGGCCGCATGGGGGCCTGGTTACTGATCCGGACCAGACCCCCAGGGGGGACTGGCTACTGATCCGGGCCGACCCTGTAATAGGCGTAGTGCCTGCAGACGGGGGGAAATGCAAAAAAAAAAAAAAAAAAAAAAAATTGCAGCTTACATATCGTCTTTTGAGCGAGATGGAGATTGCCGATTCAATCGATGTCGGACGTATCATCGGAGAACTACTAACCGAAAACGTCGAGTATGTCAATTTGCCTGTTATTGACTCCCCAAGTTTCGAAGTAACATCGGGCTTCGAGTAAACGGTATTACGCATAAACCAAAATGTAATCTTTACATATGAAACAATGATAGGAATGACCTTGTTAATGTAATTGTAAACGGCGTTTATATTGTTATAAATCACAATGGAATCATAAAAATATTTATTTATTTACAAGGAATGCATAACGATAGGGTATAATAACCATTTAAAATGTATAATAAATATATTTCTCATTAAATATACGTTTATTTATTTGTAGTTTTACCTTTACTTGAACTCATCCGATCGGACAGTACATCTAACTAAATGTACAGTTCTGTCAAGCTATGCATTAATTGATTCAAATTATTACAATGGTAGCTGTTGATAAGTATTGTTTAAATTTAAAGCCATGCAATATTGAGTCAACTTAATGTTCTGTGGACACCGATATATTAATTCAAATATAAATTTATTAACTATTAAGAAATCATTATTTGGGCCAATTTAGGAGTTGAAATATACGTTTATTAACTGTTAATAAATCACTATTTGTGCCAATTGAAAGGGTCAAATAAGCGATTTGTTAATTATAACAAAATATTCATTTCCCCATATTTAATATTATGATTTTTTAATAGTTAACAAATCCTAGTACCCACAAATAAACTCTTTTCTCAGTGTATTAAAAAATTGCATCGCGGAAAAAACCCCTGGAATAAGACCCCCGGTAAAATAAGTCAGGAAAAGAAAACCCCGAAAAAAACTTCTGGAAAAAATCCCTGGAACCTAAAGAAAGAAAATTTAAACAAACCTAACGGAACCTAACAGCACCTAACAAAATCTAAAAAAAGAAAATAAACAAAAACCTAACAGAACCTAACGGACCTAATAAAAGGGAATTAAAAATCGGTATTTTAATTGTACGGTATTCTGTCTGTCGGTATTTTGACCGTCGGGATTATAATTGTCGGTGAAACGAACGCCACCGGACTTGATTACACTTCGTTACTAGAGCCAAACCATCCATTACCATTAACGTATATTTCAGGGTTTTTTTAATCGATATTTTTTTCCGGGAGTTTTTTTTTCGGGTATTCTTTTTCCGAGGGGTTTTTTTAAAGGAATTTTTTAAACAAATTTTATGTTACTAAAAATTAACATTTTAATCGAAATAAAACTTTTAGTTGTGAATGTATGTGTGATACATTCTTAAAACACATTGGAGTTAGCTTTTTACACGCGATGGCAGTCTCAGTGCCATGAGCTACTCAATCATTACGTTCGATCTTCAGAAATCGCGTGATCACAGTCGGACCGGCGACGAAGCAATAGCGCGTTCGAACGACCAGCCGAAGATCGATTTGCCTGCAATTGCAGCACAGGGTAGACACTGTTCCAGAGGCCCTTATCGGTACCGATCTCTTTTGAGTTCTCATGCGATCCATGTGTCGCTAATTGGTCTATTTACACGCTCTTACGTAATTTTCTCTATATTGGCACTTGCCTCCTCACTAATAGCGAGAATTACGCTTTTCCTTTGTTAGGTATCTACTCCACTGAGGGACATTATTATTGAAATATAATATTTTATTTATCGAGCCTTTTTTTCCAATGGCCACCATAAAATGTGTCATTGGTTCTCTTGTTGTTTCATTTATTTCACTCAAATAAAGTACCTAAATCAATATGGATTAGAATTTTTGTTTTATGTTTAGATTTCGTAATTATTCAATTAATATTAGTTACAAGATAAATCGTACAATAGTATAAACATCAAAGAGATAAAAACTGTAACAATGATGTAATTTAGTAATTAAACATGTTTTCTTAAATATAACAAATATTTCTCTGAGGGTTTGATAGAATATAACGTAAAATAAAAATTGCACTAAAATATAAAACCTTCTACTCATTTAAGTTTTATTTAAATAGATAATTGTTAATTTTATATTTAATTGAAATACCAAATCCTGTACAGAACAAAAATATTTTCATAATTACTTTGATTACGATAAAATAATTTCACCGAGAAGAAATAATTCAATATTAAAAAATCATTTTAAATGTTTCCATCGTTTAACTTCGAGATGAAAATGAAAGAATTAATTCATCGGTTAAAAACATGTGTTACCGGTCGAATATTAATTATCACTAAATTGAGGTTTGATGAAATGTAACAGATTCGTAAACATTTAATTAAATCATTGATGATAGTCTTGTTTCGAGATACAAAGCATCGATATAATACTTTCATTTAAAAAATCAGTTGATTACAATTTAATACATTTGCTTTAGTTCTTTTTTTTTTCTTTATACAAAGTGGCGGTAGTGCGTTTGCTTACGATTTTGCTGTGTTTTTTTTTCCTGCACGCGAAGCACTCCATGCACGATTGCTCTTGATCGAATTCACAAACGAGCCTCCAACTGTTAGGCTGTGAAATTCATCCATGTATCCTAACACGCTCGTGGAGTGGCGCGTGGATAGGTAAGGAGGAAGAGTAGATAGAGGGTTGAAGTTATGCCGGGAATTTTAATCAAATTGAACTGAAATCCTTCATGTATGCTGTATGGGCAGTTGCAGCTTGCTTTTTTCAAGCGTATTTCCCACGTTATTCCGGAGTAGTATGTATCGATAAATTGTGGATTTTGCAATTGAGCTGAGAGTGAATTGTTGTTGTTGAAATATGATATAAAAGGGACCGAGGCACATTCCTTTTCATTGTTCAAAAAAATTCGTTATGCGATTTTCTTTCTCTATCATTAACGAAAAAATACCCCACTGTATAGGAGAATGGAAAATAAAGTTGTAATGAGAGTTATACTCAAGTTCTAATTATCGTAAGTCCTCTTAAGAGTCAATGATAAATAAAAAGCGGAGCTCGTCAAACGATTAAAAATATATATATATATATATTTGGATTTCGTTAAATTCGGTGGATGGGTATTTTTCAAAGTCCCATAACTTTTTTTGGATTTTACTACAAACGAAAAAATTGTTACCGCAATCAACTATATATCATCCAAATCTATAAGAGTAATGAAAAAAAAATTTAATTGGGTGCCGAGTTCATATGGGTAAAGACAGGTAATTTTCGATGTGACTTTGATCAGGATCTCCTCATTTATAACGAAAGCAATATGGTCGTGATTTTCTATAAGTTTAATAAGAATCGCAGTGCGATACAGACCTATACACTTAAATGCCAGACAATCTATCCCAGATTCTTTCTGAGATTCTAGAGATTTTTGCCAAAAATTTAGAGATTATTTCCGAGAATCTGGAGATTCTTTCCGGGAATCTGGAGATTCTTTCCGGGAATGTGGAGATTCATTCCGAGAATCGAGAAATTCTTTCCGAGAACTTGGAGATTCTTTCGGAGAATCTGGAGATTCTTTCCGAGAATCTGGAGATTCTTTCCGAGAATCTGGAGATTCTTTCCGAGAATCTGGAGATTCTTTCCGAGAATCTGGAGATTTTTTCTGAGAATCTGGAGATCTTTCCGAGAATCTGGAAATTCTTTCCGATACTCTAGCGATTCTTGCCGACACTCTAGAGAATCTAGAGATTCTTTTAGAAATTCTAGAAATTCTTTTCGAGATTCCAGACAATCTTTTCGAAATTCCAGAGAATCTTTTCGAGATTCCAGAGAATCTTTCCGAAATTCCAGAGAATCTTTCCGAGATTCCAGAGAGTCTTTTCGAGATTCGAGAGAATCTTTTCGAGATTCCTGAGAATCTTTTCGAGATTATGTAAAATCTTTCGAGAATTTAGAGTTTCTTTCCGAGATTCTAGAGAATTTTTCGAGAATTTAGAGTTTCTGAGATTCTAGAGAATCTTTCGAGAATTTAGAGATTCTGTTCGAGACTCTAGAGAATCTTTCGAAAATCTAAAAATTCTTTCCGAGATTCTAGAGATTCTTTCGGAGATTCTAGAGAATCTTTCGAGAATTTAGAGATTCTTTCCGAGATTCTAGAGAATCTTTCGAGAATTTAGAGATTCTTTCCGAGATTCTAGAGAATTTTTCAATAATTTAGAGATTCTGTCCAAGATTCTAGAGAATCTTTCGAGAATTTAAAGATTCTTTTCGAGATTCTAGAAGTTCTTTCCGAGATTCTAGAGATTTTATCCTATCTTTATGACAACATTCATATGAAAATGTGTGAATGCATAAAATATATCTTTGCTATCTAGGGTATATCCTATCTGTATACATATTTGTAGATGAATGTTGGAAAGAAGTTGCAATAATTTATTTAAATCTGGGAGTGAATCTGGAATAAATTCTTTAAAATCTCGGAAATAATCTGTGATCTTGTTAATATACAGTTTTCCAAGTGAATGTTCGAAAAAATCTGAAATAGATTTTGAGATTCTATTCAAAATTTTCTGAGCAGCATCTCTATTCCCGTAGAAAATAGTATATTTTTATTTTTATCTATAATGAGTTAAAATAAACAAAAAAAAAGTTGTTCCTAGAAGTTCAGCGTAATTCTCAAGTGTGTGATATTTAATGATGTGTTACTATATGGGCACATTTTCCTCGTATTTTGGTAATTATTCGGATCTCGACCCAAATCTCGATTTTGTGAAAGCGTTAGCAGCAGAACTCTCGTCTCGTCTCCCAGATATCGTTAGAGAATTGGCTTGGAGTACAAAATTTCACGTCTGTTCGAATCGTAACTGGAAACTGCTAGTTCGACGGGGCGAATAACGCAGATAGTACTGAAGGAGAGTCTTCCGACAACGAACACCATGTTCCGTAGGAGGAACCAACCCCTTTCGAGACTTTGGAGTACAAGTTCGTAGGAGAACACAAGTCGATCGTGAACCCTCTTCTGACTTCGCCACTATCGTGACAACGATGATAAACGACGAATTTCCGATAATTCGTAAACCGAACTCAATTTCACTTGAGTGACTTTTACCCTTTCTCCTGTAACCCAACTCAATAGACGCTTGTCGTTGTGTTGATTCAGCGAAATGAAAAGTAACAGTCGAACATATATACTGGAAATATATATTATAATAAAAGTGTTGGACCTAACAAAGTTTCGTGTTTCGTGCGAGATATAAATTGAGCACAGTTTGATATATATATCCTTCTGTTTTTTTTTATGTAGTGTAGTTTTTTCATCAGTTATCTTTTGCTTGATTGATTTCTTGTCTGTCTTCCAAACGAGATGTACTAAATAAAATACAATTTATTCCTTTTGGTATTTCATATTCATTCTATAACTTGAATATTAGTAACAACAAAAAGTTTATAAAAATCAAATTAGAATTTCATTAAAATTAATATACTTTTTTTTTCTTTTAAAGATTTATACGTGCATGTCATTCTTAATAATATTCTTGATTTTATGACAATTCAAGTATTTTTTGTATCGATGGAAAAATCTTTAAAAAGTAAAAGTTGATGCCAAAAACTGATTAAGAAATTAGTTATAAAATACAAAAACAAGCTTGTTTTCGTATTTTATAGCGAAATGAGAAATAACAATTGAAAATATATAGCGATATTAGAATCAAAATTTCTTAAAAATAAAATGAATAGAATAGAATGAAATAGAGTGGAATGTAATAAAAATTGATATACTTTTCTTTCTTTTAAAGATTTACACTTACATGTCATTTATGACTAAATTTCAGATAGATGAAAATTTTAGTACTTTGTATCAAGACAAAAATCTTAGTAAACAAAAAAAAATCAGGTTCATTGCAGTTAGTTTGAATATTGATGCCAAAAAGTTATCAGAATTCCGTTGTCGTAATTAAATTTGCAATATATTTATTACGATAAAACAGTACTAAAAATAAATCGCATCGTCTTAGGATTTCACAAGATCTTTTAATTCCTATTAAATAACGAACATAGCAGACGGTTTGGCACAACGAGCTTTTTGAAAATTGCTATTTGTGGCATTTTTTTGTGTTTTTGAATATTTCAAGTGTCAAGAGGCAGTGTTGAATATTTTTTTTACAGACATCACATTTGGCGAAAACTTTTCTTTTGCAACAAATTTAAAAAATCTCGATGAGCAACCAAATTAAAAAAAAATAGCCTTTTTTTAACAAGTCTATTGAATATACACTTTACATAATTCTATAACTTTTTGCATATCGCACATTCTTAAAATCGTGCATTTTCCTCTATATTTCAAACCATATTTATTTTCCTAACTTTAACAACACAGTTTTACTCAACAAAAAATGCAAATGTAAATTAAAGAAAACTTAACATAAATCTTACACCCAGAAAAAAGGTTTGGTAATATTGACAAAAATTATCTATTCAACATTTAATTATTTCAATCAACGAAAATTTACTTTCCCTCCAACAAATATGTATTGTATTCGATTTTTCAGTTTTTTAAATTTCTAACATATTTATTTATTTGAATCAACTTTCACTGTGCAGCGGATACTAAAAAAATATTTTATTTATTAGTACTAAATACTTTCTTAATCCGGAAAAAAAGATCTAGTTAAAACGACCAAATACATGTATTAGTTATATTTTAATAAAATCAATTAGAACTATCTTATAATCCAATATATATTTATTTCCTTTCATCATTGGAGTTTATTATTATCAACATGCAACATTTATCGATTTGACTTAATTCTTATCGTATATTTATATGAAAATTATATATTCTTTAAATCGGAAGCAGTGGACGCACAGTCGGTGGGTGGCTTCGAAATCCCGACAAATGCGAAACCATTCTGTTTCGCAAACCTCTATTTTTTCTATCGAAACATAAATCAGCGGGGGCTGCCCAATTCCACATAACCGCTACCATACCTGATACCAAACAAAAGGCTGATATACCGCATAAGAAAACTGTAAAATACCTAGGGTTTAACCCCTTCGTTGGCAGAGAGATTTCAACAAAATGTGCCCAAAATGGCAGGAATTTTTTTTATCCTTGATTTTGATGCCAACCTGCACTCATGGGTTTTTGAGGTCGCTGATTACGAATTTGAACTCAAAATTAATGAATTCAAAATAGCGGATCCAATATGGCGGACCAAAATGCAAAAAATTATTGAATCAGGGTAAATGTTGGCACTCGCGGGTTTTTGAGGTCACTGATTACGAATTTGAACTCAAAATTAATAAATTCAAAATGGCGGATCCAATATGGCGGACCAAAATCAAAAAATTATTGAATCAGAGTAGATGTTGGCACTCGCGGGTTTTTGAGGTCGCTGATTACGAATTTGAACTCAAAATTGATGAATTCAAAATGGCGGATCCAATATGGCAGACCAAAATTCAAAAAATTATTGAATCAGAGTAGATGTTGGCACAGTTGAAAAAGTTCGGGTTAGCAAATTTCACCAAAATCGATGAAAATTTTTTATTTCGGTCCACCATTTTTAATTTTCTCATTTTGCGTCCATACTTGTAATCAGCGACCTCAAAAACGCTCGAATACCAGTTTTCATCATAATCGAATGGAATTTCTTATTTTGGTCCGCCATATTATCACTGCCATTTTAAATTTGCAATTATTCAGTTCGTATTTATGATCTCCGACCCCAAAAAGTCTCGAATACTGGGTATCATCAAAATTTTTAAAAAATGTCTGATTTGGTCCGCCATATTGGCCCCGCTATTCTGCGTTTGCAATTTTCAATTCCATATTCAGGATGAGCTACCTCATAAACTCTCGAATACCAATTTTCATTAAAACTGAATGAGATTTTTCATTTTGGTCCGCCATATTGGCGCCGCCATTCTGAATTTCTAAATTTTGAGTACATATTCGTAATCAGCGATCTCAAAAACATCAGGGAACCAATTTCCGTCCTAATCGATTGAAATCGTCTATTTCGGTCCGCCATATTGGCACCGCCATTATGAATTTTTTAATTTTGAGTACATATTCGTAATCAGCGATCTCAAAAACATCAGGGCACCAATTTTCATCCTAATCGATTGAAATCGTCTATTTCGGTCCGCCATATTGGACCACCATTTTGAATTTCTAAATTTTGAGTAAATATTCGTAATCAGCGACCTCAAAAACATCAGGGCACCAATTTTCATCCTAATCGATTAAAATCGTCTATTTCGGTCCGCCATATTGGCGCCGCCATTTTGAATTTTCAAACTTTGACTTCAGATTCGGATTCAGCGACCCCAAAAACCCCCGAGTCAACTCCGGCTGACAAACCGAAGCAAGTTAAACCGGAAAAAAACCGGGTGCGCACTATTGCGTCAATGCCACACAGGGCCTCTCCTGATTCCGCGCACTATTGCGTCAATGCCAACGAAGGGGTTAATATAGATTATCTGCTACGAGGCAATAACTACATTAAAATCCAAATTGCCAAAGCTAGAGCCGCCTTTAGAGCCAACGCGAACATTTTTCACAACAGATTCCTCACTTGTCGAGCAAAAGCAATTCTCTATCTATTATTCACCCGAACCTAACTTATGCTGCCATTTGGTGGAATATCAACTCCTCCGCTATGGAAGAACTCCGTGCCTTTGAACGCAACTGTCTAAGAGCTTGCCTAAATACATACCGATCGGCGCATTCTAACTTTAAGCGCTTCACGTCTAATATTACAATGTATAATGCTGCGTTAATACCACGAATAGACTGCTTTACAATTAAGCTCACACGAGATTATTTTAGCAAAATACCCAGCTTAAGCAATAATGTAATTACCAATGATACATACCCAAACGATGTCGTAACTGCACATCAGGCTAGAACGGGATACCCCCCCCCCCCCCAATAATTTATTTATTTTGACGCAAAAGGCATAATCCAGAACCATAACAACGTTCCTCTGCTTTATCACTTGTGAGAATGCATGAGATGCGCAGTTGTGTAAATATCGATGGTCAATAATATATCGACCGCGCGATACATGAATATTCCCATACGTGGGATTGCGCAACGGGAATTCAATAGCGAGTCTACCTATCTACCTAGCGACAGGTGAATTAGCTCACTGAGATGGGTCCGAGAATTTGTCGACTCATCCCAGTCGTCCGCGAACTCTCCCATAAGACACTTGTCACCAGACCGGCTGTCAGTCTGCGTTTCTTTTTTGATATCCGCTTTATAAAACTTAATATAAGGTGATTTGTGATAAGAGTGAGAGTGTTCGCAATAAGGTACCGTACTTTAGATATTTTAATGTAGTTTAACGATAACATAATCGATACTCGAACATGCCGCATAACAAGAACCATAATTCATAGGTCGGCTGGGTCCGCTCTTATAGGGCCAATATTAATTCAGAGCATTCTGTAAAATCTCGAGCCCCTAAAAATCCAATTCGGGAGGCTGAAAATAATCTGCATTTCGCCTTCAAATTCGTGAGGAATCGGGCAAGAGTAGCCCGTTAGACCGTTGAAACCGAGGCGGCCACTCAAATTGTGACGTCAGCGATGGTCCGATCGCCCTCCTACCCTTCTGCGGACATGGGACGCGGGGAAAACGCCTAGCGTGAAGGAGCTAAGTAACCGTCCGAAACGGATTAACGTATTTTTGTATTGAAATCGAATTGCGAAATGATCGGAGATTATCCGTTATAAACCGATAATGAAGAATGGTGTATGAAATGAAGTTATATGAAATTGATGTGTGAGATGATAATTAATGATAATTTAGGAAATGATCGTGAATAATGAGTTATGCAATGCAATGAACTGTTAATGAATAATTAATGATAATTTATGAAATGATCGTGAATAATGATTGATGCAATGCAATGAACTGTTAATGAATAATTAATGATAATTTATGAAATGATCGTGAATAATGATTGATGCAATGCAATGAACTGTTAATGAATAATTAATGATAATTTAGGAAATGATCGTGAATAATGAGTTATGCAATGACATGAACTGTTAATGAATAATTAATGATAATTTATGAAATGATCGTGAATAATGATTGATGCAATGCAATGAACTGTTAATGAATAATTAATGATAATTTATGAAATGATCGTGAATAATGATTTATGCAATGCCTTGAAATGATAAATTATGATTTAATAATGGATAATAAATGGTAAATTGATGAGGATAATGCTTTATGAAAAGGGAAGTTATTATAATTAAAGAAAATTATTACAAATGGCGCCCAACGTGGGGCACGAGAGTCCGCTAAATTAAGTTTTGATTCAAATGTTAAGAATTTTTTTGTGTTAAATAGCACATATGCTTACGCGCTCTAAAGCAAGCAAACTAAATCACTTGAATAATCCAGAATCGAACGGCGTAGAGCCGAATAATTTGTTAGATATGCCTGCTAATCAAAATGACCCCCCTGGTATAGGTACGCAGGGGCAAGTGAATGTGAGTGACGAAGCATTGCGTGTCGAGCGTGAACGCATTGCAAGGCAAAGGAATGAGTGGGAGGCGCTGAGGCTGCGTCTAGTAGGTGAGCTAGCCGAATTGCGAATAAATCAGGAGAGACAGGAACGAGAGATATGTCGATTGCGTGAAGAGAATGAACTGCTCAGGAACCATTCAACCGCAAGCGAAGAAGAAAACAACAACAGAGGTATGTTGAACGGACTGGTTCGCGGCATAAATTCAATGAATATTAATATAAAGGCTCCGCGATTTGGTAATGATCTCTTAGCAAATCCGAATGAATTTATAGAGATGGTCGAAAAATACTTTTTGATAAAAAAGGTACAAGAAGATTGTAAATTGCTAGTTTTGGAGACCCTTTTGGATGGTCGGGCACGCGATTGGCATCGAGCTCAGTCAGGGGCGTTTATAGATTTTGAGTCATTTAAACGTGCATTTCTCGAGGAGTTCTACTCGATCCAAACTCAAGTAAGATTAAAAGCACAGTGGTCTACACGTCGGTATATCGCGGCGGAGGGAACCATGCAGTCCTATTTTCACAAGCAGACTAGTGTAGCTCAGTATTTTACTCCAAGACTCGACCAATATGAGATAAATTACAGCGTCGTGCAGCAATTGCCGATGCGTGCAAGGGATGCGCTTGTCACTGTGGACTATGCCGACACTAACGTTGTTGCGAGAGCGCTGGCACAACTCGACGCCTCATATGAGGAAAATAGGAATCGTGAATCCCGTCGCAATCCATCGAGTCATAATTCAAGCTATAATACATCGCACAATAGTAGCGGAGGGTCCCGGCAGACTAGCAGTTCTCCGAACACTAGCATGAATAGTAGCGGCACAAGCTCTGGTCAATCTCCTTCGTATCGTACGCGGGGTTTAGACGTAAATGTAGCGTCCTGGTATCCGTTGCCCAACATGACGGTACCACCACCAAATATACCTATTAATAACGATTTTTCCAATGTAAGTGCACAAAGTGGACGAGGTGGGGCATTTGAGGAACAGAATCCAGATAATTTAAACTGACTTGCGGCGCATTGATTAGAGGTTCCTACATGCGTCGTTCACCGTACGATTTGTTCGAGGACCTCGCATCGTCAATAACAAAAGAGTCGGGGGTTAAGTCAAAAGATAAGGCATTACGATCGTCCACGTGTCCTCACGTCATTCTTTTCATATTTAATATTCCACTGTCGACTCTTCTTGACACTGGAAGTCAGGTCACATGCGTCTCAGAAGGATTCTACAATTACCTGAGTAAACTCGGTAAACTCGTGGTGCTGCCTGTTGCTAATATCGTTGTGCTTACCGCAATAAAAGAAAAGCCTACTCCTGTACGGACACAAGTAATGCTTGATATTGTTGTCGGAAAAATAAAAATACCCACAGTATTTCTCGTAATCCCAAAGTTATCGAGTAATGTTATACTTGGCAGTGATTGGATGCTTCGCACGGGAACAATAATAAATTATGCCCACTGCTCATTGACGGTCAATAATCAGACCATTTCTCCTTCTTTGGTGTCATTTGGCAAGAAGTCCTCGGAACGTCTAAGTGTGTCACAAGAAGACGACTTCACCTATATTCAAATTTTAAGAGTTAGTGATCCTGCATCGGATAAGCAGTTATCGGTCTCGAGTGTGGGTTTGGGGGATAATTCGCTCGGCTCTCCTACAGATGTTGTGCCGACAGATGTTTCGCTGTTCACTCCAGAGATTAAGGCCAAAATTGATACGTTTTCGGTGTCAGAGATAGCTAGTAGGGAAGATCCCGATCTCGAGCCGGTCACTCGTAGCATAATTGAAGACATGTGCCTATTGTTTGACTTGCCTAGGGATATAGAAGAAAGAGTAAAAGAAGAATACGCTTCTCTATTTACGGAAGTCACTGTTTCTCGGTTAACAATCGCATCTGAAAGAGATGATCCGAAGAATCGCGTTGTAATAGATAATGAGGAAGATCTTAGTAGCGTTCAAGATAGAAAGGAATTCGATCTGGTTGATGCGCGATATTCTAGCAAATTATATTTAGAAGGAGAAGACGAAAATTATTTCGATGATGTTAATGCTGTTGCAGCAGGGTTAACCAGGTATAGTATTGAGCAGCAAGACGCTCTGAAACAGTTGTTGTGCCGGTATAAGCGATTATTTTCATATAAGACCACTGGCGCGGGAACTTATCAGCATAAAATTCGGTTAAAGGAGCCGAAAGTGATTGTGCGTCGTTCATATCCCGTGCCTTTCGCTATGAGAGAGGCAGTTGGCCAGGAAATTACGGAGATGCTGGAAGCAGGAATTATCGAGCGGTCTGAGAGTCAGTTTTGCAATCCTTTGCGAATCGTTGAAAAGAAAGACGGGCGGATTCGTATTTGCCTTGATGCACGCTTTATAAATAATGTAATCGAGTCCGACAACGAATCTCCACCCATCATAGGAGAAATTTTGCAAAAGTACCACGGGACTAAATGTATGTCTACTACAGATTTGGCGTACGGATATTGGCAAATTCCCCTTGCAATGGAGTCCAGGCAATATACAGCGTTTTTGTATGGGTCCCAATTATATCAATTTTGCCGGATACCATTTGGATTGAAAACCGCCGGTAGCGGGTTTATTCGAGCACTAAATTTCGCCTTGGGAAATAAATTTGATTCTTTTCTTACCTGTTACGTCGATGACCTTCTCATAACGTCTGTGTCATTTGAAGAACATTTGGAGCATCTGGAGAAGCTTTTTTGCGAGCTTCAGTCTCAAAACTTTACCCTCCGATTAGACAAATCTTGTTTTTGTAGACAAGAGTTGGATTTTCTGGGATTTGTTCTCTCGGTAGATGGAATTAGGCCTAAACCCGATAAGCTTGATATCATACGTAACTTCGCTGAACCAAAAAACCGCAAGGAGTTGCAGCAGTTTATCGGTGTCTGCACGTATTACCGCCAGTTTAGCGTACGTCATGCGAATTTAATAGACCCATTTCGCCCATTACTGAAAAGTAAAAATCAGTGGCTCTGGACCATAGAGCTAAGTGAAGCCTTTTTGGCGCTAAAAAACACTTTCGCGGATGGTCTCATGCTTCGGCATATCCTTCCTGACGTTCCATTTAAACTGCAAACTGATGCGTCGGATAAAGGGATTAGCGGTATTTTATACCAAATTAGTTCGAAAGGAGAACATCGTATTGTCTCGCTAGTCAGTCGTTGTCTCAATGCTGCCGAAATTAATTATAATACGACCGAAAAGGAGCTTTTAGCTATTGTTTACGCCATTGGAAAATGTCGGATTTACCTCGCTCGGACCGAGTTTCATGTCATCACAGATCATCAGGCACTTACATTTCTTAACACAACCCCTTTTCACACCGCCAGGTTAGCTCGTTGGTGCATTTATTTGCAACAATATACGATTCATGTAAGCCATTGTACTGGGCGTGATAACCTGGTTGCCGATTTTTTTAGCAGGAATCCCGAAGGGAAGTTCGAGCCGGAGGGCAACGCGTCTCGACTAATTATTGCCATGTTTACCGCCGATCTAGACATGAAAGTCCACGCCGTAACGAATCCGCCTAATACGCTTTACAAATTGGCATACCGATACGATGAGTTGCCATCGGACATACGGCAAGATATTAAAATGATTCGCGAGCGACAGAGAAACGATGTCGATCTCAACCCGATCATAAAGTCAATCGAGGAAGGACAAACCGTGCCCTATTACCAGGTGCATCAAGGGGTCCTCTTCCGAAAAGCTCAAGATGGATTACATTGGCAAATCGCGGTACCCTCTATACTCGGGGAACGCCTGATCAAGTTTACACACGCGAAGTTAGGGCACCCTGGCGTTTCCAAAACTCTTGCGTATTTAAAAATGCATTTCTATTGGACTAGAATGAACGCCGACGTGAAACGATATGTGCTATGTTGTGACTTATGTCAGAGGGTTAAAAGTTTAAATCAGTCCATGCAAGGTCCATATCAGTTGGTACCCGCAAGCAAGCCGTCGGAGCTTGTGACGGTCGATTTCTATGGACCTCTTCCTCGCTCTACCGCGGGAGTCGCCTATCTCTTCGTCGTACTCGATGCGCATTCGAAATATGTCAAGCTCTACCCTATTAAGAGAGCCACTACCCAAATTGCGTTAAAAAAGATCCTCGATGATTACATAACAATTATGGGGAAACCATCAAAAGTGTTGTCAGATAATGGCACACAATTTACTTCGCCGGTATGGAAAGCTCGATTGCAGCAAGAAAACATTGAGGCCATTTACTCGTCTATACGACACCCACAAAGCAATCCTACTGAGCGGGTGATGCGCGAGCTGGGTAGGTTATTCCGCACCCTCTGTTCCGACGTGCACACCAAGTGGGCACAATATATTCCGCGAATTGAGAAATTTCTTAACGTGACCGTGCATACGAGCACCGGTTTCACTCCTCAAGAATTGCATTTCGGGACCAGAGTTACCGAGAATATTGATAAGCTACTACCTTTTCCGCCGGTGGTTGAGCTCTCACATAATGAAAAAATCGCGTTAGCAGAGTCAAGGATGAAAATATTTTTTGAATATCGCAAACGAGCTCAAAAAAGTGTCTCCAATATTTCGTTGAAAGTGGGAGATCTAGTTTTGCTAAGAGTACCATTCCAATCGAACGCGCATGATCGAGTCAGTGCCAAGTTCTTTCACCTGTTTCAAGGGCCTTACAAAATCGGAAAACTAATCGGTAATAATGCGTTCCTCCTGGTCGATCCGAAGGATCCCACCATTGTTAAAAACGTATATAATCGTTGCAGCCTTAAGAAATACTATTGCCAAGAACAATCTCCTGTTTAACATGCTTTTCTTGATGGTTTCTTAGATAGTATATATTGATATGATAATGAGAATGTTTTGTTATTTAGCTGCCGAAATCGCCACGTACTATACTGTAAGGCATATCCTTCGTTCGCTAAATAAGGGGGATAATTGTGAGAATGCATGAGATGCGCAGTTGTGTAAATATCGATGGTCAATAATATATCGACCGCGCGATACATGAATATTCCCATACGTGGGATTGCGCAACGGGAATTCAATAGCGAGTCTACCTATCTACCTAGCGACAGGTGAATTAGCTCACTGAGATGGGTCCGAGAATTTGTCGACTCATCCCAGTCGTCCGCGAACTCTCCCATAAGACACTTGTCACCAGACCGGCTGTCAGTCTGCGTTTCTTTTTTGATATCCGCTTTATAAAACTTAATATAAGGTGATTTGTGATAAGAGTGAGAGTGTTCGCAATAAGGTACCGTACTTTAGATATTTTAATGTAGTTTAACGATAACATAATCGATACTCGAACATGCCGCATAACAAGAACCATAATTCATAGGTCGGCTGGGTCCGCTCTTATAGGGCCAATATTAATTCAGAGCATTCTGTAAAATCTCGAGCCCCTAAAAATCCAATTCGGGAGGCTGAAAATAATCTGCATTTCGCCTTCAAATTCGTGAGGAATCGGGCAAGAGTAGCCCGTTAGACCGTTGAAACCGAGGCGGCCACTCAAATTGTGACGTCAGCGATGGTCCGATCGCCCTCCTACCCTTCTGCGGACATGGGACGCGGGGAAAACGCCTAGCGTGAAGGAGCTAAGTAACCGTCCGAAACGGATTAACGTATTTTTGTATTGAAATCGAATTGCGAAATGATCGGAGATTATCCGTTATAAACCGATAATGAAGAATGGTGTATGAAATGAAGTTATATGAAATTGATGTGTGAGATGATAATTAATGATAATTTAGGAAATGATCGTGAATAATGAGTTATGCAATGCAATGAACTGTTAATGAATAATTAATGATAATTTATGAAATGATCGTGAATAATGATTGATGCAATGCAATGAACTGTTAATGAATAATTAATGATAATTTATGAAATGATCGTGAATAATGATTGATGCAATGCAATGAACTGTTAATGAATAATTAATGATAATTTAGGAAATGATCGTGAATAATGAGTTATGCAATGACATGAACTGTTAATGAATAATTAATGATAATTTATGAAATGATCGTGAATAATGATTGATGCAATGCAATGAACTGTTAATGAATAATTAATGATAATTTATGAAATGATCGTGAATAATGATTTATGCAATGCCTTGAAATGATAAATTATGATTTAATAATGGATAATAAATGGTAAATTGATGAGGATAATGCTTTATGAAAAGGGAAGTTATTATAATTAAAGAAAATTATTACACACTGGAAACGGAACAAGGCCAACAAATGAATTACGCTTAATCCCACTGACTTTGAAAATCACAAAGATCGATTTAAATTCTCAACTTCCATTCCTTCAAAAGACTTCTTTGATTTCCACCGGCTCAAAGAAGACAAGCATTTGGTGGCTTTCCAGAGACAATCCACTCATTATAGCTCTCAAACATAGAAAAATGACTATCAATAATTAAAGATTAAATAGACTAATGTGATATCTATTAATGTTATAACAAACTATGTTCCTTCCTAGATATATTCTGCGCAATAGCAACTCTGTAAAAATGTACATATATCTAGGCTATAAGTAGTAATTTATCTAAGTTTCCAGTCCCGATACCGTTGTAGGGGTTTTTTTCACATGCAGTTAATTTTCCCCCTTAACTATAAAGCATTTCCTGGAATGCAATTTTGTAAGCGTGCATTACGCCGCTAATAATATAATTTCTCTGACTACCAAAACCAATATGTACTGGCGAAGCGATCCCTTATGCGCGAGGGCTTGAGCCACTTACCGCACCTAGAATGTAAGGCACATTTTTTCATAGTCTTTGTTTCAGCCTATACTGTACTATGTACCTTCCATATTTTCTCTACTGTGAAATAAAGGGATTTATAAAAAAAAAAAGTGGGTGGCTTCGACGGTTCCCAGAGTTAAGCAGCATTATTTGCGGTCATAACTTGGATGGGTGACCGCTTAGCCGCGCACTGGTTTGCGCGCCAATTGCTGAACGAGAGGCAGTTTCTGAGCTTCTAAGGGATACTAAGGAATATCCCAGTAGTAGTAGTAGTAACTTTTTGTTTATTGACGATGCGTACAAATTTTTTTTTTTTTTCGTGTAACATTTATATCTATACAAGTGTAAGGTACGCAAGACCAATTGGCCATTGACCGAAGTCCTTCAGCCTGGTTGTTATCGTTGAGTAGGGTGTTTCGTTTATTATTTGATAATAAAAGCGGGTTTACAATATTTTTTACGAAACAACGTTTACCTTTTTAAAATGTTAGTACAAAGACTAATATTACTAAGTGTGTTACGTCTCGGACAGTCGGCACTGGAGAGCGTTAATTATTGTGGAATTCGTTGTTCGATTAATGATTAAAATCAAAATTTCGTATTCACTCGCGTAAAATAAATGTATTTATTCATCGAAATTTAACAATTTAAAACACCAATTTAATAGGATAAACTTCTTATATTGTCACTGTTTATGACAATTACTAGTTAATTATTAATGAACTTATACTTAAACGCGGCGCTCAAGCGCTTGAAATATTTTATTTAATACATGTTGATTTGTTTGAGATTGAATGAAGACTAATTAATAGTAATAAGGAAGGAAAGCAAAGAGGCACACATGGGTGGCTGAGTGGGGACTTTTGAATTGTGAAAAAGATGTGAAGTGCTGACAACGCGGTCAGCTAATCTGCGGAATATAAGAAAAAGTGATTTTTGTGGATGGGAGCGGGCGGATATGAATAAGCAGAAATATGATATTATCGTCCGGTAAGGCGTAGATTCAGAAAGAGACGATTGGAATTTTATTAGCGGAATATTGAGGTTTTTAGGATGGTATTAATAATTAGGAATGTAGAAATAAAAGTTCGAAAAAGAATAATTAATTAAAATCGGAAAAAAGGCCAGGACGTAACAAAGTGTATATATATGTTACTCTGGTTTTGGTGTTATCATTATTTTGGCGGATAAGGTGGTGATGATTTCGAAAAGAGATTCTGCACGATGTTTATATTTTCTATGAGTGTCCGGAGAAATTGTGTTGCAGATAGGAGCTATAGTGTCGAACTGTTGTATAGCGAATTTTGTGCTGAGTGCTTTTGTCCTTTCGATAATGGGTTGTACACCTGTTTTTTGGTATAGAAGTGTGTTTGCAGGGTTGTGGAGTGGGTTATCGGGGTGCCTTAATTTGGTGAGACGACGCAGGGCTATGGTTTCGGCTGTTTTTATATTCTTAGTTGCTAGGTTATTGCAGTTTAGTAGAATGGGATGGCTGTATTCGAGCAGGGGTCGACAGATACATTTATAAATTTTTGTTGCCTGATTAATTGCGATGAGTTTGTTTTTGAACGTTATTTTTCGTAAATGCGCAGCCCGGGCGATTGTTTTACATTTGATTGATTTCGTGTGTAGCTTAAAGTTTAACTTACTGTCTATATTTATACCTAGATATTTGGCGGATGCACTGGGTTTGATGGCGCGATTGTACATAATAATTTGTGGTGATATTTCTGTTATTCTGTTATTGAAGAGTAACAGCTTGGATTTTGTTGGGTTGGAGAAATATCCCAATAATTTTTTTTGTTTTTTTAAATCAACATTTATGTAACTTCCGACCCAAATAAATATTTCTTAGATTTGAATATATTTACTATTCAATAAGTATATTAATTACAAATAAAATTTATTTGAGGTGAATGGAAGTCTAGTAGGTCGGCATCCAAATAAGAAATTTTATTTCCGATGCGTAGATTTTAGTCCTGTTAACAAGATCTTTTTTCTGGGTGTACAAACAAATCGTAAATGTCGAGATAGATGATCTAAATTAAACTGCTTCAACACTAGTTTTACTCAACAAAAAATGCGAAAGTAAATTAAAGAAAACTTCACATAAATCTTACAAACAAATCGTAAATGTCGAGAAAAATGATTTAAATTAAACTGCTTCAACACTGTTTAACGTCAATGACCGTATTATCGTATGTAGCAGTTTTGAATATGATTAAAAATTTTTTTTTTTAATCAACATTTATGTAACCGCCGACCCAAATAAATATTTCTTAGATTTGAATATATTTACTATTCAATAAGTATATTAATTACAAATAAAAAAATGTATTTGAGGTGAATGGAAGTCTAGTAGGTCGGCATCCAAATAAGAAATTTTATTTCCGATGCGTAGATTCTAGTCCTGTTAAGAAGATCGTGTTTTCTGGGTGTACAAACAAATCGTAAATGTCGAGATAGATGATCTAAATTAAACTGCTTCAACACTAGTTTTACTCAACAAAAAATGCGAAAGTAAATTAAAGAAAACTTCACATAAATCTTACAAACAAATCGTAAATGTCGAGATAAATGATCTAAATTAAACTGCTTCAACACTGTTTAACGTCAATGACCGTATTATCGTATGTAGCAGTTTTGAATATGATTAAATTTTTTTTTTTTAATCAACATTTATGTAACTGCCGACCCAAATAAATATTTCTTAGATTTGAATATATTTATTATTCAATAAGTATATTAATTACAAATAAAAAAATGTATTTGAGGTGAATGGAAGTCTAATAGGTCGGCATCCAAATAAGAAATTTTATTTCCGATGCGTAGATTCCAGTCCTGTTAACAAGATCTTTTTTTTTTGGGTATACAAACGAATCGTAAATGTCAAGATAGATGATCTAAATTAAACTGCTTCAACACTAGTTTTACTCAACAAAAAATGCGAAAGTAAATTAAAGAAAACTTCACATAAATCTTACAAACAAATCGTAAATGTCGAGATAAATTATCTAAATTAAACTGCTTCAACACTGTTTAACGTCAATGACCGTATTATCGTATGTAGCAGTTTTGAATCTGATTAAATTTTTTTTTTTTAATCAACATTTATATAACTGCCGACCCAAATAAATATTTCTTAGATTTGAATATATTTCCTATTCAATAAGTATATTAATTACAAATAAAAAAATGTATTTGAAGTGAATGGAAGTCTAGTAGGTCGGCATCCAAATAAGAAATTTTATTTCCGATGCGTAGATTCCAGTCCTGTTAACAAGATCTTTTTTTTGGGTGTACAAACAAATTGTAAATCTCGAGATAGATGATCTAAATTAAACTGCTTCAACACTAGTTTTACTCAACAAAAAATGCGAAAGTAAATTAAAGAAAACTTAACATAAATCTTACAAACAAATCGTAAATGTCGAGATAAATGATCTAAATTAAACTGCTTCAACACTGTTTAACGTCAATGACCGTATTATCGTATGTAGCAGTTTTGAATATGATTAAATTTTTTTTTTAATCAACATTTATGTAACTGCCGACCCAAATAAATATTTCTTAGATTTGAATATATTTACTATTCAATAAGTATATTAATTACAAATAAAAAAATTTATTTGAGGTAAATGGAAGTCTAGTACGTCGGCATCCGAATAAGAAATTTTATTTCCGATGCGTAGATTCTAGTCCTGTTAACAAGATCTTGTTTTCTGGGTGTACAAACAAATCGTAAATGTCGAGATAGATGATCCAAATTAAACTGCTTCAACACTAGTTTTACTTAACAAAAAATGCGAAAGTAAATTAAAGAAAACTTCACATAAATCTTACAAACAAATCGTAAATGTCGAGATAAATGATCTAAATTAAACTGCTTCAACACTGTTTAACGTCAATGACCGTATTATCGTATGTAGCACTTTTGAATCTGATTTAATTTTTTTTTTTAATCAAAATTTATATAACTGCCGATCCAAATAAATATTTCTTAGATTTGAATATATTTACTATTCAATAAGTATATTAATTACAAATAAAAAAATTTATTTGAGGTAAATGGAAGTCTAGTAGGTCGGCATCCAAATAAGAAATTTTATTTCCGATGCGTAGATTCTAGTCCTGTTAACAAGATCTTTTTTCTGGGTGTACAAACGAATCGTAAATGTCAAGATAAATGATCTAAATTAAACTGCTTCAACACTAGTTTTACTCAACAAAAAATGCGAAAGTAAATTAAAGAAAACTTCACATAAATCTTACAAACAAATCGTAAATGTCGAGATAAATGATCTAAATTAAACTGCTTCAACACTGTTTAACGTCAATGACCGTATTATCGTATGTAGCAGTTTTGAATATGATTACATTTTTTTTTTTTTTAATCAACATTTATGTAACTGCCGACCCAAATAAATATTTCTTAGATTTGAATATATTTACTATTCAATAAGTATATTAATTACAAATAAAAAAATTTATTTGAGGTAAATGGAAGTCTAGTACGTCGGCATCCGAATAAGAAATTTTATTTCCGATGCGTAGATTCTAGTCCTGTTAAGAAGATCTTTTTTCTGGGTGTACAAACAAATCGTAAATGTCGAGATAGATGATCTAAATTAAACTGCTTCAACACTAGTTTTACTCAACAAAAAATGCGAAAGTAAATTAAAGAAAACTTCACATAAATCTTACAAACAAATCGTAAATGTCGAGATAAATGATCTAAATTAAACTGCTTCAACATTGTTTAACGTCAATGACCGTATTATCGTATGTAGCAGTTTTGAATCTGATTTAATTTTTTTTTTTTAATCAAAATTTATATACACTGCCGACCCAAATAAATATTTCTTAGATTTGAATATATTTACTATTCAATAAGTATATTAATTACAAATAAAAAAATTTATTTGAGGTAAATGGAAGTCTAGTACGTCGGCATCCGAATAAGAAATTTTATTTCCGATGTGTAGATTCTAGTCCTGTTAAGAAGATCTTTTTTCTGGGTGTACAAACAAATCGTAAATGTCGAGATAGATGATCTAAATTAAACTGCTTCAACACTAGTTTTACTCAACAAAAAATGCGAAAGTAAATTAAAGAAAACTTCACATAAATCTTACAAACAAATCGTAAATGTCGAGATAAATGATCTAAATTAAACTGCTTCAACACTGTTTAACGTGAATGACCGTATTATCGTATGTAGCAGTTTTGAATCTGATTAAAAAAAAAAAAATTCATCAACATTTATATAACTGCCGACCCAAATAAATATTTCTTAGATTTGAATATATTTACTATTCAATAAGTATATTAATTACAAATAAAATTTATTTGAGGTGAATGGAAGTCTAGTAGGTCGGCATCCAAATAAGAAATTTTATTTCCGATGCGTAGATTCTAGTCCTGTTAACAAGATCTTTTTTCTGGGTGTACAAACAAATCGTAAATGTCGAGATAGATGATCTAAATTAAATTGCTTCAACACTAGTTTTACTCAACAAAAAATGCGAAAGTAAATTAAAGAAAACTTCACATAAATCTTACAAACAAATCGTAAATGTCGAGATAAATGATCTAAATTAAACTGCTTCAACACTGTTTAACGTCAATGACCGTATTATCGCATGTAGCAGTTTTGAATATGATTAAAAATTTTTTTTAATCAACATTTATATAACTGCCGACCCAAATAAATATTTCTTAGATTTGAATATATTTACTATTCAATAAGTATATTAATTACAAATAAAAAAATGTATTTGAGGTGAACGGAAGTCTAGTAGGTCGGCATCCAAATAAGAAATTTTATTTCCGATGCGTAGATTCTAGTCCTGTTAAGAAGATCTTTTTTCTGGGTGTACAAACAAATCGTAAATGTCGAGATAGATGATCTAAATTAAACTGCTTCAACACTAGTTTTACTCAACAAAAAATGCGAAAGTAAATTAAAGAAACCTTAACATAAATCTTACAAACAAATCGTAAATGTCGAGATAAATGATCTAAATTAAACTGCTTCAACACTGTTTAACGTGAATGACCGTATTATCGTATGTAGCAGTTTTGAATCTGATTTTCTAAGTTAAATATAATTTGCTTGTACGTCGGAAAACTTGGCGATTTGATATCACGAATCAGTCTAAGCGTGCCAAAGATATATAGCCAAGCGGTGGGTTACTTCCGGCAGGAACACACGGTAGTCGTGCATATAGGAGGTAAATAGAAAGTGCGAGTGACCTGTATACACATAGTCGAAGCGATTGCGGGCTTCGAATGCAACGAGCAGTCGATATAGCCGTTAGCATACAAAGACGATATAGCATAGTATCCGATCACCGTTGCCTTGTTGGAAGTTCGTTGACACCCGGTGCGTATTCGGCCGCCTTCATTTCCCCCATGCGTGTCAAGTAGATCGGACAGCGGAAACGTCAATGTGTGCTTTACCGTAGCAAAGTAGGAAATTTCTCAATCTTCTCACGTGTAAAGCAATTTGTGATTTTACGGCGAAAGGTTTCGCGTGGCAGAATCGACCAAAGACAGTAGACAGAGGCAGAAATCTGGTTCCACGATTTCGCTACTGCCCCATTACATTCTAAAACCTAATTCCTCTCCACTGTGCAGTGATTTCCTATATTTCTATCGTAAATAAACTTTCTTTTAATATTACGAGACAAAGGAACCGTATTATTACGGGAATTTTCTAAATATAATCTCAAAATTCTATCTTTAAAAATATATAATAACAACTAAGAGACCATTCAAGCGTTACGCTTGCAAAAGACAGCAATTTTTTTTAATTTATACAGAGTCTCGTTTTTATTTTTTGTTCTTTATCTTTTCTTTCGCGCATGCTTGTGTTTATTATTTTTTGTTGGGTTGTATAGAATCTTAGGAACCTGTTTATCTTATTGTTATTTATGTTGTGTTTTCTATTTGTATCCTGCTTCATAATAATAATAATAATAGTAATAGCAGTGGCTTCAATATTAAGCTAACAAGGAGGCTGCACCGTTTCACACTAATCAGATCGGTGATTAATTTTTGTAAGCGTTCCTGTAAAGTTTTGTGTGATAAATAACAGTTTAGGGTAGTTTGTGCATATCTGCGTTCAATTTTTTTTCCAAGGCAGATTGTGTCCTATTTTAATTCTCTAATAGCAATAATTTCAATTTTTTTAAATTTTGAACTTGTGAAATGGGCCGTAATTTTCGCAATCTTTTTTGGCTGTTTGTCAGCTGTAACGTTTCACCTGTTCGCGGCAAATATATTTTTATCCAACGCAAATTTTTTCGTTTTTCGATTGTCTAGTGGTGGTTATTTTTAGTTTTTTTTTCTATTTTGATTATCTTGGAAAAATTACCGTCATTGGATAATCGTAAAATGAAGAAATCTACCTTGGAAAAAAAATTGAACGCAGAGTTACATAGTAACAGCTGGCAGAAGTATTCAAATTGCAGACGCAGAAATATTAAGGATCATTGGACGATGGGTCGAATTTATCATACCCTAGACCTTTGCTCATTTGATTGAGGTACAGTCAGTGAACAATTAATGCTGGATCATATGTGGGTTTGAAAGTTTTTCGACGTTTTTTCTCCAAACAATTTTAATTTTCCCGAGGTAGCTTTATAACTTCGACTCAAAGACACATAATTTTTCCATTTCAAGCCGTTGATTTAGATTTAGATTTAGTTAGATTTCGGAATATTTTATTCTCTTCGTAGCATTAGTTTTTCTGATTCATGTGTAGGAATTTCTATTAAAAACTTGTGCAGAAAAAACATACTGTCTTTTACAGCCAATTATTCTTGCCATTCAATTTTTTAAAAAAATTTGTCAATTTGTGATACTCTTTTGCATGATTTTATAAGTGCAATTGTAACACAATTTTATTTTCATGATTTTCAACAGACTCTGCCACTTTCCTATTACCAATATTTCCAAGTATGGTGAAGACGTTCTCCAAAAGTGGTCCACACTTATGTCCCAAATTTCTAATACTTATATCGACAGAACAACATAACGGCTATCCAGCAGCCGCGTATCTCTTGGCGCGCTCGATACGTGAAACCGTTTGCTGCTGCAGAGAAAGCCAGATCGAAACTGTCACGCGCGGACATGCACTCATGTACCATTAATAGAAGAGCTAAAAAAGGTCATTGAAGATGTCTAGCAAATGTGAATGATATCCTCAAGACAGAATATTCGAAACTTGTCAATCTACACTGAGAGAAACAGTTTCATTGATTCACGGAAATCTTAGCCTATGAAATGAATTACTTGAATTGCAACACTATGTTTACTTTGAATGATCTCAAACTCAATGAAAAGTAGTGACATTGAAGCAAAGAAACATTTCTTTAAGGTAGCTACTGCGTTTCCCTCTAGTCAAATTAGTGCTTAATTTTCGAAAACGTTTTTACAATTTCTGGTGGTTTAATTAATAATTCCGAGGTATTTCACACGTAGCAGAATTAGTTCTTAATATATAAGTAAATTCACAGCCGCGATTGGAATAGAAAATCGACTGATATATGCAAATGTCTGAAGTCATGTTTTTCTGGGCAGTTTTTTAAAAGAATAACCCATAATATTGGTTCAATTATGACGGGCAATATCTCATTTTGATTATTGGAAGATCCTTAATCGATTAACCGTCCAGATTTTGTATAGTATTAGGAATTCAAAATTTACAGCCATTTGTATCCCTGATGTTAGGTTAGGATAAGATAATCAAACGGTTGTATCTTTTGAACTACTGATGTTATAAAAAATCAGGTCGGTCAATCGATTGAGGATCCTCCAATAATCAAAATGAGATATTGCTCGTTACAATTGGACCATTATTATGGTTTATTCTTTTAAAAAACCGCACGAGAAAACATGATATCGGATATTTGCAAAGATTAACTAAGTTTCTATTTGAATCACGGCAGTGAAACTACTTATATATTGAGAACTAAGCCTGCTACGTGAGTAAATCTTCGGAACTGTTAATTAAACCACTGGAAATTGTAAAAAGGTTTTCAAAAATGTAGCACTGATTTGACTAGTGTAGAGTGCAGTATCTACCTTAAATCAATGAACTTTTTTCGATTTTAAAGAAATCGTCTCTGATTCAATGAAATATTCTTCTTTAACTTCAAATAAATGCGTATTTAAGGAGGCATCCTCACATATCGATTAAGAAGATTAAATTAGAAAATGAATGTATATCGTAGATTGAAACATTCTGAACGATCTCAAAAAATTTGAAAGGATTTGACCGTTTATAAATAAAAATATTCCAAATTGAAATATGCCTTTTTTAACACGGTCTCAAATGGCAGTCGTAGTTAGCTCGCACTTTATCGGTGAATTTTATATGCTAATAGAGAAGATGCATTAATAATACATTGTGCAACTAGTGCCGAAAATTGGCGATTCTGACGAGTGCGAGAGTTGCAATCGCCAATTCCTAGTTGCACACCGTGCTTTTTTTAACGAAAGAATAGAAACGATCGCTTTCCGAGACTGTAGAGTATGAGCGGCGTAAAGGGTCCCTAACCTCAACACGCCCTTAAGAAATGTGCCGGGCGCGTTAGGAAATGTTGCGGCAGCGTTTAGAAAAACAAATATGCGTGTAGAAAAACAAGAATGTAGCTGATGTGCGCATGCGTAGGACATTTCCTAACGGCGTATGGGAACGGCCCACGTTCCGCCACGCTCTACAGTTGAGGAAAGCGGGAGTTTATATTCATGAGTTTAAAAAAAAGTAATTATTTCAAATGATGGACTGAATTCTTACAAAGCATTAAAAATTTCAAAAAACGTCTATAACCACAGTAACACAGTCAAAAACAGTGTTCAACTAATTACTTTCGTGAAATTTTCAATCTCAATCGAAGAGATTTGGCAACGGCGCATATTCTGAGGGGAAATAGCGGACTAGCAGAACGGACTCGTCTACGGCGGGAATTTCAAAAGTTAATTTTCGCATTTCGTGAGATTAAAGCTTCTTCTTAGCAAGTATAACGTAAAACAATTCCGGAATCCTGGAAATTTGCATTTTTTGAGACTCAACTCAAGCTGATCAACGCTCGATTGTAATTATATGACTGCTTTGTAGTCAATAAGTAGTTATAAATTTTTGAGATTTAAACACGCGCTGAAAGTAAACTCAGCGATACCAACCTCAACATATGTGCGACGTTACCACGAGCTCTGCGGGACGTCGGGACACGCGACAGCCGACTTTATTTCGCTCAAAATAAGGTTGGCACAATAGTCATATGAGTGACTTTGCATTTCGTAATTCGTAAAAATAAAATAGAAGGAATTACATTTCGCCTTAACACCCTACACAGTGACTGAAGGGGAAATGTAGAGCAATATGCACTACAAATTTCATTTTTTTTTTTGTCATTTATATGAAAATTTCTAATAGTACGTTGGTTGACTAGCATGACCCATAGATGCCTCCTTAAGGAGGCATCCTCACATATCGATTTAGAAGATTAAATTACAAAATTAATATATATTGTAGATTGAAACATTCTGAACGATCTCAAAAAATTAGAAAGGATTTGACCGTTTATAAATAAAAATATTCCAAATTGAAATATGCCTTTTTTAACACTGACTCAAATGGGAGTCGTAGTTAGCTCGCACTTTATCGGTGAATTTTATATGCTAATAGAGAAGATGCATTAAAAGTAATGATTTCAAATGATAGACTGAATTCTTACAAAGCATTAAAAATTTAAAAAAACGTCTATAACCACAGTAACACAGTCAAAAACAGTGTTCAACTAATTACTTTTGTGAAATTTTCAATCTCAATCGAAGAGATTTGGCAACGGCGCATATTCTGCGGGGAAATAGCGGACTAGCAGAACGGACTCGTCCACGGCGGGAATTTCAAAAGTTAATTTTCGCATTTCGTGAGATTAAAGCTTCTTCTTAGCAAATCTAACGTAAAACAATTCCGGAATCCTGGAAATTTGCATTTTTTGAGACTCAACTCAAGCTGATCAACGCTCGATTGTAATTATATGACTGCTTTGTAGTCAATAAGTAGTTATAAATTTTTGAGATTTAAACACGCGCTGAAAGTAAACTCAGCGATACCAACCTCAACATATGTGTGACGTTGCCACAAAGCTCTGCGGGACGTCGGGACACGCGACAGCCGACTTTATTTCGCTCAAAATAAGGTTGGCACAATAGTCATATGAGTGACTTTGCATTTCGTAATTCGTAAAAATAAAATAGAAGGAATTACATTTCGCCTTAACACCCTACACAGTGACTGAAGGGGAAATGTAGAGCAATATGCACTACAAATTTCATTTTTTTTTGTCATTTATATGAAAATTTCTAATAGTGCGTTGGTTGACTAGCATGACCCACAGATGCCTCCTTAAGGAGGTTGGCGCGCTTCACACTAGTCAAATCAGTGCCAAATTTTTAAAAGCGTTTCTAGAATTTCAGATGGTTTAATAATCTGTTCCAAGGTGTTAATTACATAGTAGCATTAGTTCTTGATATTCAAATACATTCACAGCTGTAATATGAACAGTAAATCAATCAATATCTCCAAATTTCCGATGTCATGTTTTTTCATCCAGTTTGGTAAAAGGGTAAACCGTAATATCAGTCCGATTATGACGAAACATAGCTCATTTTGATCAGTGGAAGATCCTTAATCGATTGACCGTCCGGATTTTCTACAGTAGAAGGCGTTCAAAAGTTACAGCCATTTGTATACTTGATGTTAGGTTATGATAGGTTAACAAACGGTTGCATCTTTTGAACTACTAATACGATTTAAAAAAAATATACGGCCACTCGATAGAATATCTTTTCGTAAACAAAATGAGCTATTGGTCGTCTTAATCGGACTGATATTACGGTTTACCCTTTTAAAAAACTAGATGAAAAAACATAACATCGGAAATGTGCAGATATTTATCGATTTACTGTTGATATCACAGCTGTGAATGTATTTGAATATCAAGAACTAATGCTGCTATGTGATTAACACCTTGGAACAGATTATTAAACCATCTGAAATTGTAGAAACGCTTTTAAAGATTTAGCACAGATTTGACTAGTGTGGAGCGCTCCAACCTCCTTAAGCCAAATATGTTCTTTTCATTGGCTTTACTTAAGAGGCAGTGGCACTTCGCCCACCACAGCTCAAAATTTCGACACAATACTCGGCAGACAAAGCTCAAATTTTCAGAGAATGTGCGGACGTACGGCAGAAATAGGCTACGCTTTGGGCTCCTCCGAACTCGAAACCTTTCGTTCCGGAGAACTGGAAAACAAAAAAAGTGAGGCTAGGTGCGAGAGAGACAGTCCTATAGGCATTGTAAGTTCGCGATTATGTACCAGGGAACTTAGTTATGTTAACCAAAAACTTTGTTAGCCTGACCAATTGATCATCTGACGTATGTGAAACAACCAAGCGTGAGCTATACCACTACGTCTTCATCCATTTTGCCAAGTATATCTCTTCATTGAATCAATGAAAACGTCTTTTTAAAAGAATGAAACTGTTTTTTATTATATACTGACTAAGTAAATGTTTCTTTAGAGGCTATGAAGTATTTTCTTTGAAATTTAAATGCCGAAATTTACTACGGGCCACAAAGTATTTCGTTAGTCGACCGATGGCGTTGATTATCACGCATAGTCAATAAATTTACTCTTTAATATAACCAAACCATTTTCCTATCTGCAGTTTTTATCAGTATTTTAATTCTCTTTTTCTTTCAATCTCTACAAAATCATAAATTGACATTTCTTATTCTCCGATGAAAAAAAAGAAGTGTTTTCCTACAGAAAAAGTCTCGGAGGTGATTCTTATATTTCATTCATCGACCGATGCAACCGCTACATCATCACCAACAGTTTTTGCATATTTGGCTTCACCGGCAAACACGAAGTCCTCATTCTTTCCCCTCACACATAGGATGCCACATTCCGGTAGGAGTTTTACTCGTTGAGGCAACAGAAACCTTTACCAAGCTGGAAGAAAAGGTTGAGAAACTCAGAAAGCACTTGCTGGAGGACCTGGCCTCCTTCCTTTATCCTGGCGAGTCCCAAGAATAGTGAAACTCGATACTGTTGATTCTCGATGTAGTCTCCATGTCGTCGTTCCCGAGTCGATATTTGAGAGTCCTGCACACACACACACACATAGACACATACGAATAAAATACAGCACGTGAGGGGCGAGAGAAATGAAAGAAGTGTCGCCATCCTCGCCTCGTTCATCTCATCCTCTCCCCACTCTTTATTTATTTATTTTATTTTTACAATTTTTTTTTCTGCATTGCTTCCTTGTGCTTTACTCCTTGTTACTCGTTTCAGGTACGGGAATACAGGAAAGCTGCTGTTGATGCCGTTTCCACCGGACCATTCGTTGTCCTGGATATTCTGAAGATCTTGACGTACTTTTTTTCTTCTTTTTTTTTTTTCTTTTTTCTTTCTCATGTCACAGACTATTCCGCTACTACTTCTCAAGTGCAAGCGAGATAAGTGAAGCGCGAGGACAAATGGCGCAACTCCATTTGGCTTCTGCAACTCCGACAAGTACGACAGGATTTTGTGGACGGTTTGTCCGTACTTGAGTCTTTTATTATGTCGACGGCTTTGTCGGATTTCGTATTTCCGGTAAGTTTAGTAGCAACGGGTTTGGTACAGCAGGAGATAAACTTGTGAATAAGGAGCCTCTTGTGGTTACATCAACTATCGTTTTCTGGGAAATAATTAATTGGATTATAGGTATCGGGACACCAATTATCGTTGTTAGCGACCAGCTCTATGCCTCCCTGGTGGGATACTTCACGATATTAAGATGGGCATTGCAGACGCCAAGAGGGAACGCAATATCATCAGCCCCTCTTGTTGAGCAAAAGTCTCCACTTATGTTCTGTTACCATAGAAATGTTTTGCACAGCAATTTTCATTAAAACATTCGGCAACTTGAAAATCTTTACTCTTAAAAAAAGTATGCTTGCGAAAAACCGAATTATTATCGTTCAGAAAATAATTTCCTTATTTAAAAAGCACGATTCGTCTTCCCGAAAGAGCAATCAATTAACACCATTGGCCAGTCATTTCATTTGTTTTATTTTATTTTTTCAAGATAAAATCTGAATTGAACAGTTGAAAAGAAATGCGCCCTGTAGTTTGTATCTTGAGCGCTTTTTCTGTATTTTAATAGGCGCCCCACTAGCAAAAATTCTGGGCGCCGTCTGGCGGAGAAAATACCAAGCTTTAAGCAACGTTTATGCCTTAGCATGTAGTGGCTATCTATACTTTATATTAAACAATGGCCATTTTTCGGCAAATTGTCATTTGGCACTTGGGGATTGTTTATTGCGTATTTAATGTTAGTAGAAAGCCGTTGACAGTTCTAGGACAACATTCTATGATATAAAAATTGAAAAAGTATACAATGTCATATGAAAAACATCAATGAACTCTCAAACCGAAAATAACGCGTATACCCAAGTAGAAATTCTATCACGGGTGCCTGAGTCAGACCGCGATCGGGAAATCTTAAGGGGTTAGGCCACTCTAGAATTTTCGAAAAATCGATTTTTTTTTCTCCTTGGAAATGACTCATTAGGGTTTCTAGAATGCTGTCCCAAAAGATTATTGCAGGCAAAAATTTGTAAATGCTCCATTTTCGATTTTTAATGGGAGGCCGCCCGGTTAGCAGCCCCAGTGGGGTCGAGTCCGGCTGGTGGTTACATCCCAGCACTGGCCCAAGGCTGGCCGAGCCTCGCGTACTGGCACAGTCTCGGGCCAGTACTGGGATGTAACCTCGAGCCAGGCCTCACCTACCTGGGAGGGAACCTCTTTTGTGTGCGCTTCGGTAAAGGTACTGAGAAGGGTCAAAGCAGGTATACAGCAGATAAACGCGTTTATCTCAAAACTGCTCTTTTCAAGTTGGCCGGAAACATGACTCAAAAAGTTTACCACCGATTTATTTGAAATTTTGGATATATCTTCAAAAATACATTATCTACAGAAGTACGTAGGATTTTTTTTTAAGTTGCATAGTTTTTTTGTTATTGATAATTTTCGAACGATTTTTAAGCCAAATTTTTGAACTTTCACTTTAGATGCTCGCCATTTTGTCAAAAATGCCTGTATCGAAAAAATCCTACGTACTTCTCTAGCTACTGTTATGTATAAGTGAAAACCATTAAAAAACTCATAATTCAAAAATTACTCAAGCTGTGTGTCCGGCCGTGGATTCCAAAAAAAAAGAGATGTCATCGCAACAACGCTGTACAGCCGCCATTTTTAAATTAATGACTATGAGAAAATTACTATATATAGTTAATGATATGTACAATAAATACCCTTTCTCAAAAAATCGATGTCTCTAATAGATTTTCTGAAAAAAATTCCCAAAAAAAGCCTTTTTTGTGGCCCTCTAGAGTGGCCTAACCCCTTAAGGCTTGCCTTTCTGTGGAATGCCTTACAAGGACCTGATTTGGTGCGGAGAGAGGTGTCTGATAATACCCAAGCGCCATCTGGTGTGCATACTTTGGTCAGGAAGCCGTACGTGGTCCTGATTATATACAGGGTGACAATTCCCAGGTGGCCACCCCCTTTTTATTCGTTGTGGAGCTTGATTTTGGTTAGTTTAAGGGGCGGTCTTTTAATGATTTTTCATGAACTTTCGTATGTAAGTGTCTATTTTTATCTTAAGTGTGTAGTTTTTCAGTTATAAAAATATTTATCTCGGAAAAAATTCAAAATTATGTTTCGACCACAAATTCGTAAAGATCATGAAATTAGGAATTCAGAAATATAAACAGTTCTTCATTCCGAGCTATTTTCGCCAAGAAAATGAATTTTGAAGTTGCTCAACTTCTGCTTAAACTGACGGCAGTTGAGAGTGGCGGATGGGCACATGTCTGTCAATGTTCGGTGATGTTTTCAAACGTCAGTGGGACACGGAGTAAAAAAATTGAGGTTTTGTTGCCCAGTGTCACGACGCATCATACTCAGGAATTATGTGGAAGATAATAATAATAAGTTCAATTAATCGAAAGGATTAGATATTCTTTTCATGTGTAACTCTCTACACACTTTCCACTCTCTCAACTTATTCTCAACTTACACAAAACTTTAAGAAACGCTGGTGGACTTGCAGCAGAGCCGACCGGCATCTCGTTCTTCACTCGTTCTGAACCGCTGAACTTACTCTCAAAATACTCTCGACTCTCTCAACTTATTTTCAACTTATTAATAAATTACTCTAAACTTGCACAAAACTGTAAAAAAGCTCAAGAACGTTATCTTGGGAATACCAATTAAATTGGCGAATGATTAATTTTCTTCAGAGATTGTGTCGTGATCGACTTGCGAAACCTTCGAAACAGCAAATAACCTCTTCGATCTTCCCATTACAATGGAATGGAAATTGTGTAAATAGGCGCAGTGTATGGTGAATATTTTGAATATTCGTGAATGTATATTTGAAGTCCAGTGGTACAAACAAGAATTCTTTCATTCTTGTTATGGATACGTTCAGACTTGTGTTTCAAAGTTCTTTTTCAGCGAAGAAATTTTTAAAAAGATAACAATAGACTTTAAAGTGTGTTTACTGAAAACTAGCTTTTTAAACTTTATCACACGTTCCAGCGATAACTGGTAAATCATACATTCCTAAAAAATTGCTCAGTTGTACAGAAGAATGTTTCCTCCGGCGTGCGTGTAGCGATTTTAGATAGAGTGGTAATTGAAGAAAAAAATTTCATTAAAAAAATGGTAACTCCACTAATTTATAGAAAAGAACAATAGCTATACTCACGCCGTATATGTATATTAATATTTGGATGACTGGTTATCTTGGGAATCCACTAAATTTGTAAAAACCCATAAATTTCCTTCAGATCATTTGCAATAGTCAGAAGCATTTGCCATAGAGCAACAAATCTTTGATTCAGTGGCCAAAAGAATATTTTTTTAAAAAATAAAATGAGTAGATAAACAAGTGAGATATCTCATAATGAAACTCTACAATTTTGATCTGACACCCAAAATTTGTCTACTTGGAGCAAACTTTGTCTAACATTTGGCACATTTTTTTGGAATAGATAAATTGACAAAGTTCTGTATGATACAAAAACGTAAATTCATTCTTTTGCTAAATTCAAGCTTAATAAATCGTCGCTTCTTTTTCAGTTTTAACAACATGAATGCTTTTTTCGTGTTTTCGGTAAGAAAACTCGAGAGCATGTCGTAAAAACAACGAATATTTATTTTTGTAAATCTCGAACTCTTACACTTCTCCGCCGGATTTTCTCGCACACCTTAGGACAATACATGATTTTCGACACGCTTTACAGGCATGTAATGCGGGACTTTCCGTGCATGAGATGAAAAAAAAAATTCTGTAAGCTTCACACAGGCAACAGAAACTTTTATACATCAACTAGTGTATTAATTTTTCTACACAAATCCGATATAAAATTAAAGTAGTGTGTCAATATTTAAAAAATCATAAAGTATAATATAAAAGTTTTAACGCTTTACTACACTTTCGTATTCAATTTACTTACCAGTTAATCAATAAAATATCTGGTAAATTAAATTCGCATCTACGTAGCTTTTATTTTTCAATTTATACACAATCCATCTGCTCCAAACCCCAATTTTACTTGAGTACATGAACATCGAAAAAAAAAAATTGCCAAAAAAATTAATAAATATTTTTCCACAACGCGGCAGCAAAAAAAAAAAAAACAAAAAAAAACAAAAAAGAAAAGAAGCACCAGCATAAAGCTAATTCTCCGAGTAAAGAAAAGTCAACTGACTAAAATCCTCCAGAGTGGAATCGTGAAAAAAAAAACTCAGTCTCTTCTCGCTTGTTCTGTAAACACGTAGTCAGAAGCGTCAAGTCCATTTAGAATATAAAATAAACAAGTATATTATAACTACGCTATAAACTTTATGTTAACGGCGTAATTGCGTATCCAATTAATAATTAACGAATTCCTAACTTCTGCTCGTTTTAAGGGGGACCCTCCCCCCTCCCCCTCGTGGGGGTCCGTAGCTGGAAAGCCCGTCAGGGCTGGAGAGTGAAAGGGAACGAGGAAGTAAAGGAGGGTGTCACCACAAGCCTCTACGTCTCCCTCCCTCCCCCCCTCCCCCCTTTCTCCATCCTATCGAGACCCCGACGTTTCCCCGTTTTCTGCTCGTTTGTATCCTCGCTCCCACAGAATTCTGTGTCACGGTGCGACGCCTCCTACGCCTTGCTATACTACGACGAGCTTCGGCGACGTAATTAACGTTATGACGGATAAGCTTTGGCTGCGTGGCTCTGCGAGCACCCGTTACGGTAGTTAGTAACTGGATAGTTTCCACTCATCCTCCTCATCCTTTACGTTCCCGTCGTTGTCGCAACGCACGACGCGTCGTGAGATGACGAAGAGACGCGAAAAAAAAAAAAGAAAAAAAATCTCTATGGGAGACATTTCAGTTAGTCTGACCGTATATGACAAATAATATTCGAGAATGTGATAGAGGCATACGAGCAGTTTTGCTTCTTTTTTTTATCTACCAGACTTTTGTGGTTAGCTATTGAGTATAATGGAGTAGACGTTGCTATTGTTGGTACTGCGACACTGTACCTTTGTTATAGGTATATAAGCTTCCCAAAAGTTAATGGCTGTCGAGAATTTGGTAAAACTTCCTGTTGATAAAAGGCTAAGGGATGCTTTATACACTGAGAGAAAAAATTGTTGGGCACAACGAAATAGAGGTTGACTCAACCTCTTCGAGAGGTTATATACGGCGAATGGAACGAGGAGGTTGGGTCAAACTCACCAAATGGTTGTCGGACTTTCTTCGATTCAAATGTTTCATGTGGTTGAGACAACCACAGTGCATTTATTGTAACTCTAACATTGTTTTCTCTCAGATCATGCGCACTTTTGCATCAATCTCTAATCGATTGATTGGAAGTATTGATGCAGTTGGTTCAACTACACTCACATTTCAATCAAATTCATTATGTGTTTGAGTGAGTCTAAAATAATAAAGAAAATTAATTGAAAATTATTAATCGTGCTTATTCAATCGAGTAATCCTGCATATTAATTTGGTATTACGTCTTTCTCTTCAGAATGGTACATATTAATCGCTGAAAAAACATATTTAATTTTTTATTACATTGACGAGAATCTAACCTGCGACCCTCCGGATAATGTTGTTGCGCTGCGCTTTAACTCACACTGCCATTCGGATCATATGATTCTAATATTTTTTTTTGTCTATTTGAATATCGGTAACATGAAATATAAAATGGAATTAGTATAATACATTCAGAACTTTATAGATTTATATGATTGCGTTTGGTGTAATAAAAATAAAAGCACTTTCTGTTACTCTTCACGGCACTCGGTTATATCGAAAAGAGTACATTGTATCGTTGTCGCCATCTATAAACATATTCGAGGAAGTTGATTGTTTCATTGTTAGCCCGAATTAGTTTGTTAGTATTTGGGTGGATGACCGTCTCACTGACCTGAGGGTCAGTACTAGGATGGGTGACTACCTGGCTATCTCTGGCGGTCAGTAGTTGGATAGGTGACCATCGTGATGACTCTAAAGTCAATACTCGCATCTTCAGAAACAGCTTTCACACAAACTGATGTGAGGTTGAGTCAACCTTATATTTCTTAGAAATCAGTTGCACCGAGGTTCTTTCAAAAGCATAAAACAGTTCTCGTAACCATTCTGATACAGTTGCTTCATAGAAATCATTTTCCTGATTGAAATGACACGCGTGATTGGCTCAACCACTCGTTGCACGCGTTTTAAGTACCGAAAAATTGTTGCCTTAACGCCTCATGGGGTTAAGTCAACTGCACTACCATTCGCTCAACAGCATCAATGTTCAGCCAAAACATTGTTTTGTTGACGCTCAATTACATGAAGCAGTTGTCTCAAAGAAATGCATTGTATTGCCTCGACGAATGGATGTTTGTGTCAACCTCTATTTCTTTGATCCAAAGTAATATTTGCCAACCACCGCGCGAGGTTGTCAGGATTTCAGGTTTTCTCTCAGTGTACATAAACTCTGAAAAATAGATAAGTAATTTACTTTCTCGTAGATTTACCGCACTTTTATCGTAATAAACTATAATGACATTGATTTTATTTCCAGATTCTTTTTTTTATCTACCAGACTTTTGTGGTTAGGGGGAGTCCATTAATCGCGTGAGAATCTGGAAGGGAGGGGGCGGGGGGGGGGGGGGGGGGTTACTGAAAATCATCATGAATGATCACATGGGCGAGGGAAGGGGTCTTGGGTCAAAGTCACGTACATTTCCTGCACAAGAAAAATTTTAAAAAACATTGAACGGGTTAGTGACGAAGAGAACAACGAAGACGAGTTGGAGGACGTGCAGTTTGAAAGTAATACGTTGCAAGATGAAGCTTTTGTAAGCGTGGAAAGGAGTATCGAGAATCCGTGGGTAGCCGATGACTAGTGACAAACTAGTGATTGCTTCGGATACTAGTCACTTATTTACTTTTAATACGAGATCAGCCTGACGATACCAAAGTTAGTAATAAGCAGATATTATATAATGCGGACTGTGAATTGTATGCAACTAAAATATAATTAAAACAAACCGACAGCAGTGGACGCGCGGTCGGTGTGTGGCTTCGGCGGTCCCCAGAGTTAAGCAGTATTATTTGCGGTCATAACTTGGATGGGTGACCGCTTAGCCTTGCACTGGTTTGCGCGCCAACTGCTGAGCGGGAGGCAGTTTTTCTGAGTTTCTAATGTATTCTCATACAGTAGAAACTCAGTAAAAATAAAAAGCCGACTGTATCGGCCAGGTTTTCCGCAGTTTCCTTGTGCCCTCGTGCAAATGCGATACAGTAGTGCATTAGGATGAGTGGCTGCGGTCAACACTCTAGAGGGGTCTCTATGAAGGAACGGGGAAAAGGGGAGAGGGGAAACGTAAAAGCCTGAAGAAGGCATACGGAAGAAACCAATAATATAATTAAAACAGCATAAATTGTATCAGATATTTATTTTATATTTTATCCTTTTTACATCTGTCCGATAACGAAAAAAGCACGTGATAATGAGCCAGGGGGGAGGGGTCCGTCGAAATATCACGGCTGATCACGAACAGGGGGGAGGGGGTAAAAAATTTGATAAAAATGCATCACGTGATTAATGGACGACCCTTAGCTATTGAGTATAATGGAGTAGACGTTGCTATTGTTGGTACTGCAACACTGTACCTTTGTTGTAGGTATATAAGCTTCTCAAAAGTTAATGGCTGTTGTGAATTTGGTAAAATTTCCCGTTGATAAAAGGCTAAAGGATGCTTTATACATAAACACTGAACAAAAGAAAAATAAATGAATAAATAATTAATTTACTTTCTCATAGATTTACCGCACTTTTAACGTAATAAACTATAATGACATTGATTTCTCCAGACTTTTTTCGTCATTAAGTACTTCAATTCTGAATATATTCAACTTTTGCTTGGGAATGGATGTGAGAAGCATTCTTCAACTAGTCCATTGATATCTCGGAATATACAACTAAAAAACATAAACTGGTTCATACATAACATTGTATTGATGAAAAACTTGAACTGGTCTATTAATATCTGCGATTGGATACAAAATACTCAATCGGGTCTATTAATAACTTCATATTTATAATAAACTTGAACTTGTATTGAGATAACTGGAAAGTGATTTAAATATTGAGATTCTACTCAGGAAAAAATGTTTTTGTTTGATTGCGTTGGAATTCCGCTGAAGATTTTTGTGATTGATATCCTTAAACCTCGATAACGAATATAACGAGATTTTTGTAATAATTTTCATTTCATATGGAAAATAAACTGATCTATTAATAAGTTCGCATAAAAAAGAACATAAAATTCTTAATACTTTTTTTTTTTTTTTCAAAAACGTTAATGTATTCATCAACTTAGTTATGTATAGACCAGATTATTTAGTAGTGCTGCAATTTCTCATTACTTCAAGGAATAAACTTCACAGTACTGTTCGTTTTGTTGTCATTTTGTAATCATAATCTACAATAGTTATTAAATTATGTATGAACTTTTAAATAACTGCAAGAAAACCTCATTTTCAATCAAATATTAGGAGAAATTATGAAAAATAAAAATCGTATAAGGTACTCCATTGCTATTAGAATGCATTAACTGTATTTCTCCATCTTGATTCTTCATAGAGGTAGATTTGTGAAAAGTAAAAAATAACGAAGAAGCAATGCAAAATTTGACTGCATTTTTTTTTTTTTAAAGATTACAATGATATTTCGTTAAAGAAAAATATTTCGTGCAACTACACGGAAAAAAGGCTTGGTTGGAACTACCATGTGCACGCAAAAAAAGACTTGGTTCGAACTACCAAGTGCTATGGTTATATATGCGCCAGACAATTAATTGGTTAGACCAACCAAGCAATTTGTTAGGTGACCAATTTCTTGGTTGGTCTAACCAAGTCACTTGGTTAGCTTACCAAGTCACTTGGTTAGTCTAACCAAGAAATTGGTCGGTCTAACCAATTAATTGTCTGGCGCATATATAACCATAGCACTTGGTTGTTTTCAACCAAGCTTTTCTTTCCGTGTGCTATGGTTATATATGCGCCAGACAATTAACTGATTAGACCAACCAAGTAATTTGTTAGGCTACCAATTTCTTGGTTGGTCTAACCAAGTCACTTGGTTGGTCTAACCAAGTCACTTGGTTAGTCTAACCAAGTCACTTGGTTAGTCTAACCAAGAAATTGGTAGCCTAATCAAGAAATTGGTAGCCTAACCAAGAAATTGGTCGGTCTAACCAAGAAATTGGTAGCCTAACCAAGAAATTGGTCGGTCTAACCAAGAAATTGGTAGCCTAACCAAGAAATTGGTCGGTCTAACCAATTAATTGTCTGGCGCATATATAACCATAGCACTTGGTTGTTTCAACCAAGCCTCCCGTGTATTCAGAAGGTTTCGCATCATATCATAATCGCGATTATAATAATATTTTATTTTATTACGAAAACATATTTAAAAAATCATATGTACCATCAATATTATTTCTAAAAGAATTAGAAGCTGCGACTCTATTATTATGTTATTAGCTGCAGGAACTAAAAGAATCTGTATTTAAAAAAAATGAACAGTATTGAATTCAAATTTCTGCGAAGTCCAGAAATTATTCGCATCAAGGTCTCGACATTTCTTTTAAATTAAAAGGAGCCCTACTTGGTTTGAAGGTTTAAAGAGATTATCGCGTTTTCGAGACCCAATAAAAATGAACAGGTTCCGTTAAACTGGTCGAACTTGATTTTGTTCACACGTGGTACTTCGTGCATGAGAGAAAGTCGCACTAGATTCGCCCAAGCCCCAGGCCTTTCTCTCTTACGAGGGAGAAAAAGTCGTTAATAATATGTTAACTAATTATGGATCCATGTCTTAGTTACTCTTTTTGTCATTTTAAATTATATAAAAATTTCTTGTAGTTAGCATGTAAAATAAATGTTTAAATATTGTTATTATTGTTATATATAATGTTTAAATATCATTATAATATTATTAATGTTAATTTAGATATTTAAAAACTTTTATTATCCTATATGAATGACTTTTCTCTACCAATTTTCTGCGAGCTTGAGGTTCAGAACCAACGTAAAATTGCAGGCTCACCCAAATATAATGAACTGAGCTCGAAGAAGTTGTGAAATTAACAGAAACTATTTGAGTTCCGTAAATGAACAGAAGAGCTACGCGTTCTGTTTCGGAGCAAATCTTAAGCCCAATAGGAGAATACAGAAGACTAATTGCTTAAAGTACAAATAAAAAAATCTTAAACATCTCAACGTTTTAAAGTTCATAATTAATGATTGAAAAAATATCAACCATTATCATCGGTATAAGCAGCAAGTTACTCGAGCTTTGAAAAACTAAAAAATAGGAGTTGTACATTTTACTATCCATGAGACAGAATTGCCTAAATTTTCCAATTTCATCTACAAGAGCTTTTTTCGTTTTGAAAAACACCAAAATAAGTAAATGCTATTATAATAAATAAATAAATATATGGGTCATTCCATACCAAATGGGCCACCGAAATTTACCATGGTTCCAAAAAGTGTTCGTAATTTTTTCAAAAGCTATTTAGAGTATTACGAATATCCACAAATTATTTCAGAATTTTATCACCTACAGTTTGCCCAAAATTTAATAACGATCTTTTTTTATTTAATTTTTTTCCGTTCGATGTATATTCAAAATTACCGATTGTACACAAAATGTGTTCCACCATTTTTTGACAAAAAAAGTAATAATATTTTTTTATTTGAGGCAGAACATTCCGATTTTTCTCAAAATTTCCTATTATTTCTCAAAATATTATGCTATCAAACTACAGAAAAATTGTCGTGATGGTAAATGAACATCTTCTTAAAGTTTGGTATGTTTATTGGCTAAAATATATAAAAATTATTTTTGAGGTTAGCTTTCTCCATTTGACAGAGTTGAGAATATCCCCAAAAATACACAATGTGTAAAAAAAAACTTCAGACAAGTACATTTTGCTAAATTTGGATGGCCCACTTGGTATGGAATGACTCATATATATTATAATAAATAAGTAAATAAATAAATAAATAATGGTTTATTTGCTAAATAAACCACAGTGAAGTTAATGTATGGCTCTCGTTTTTTCAGTGTTAATATTATTTGCGAGATTGTGGCTTTGATATTACGGGTATTCATTGCTGAAGTCACTGTATAACGAGGATAGGATACAACTCGCGAAACGAGCCATTGAAAAGCAAGAGGAACGCTGCAACAGGATAGACTAGCATATAAACACGGTTTCGTATTATTGTACACGGGTATTAGCTGTGGGATACATCAGCAACAGGAGGGATGAAGGGGCGCAGATAACTCAGCTAGCGAAAGCAAGGCATAGAGGATTAGGAAAATTAGAGAACCTCAGAATTATGTACAACAACAAGGTATAACGGAAAGGTCACAGTGTTCGGCCTCTTAAGGATTCGCTCAATACATGTTATTGGCATACTAAAATCATTCAACGCTATGAGGTGTTCTCCGTCAATTTAGCTACATTTTTCTCTGCTCCATTCAGACACTTACTAATGAAACAAAATTCGATTCTTGTTGATTCGATCTTTATTTTCAAGGATCCAGAAAATGCTTTTTTTAATTACTCGAATCTTGGAACGGGAAAATGCACAGCAAAAAAGATTCTATATACTTTTGGATGCAATAGTAGTTTTAGTTTTATTTTTTATTCCGAAAAAAAGTACTTTTTATTACCAAAACAGTTCAATTTTTTTTTCTCGTATGTCTTGGATTTTATTTGCAGTATCTTAAAACAGACAGTGATGAGATGAAACTATAGAAGTCGAATATTTAAGAAGTGAAAAATTAATCAAATAGTCAATTTTTTTATTTTTTTACTGCTTCAATATTAGATTTCCACACCATCCATTTTTCCATGGATTCTACAGGTGCCCTGTAAATTTTGTATGATTGAAAAATATGATTGTTTTGATAAAAAAACGAATTTTTTAATTCTAGAAACTAGAACTGTAAATCTCGAATCCATTGCAATCAAAAGTTCATACAACATTTTTTTTTACCCGTATTCATCGTGGAATATTTTTTTCTCTGTATTGCCATAGCTAGAAAAAAATGGACGGTTAAATTCTCAAAAATGAAAAATCCGGAAAAGCTTTAGAGAATTTTGTTTCAAGTGTTATAACAATCAGACAAATGAGGTGAAATATCTGAAAGAGTCTATGAAAAATTGACTCTATTGACGGAAAATGCCTTCTACATATTCCATGAATAATATATCATGAGGTTGCTGATAACTGTATACCGAATATTTGCACCGCTTACTTTATAGAACGTGAACGTACTCTTGGAGTTTCGACCAGTAAATTCACCGCACTCAACCAAGGGCGGGTACGTTACACAAAATTTGCAGATAATAAACACAAATGCCGAGTTTCCATCCTCTGTTCGGTTCTGTACGTATGCGACGGGGGTTCAAACCTGTTCGTTTTGTCCTAGCATCGTTATGTCAACTATTAAGCATATGCATAGTGAATCAGTGCAGTGGTTTCGTCGTGCTCGCTTTTCCCCTTCACCTTTGTTTCTCTTCAGCAAGTTACCTTGTTGCCAATTAATAACATCCACATTCCCGGTTTGTGAGCAAATCCCTAATTAGCGTCTCTGTCAGGGCATTCGCTACGATACGTCGTCCCAGAGCTCGTTTTCGTCCTCCCGCGTTATTCCCGCATTGTCCTATTATATTTTAGTCGTTCTATGAGCTTGTATCTCGTGGATGGTATTTATTCCAAAAGCGAGATACTCAAGACAGTAGATATCAAGATTTTTTATTTGGAACTTACGTGTTTTCACACCTTGCTTTGCTCCGTCGATAACTAACTTAAACAATAATGGTCCCGCGTAGAAAAAAAGAATCTTGTGAAGAATCTTTTAAAGAATCTTGAAAAAAGTCTTGAAAGAATCTTTACAGGAATCTTGAAAAGAATTACGCATAGGAGCTGGAGCAAGATTCTTTCCAGGATTCTTTTCAAGATTCTTTCCATCCGAAAGCCTTTTGAGAATCTTTGAAAGAATCTTAATGAAATTTGTCAGAAGAATCGAGCGAAACCTGTTGATGCTTTCCAGGATTCTTTTCAAGATTCTTTCCATCCGAAAGCGTTCTGAGAATCTTTTAAAGAATCTTCGAAAGAATCTTGGAAAGCGTCTTTAAGAGAATCGTGAAAAGATTCCGTCCATTAAATAGAAAAATCGTTGAAATTTTTTTAATGAAATTCTTCAGAGGAATCGACCAAACCCTGTTGTTACTTTTTCTTGGTGTCGAGACAGTAAACTTCGGTACGTCAACGAAGGGTAAACCCCTCGTGTATAGTTGAACTCAGAACAGCTTTGCAGTCTTATATACGTTCAGGCTTCAAGTCACTTGCGAGAAACTCTTCGACCGCTCGCCATCTAGCGGAGTATTGAATATAAGTGTTACGTACGATGCCACTAGATGGCGAGCGGTCGAAGCGTTTCTCGCAAGTGACTTGAAGCCTGAACGTATATAAGACTGCAAAGCTGTTCTGAGTTCGACTATAACGAGGGGTTTATCCTTCGTTGACGTACCGAAATTTACTGTCTCGACACCAAGAGAAAGTAACAACAGGGTTTGCTCGATTCCTCTGAAGAATTACATTAACATTTTTTCAACGATTTTTCTATTTAATGGACGGAATCTTTTCACGATTCTCTTAAAGACGCTTTTCAAGATTCTTTCGAAGATTCTTTAAAAGATTCTCAGAACGCTTTCGGATGGAAAGAATCTTGAAAAGAATCCTGGAAAGCATCAACAGGTTTCGCTCGATTCCTCTGAAGAATTTCATTAAGATTCTTTCAAAGATTCTCGAAACGCTTTCGGATTGAAAGAATCTCGAAAAGAATCTTGCTCCGTCTCCTATGCGTGATTCTTTTCAAGATTCCTGTAAAGATTCTTTCAAGACTTTTTTTAAGATTCTTTAAAAGATTCTTCACAAAATTCTTTTTTTTTACGCGGGGTGTTACCAATTTTTCTTGAATTACTCGAAGATTTAAGATAGCCGAGCATTACGTTCTGGCTATTTTTGCTTCTTCATAGAGGAAGATTTGTTTTTATGCGATCATTTTTTTTTTCGATTTTTTTATGCCAGTAGACAAAATGATTTAGAACGTCGAGAAAAGGAGTTTAGAAAAAATGTATGGATGGATGTGCGTGTGTGGCCGTCACTCAAAATTCAAACTTACACATCTCAAGCTTTAACAAGCGGGCTCGAATTTAGGAAGCACGTGAAGCAGATCGACGCCTTTGTTTCTGGTAATTTTTTTTTAATTCAAAAATATAGTTCATATTTTATTTGACTTTGCAACTTTCGAAAAATGTCCGTACGCTCTCTAGCACCCGCAAGTTTTTTGCTGTTGAGCTAAATAATTTTTTATGAATAAATCTATGTTGAAGGAGGATCGGTATTGAATTTAGAATGAATCTGTAAAAAAGTTCGGTTTGTATGGGATTTTGAATTTAAAAAAAGAATATTCGTTTTGCTCTAACTCCCGTCAAATCTCACCAAATCAACTGAACTTTTCTACAGATGAAAAATAACATTCAGCGGTGCTACCTACCGAATTTGGTCGTGATCGGTTTGGATTTTAAGTGATTTTGAATTTTTCAAGAACAATATAGGTAACGAAAAAAGTTCCAAGGTAGAACTTCGCATATTGTTTCCTCATTCATTTTTATTTTTTACAAAGCTTCCTTTATGAAGAAGCCAAAATGAATAAATAAGCTTACTCATCGAGGTGGCTTTGTAAAAAATGAAAATTAATGTGGAAGCAATGTGCAAAGTTCCACCTTACAACTTTTTGCTTCCTCATAGAGGAAGTTTTGTTTTCACGAAAAAAAAATTTCGAGACTTTTATGTCAGGACACTTAGAATTGTCCAAAACTTCCAGAAAAGTGATTTAGAAAAAATGTCCGTATGTATGTGTGTGTGTTGGCACACTAGTGTAGCAGTAGACCCTCTTCAACTGTAGCAATTTTCGACAAAATCTGTATGAAAATTTCGATTTTATGCCGTTTTGATTTTTTTGAAAAAAGGACGTGGTCGCTCTAACTTTCGTAAAATTTAGTCTATTTTGCTAAATAGTTTGTGATAAGAGTAGGTGTACTCAATGCTGTTTGGTATTGAATTTGGTTCGAATCGGTAAAGTGGTTAAGATTTTATGGGATTTTGAATTTTTCAAAAAATTGACATTATCGCTCTATTGTAACTTTTGCAAAACTTGAAATAGCGAGCTCAAATTTTGTATATAAATGAAACAATATTCAGCCATTATATATGTATAATTTAGTGACAAACGGTATGAAATTTGTGATTTTATGGAATGTTGAATTATTTTTAATAATATACGTTATCACATTTACTTTCGAAAACGCTCTAATAATAACGAAACAACGGAATAACGAAATAGGAAAAGCGAATTCTCAACATGTTTATTTGTGTAATTTAAAAAAGGATGCAAAGTAGAACCTTGCACATTGCTTCCTCATTATTTTTCGCTTTTTACAAAGCTTTACTTTATTGCTTTACTTTATTGCTTCCTCAGAGAGGAAGCTTTGTAAAAAGCGAAAAATAATTAGAAGGCAATGTGCAAGGTTCTACTTTGCATCCTTTTTTTTTAATATATGGGAGAGTGGGATACAATGGGCCGTGGCGACAGTGAGCAATGACGTCTGTCACAGAACACAGCTCACCAAAAATTCGAGTTTTTTTAAAATGACACTGAGTTTAATTGGATGTCGCCCTTCCAAGTTAATGTTAAGTTACCTTATCCCTGATAACATAAAAAATAAAAGCTCATTTTGGCCTCTTGAGAAAAAGTTTGCCGACCTTCGGAAAAGTTTTATATCTAACCTAACCTTTGTTAATCGCTAATTCCGCTCGACTTATATGATGTGCCCATTTTACATTATTTTTAGTTAGTGAAGCATCATTGTTTTATAATAAATGTGGTCGAGTGCTAGTGGGGTACAATGAGCCAACATTGTAGATTTGGCCTAGATAATTATAACATACAAATTCTTCAAGTATGATATATTTTATTGATCATTTTGCTTCCTCATAGAGGAAGCTTTATTTTCATGCAAATTTTTTTTTACGAGATTTTCATGTCACTACACTCAGAATGGGCCAAAACGTCGAGAAAAGTGATTTAGAAAAAATGTCTGTGTGTGTATGTGTATGTTACACGATCGAAAAATGTAAACCTTTATAACTCGGGAATGCCTGAGATATCAAGCTGAAATTTGGACCATAGATAGAGGGTTCAAGTGTCATCGTTCATACAGATTTTTGTTAAAATCCACTTGATCGTTAAATTATTACGCGTTTTTTAATTTTTTGAAAAATGTCTGTTTACGCGATAACTCTTTCAATTTTCGAGATATTGACTTTAAAATTGATATGAATGTGAGCTTTCATACACCGGTGATCGCTATTGAGTTTGGTTAAGATCGGTTGAACTGTTAAAATTTTATGATGCTTTGAATTTTTCAAAAAATTGACATGGTCGCTCTATTGTAACTTTTGCAAAACTTAAGATAGCGAGCTCAAATTTTGTGTATAAATGAAACAATATTCAGCCATTATATATGTATAATTTAGTGACGAACGGTATGAAATTTTTGATTTTATGGAATGTTGAATTATTTTTAAAAATATACATTATCACATTCACTTTCGTAAACGCTCTAATAATCACGAAATAACGTAATAACGAAATAGAAAAATCGAATTCACAACATGTATATTTATCTAATTAAAACAAGGATGCAAAGTAGAACCTTGCACATTGCTTCCTCATTATTTTTCGCGATTTTCAAAGCTTCCTCTATGATGAAGCCAAAAATTGAATAACATACTTCCTCACAGAGGTAGCTTTGTAAATCGCGAAAAATAATGAGGAAGCAATGTGCAAGGTTCTACTTTGCATCCTTGTTTTCAAGGTAAGATTGAGAGAGAATAAATATGGCACGAAGCATTAAGAGGAAAACTGCAAGAGAGACAGCGGATGAGTTAGTGATGAAAAAATGGGTAATGTACGTAGTGAAGAGTTCGAATACAGTGTACTGTTGACAGTTTTATAATAGATATAGTTTAAGCGGCGCATCAACTAAAAATTGAATAATAGAAAAGCAAAATAAAAATTGAGCATTTTTCCTGATGGCTTAATCTCCCTTATGTTTTTCGGGTATTGGCTCGTTGTTCCCTCTTGCATGGCCCATTTTACCCTACTGATGGGGCACAATGAGCTATTTTCAGGTATATTTTGAAACTAAGTTTTCATGCATCCTTGATAGCGTAAAACTTATTATTGCAAGCTCAGTGTGTGGCCAAAGGTTGAATAGAATCGATGGAACGCCTTTTCTGTCATATTGTGCTTTTAATAAAAGTACAGACGAATCTAAGTAAAAAGTGGCTCACTGTTGCCCACTCTTCCCTATTTAATTATTTATTAACCATGAATCATGAACGGGTCAAACCCAATTTCGGGACACTAGGACAGACTCTAGTGACCATACAATATTAGAGACAATGGTGAGTTAAATTTATCGAGAAAAGTATCATATCGTGCATTAAAAAAATATAAAAATATGAAACATATAAATTTGCATTGTTAAATTATACTTAATTTATAGTTGAACCCACTTAAGCTAGCTATGATTTAGGGCCCTAACATGTTAAAAGAGAAGCAATCACAGCTTTATAACGAACCAGAGATAGGTTGAAGATGTTAGCCCTAGTGAAAAATCTATTGCAAAATCTCATCATGCGCGGGAGCCAACTGTAATTGGCATAATTAGCCCCATAAAGAGGGATTGCAAAGAGATCCGAGGATCTCGTGGCTATACCATTTTCTCGGAATCGCAGTAGAGAACGAAGAGCTGGAGAATCGATGTTTTCGTGAATAATATCGTGCAAGAAAGCGAAATCGGAAACGAATTATTATATTATTTCCATTCTTTCATATGTTTTTCTCACACACGGAAAGAAAAGCTTGGTTGAAACAACCAAGTGCTATGGTTATATATGTGCCAGACAATTAATTGGTTAGACCGACCAATTTCTTGGTTAGGCTACCAATTTCTTGGTTAGACTAACCAAGTGACTTGGTTAGACCAACCAAGAATTTGGTCACCTAACAAATTACTTGGTTGGTCTAAATAATTAATTGTCTGGCGCATATATAACCATAGCACTTGGTAGTTCCAACCAAGCCTTTTTTTCCGTGCAAGCTATATTTTCAATCCAATGGAAACATCCCAGACGCTTATGCTTAAAAAGTTTCAATTTCGGCTGATGCACATACGTTATGCAATTCTGCTCTTCGCTCTTTCCATTTTTACATAGTTTTCACTGACCGCATGTGGCATGCGTTGTTAGGATCTTTGAGCCTCCTCAACGTCCCCGAAACTGCCACTGAATTTCCCATTCATACTTTCTCAATTGTTTCAATCTTTTCTCTCGTTAGTCTTCATTTAAACTTCAATCAATTAACATGGAATAAATATCTCACTAACGCTGAAAAGCGTAACGTTTAAGTGTAAGTGTAATTATCGCAAACAGCGATAAATAAGAAGTTCTTTCCTGTTAAATCAGTTAATTAAAAGTGTTAAATTCGGTTCTTTCAATAAAGAGTATTCTAAATCTGAGTTTCTATTCTTAATCGAACAAGAATTCCCAAAAACATATTATTGTCCAATGCCTCGGGACGTAATACTACGTCATCTCGAAATCATCAAAACGTCATTTTACTGCAATTGTGCACATGAAATCCTGCAAACACCGGAGTAAAAAATAAATATAGTCAATTAGGTTACTAAATACCATTTGCAAAATTGTCCAATTTGTTCCAATTTATCCAATTATATTTAATACCGAAAAGTACTGTTCTATTGTTCTAAAAATCACTACCACGACGATAAAAGAAAACTAATAAATTTACTAGGCGTTTATTATGGGATTACTTTCAATGAACCCTTAAAAATCAGCTTTGTCAAAATGTGGCTGAGGTGATACAAAATATCGATACTTCTTTACGACCACTGAAATAGTAATAATTACGTGTCATAGTCAGTGTTTTTCCTGTCAGTACTAAAGTATGAATCCAGTACAATTCGGATTGATTTAGTACCACAGCACCACCTTGACGAATCTAGTACCACTTTTCTAGTACGCAACTTTATCCCTACCTTTTAGTACATTTTTGCATTTCAACACTTACCGATTGTCAATTTTACCCGTAATTATCGACAGATGATGCAGAAAACACAGTTTTTCGAACATTAGTACCGAATAAGCAGCCCCGAGGATTTGTCAATCGGTGACGATGCAGCGATTTGTTACTAAATCAGGCACTAAGTGTGGAACTTGTCAGAGCCGTATTTTGAAGACTACGTTTTTAATGTTACTAAGTCATTATTATTGCATAGAGATTCTCTATGCAATAATAATAGCAATTCTATCAATATTCAATGCTATGTTCGTTTATTTTTGTTTTCAGCAATTTAAATTAAAAACGTATTTAAATTTTCGCGCCATATATCCAGTCAGTACCGTTTTAGTACATTTTTCCCCCGAGAGAACCATCTAGTACCTACCTACAAAATACCGTAGCGAGCTTTTAGTACAGCTCGTTTGGCCTTCGGAACAACACTGGTTATAGTACATACGACCGATCGTTTTCCGATTTATCAATTGGCTATTATTTACATGTGCTAAAAATAAGCGTTCAGTTCATGCGTTTGAATTTGGTTAATTAATCGGAAATGAACCCAATTAAATTTCGAGAAGTTCACAAACCGATAAGAATGTTTAACACTGCCATTGGGACATTATAATGAGAAGGTCGGACGCAGCCCTTAAAAAGTAGCTTTGTCAAAATGTGACTCAGGTGATACAGAATGCCGATAATCCTTTACGACCACTGAAATAAGTATTAATTACGTGTCCAATGAGACCAATCGTGTTCCGAATATTCAATTGGGTATAATTTCAATGTGCTAAAAATATTCGTTCAATTCGCGTGTTAGAATTTGTGATACAAAATACCGGTAATCCTTTACGATCACGGAAAAAGTAATAATTACGTGTAATAGTCCGTGTGACCGATCGCGTTCCAAATATTTAATCGGATATAATTTAAATGTGCTAAAAATAATCGTTCCATTCACGCGTTTGAATTGAATAAATTAATCGGAAATGAGCCCAATTAAATTTCGAAAAGTTAACAAACCGATAATAATGTTTAACTCTACCGTTGGGAGATTATAGTGAGAAGTTCGGACGCAACCCTTAAAAATTAGCTTTGTCAAAATGTGGCTCAGGTGATACAAAATACCGGTAATCCTTTACGATCACTGAAATAGTAATAATTACGTGTAATAGTCCGTGCGACCGATCGCGTTCCAAATATTCAATCGGATATAATTTAAATGTGCTAAAAATAATCGTTCCATTCACGCGTTTGAATTGAATTAATTAATCGGAAATGAGCCCAATTAAATTTCGAAAAGTTCACAAACCGATAATAATGTTTAACTCTGCCATTGGGACATTATAATGAGAAGGTCGGACGCAGCCCTTAAAAAGTAGCTTTGTCAAAATGTGACTCAGGTGATACAGAATGCCGATAATCCTTTACGACCATTAAAATATTAATAATTACGTGTCCATGAGACCGATCGTGTTCCGAATATTCAATTGCGTATAATTTCAATGTGCTAAAAATAGTCGTTCAATTCGACCGACACCGATGGTTGTGCGGTCGGTGTACGGCTCTGGCGGTCCCATGAGTTAACCAGCATTGTTTGCGGCCATAACTTGGATGGGTGACCGTTTAGCCGTGCACCGGCTGGCATATCAATCAGTGAGCGGGAGGTCAGTTTTTCTGAGACCTCGGTGTCTACACTTAAGTACTTTACTTTCGTATATACACCGGGAGACCAGAAAAATATATGGCCGCCTATACCAGCACGGGTTTTCCGCAGTTTCTCCGTGTTCATGGCGAATGCGGTACAGTGTAGCCAAGTCGGCTGCGGCCGCATGGAAAGTTAGGTTAGCTTAGCGAAGTGCGGGTAGGGAGTGATAGGAGGAAGGGTGGGATGGGCGGTAAAAGGCGATTGAAGCCATACCATGGACAGAATAAATAAAAAAAATAGTCGTTCAATTCGCGCATTAGAATTTGTGATACAAAGTACCGGTAAACCTTTACGATCACGGAAATAGTAATAATTACGTAGTAATAGTCCATGCGGCCGCTCGGGTTCCAAATACTCAATCGGATATAATTTCAATGTGCTAAAAATAATCGTTCAATTCACGCGTTTGAATTGAATAAATTAATCGGAAATGTGCCCAATTAAATTTCGAAAAGTTCACAAACCGATAATAATGTTTAACTCTGCTGTTGGGACATTGTAGTGAGAAGTTCAGTCGCAACCCTTAAAAATTAGTTTTGTCAAAATGTGGCTCAGGTGATACAAAATACCGGTAATCCTTTACGATCACTGAAATAGTAATAATTACGTGTAATAGTTCGTGCGACCGATCGCGTTCCAAATATTCAATCGGATATAATTTCAATGTGCTAAAAATAATCGTTCAATTCACGCGTTTGAATTGAATAAATTAATCGGAAATGTGCCCAATTAAATTTCGAAAAGTTCGCAAACCGATAATAATGTTTAACTCTGCCGTTGGGATATTGTAGTGAGAAGTTCGGACGCAACCTTTAAAAGTTAGCTTTGTTAAAATGTGGCTCAGGTGATACAAAATACCGGTAGGGGAGAACGGGGGAATCGCAGTCACCGGGCAATGCCGGTGACCTTATTTTTGCATCAACTAGTGGATATATCACACTTTTTTTTGCTCAATCAGCTTACGTGTATACTAATTAACTAATTTAATACTCCGTGCTAATTATACTGCGAAAAAATAAACAAATGAAATGATTTTTAGATTATGCACTCTTTTTTTTTTTATAAGAACAGCAGTATTTTAAATAAGGGTTTTGCGTAACTTATTGACCTTAAGATCACATCTAACCGTTTTTCATATATTTTTCGGACTTGTAGCTTCAATTTCCCCATGTTAAAATGTTGATTCCGTAAATAAATATATTGAAATTTGATATAAAAAGTCTTCGCGGTTGGCGGGGTAACGACGATCACGTGCGCGGGGCAATGGTAGTCGAGGGACGCCAGTGAGTTAGCGGTACAATTCGCCGGCGCACGTCAAATGAATTTTTCGCCGTAAACATCACGGTATGTATGCATTAATAATAGAGATTGAGTTCAACTAATGACTTAGTAATAACTTAGAAACGAATAAGAATTGTCGAATTGAAAAATATACGTACAAATGTGTTCAATTTGATGGCGATTTCGGTGTCGACATGAGGCTAGAATTTTTGAGGTTAGATTTTTCATTTTTTTTGTAAACCATAGATTAAAATTTGTACGTGCAATTACAGATGCCTCGCTGTAAAAAAAGGACGACAGAACGTAAGATAGTATAAAATGAGTTATATTAATACACGTTGAGAGAGGATAGATAACTGTACCAAAAGACTGATTTATAATAACTGTATTGATAAACGTTATAGTTTCACGAGGAAATTTAAAAAAATTAAAAACAATTATATTTTCCGTAATATGGTATTGGTTTCTATAAAATCGCCTTCTATGAAAAATAGATGTCAGTTAAACAACAAAAGCTAACGACCGGATGGTATTGTCCCAAAGGTGACTGTAGATACGCCGTAATTGACCGCAGTTACCCAAAAGGCGACCGTGATTACCCAAATCGTCAGATAATGGCAGTCGCTGCACATATTTTGAAAAAGAATGAAAAATCCATTTATACGATTGTTTTCGTGATTTTCATGCTGTTCATTTTCAATAATAGTTGATGAAGTATCCAACAATCATTACTTTTTGGCAGAAACGACGTTTTATTTACAGAAAAAAGCAAATATTCCTTAGTGACTGCGATTCCCCCGTTCTCCCCTAATCCTTTACGATCATTGAAATAGTAATAATTACGTGTAATAGTCCGTGCGGCCGATCACGTTCCAAATATTCAATCAGATATAATTGCAATGTGCTAAAAATAAGCGTTTGAATTTGATAAATTAATCGGAAATGAAGCCAATTAAATTTCGAAAAGTTCACAAACCGACAATAATGTTTAGCTCTGCCGTTGGGACATTATAATGAGAAGGTCGGACGCGAAGCTTCCTGGAATGGAAGTTGGGCTCGCATGAAAACGAGTTATGTAACCAGTGGCCGGCAGTACCAGTTGAATGTTAAGGATTCAGAGCAAGCTCCACTCGACATGTGTTGCACGCACGCGTCGTCAAGCGTTCTAGCGCTTTCCGCGAGAACCTCTCGTGGAAACAAATAGTAATTATTTTTCTGACTCGCTAACGGGAGTGCGTCCACGAACCATGAAATTCCCTTCATTTTAGCGAGTCCCACTCTAACATAGGCACCATTCTACTGTGATTACACACTCGTGACCGAGTAAAACTGCGGGTGTTGGATGTGTGTTCTTTTTTGCTCCCTTGCACTAAAAAAAAAGGATGGCAATGCAATGGAAATTCCAGTGAAATCGGAAGTCGAGATCTGGATGGGTTTCTCTGTTACCGGGTCAGATATGGGAAATATGTAAACTACCTTTTAGACCAAGTAATTATGAGTAATAATTCAACAAACCACATTTTTTCACCTTTCGAGCAAAGATAGATAGAAAGGATTGCTATACTCTTAAGCAATGAATCAGAATTGTCTAAATTTTCCAATCTTTTCTACAAGAGCTTTTTTCGTTGTGAAAAAGATCAAAATAAATAAATGATAACTATTTGCTACACTGTTAGAAAAGATTGGAAGTTTTTATTCATAAATTCGTCATCGAAATTTAATATACAATTGTGACATAAAATTTATGTACTTTTCCAGTAAAAATAAAGCAAATTATTAACATTCAAGTACTTTTACTGTAAAATTAAAATAAATTATTGAATGTGCTGTACCATACATTACACTTGTATACTAAATTTAATATACTAGTTTATGAATAAAAACTTCCAGTAAAAGTACATTAAATTCCAAGTAGATTTTTTGTACAGTGTAAATAAACCGCAGTAAAGTTAATATATGGCTCGCCTTGAATCCGTTTAAACTCATTCACCAATTTTTTCATATAAGGTAAACGGCCAAGTTTCGGTCACTGTCCCGGTTTCGGTTATCGACCTTCCGTTTATACGAATAATAAATGTATTGTGCGAAAAAAAAAATTAATGCCATTTTGAAGACCGTTTTTTACTCTACGTTATTGTCGAAATGCGATTTCTTTTATGAAATTTTTCATCAGGAAGTGTTAGAGTGAGTGGCGCTGCGCGTGTGTTTGTAGTTTCGAGCGGCAACCGTTGTCCGAGCGTGTTTGCCGAAGGCTCTCGGAAAACATCGAATTTGATCATTTGTAAGTAGTCAGAGGAATAAATATTATATGGAAAGGTTCGTAATGAATCACGTAACCGATTAGTCTAGTTAGAATTTGTTTTACGAAAAATTATTTCATTAAAATTGCCGTGCCCGTTACTGCTTCCGCAAATTAGGTTAGGTTGCACTTTCGGTCACTTGTTGCACGAATCACATCTGCAGTCGTGTTCTATCCAATTCAACTTTTTTTATAATAAAATATCGATTAAATGTAGAAAAAAACTTCATTTTTTAAATTAGTAAATGGTAATAAATCATAATTTACAACCTGTCGTTTCGCCTGTGACATCGTAAAATATAAGGAAGTGACTGAAACTAGGTCCGCAGGGTGACCGAAACTCCAACCGGCATGACCGAAACTGGTACTCGCGAGGTGACCGAAACTGCGACATTGAGGTTGGAATGTGACCGAAACCCCGGCAGCCGAATGTCGTTTGTAAAACGATTATTTAAATATTATAACCTAATAATTTAACGTAAACAATTATTTGACTATATTTAGAAGGATTTATTGCATAAGGGGTTAGGCCACTCTAGAATTTTCGAAAAAATCGATTTTTTCTTTTTCCTTGGAAATGACTCATTAGGGTTTCTAGAATGCTGTCCCAAAAGATTATTGCAGGCAAAAATTTGTAAATGCTCCATTTTCGATTTTTAATGGGAGGCCGCCCGGTTAGCAGCCCCAGTGGGGTTGAGTCCGGCTGGTGGTTACATCCCAGCACTGGCCCAAGGCTGGCCGAGCCTCGCGTACTGGCACAGTCTCGGGCCAGTACTGGGATGTAACCTCGAGCCAGGCCTCACCTACCTGGGAGGGAACCTCTTTTGTGTGCGCTTCGGTAAAGGTACTGAGAAGGGTCAAAGCAGGTATACGGCAGATAAACGCGTTTATCTCAAAACTGCTCTTTTCAAGTTGGCCGGAAACATGACTCAAAAAGTTTACCACCGATTTATTTGAAATTTTGGATATATCTTCAAAAATACATTATCTACAGAAGTACGTAGGATTTTTCTTTTAAGTTGCATATTTTTTTTATTATTGACAATTTTCGAACGATTTTTAAGCCAAATTTTTGAACTTTCACTTTAGATGCTCGCCATTTTGTCAAAAATGCCTGTATCGAAAAAATTCTACGTACTTCTCTAGCTACTGTTATGTATAAGTGAAAACCATTAAAAAACTCATCATAATTCAAAAATTACTGAAGCTGTGTGTCCGGCCGTGGATTCCAAAAAAAAAGAGATGTCATCGCAACAACGCTGTACAGCCGCCATTTTTAAATTAATGACTATGAAAAAATTACTATATATAGTTAATGATATGTACAATAAATACCCTTTCTCAAAAAATCGATGTCTCAAATAGATTTTCTGAAAAAAATTCCCAAAAAAGCCTTTTTTGTGGCCCTCTAAAGTGGCCTAACCCCATAAATAAGAACAGTTCGTCGTCAAAATTTCGATATAATTTATTCAGAAACAGCGGAAAACATGAGCTCAGTTTCAACATTTCTTCAACATTTAAAGATGACCGAAACTGGGCCGTTTACCTTAGCTTCCTCGGAGAGGAAGCTATATGCAAAATGGAAGTTAATGTGGGAGCAATGTGCAAGGTTCTACTTTGCCACTTTTTTCGTACCTCTATAGATTTTGATAAATTCAAACTTACGTAAAATCCAAACCGCTTTACCGATAATCACCAAATTTGGTACGCAACAGCGGTGAATGTTATCTTTCATCTGTAGCAAATTTCATTTGGTAAGATTTGACGTGAGTTCGAGGAAAACAATTTAAAAAAAAAATGGAAATCCATAAAAAATAAACTTTTTAAAATAAATTCATCACATATTCAATACCAATCCTCTTTTAACATATCTTTATTTATAAAAAATCATTTAGCTCCATATATAAACGTTTGTGGATGCTAGAGCACGTACAGATATTTTTCGAAAATTGGAAAGTTAAATTGAATTTGAATATATTTTTCGAAAATTACGGTTTTGTAATATTCTTTGTTCCGGATGATGCGCAACAAAGTATATTTTTGGAGATTCGTTGTGCGATAATTCCAGATTTTAAATTAACACACGTAATATAATTGATTTCTTATTTAAATAGATGGATTGAACATTGAATGAATTATTAATCCAATTATGTTTAAGTGTATTGGATTATAACTTTTGTCACTGATTGTGGCCACGATTTTAACTCCATACAATAAATCCTCATCCTCATCAGAAACTCATTGATTAATTAAAAGAAGTTATTGAATCGCAATTAGAATTTGGGAATAGGAGAAAGACAATTTATTAATATGACAATAATACAATATAAAGACAGAAAAATTGCCAGGACATAACAGTACAGTTTTATCTACGTAGAGTTTCTGCTGTGTATAATTTTAGAAAAACTATGCCAAGTATTATTTTCTATAGCATCGCGTATGTATAATCGTATATTTGTTCATCTTCGTCCTGTGAAAAAATCACGACCCGCCAAATCGTTTTACTATCCTCATCCAAATCTAGAAACAACAAATCTCTGATTTTCCAATCTCACTCTACATTCTTGTCTCCTCATCATGGCATTCTATTTCCTCTTTTTGTTGAATCATTTTCTTATTACCTGCGTCTCACGAAGAGTTTCTCGAACGAATTTCCCAGTTACCCTGCCGCTACGCAAAGAACGGAAAAGGTCTCACCCAAGTTAACAGTCGTCCGTTCGTTCATTCGTTCATTCGTTCAATGTTGCCTTCTATCGCTCGAGTTCGTTCTCGCACTGTGGAATCTTCATTCGCGCGCGAAAAACCTTCTTTTGGCTCGTCTATCGAGCGCTCATGCTCTCGCTTCTCTTCCATGTTTGCGGAACAGAGTGTGAGTCGCGCCCAGTCAGATGTACATGGGGAATTCCATACCAAATCGATCTTGGCCGAATTCTCGATTTTCCGATTTGATCCACGATTTATTACGTTTTTACTCCAGCTTTGATTTTTACCAGATTTTTCAGCAATAAAAAATGATCAACATATTTTTATAAACAAATATATTGTTGAAAACGATTTAAAAAGTTTCGAATAATGACCGAACGGTTATGTATTAGATATAAAAAATATTATGTCATGACCTTAAAGCTGTTTAAAAATATTGGCATTCATACTAAAACAATGAATAATTGTTTAAAATCTTGTAATTAGTACATTTCATTTATCACAATCAAATTTTACTTTTTTAAAATACAAAGTAACTTCAGTTTATATGCTTTCATTTTTGTTCCAGACTAAATAAGTGGTTATTGGCAGATCGATTTGGTATGGAATGCTCCATACAAATTCTATTCTACAACACAGTTCTCCTACGTCTTCCTCATCTGCTCCTCTTGCTTTAGAGAACTTTTCAATTATTCCCGTCGCTTGATTTTCTCGAGGTTCCTTAGATAGGTAACATCTCCGTTCCTCTTCAGCATCCTCCTTCTTCTTCCCATTCTGCAATTCTCTCATATCCATCCAACGTCTTTGCTCTTCGCCTTTAGTTTTTTTTTGTTTTGTTTTGTTTTGTTTATTTATGTACCATTCACGACAACGTGTTTTCTTGGAGAGCCGAAGGAAGGTCTTCCCGTTGGTGTCGCTCTAGCTGACTAACAATACAAAACGATACATCTTGACTCACGGAAGTTTCGCTAATTTGGATACTTTCTGTACCGAAGATGCTTTCATCCAATGCCTGACGTCTCACGCGACGCTTACTCTTTCCTGTACTTTCCGGTAACAACGTTAACGATAGTGATTCCTTCTGTGAATGCAGTCGGGTCAGGCGGCGGACGGGCGTCTTCGGTCCAGCGACGATACCGACGAGCGCGCTCATTTCCTTCCGTCACCTGGCAGAAGCATCTACTTCGACAGACAAGTTTTTCCTTCACTAAACTCCTTGGAGCGTACGTGATTCGACATTTTTTACACCTCGCCGAATCTAAGTATCGCAACGCTGCGAATTTAACTTTCAAAAATCGTGCAATGTTGTACGGCAATCTGAGAGTTCTGATGCGATTTATCGACAATTCATCTGTGACTTGAAACTTCCTCGTTTTGTCGCACTAAAATCACATGCGTGCTACGCCCGCAGCAATTGAAATTCGAGAAGCTGTCCAAGTATGAATCTTTTATGGTATTGATATTTACTAAAAAAATATTAATTATTTGTATAGATACTTGACCACCTAATTAATACACCGGATCGATACTTTTACAGTAATATCGACAACTGAAATCGTTTTTGGAATAAACCCGCAGTTAAATAGGAAATACATTAGTAACAAGGAAAACGATAAAATAATACTGTGGAATTAGTAATTTTGGTTTGTTAATGTGTATAGAATTTAATATGTCGTGATTTTTTTGTTTGTAGAAAAATAAAAAGTTAATTGTAATAAATGTCAAATTCATCTAAATTGAGTATTATAATTTCATCGTATTAGGTAATTATCGCTTTAAAATTCTCTGAGGGCTCAACTAAAAAAAACGAAATCAGAATTAAGGTAATTTATGAGTACGCTGTCGATATCCAAATTCATATTACAATGTAGTAGTTACATAGTCGTACACGTCTTTATGATGAAGTGGTCATTTTTTTTTTCAAATTCATGGGCACATTTCTCATTACTATTTCAAATTAGATATTGCAAATTTAATCTTGACTGGCCTATTCAATCCAAAGACACCACGTAAAACGGTAGCGAGAGAAAAAGTTCCCTTGATTTGAAGATATAGGTAGATTACGTTTTTTTCTTTGATTTCAATGAAATATTGACTTGTTTCCAATGAAATGTTGCGTTTGAATTGGGTCCACATTATTTTTCCGAAAATTCATTTCGACGTTTGGACGGGTTGCCGAAAATCACCTTGCCGAACGTCATTATGCCGAAGAGTCAATTAAGGAGGGTGGATACCCAACTCAAAATGATAAACATGCTCTCAAATTTTTGGAGGATATTCGTAGATAAAAATTACATCTCCATGCCAAATTTGATGTCAATCGTCTAGATGGTTATCGAGAAATTAATTATTGAAATTACACTCTTATGCATGGGCAACATAGCGACAACTATACGCACCTTCAAGGTTATGCTCGAAAGTATAATAAAAATGATAAACAATGGTTGATAACAGAACCAAATCATTTCTTGTTTTTTCGAAAAGAACTTTTACGAAGACCGAAATGATTCGTCTGCTTGGTTGCCGAGAAAACGTAAAAACAAAACTGCTGGAATAGTACAACAATGTACGCCAGTGAAGGCGCGTCACGGACCTCTCTCTCGCACACTACCTCCCCGGCCAACCGCGCACCTCCCCCCGCAGAAAGACGGTATCCAACCTCCTTAACGGAGTCAGCGTTTTGGCGAAAATTGATATTGCCGAACGTCATTACGCCGAAGCGTCATTCAATGGACTGGTCGACTTAGCGAATAATAATATTGCCGAATGCTATATTGCCAAATCGTCTTATACCCGAATAGTCATTAATCCGAAAAATCGTTTCGCCGATAGTCATTTGATAGTCATTTGACCCGTTTGAATTTTAAAGAGAATATTTTATTGCCTTTAAAGAAACATTTACTTGATGAGCATAATCAAGGAGACGTTTTCTTTGATTCAAAGAAACGATATACTTGATGAAACCCGGTCCGCCGCTGGTTGGCACGAACGCGTCCGTCGCGCTGAGTTGGTATTCGTGAATAACCGACAAAATGGATAATCGTGTAACGTTGTTCCTGATGCGAGCCGGTCTCAGTGATTACGCCGAAATATTCGAAGGTATGTAAAATTAATAAATTTAAATTATTTTTTCACACACCTGCACGTAAAGTTCGTACTTTCCTCCCCGGTGAGAGGGGCGAAAGTGAGCACTTCCCGTCCTAGAGAATTACTTTGCGCCCTAGGGAGTTACTTTCCGCCCTAGAAACTTACTTTCCTCCCTTTCAGTCCCTTTCTTCCTCTCAAGTTTTCTGTTCCATTTAAATCAGAGAATTCTCTTCTCAACACAATTTTTTTTTTTTTACATTTCATCATACATTCTTTCTAAGCGAGTGTAACTCATGGCGTATACTGCATGAACAACCTTGACATCGAATATTTCGGTAGTACGGTAGGCGATCAGATTCAAATTGTGCAGAAAGTTTTTTAATTTAGTGACGAACATTCTATAAGAACGATGGTATTTAAAGTGCCTCGTCCATAGGAACACCTTAATCATTTGGTTGGAAATATAGGTATCCTATGCTTACTTGTATTTTTGCCCCGTCTTTCAAAATTCACTAAAGATACTATTTCAGGAAAATTTTTTGCTTTTCATTTCTAAAACTTGATACTGTTGTCGACAATATGTTTCCGGATATTTTAAAAATATTTTGATCGTTTAAGGTTATTGAAACTATAAAAGATTATATTTCTTTCTACGCTACGCTACGAGAATATAAGGATTTTTTCATATGTTTAAAGAAAATTGGTTTATCGGCTCGAAAACGATTTCTTTAAAACCAGTGAAAAACGGTTCTTTGTTTAAAAAAAATTTCTTTAATTAAATGTCACTATATTTCATTGAATTTCTGATCATTAAAAAAATATAACATCAGCTTAAGTATATTATTTCGTTGATTCCAAAGAAATGTTTCATAGGTTGGGATTTAAAAGAAATTGCCATGAACCAAGAAAAATTTTTATCTCGGTGCAGGTCGGATCAAGTGTATGCAACGGGGTATAGGTGTAGTCTGGAAAAGCGTGTGAACAGCAGGACTGAAAGATACAAGAGAAGAAGAGGACAAAGTGGGCAACAGCAGAGTTCCGAATAAGGTGTAACAGGTTGCACGGGTGGTTGGGGGGCCACCGGGCACAGTAGAAAAGGTAGAGTGATGCCGAGGCGCGTCGGGGCTTTCGTGGGTGACACCCCGGATATCCTTGTAAACTAGTATTCCCGTACGTGCCATATTCCAGAATCCGAAAACAGTGCTTCGTGGTTGCTGTGAGTAAATCGGCATACGACGATGGCCACTAACACTAGAGCTGTACTACGACATGGATGCGAACGAGAAGAGGCAAAAGGCGATGTTGCTATCATTCTTTCTACCTCTTCGTTTCCCTTGCTGTTCTGGATGGAGTGAATACTGCACTTGCCTCGCGGCTCGGCGAACCCTGAACTCCTTACCTACTCTCGTCGGCATCACCTTGGAATTTTTCTTTCTCCCGGGAATATGGTGAATTCACTTTACTTTTTTCACTTTTCCAACGCTCGGTCTTTATCTCCAACTCCTACTAGACTGTTATTATCATGCACGTTCTACAGTTTATCTTATTGATGTTTCTATCCAAAGATCTGTACCTCTGTTTCTGCCAGAAGTTTTTGTGGCTTTTTTCCCCTCTATAGCTAGATTATTTGTCGTTGTCTCTGTGTTCTTCTCCAAATTGCCTCGTCTCAGCAATTGCCAACAAGGGTAGTTGTTTTTTATCACTGATGACAAGACTCCACTAATACTCCTTGAGAAGCGCCTCACAAACTGAGTATTTGCCTCCCTCACAGACGCTGAAAACGCCATTTAGTTCTATCTCTTCTGCACTCACTGAAGATTCTCTTCCCCTTGAGAGAGCGTGTATGCTTTGGACTATTAAATTCTGTCAAAATGTTTAAGAGAACGTTGATAAGTAATAAACTTTTGGAACAAATTCTTGATGTAATTTTTATGTGTGGCCTCCTGTGATCTGTATTTGCCCAACATGATGCAGATACCTAACCCATCTAGAACGAAAATGGTTCTAAAATCATTTACAAAAGTTATGACGAAAAAGAACTTGTTCGACATTTTCAAAATGCTGTATAATTTGCACCTCTCGACCGTTTCGTGCCAAATACCATTTCGAACCATAGTAAATGTACCTGCACTTGTGAAGAACTATTTAGCAAAATATTCTAAATTACGCAGGCTAGACCATTTATCTTGCTTTTGAAAAAATTCAAAAAGCTATAAGATCAAAATTTCGCACACATTCTGTCAAAAATTGCAACATCAAAGACGGGCTACTGATTTGTGTGTCAAATTTCAGCTTTATCAGTTGGGCGATTCTTGAGTTACAGGTGATTGACATTTCGAAACCCTCCACAAACACACGTACAAACACGGACGGGCATTTTTTTTAAACCAATTTTCTCGGTGTTTTGGATTCTGGGTGCCCTGACGTGAAAATCTAAAAAATATGTTTTCATGAAAACAAAGCTTCGTCTAACAGGAAGCAAAATTGATCAGCAGCAATTTCGCTGAACGAATCAAGATATCGAATTTTGGACTTCCCTATCGTTCTCAAGTCGCATATTCTACCACAGAAAACACCAGTTATATACCTTTTTACTATGATTTTAGAAAAAAATTCTGTTTTCCGTTTCTGATTCCAGAATTCACAAATTCGACTTTCGGTCGGAAAATCCAACCTAAAGAACCTACATTTTTTTTCCTTCAAGATATCGAATTTTGGCCCTTAACTGCGAATCATTTGTTAGTGAAATTGCTATTTTATATCAACACATACATATATACTATATATGGCAACAATACTGTAAACTCTAAAGAATTAATGTATAGAAGAAACTAAGCCTGATTCTTAACACGATCACGTCTTGTAGCATGAAACTGTAATCTGTACGGACTTCTTGCGCAACAGGTAAACCCTAAGGATGGACGACGCGAGCCAGCTGGCAGCAACCTCCATTGCTATTATGCATAATTACCCAAGAAGCGGCTTCCGGCTGTGGAGCTTACAACTCAAGTTTGCTCGCCGGATCAAATAGTTGCACGGCAGACGCACGAGCAACGACCTTTGGGGTTTCTGCATCGTTCTCATCTCCGGGATCATTTAATTTTCGCCTGACAGCGACTGATGCCGCTACATATACATCACTACCAGTCATAGCCTTGTCGATACCTATAGCTATTACCTGGTAGAGTTATCTGGTGTTGCAATCTGGTAGAGCTATTACCAGGTAGAGCATATCTTGCAGTTCAGTCACGTAGAATGTTTACGCCATATAGATTTCGCCTGGTAAACTTTTTACCAGGTAGAATTGTCTAGTAGTGTGGCCTGGTAGAGTTGTTATTCCGAATAGATGTCACCTTGTAGAGTTTTTACCTGGTATAGATATTGCCTGGTAGAGTTTTTACCTTTTATAGATGTTGCCTGGTAGAACTTTTATCGTATAGAGTTTTCGATTGAATAAGTTTTTGGGACAGTAGAGTTCGTTATATAGTAGTTTTTAACGGGCGAGTAAAGTAGTTACCAGCTACAGCTGACAGCTGTACAGTTGTGTGCTTTTGTTGGATCAGTATTACACAGAAAAAACGATTTGGTTAAGATATCGAAGAAAATAGTGGACCCAACCACGTGTCTTAGTGCTCTGAGGGTCAGATGATTAATTGGTTAGATCAACTATTTTCACTTGGTTGGCTCGATATCGTTGTTCAAACATAATCCCACTTTGTCAAATGTTGGCCGACAGCACTACCCGTTTTCTTTACTTCGTCGGATGTACCGACATTGTTTATTGAACCTCACTAATGTTTTTGCACCTTATAATCTTCGAAGTATTTTTTGTTGCCGCCTCATATAACTTCGTCACTTTATATGCCTTCACACAATTTCACGATCTTCTATAATAGAACAATGGCGGCTAACACGCAAATACAAAACCGCCATCTTTGGTTGGCCCCAACTATCTGCCTCAGTTGGATTACGAATAAAATTCGTTGTGTGATCCAGTGTTTCCAGATTAGGAGATTTCCCCCTATATATAGGGGGTTTTACGTCACATCAGGGGGCAAACAGGGGAAATAAATATTTAGGGTTTTTCGAATTCAAAAACTTAAAATCCACAGCCCCGATCCCAACATAAATAAAACAAAGGAGCCTAAATAAGCAGTAATATTTCCAAGTAAATTACGAATCTAAAACCTATCTATAACCTATAAGCCAAGCGGAGGTAGCCAGTAGCTCGTAGAGCTTGTTTGTGTCAAAGTTGAACTGGAAATTGTTACTATAAACAAAGACGTGGGAAAACACGTTCGCCGAATTCAATTACCAATTCTATAAACAATTGGTTCAACGGCTTAATTTAATAACAGATCCCACCGCCAAATTTCTTAAAATGACCGTCAATTGACCAACACTTAAAAAAACGCGGTTTGACTTGGTGGGAGCTGTTCAGGGGATTTTTAGGGGATTTCTTGGGGGAAATGAAATTAGTCTAGGGGTACGCTGTACTAACCATTTGGCAACACTGGTGTAATCTATTCAAGTCAACTAACGCTGAAAGGTAAATGCGATTAATCCTATCGTTACACCGACCAACCTGATGGTTGTGGCAAGAAATTCGTTCAATTAACAAATAATTACGTGGCCCAACGAAGCCGTTTTTTCCATGTATGGTAGTGTTTCATCAAAAACTTGTTATAGTAGAATTCTGATTTATTGGAACTATCACCATTTAAGATGCAACAGTGCCAAAATTCTATTCGTGGAGTGAAACAAAAAATGTTTGCCTCGATTTGTGGGCAGAAAGCCGTAAATCGTAACCAAAGGGTAGAGTTATGAGGAGGTTACGGTGAGAAAGGGTGAGGACCGGGGCGATACAAGGGACGTTTCAGCGAGGGGTTGAGAAATTGGTCGATGATGCGCGAGCCCGGCCAGACAGAAGAGCCAGAGTGAGAGACAGCAAAAGGTGGAATGGGCTGAAGCGTTCGAAACAGGTTACGTTCAAGCCGGAGATGCACACCGGGCTTGCCTCCCACTCCCTGCGATCGTAAACTTTAATTGCCAGGTCGCAAATACGAGATCGAGCCCCGTTTATATCGAAACGCGCTGCTAACACTAGCACCGAAAGCAGTAACATCCCCGGGCTTCTGGTTACGACCTCGATTTTATCGTGGAGGGCCTACGGGGCTGAAATGCAGCTATGAGGGATGGTTCTGCTGCACCGGCACCATCACTATCACCAGACATGTGATGTTTTGTGTCCTCGTACCTTCCCAAGGTTTAAAGCATCGACCGAAGCTTTTATCTGTCTTCTTTTATGCCAACTTGGATCCAATCATGGATTAATGTTTGTAACGTAATTATGGCAATCCGAATACTAGCCGGGAGTTAAAATGCCCCCACAAACATGCTCTGTTAAAGCAACGATACCAATGTCCGATCATGACCCAGAGTGGACTTGAAATTATCCGAGCCAAAGGCGGGTGTTCATATAGGGACTTAAAATTATTCAGGTGGTCATTCATAGGGGCACTTAGAATAATCCGGGCCTGATATAGTGGGACTTAGAATGAACCGGGTGAGGGTGGGATCTTATAAAGGAACTTGAAATAAGCTGGGTCGGCGGAGGGGACGATTCATAGGGAGACTAAGAATAATCCAATCCAGGCGGCGCTTTTAGGTAGGGAGTCTAAGAATAATCAGGCCCAGGTAGGGCTATTTGTACAGGGTCTAAGAATAATTCGGCTCAGCCGAGGCTTTGAGGTAGGGGCTCTAAGAATAATCAGACCCAGGTAGGGCTATTTTTAGGGGGTCTAAGAATGATAAGGCCCAGTTGACGCTATTTGTAGGGATTTTAAAGAATAATTTGGGTCAGGGGGGGGGCTATTTGTAGGGGTCTAAGAATAATCAGGCCCAGTTGAGGCTATTTGTAGGAATTTTAAAGAATAATTTGGGTCAAGGGGGAACTATTTGTACAGGGTCTAAGAATAATCCGGCCCAGGTGGGGCTATTTGTAGGGGGTCTAAGAATAATCCGGCCCAGGTGGGGCTATTTGTAGGGAGTCTAAGAATAATTCGGCCCAGGCGAGGCTTTGAGGTAGGGGCTCTAAGAATAATCAGACCCAGGTAGGTCTATTTGTAGGGGATCTAAGGGTCGGGGTGGGGGCTATTTTTAGGGGGTCTAAGAATAATCAGGCCCAGTTGACGCTATTTGTAGGGATTTTAAAGAATAATTTGAGTCAGGGGGGGCTATTTGTAGGGGTCTAAGAATAATCAGGCCCAGTTGAGGCTATTTGTAGGAATTTTAAAGAATAATTTGGGTCAATGGGGAACTATTTGTAGGGGGTCTAAGAATAATTCGGCCCAGGCGAGGCTTTGAGGTAGGGGCTCTAAGAATAATCAGACCCAGGTAGGGCTATTTGTAGGGGATCTAAGGGTTGGGGTGGGGGCTATTTTTAGGGGGTCTAAGAATAATCAGGCCCAGTTGACGCTATTTGTAGGAATTTTAAAGAATAATTTGGGTCAGGGGGGGCTATTTGTAGGGGTCTAAGAATAATCAGGCCCGGGTGGGGCTATTTGTAGGGGTTCTAAAAATAATCAGGCCCGGGTGAGGTTTGTAGGGGGTTTAAGAATAATCAGGCTCGTGTGAGGCTATTTGTAGGGGGTCTAATCATAATCCGGGTCAGGCGGGCTATTTGTAGGGGGTTAAAAAATAATCCGGCCCAGGCGGAGCTTTCGTAGAGGGACTCAGAAAAATCCTTGCAAGGAAAGAGGGGCATTCGAGGGGGATTAAGAACAATCCAGTATTGGTTTAAAAAAATCGCCAACAGCAGCGGCTGCGAGATATTTTTATTGTATTAAAGAATATATCTCATTCGATGCTGGAATTATGATTGTACTTGAAAATAGAGATTTATGGGAGAATATACGACCTAAAACGGGTGATAAACTGTTCAATATTGAATTTTGTTGTACCATGTTTTTCGAAAGAAAATTGAAAAATCTTCGGATTGTATGGATTATTATTATGACTACCAATTTTAGGGATATTGGGACGAGAGGTATAAATATGAGCGAGTTTTGCCGACTCAATTCGCACGGTAGCAGCGGTTCGTACCGCAGCTGCAACAGCAGTTACGAATATGGCAGTGTTTACCCCGTAAAAGCTGCTACGTTAAAGTTTACACATGTATGTTATACATAACTGGGGGTTGCAGTAGCAACAGTGCCGACGGAAACGGGGTATTGAGTAAACTAACAACAGCGAGGGGTTTGAGTAAAATGAGGGGAAAACTATTTAATGAAGGTCGTAGTGTATACAGTTGTATGCTACCTTATAAATCGTGGTATACTAACACAGTTGAAAAATAAAGCTAAAAAAATCGTGCAACATTTTGTAAAAATAATTCTATGAAATTCCAATCAAATCCGCTTGTTACTCTGACCAAAAAAAGCTCGTTTGTCATTTACGGATTTTTTGTCGAAATTAAAAAAACAAACGAAAACTGTAGTCATCTATAAAGACGAATTGTTATAAAATATATACAAAAAAAATGTTAACAATTTGGTATTAATTTGCTACCTACAACTTATTACTTAATTTATTATGGTATCCGATGTTAGAAATACTTTATAAACATTGAAATAAAAATAATTTTCTCAAAAATAAAAAAACTCCCAACTAGAAAAAGGAGTTTCATTGATAAATAAATTAGGCGAACAAAGTTTGTGAAACAATTAATCATTCGCATGTCAGGAGATTAATTCGTCTACCGATTGCAATACGCGAATGATTATTTCACCAATTTTTGTTAACCCTATTAGTTTGTTAATTAAATGTTTCTTTTTAATCGGAAGTTTTTTTTTTTTTATCAAATGATGTTAAAACTGTTATTTTTTTTACTTTTTCTAAAGATCTATGCGTCTATCTGATCTGTTAACGTATAATAGCTAGAATTATATACAGAACAAATAATTGTGACAAGTAAAAATTTACTTTGCTGTGGCTCAATCCCATCTCTACTCATAAAAAAATTATAAAGCATTATTTCGACACAATTTTGGATACAACTGATTTCTCTGTAAATACGACCATTCTGATAGTAACAATCGCTATTTCGCAACATCAATACACCGAAAACTGCCACTGCTACATTGGATCCCACCCCGAGAGAAAAAAAGTTCCTGGATTCAACGAAATCTCTTCGAAATCTTGGCCCTTGAAACATTTCTTTGTCATCAACGAAAAATTTTAATGAATATTATCTTTGAATAAACTGAAATTTAATGAAATTGGATCTTCAAGCCAATGAACTGTTTTCCATTTGTTTCGAAGAAATCAATGGAAACGTCTTCGGGACACTAAAAGAAAAATGTAACAGGGGTTACTTTAAAACGATGTTTTTTCATGCCGTACTATGTTTAGAAAGGTTATAGAAATCATTTTTGTCGTTTTCTTATTTGTGACTAATGCGATCGCACTAACCGTGTATTTAGTGTAAATTTCCATTACGGCCGACGGAGCTCTTTTAAAAGAAAATGGTATATTAAATTTAATATGCAAGTAAAATGTAAAATTATAATATTTTCTACTAAATCTTATGAAAATTAGGAAATTTAATATAAAAATTTGTAATTTCAACTACGTTCGTTTATTAAATTTCATATATTAGCTGATATGTACGATTTCCGGTAATGCAAAATTACAAATATTTTCATCAGTGCAAGTGCCGTCAAGGAAATCGTTTTGTTTAATCCATGAAACCGATTTTTCGAATTAATGCAATGTTCTCTTTGAAATTCACATGCAACATTTCACTGAAAGCAAATAAATATTTCTTTAAAATCATTTTTAAAAAATGCAATTCATCTATTTCTTTGGAATCAATGAACGCTTTTCTTTTTAACCTCTTTGCGAAATACCGAAATAGCAAAATATTAATTTTCATTTACATCGCGCGCGAATTATTTATGGATTATTAATATTATGGCTACCTGGTAGGTCCCTTTGCTCTTCTCATATTCAGCTAAAAAAACAAACACACGGTCGTGCCAGTGTTGTATGTTCACCCCATGCATTTTCGTTATTAGCATCGAATTCGAATCGTAACAGTAAATATTTGACTCTTACGCTTGGTGAGATCGTCGATTCGTAATTTGCTCCGCTAGTCGATGATCATAATATTCATTTAATCCATTTATTAACATATTCAGTCGACCGTGTATAAACGCTATACGTACACATAGCCAATATACGAAGGCGGTGCATTTAATATAAAGCGAATCGTCATTTGACAGAGGATCAACAGATTTGAGGCTCGCGTGAAAATTGGTTTTTTGTTGCGATGTAAAAACCCGTGTAAACTTCCGCCGCTAAATTAAAATTCGTGAGAGGAATATCGGGTTAATATATTTACTATAAAATCATTTACCGCAGCATAAAGCTCATGCAAAACTCCTGCTCAACCGCAAATAGTGAGGTGAGAGACTAATTTAGACATAACAAATTTTACGTGAAGTTTTATCAGAATTATTACTTGATATTTCATGCAAAATATGTATTGTTTCTATTAGTTGCAAATTGCTCCTAATAAACTATACTATTTTTTCGTAACCGAGTCTTTTCAATCCCGTCAATTCTTGTCAAAATTTCCGTCATCGCGTAATATTTAAATTGCGATTAAACCAATCAAACTGCTTATTCGGGAATGTATATGAAAATTATTCATAAATATAGTTACAATTATAACAATCCAAAGGGTCAATCCACAAAAACATTATAAAATGGCACGCTAACGCTAACATAACGATTTTAGAACTATTCAGAATTATAAAATTTAAATTATTTATTATTATTAGATTGTTTAGAACCACATAAATTCTCCCAGCTTGGCTAAATAACTCGCACCGAATAAAATAAAATGTTGTGCAATGCTTGTTGGAAAAACCTTTTCTTAACTCGTTTTAATGCACCTATATCGTAATAAACTAATTTAAATTCCATTCTAAACTAATATGTAGAAAAATGATTGGTCAAAAATTGGCGTAGTAATATCCATGTACCAAAACTTGTGAAAGCGTTTATATCACCTTAATCACTTGATAAATCGATAATTAATCAATCGTACACAAAACCAGTTGTTAGTGTTAGTACTTGGGATCGTCATCTTTCTTAAAAAGATGCAAAGTCGAATTTTGCACATTAATTCTCATTAATTTCCATTTTTCACAAAGCCACCAATATGAGTAAGCATATTTATTAATTCTGGCTTCCTCATAGAGGAAGCTTTGTAAGAAATGAAAATGAATGAAGAAACAATGTGCAAAGTTCTACTTTCCAACTTTGTTCGTTACCTATATAGATTGAAAAATTCAAAATCACTTAAAATCCGAACCGCTTTACCGATCACGACCAAATTTGGGAGATAGCAGCGCCGAATGTTATTTTTCATCTATAGAAAATTTCAGTTGATTTGATGAGATGTAACGTGAGTTATAGCAATACAAATAATTTTAAAAAAATTCAAAATCCTGTAGAAACCGAACTTTTTTACAGATTCATTTCAAATTCAATACCGATCGTTCTTTAACAGAGCTTTATTCATAAAAAAATATTCAGCTTAATAGCTAAAAATTTGTGGATGCTAGAACCGCGTATATACATTTTTCGAACATTGTAAAGTCGAATAAAATACGCACATAATTTAAATTTTTTTCTGAAAATCACCACAAACAAAGGCGTCGACTTGATTCAGATGTTTGCTAAATTTCAGCCCGATTATTAAGGCAGTTATTGAGATATGTAAGTTTGAATTTTGAGTGACACACTTTTTTTCTAAAGCACTTTCCTTGACATTTTAGACCATTTTGAGTGTACTGACATAAAAAAATAGAAAAAAAAAATTCGCATCAGCAATATCCGGATATCAAAACTTGCGAATGCGTGAATTTGATCTCAATCACTTGGTAAATCGAGATCCTAATAGGAAAACGAGGCTGGTAACAGAACAAGCCAGTGAGGGAGGAAACGAAGCAAGACTAAGTATTGTCGTGTGAGATCGGATCGATTGTAGTAACTTGGTTGGAGGAGAACCAACCCTCCTCCTCCCCCTCCCCCCGGGCCCCTACTCCCTTAGGGGGGGATTTCGAGTTAATTGTGCGCTCTAACACCTGTTAATAGGAGTGGCAATGGGGCTGTCAGGTATTTTGTCCCGGACGAGGTAAGCAGGGTCGTCTGGTGGTTGGAAGGGGTGCAACAGACGGTGGTGTCAGACGTGCGGCTATGGGACGGGGAACGTGCGCCGCCGCTGCCGCCGCCCTCCGCCAACAGCTTCAGTGAACCAACAGCACCAACCAGTGCAGAAGCACCATGTGGACACGCGCGGAATGGAGAGAGCCGCGAGTGCACGCGCCCTGGAGAAGCGAACGGTAGCGGCTATATGGAAGAGCCAGCTAGACCAGAAAGAGAAGAGAACATGGAGGAAATAGCGAGATCGAGGGAGAGTGTGTTACGGTAGAGGTCTATACTACACTGCCGGAGGTAGTTGATGAGCCGCGCCGGGGGTGGAAATGGCAACTATATGGTGCCTTGCTTCGTTGGTTGGTTACTGCAACTACTACTGCTGTGTGCTGCAACTGGCCCTGGTTGCGGCGTTCGAGAGTTCCAATCTGTTCCCAATGGCCCCCCAACTGAGCACTGCGGTTACCACTTTACAGTCTCTCCCATCTCTGTCTTTTTGCTTCACAGTTGTTGGCCGCTCTGACGGGAAAAAAAGTACTCGGATTCAGAATATTCTGGGGATTTTTTTCCTTTTGCTTCCTCATAGAGGAAGCTGTGTTTTCATGAAAAAATTTTGTTTCGAGATTTTCATGTCAAGACACTCAGAATGGTCCAAAACATCGAAAAAGTTGTTTAGAAAAAATGTCCGTTTGTGTGTGCAGGGCTTCGAAATTTCAATCACCTATAACTCATATAAACCGTTCATTCACTTGAGCCGAAATTTTGCGCACAAGTGAAGCAGCAGCCCATCTTTGACTGCTGCAATTCTTTAAGAAATGTATGCAAAAAATTTAATTTTATAGCTTTTTAAATTAAAAAAAAAGGACGTGCGCGTTCTGGTTTTCGTAAAAGTGACGATTTTGCTAAATAATTCTTCATAAGTGCGAATAGTCTTACTGTTGTTATGACTTTATATTTATTTTATTGTATTGACTTTAACCGAAATCATAAAAGCGGTTCGGATTTTATAGAGTTTTGAAATTTTAGAAAAATTCACGTTTTTTACCTAGCTTTACTAAGACATAAGACAACGAACTCAAATTTTATACATGAAATTGGTACTATTCAATGATGATTAGGGTACCACAACGTTTTGTCACGCGACAACTGATCCCCCCAAATTATCCAGTTACAAAATGAGCCCTAAAAAATTTATCCCCAGACAAACTGATTCCCAAAGTCATTAACAGAAATTAGTAAAACACGTCCCACGATAACTAAACCCTACACAAAGTGATTCCAGCCAAAATGATCCCTAAAATAAAAATTTCTCATTTGCGAAACAATTACGTTTTTACAATATTTAGGTTCTTTAGGGGTTTCGTTAGATTTCGCTCTTTGGGTCTCAGTTAGGTTCGGCTTTCTCTTTATTTCTTTTTTTAGGTTCTTTAAGTTCTTAGGTATATATAGGAGGGTAAAGTGGCTGCGGGATCATTTTATTTAGGGACGAATTTTAGCGGGTGCAGTTGTCCTGGGATCAGTTTATGAGGACAATTTCGGAGATCAATCAGTTGTCGTGGGATAAGTTATACGGGACGAAATGTCGGGTAATTTCGGGAAACTGTTGAGCGAAATGTAATCTTTTGGAAATCCGTAAAGATTTAAAGTTGAATCTCAATTCTGAGTTAACAATCTGTCAGACTCACAAATTGAATTTCATTGTGGCAATCATTGTCTGAACGGTAATTTTCGTCTCATAGTGCAATTCCATTAGTCGCAATTTGGATGGGAAAAATAATCTCCCGAATACCACTCGAGCTTCGAAATTAATCTGATATTTCCCTCAAGATTCTCTGCACACAAATGAACTCATCAAGTTTTCCAGAAAAATCACTCGTGCTACGCGCTCATGATTTTTTAAAACCTGGAAAACTTTATATGTTCATTTGTTTGCAACGAACCTATCGGGAAATATCTGAAAATTTCGAAGCTCTTATGGTATTACAAATGGGTGGGGGTGAAAATAGCGAATGGCTAAAATAGCGAATTTCAAAATAACAAACGTCTAAATATAAAATGGCCATCATTATGAAATTCGCTATTTTAACCATTGGCTATTTTGATGGCATTTTAATAAAATGGTGGTCAAAATAGCGAATTTCATAATGATGGCCATTGGCCTATATTTAGACGTTCCTTTTTTGAAATTCGCTATTTTAGCCATTCGCCATTTTGGTCATTTTCTATTTTGACCCCCACCGTTACAAATGAATAATTTTCTTTACTGTTTTATTAAATCTTCAATTTGTTTCATATCGAAGAGGTATATGAAGCTTTCGATCGTATCTGACACCTATTTATTTCAATAAATATTTCAATGCCCTCGATCATCAGTGCATAAGTTGTCCTCGCTTCTGTGCACTCTATTCCTAGCCTTCGTCCTCCCTTCATTCCCTCGTCCTCGATCTCCCGTTCACAGCAATAGCCCGACACACAGTAGGAGTGTCAATCGTCCGTCCCTGCCGAGTGCACGAAGCCCAGAGTCCCTATCAACGTCGGACCAACCTCATCTATTCGCCTGTCTACAGGACATTAAGCCGAACTCAACGTTCGGTTTCCGTTTATTATCCCTCCCGCTGGCGCGCGCCTCGCTTCCTCTCGGTATTACTGCCGCTCGCGCTGTTGGTGTGACCACCAACCCTCTAATATCCTCATCTCCGTTGGTAACTCGAACACAAACCTGTGCATTCATCCCCGAACCTCAATAAACACACAATCCCCGTCCACACTAATATAAACGGGTTCGTACTCATGCGTTTTGGAAATCTGTGTACCTTTTGTACACTGTTAAAAAAGATTATAAATTGACTGTGATAAGAAACGTGAAATTTACAAAATTGGTGTGTGAAATAATGATTAGTATAACATCCACTGTAAAATTATCATTAGTAGAGTGAATTAGTACACGTGAAGATTAAATATAAAAATATTTTTATGAAAACTACAAAACTTCTGTAGGAATCTAGTTATTGCATGATCATTCATTTAATTTCTTAAGGTAGTTTTGTCGGTACGCCGGAGTCATAAATCTCAGAGTCTATATGACATTAAAAAATAATCATACGCATCACTTTGACTGCCTCAATAATAATATCAAAAATAATCGATTATCCTTCGAAATTGTCGTAATCAAATTAAAACGATTATTTATAAATAGTTGATATGTTTAGTGCGGATTTGACTTCATTTTCACGATAATTAGGTTAGGAAACGTCATTTGGCCCGGTATCGTGCATTTTAACCTTGGTTCAATTAAACATTATTCCGGAGACTTCACCTTTTTTCATGATCCATCAATTCTTGAATGATTTGCGAATCTGTAGTACTGTTTATTTTTTCTCTATCTTTGATCTGAGTATATTAATTTTCGATTTAAAGATCAATTTTTCCAGCCCTCCCGTTGGCGCCGTGTAAAAAGATCGATTTTCAAGTTTTAATTGTTCATTCAAATACTCGGTAAAAGCCTTCAAGATTTTGTGCAAGTAAAATTGAATAGCTAAATTACAACATGTCAAAAATTCATGCATATGAGTTTGGATTGCCTTGACGACAGAACTACCTTAATACTGTAACAGGAAAAGAAAATAACACGTTCCTCGACGTCATTGCGCTCATTTCCACCCCTCGAGCGCCAATTTAGGGAACATATTTGTCATAAGGAAATTATTAATTATATCTCCTTTTCCTGTTTTGTCTAGATTATTGTATTCATTATAATTAACGACGGCGCAAATCGGCAACGTCGCCGAATTAAGAGAACGTATCGACAAGTAAAATCCACGTCAAGACCAAATAATGCTGCAATTCGATTGCGGGTTGTATCCGCGATTCTGATTCGTCAAAGGGCTTATGACGAGCTAACGTGAGCGCCGAAATATCGAAGCTCGCGGAATTACCGAAAATTATAACCCACTTGTCCGTCAACTGTCTTTAGAATCGGCTGGTCAGCACTCGAGGGGTCTCGACGATACGTTGTCGAATATATATTATTGTAATAATTATATATATTTCGTGTAATTGTGATACGATAAAGGAATCGTCAAAAGAAGTCATATTGTCAAGAAAAGAGAATTGTGTGTGCCCGCCTAGAAATTCAGTTATGGGGAATATCAGGGCCGGGCCTGGTAACCGGATTCTAAATCCAAGGCCCCTGTCTGGCTACCTTATACGGCCCTGATTGGAAATGTAACGCTTTGGCACATCCGGGCCAGGTCAAGTTTACCACATAAGGACCTGATAAAAATAACCATTTAAGGGCCTGATAAAGATTGCAAACTAAGGGCCTGATAAATATAATCATTGATATAAATACATATATTTATTTTTATATTAAATTAAAAAATTAATTATTAATTTTAGGGCATTATGCCGCAATATCAACAATAATATTCTATTAATATTACAAAAAAAAAAAAAACAATTCGTCTTCAGATACGGTTTTTCGTAACTTCATTCGAGAAGTGATGGACGCGGGATTTGAACCTAAGACCTACGGGACCTACCTATTTACCTAACTACCTAACCGAGCACGCTAACCTCTAGACCAAACCCACTATGTGGATATTTCGTACAGTATTTCCATAATAGTTCAATTTACTATTTATTTAAAATAATAGTTCAGTTTTTATCGTAGCTAATTACGAATTTGAACTTAAAATTTGTAAATTCAAAATGACGGGTTTAAAATGAAAAACATATTAAATGCGATATTTTGATTTTATAAATGATATTTTTAATTCCACCAATATTTCGATCGGGTCTACCTTATCTATGCCAGATCTGGGCCTGAATATGGAATACCTTATCAGGTCTATCTTAATTTTTCCCGATCTGGCCCTGAATAAGATACACCTTATCAGGTCTACCTTAATATTTCCCGATCTGGCCCTGAATAAGATACACCTTATCAGGTCAACCTTCCCTTTACCAGATCCGGTCCTATTAAGGTACATCTTATCAGGTCTACCTTATCTATGCCAGATCTGGACCTGAATATCTAATACCTTATCAGGTCAACCTTCCCTATGCCAGATCCGGTCCTAATACGGTACACCTTATCAGGTCAAACTTATCCATGCCAGATCAGGCCCATATGTGACGGCAGGGCTGCCCTACCAGATTTCTAGTCGGGTGTGTTGTGGAGTAATTCAATAAACTCACGTAAGTCAAAATAGTCAATTATACTCTTATTTCTTGTTCGTGCATCTCTGAAGTGATTTTGCAATAATATTGGGTCCTCCAATCCTACCTCCTCTGTGATCGTCTCATAGATTATTTGAGTTAGCCGAGATTAAAGATTTAGTTTGTTAGTTTGACTTAAAACTAACTGGCGCCCATATGGTATTAAATTGAAATAGTTTGTCAAATCAGAACCCTGGCAGCCCTTGACCCAGGCCGCGCCAGGTGAAGGCCTTCACTGTTATAAAATGTTCCGTCAAAAAGAGAGCCTGTTTCAATATACGTTGACTGATTTGTAAATTCATGTACAGGACTTTTATATCAGTATAAAAATTAGTAGTTCATCGACATGGAATTTTTTAAAACGTGTAATTTTCAAGCGTCTTGGGAACAAAAATATCCCGCGTAAAAATAATGATGTCAAATTGTGATCATAAATTGGTATATCACAAAGAGAGACGAAAAATCTTAGAAAAGTTCAAAGCGATTTTGATATCGACTTGATACCAAGTTTTTTTACAATTTGAGCGCAGTTATTGCGCTGAAATTCAATTGTACATTTTAAACATCAAAATCAATTTTACATATCACGTTTACCGATATCAGATTACAATTTGATATTAGAAACGTGATAACGCATCTCAGAAATGGCACTTTTTGACAAAATGTCGATTTGTGATCTCAATTTGACATAATTATTTTCATGCGGGTAATAGAATGATTGGAAAAGTACTGTAGAAATCGCAAAAAACTTGCATAGCTTGTTACACGTTTTCAATTCACGTTTGAAGAAGACGTCAGAAAATTATACTAAATTTTACTGATATCTCCTTCAAAAGTTATCTGCAATTGAAGAGAGATTATCAAGGCAGCAAAACCATCGAACATAAACCTGTGCATTCATGCCAGAACCTCAATAAACACGCAATCCCGTACACACTGATATAAACGGATTCGTACTCATGCGTTTCGGAATTCTGTGTACCTTTCGTATGGCTTAAGCAGTCTTTGAAATCGTTTCTGTAGGTACTTGTGTCTGTGTTTGGTGCCATGTAAATGCCAATCTTCAAATAGGAATCGAGTTTTGCGGTATGTTTAAACCAAGCCGAATTAGATATTGGGTTTGTCTAAATTACGTTTACAGTGCGAAGAGCGTAGTTTAGTTTCAGCGTGAATTTATAGAAACCCTCGGAGTTCTGGTCCGACCAATTCGTCGGACGGTTTATTCAGAATTAGCCACGGATATTTTGATGGACTGGGGTTCGTTCGAGTTTGCAGTTTGTTTGTTTAGAGTCGTAGTGTTCAGTTACTGATTTATTAAAAAAATCATGATTCCCAAAAAATGATACATCATCCAATGAATATGACGATAAATTATCGATATTCAATGTATATCGGAATAAATGAAGGATATTGAATGAATATCTAAATATTCATAGGACATTGTCCGGTGAATACATATGAAACATATATTGTCGAAAAAATAAAGTTTGTTATAATTGATGGACTAACATGGAATGTAGATATTTTAAGAATATCAAAATAAGTACGTATGAGGAATTCTCTGTCAGTTCAGCCACTTTTTTTGTCGACCCTCTCAGTTCTATTCCATAATTGGCCACATTTTAGTACCACTTAAAAGCACTCTTTGTGAATTTTTTCAGATTTTGAATTCATCCATTTAGGAAATGTATATTTTTTTGATATTCATATAACTTCGATGGAATAAATCTGACAAAAAAATCACACATACAAAAAAAATGTTGTTTTTCACTTAACTTTGTATTGCAATATGTCTCATATTTTTATTCGTGTTGCAAAAGCTATTTACAGCAAAAAAAAATGTTAAACTATTTTTTTTACTCATTCGGACACCTTCGATATCACTGCCAATTTTACACAAGCTACAGGGATATGTCAAAAATATACCAAAAAATTGGCATAGTGGGCATCGACTATTTGAAGGAGAAAAAAAATATTTTCCAAAATTTTCGATCCAATAAATGGCTATACGCACGAATAATTGTATGTAAACCCTAAAGGCCGTGTCGTCGTTACGCGTCAAGTAGCTCAGTGGATCGATTATTTTAAGGAATAACAAAAAATAAGTGAAATAAAAAAATATATAAAAATAAAAAAACAATTAAATAAAGTTCATTCATTTTCTTTCTTTTTTAATCCTTCAAGTAGTCGATATCCACTATACCATTTTTTTTAGGTTCTATACATGTCCCTACAGCTTATAAAAAATTGAAAGTAATATCGAAGGTGTCCGAATGAATGAAAAAAATTGTTTAACATTATTTGTTGCTGAATATCACTTTTGAAACACGAATAAAAATATGAGACCTATTGTATTACAAAGTTGAGTGAAAAAAAAACATTTTTTTGTATATGTATTTTTTTTGTCAGACTCACTCCAGCGAAGTTATATGAATAATAAAAAAAAATACATTTCCCAAATGGATTGTTTTAAAAATCTTAAAAAATTCACAAAGAGTGATTTCAGGTGGTACTAAAATGTGTCCAATTATGGGATAGATCTGAGAGGGTCGAAAAAGAAAGTGGCTGAATTGACAGAGAATGCCTCATATATTGAATATCCAAATTTCATGGAGTATCCCAGTGCTATTAATTTTTTCATACAACTTCCCATAGATACCATAATTTCATGAATCAGCCCAGAGATATCTATAGTTTATGGGATATCTCATGAAAGTCTATAAAACAATCTAAAACAAACATCCACTGTATTGATCCTTCGTATTGATCGATAAAAAACTAGCAAAGAATCTCGTTTAGATTTGCTTCAATTATGATTAGATATTGTCGGAAGATTTATTTTAAATTCGCCAAGAATATTTAGATAAAGTTGCGATGAAGAGAGAGTTAATGGTATATTTTTGTGGAGACTTAGTGTTTAGTTGTTGCTCCATTTTTAGTACATTTTTCTCCCGTGTTATATGTTCCTTTTAGCAGGTTTCTCGTTGTTCATAAAACCGTGTATAGGTCGAGTACGTACTGTGACGGAGAATCGGGAAGCAGCGTTTTTTCATGCGAACGAGGGGCCTTCCAAGCTAGACGTTGTAAACGCCCTCATTTACACGTCAAAAGGCTGGAGCTGAAGCTGTTCTAAATAGCTAGGGCGTCGTTCCACTGTTTCCTCTAGCTCCCTTAATATTTTTTTCCATTTTTCTTTCTCATAGAAAAAACTTAGGGCCCGTTAACATTTTTTAAGTTGAAATTTTAACAGAAACTGACTGAAAAATGCGTCAAGATTTACAGTATTACGAAGAAAAGACGCATTCACCAAAAACTACGAATACATTTCTTTATTTGTATTACGCATTACAAAAACGAAACTTCTATTATTCGACTTCTACTATTTTATTAAATAAAATATCATGATCGAAGCTGCTAACATGTCATAACCGAAGTTTGGAAGACACAATTCACAAACCCAAGAGAACATTTAATATCTCTCAGATATCCTATTAATGATGTTCACTAAATATCCTAATATCGCAGGATATCCAATATCCATAACTCATAGGAAATATTCCTTTTTATCATATCAAATTTTTTCGTAATTACCGTAAAATCTGATGAACATCCCAATGCCCACAAATCATTTCGTGAATATCCAAATCATGCATAAAGTAATAGTTTAAATGTACCGAGGACATCCAGTGAATATTCCAATGCTCATTGGACATCTAATGAATGTCCTAATGGCTACAAGAGATAAAAATAAAATACAACAAACAATAATATGCATTATGTACTAATATAGAACATCGAAGAAATATTGCAATGCTTACAAAACATTCAATGAATATCCAACTGCCCAGAAGACGTCCAATAGATATGGAATTTTTTATATGAAATCGAATGTCTATCCTGTGACAGGAGAATTTATATTTCTAAGCCTTTCCTCGACGTCACACGTCAGACTTTCACCTCGAGGGCTAATTGCGCATTAAAATAACATCTAAATAGCGTACAACGTATAAGACTGTGTGATTCTACGACTATTATTAATTTTGATTGAGATCATTTGTCAAAGATTGTAGCATCCCGAATCGTCAAAACCTCGGTTCAAAAGAACACACCAGCGCCACGCGTCCCGACCGGACGGAAGGAACAGAAGTCGACAGCACACGCGTCAAATTATCGATTTTCCCACGAGTCCATTGAAGGGCCGCATCGAGCGCGATCTATTTTACTTCTCGATTCGTAGCGAACGAGCAAAGAGGTCAGCGCTCGAGGTGAAGGGTATCGTCCCAGCTTATTGTAGCCCCTCGAGATTAAAGATACCGAGACAAAGTGACAAAAGTGAAAATTGTAATCGACGAGTGTTGGTGGTTTAGCACTCTGGCAATCAGACAAATAGACAAAAGGATTAAGGAATTTTGACAAAAGATAACGAGACGAAATTTTTGTCAAATAATAAATAAAATTCGAGTTGGATAAAATTACGGGGGATACTACGATATCCGAGGCCCCAAGATTTGACGGTGGTTTCCGGTAGTACTTTTCGTGGGGAGTAAAAAAGTTCATATGGACTATTGTCCTAACTGCCTTAGTTTCCGAGATATGAATTTTTTTAAATTTTATTTGGTAAAAATATATGACATCTTCGTGTGTAACTTTTCTGTACGATTTGATTTAAATTTGGTAGATTGTGATTATTGAGGATGCCTTTCAATGACTTTCAAAAATTCAAGATGGCGGATCCAATATGGCGGAAAAAATATTTAAAAAATAACTTTATTTCAATGAAACTTAATATTTACAAGTCTATGAGGTTATTGATTGTAAATATAGAAAAAGGATGAAAATCAAACCTAAAAGAACCTAATCTAAAATACTTAAATCAACCTAAATGAATCTAAAAAACCTAAAAGAACCCAAAAGAATCTATAGAACTTCAAAGTACCTAACGAGAACCGGAACCCTAGAGAACCTTAACCCATTAGCGCCCAAGTGTCCATTTTTTCTAGTCTGGGATCGACATTGTATTGTCGTTTAAAAATGCTGAAAAAAATTATATTCGGGTTCGCGGACGAAGATCTCGGCGGGGTCCAGGGGCGAAGCCCCTGGTGGGGTGCAGGGGCGAAGCCCCTGTTCGGGGGGCTTGGGGGCGAAGCCCCCCGATATATTAAAATCTATATTATAATCTTAAAAATTCCATATCTCGGAAACTAAAAGAGATAGGACTATAGTTCATAGAACTTTTTTGTTCCTTATGAAAAGTACTACCGGAAACCAGTGTCAAATATTGGGGCCTCGGATATCGTAGTACTGCCAAATTACGTGAGTACAACTATTTATATTTCACGTTTCCGAACGGATCTCTTTTCTGATTCTGTGCTTTACTTCCTTGGGTCTTTCCATTACCCTCCCTGTGGATGTCCATCTCTGTAGAGCTAGCTGTTATTAGACAAGTTATTAGGTCTTGAAAACTAATTGGCGCCCTAAATGATTTAATTAGACAAAGAGTATATAGAGCCTCGGCAGCCATTGACCCAGGCCGCGCCGAGTGTTAGCTTTATTTAGATAAAATATTAAGAAATAAAATAAAGCTGTCTCAATCCAAATGACGACCAACAAATATCCAAATCTGTAAGACATCCGATGGATATCCCGATATCCAGAGGACATCTTATGAACAACATCTACCATTACTAACATAGTTAAATCACAGATAAAATTTTGTTTGCATCTATTAAAAACGGATAACGAATCCCAACGAAAATTCACAGTTGGGTGAATCGCCCATTGATTGAACATAACCCATTGAATGGACAAAATTATAATTATCGAAAAATCTCGCTTGCATAAAAATATAATATACTGCATTTTTTAAATATTGAAACTATATCAATCTTAATACCGCTGTATGCCATACCGTGACACAAAATGTGAAAATAAACCGCCGGTGATGACTCTTCGTCGACAAAACGTTCTAAGAAAACGCCGGTGGACGCCGTTCAATTCACAACATATTTCACAATATTTAATGACATCTAAAGGTAAGTTTTGACCAACACTAACAGAAAAATATTTATTCTTCAAATGCCAAAGTATGTGCTTACTGTACATACTGACAAATATGTGAAATACGCTAGTGTTCATATTTGAGGTTGGAATTCCAACCTCTTTCCATTGAATTAACACAGAGTATATCCCCTGTCAAATAATTATTACTATCGAAATCATTATTGATTATTATCATTATTATTATCTTTTATGTTGAAATATTCTTGGTAGATTGCATCGAGTGGAGAAATTACAAAATCCAAGAGAAACTGAACATAACCTTAATATATATATAAATAATTATTTCAAAATTAATATATAAAAAATTTACAAATTGTTATGTATTTCAAAATGTACCTATATGCATTTGGAAGAAGCTGCAAGTGAATAAAATGCTACGTTGTGATTACGATTTTAGGAGTGTCCATTAAATGGGAAAGGGATGTCCATTCAATAGGAAAAGTGTCCAGTCCTTGGAGTTTAGGGCATCGCATTTAGTTTTATTAATTTTCCAGCAAATCATTAAAAATTATCGTTTAAAAGGAATTGTATGTTCAACTAGTTTATAAATGAGCAGTCGGAACGCGCTTCGCGAAGTTCGACGTACTTAATCTATTATTCCATCTTTCACAAAGTTATCATACACTTTAGGGGGCGTCCATTAATCGCGTGAGAATCTGGTAGAGGGGGGGGGGGGGGGTTTACTGAAAATCATCGTAAATGATTACATGGGGGAGGGGAGGGATCTTGGGTCAAAGTTACGTACATTTCCTGCATAAGAAAATTTAAAAAAAAGTTGAACGGGTCAGTGACGAAGAGAACGACGAAGATGAGTTGGAGGACGTGCAGTTTGAAAGTAATACGTTGCAAGATGAAGCTTTTGTAAGCGTGGAAAGGAGTATCGAGAATCCGTGGGTAGCCGATGACTAGTGGCAAACTAGTGATTGCTTCGGATACTAGTCACTTATTTACTTTTAATACGAGATCAGCCTGACGATACCAAAGTTAGTAATAAGCAGATATTATATAAGCGGATTGTGAATTGTATGCACCTAAAATATAATTAAAACAGCATAAATTGTATGAAATATTTATTTTATATTTTATTCTTTTTACATCTGTCCGATAACGAAAAAAGCACGTGATAACGAGCCAGGGGGGAGGGGTCGTCGAAATATCACGGTGGATCACGAACGGGGGGGAGGGGGTAAAAAATTTGATAAAAACGCATCACGTGATTAATGGACGTCCCTTTAAGTGTTCAGTGCATGGGCGATTCATCCTATTTTTGTTATTTATCACATCCAAGAAAGAATATTTCCTTCATTCTTCAAATATTCATAATTCCAAATAGTAAAGATTCTAGAACGAATAGCATCTAGCTTGTGAAATTTATACGGGATCGAGTGCGGTAAAGCTTCTTCACCTATTAATTCTTTAAGCGCTGCATAAAGGGTTAAGAGATCACTTTTAGTAGGTACGTGGCCTCTGAACGTGCCGTTCAGCTCTGAGCCGAACTCTCGGATGTTCGGCCGTAGACTGTCGAGCCTCCAGGCTCAATTCACCCTCCGTGCCTCTTTCACTGTCTGCCTCTCTTTCCTTCCCTCATTCCAATAGCCCACCCGCTCAAGGCGCAAGGCAAAAGATACATGGGGGCTATTTCACCCGGTGAAGTTTAAGGGAAAGGCCAGGCTACCACCCCCTTGAGACTACTCGCCGTTCCCGGACCTGTTGCTCTATCCAATCCCTCCTCTGAAAACACCAGAGTTTGGGTACCAGATGTGGAGTAATAATGTCAAGCTCTTTTCTCACTACATATTTATCCCTGTCCCGACACTAAGCTGAGAAGTAACTTTGAAACATATCGCTATATTCAAACGAAAAAGAAAACTGTCAGGTATAGAGAGGTCTATTTAAGGTAGTCGTTCTATTATGTGCTAGTCAATTCAGTGCTAATTTTTTTAATTCTCTTTCTAAATACTGTGTTCTAAATATATAAATAGACAGAATTGGATAGATTCTTCATTCGTATTAGTCGTTCAAAAGTTACTAGCTAATGTTAGGTTAGGTTAGATAAACAGACGGTTGTAATTTTTTTTTACAAAGGTAACTAAAATTATAATTCCTCACTTTATCGGACATTTGTATATATCAATGTATTTTCTTTTCAAACCGTGTCTGTGGTTATATTCATACGTTAAGGGGAGGGAGTTGGATCAAAATTAGTTATTTTAATTATGAAATATCTTACTTATTCATTTACTGATGTTATTTTTAAAATAGATTTTTTTTTGACCGCTGAATCAAAGATGTTTTTGCTTTATGCCAAAAGCATCTAACTATTGCAAATGATCTATAGTAAATTTATTGGTTTTCAAACTTATTCACACTTCCTTGAGGCAACCGGTAAGCCAAAAATTTCTAAAAATGCTTAATTGTACTTGAGAATTGTTCGACTTTGTTATAGCGATTTTGAGATAAAGGTGAATTAAGATGTAAAAAATTATAACTTCACTAATTTTAACAAATACAGAAGCTACATTCAAGCCATAAGAATTTTGGTCTAATCAAGTTGTTGGTTAGGTCAACCAAGTTATTGGTTGTATTACAATGAATTTCGCTGTGCTAACCAATAGCTTGGTTGGTTTAACCGATTAATCGGTTGGCACATATTTAACCAAGTGCTTGTATTTGTGCTTACGATATTTTGAACAATTTTGAAAGATCCATTTTTGAGAATTGTTTGACTCTAGACAAACGTCGTATTTTCAAAAGTCACTACGGTTTTCCTTCAATTTATTTTAATCTCGTATTCCATCTTTTTGTTCATCAATTCATTTGTTTTATTTTGTTTATTTGTATTTCCCCACAACGTAAGCAGTCGGTTTTTATTTATATGCTTACAAGGCTAACAGACATAGGTAAGCATATAATGAAAAAGAGCGATCGTGCACCATTTTCCATATATTTTTCAGAAAAAAGCTCTGGCGCTGCTGCTGCTGTTGTTGATACTGCAGCTCTTGCTGCATCGCGTATTTCAGACCCTCGCGTGTTCTCGCGCTTTCTGCACGTCAAAAAAGAGAGGAAAAAAAACAAACAAATGCCTGTAGCACTAGGCGTTCCGTTAAGTCCGGAATTCTCGTGATACCTGGCCAATCTTTCGTCTCTCGTTTTCTCTGCGTTCTCTGCAGCTTTCCTCGATCCTCTTTAGTGAGCTATGCCGCAAACCTGCTCTGTTCGTTCGCACACTCTATTCGGTTGCCTGCGTTGAGGTAGAAGCTCAGGCAACTTGCACCCCAACGTGGCGAACACTACTGACCGCAAAGTACTCACGCATCTGGTAATACGGCCTCCATTACCTCTTCGACTCCGGGTCACTACTCTACTTAAGTACGCTCGAGTTCTGTAGTGTCACACACAGCATTTTTTTATCGCGCCAGCTACGTGCTAAACAAAAGTTTGCAGCTTCTATTTTGCTAGTGAATTTTTTTTTTTCTCTTTTCTCGTTGCGTCTGTACCTGTAATGGATTTGATTATCGTGATATGGGATAATAGGTAGTGAAATCATGTTTTAAATCATCCCTGGATTTATAATCATTTTTTTGTTTGTTTGTAATATGTGATGGATAATTCGACCACTTAAATCCAACAAATCAATGGACTTTTTATAGTTTATAATGAGATTCAAATATTTAATTTCGCAACTTTCAGGTGGCCAACATTTCCTTTATTCAAATCAATGTTTTACCTGAAGGTAAAATTTTCGGTTATCATTTCCTGCCTGATAGGAAAGGGTTATATATCCTTTATGCAATTTTTTTGGCCCTTGTCTGTGTAACTTTGAAATTAATTAATAAAAAGCTTTTAATTATACGGGCGTTTTATGGGGAAGCTCTAGTGACTTCATATTTCCGCCCGAAAAAATTTTTTGAAAGAATCATCCGACTTTTTTTTTTTTTTTTTTTTTTTTTTTTTTTTTTTTTTTTTTTTTTTTTTTTTTTTTTTTTTTCAAATTAAAATTGTCAGTTTTTGCGAATACATATGAATTGTTTCAGAATTTTTTCTTTACTTCGAATTTTGTTTCTAAATTTTGATACATGCGCGAAAAGTAACGAATTTTGGATATGCATTTAGCAAAAGAAATATGGGGTGTGATGTATGGTTTTATGCCAAACGCATATCCAAAGGTCGTTATTTTTCGCGCATTTTTCAAATATAAGGATATATAACCTGGTGCACAAAAATCTAATGCGGAGGAAACTTTTTTAATATGGAAAATCAAAGTTCTCACAAACAAGTTTTAACAAAAATAAAAAAATCAACACCTTAAAAAATTAAGAGTCACGGTACTTTCCTCTTTATAATTGACACTGATTCCATGTGCATTTGCAGCAAAAAAATTTCTTTCCTCGTTTTCGGATAACAAGGTTCTGTTATTTTTATCCGCAGCATCATTTTCTCATTGCTTTTCTTACTCCTATTTTTTTTTGCCTATCTTGCCGTCCATTCCTCACTATGTAACCGAACCTTTCGCATCACCATAACCTTTTGACCAAACCACCTATATATATAGTTGTTCAGTGAGCTATCCGTTGCATCGATATCCATCTATGTCCAAGTGAACCCAAGCCAACACGAGTGTTGATTCCTCTGGTGTATCGGACTCAGGTCCCGAACCCACGGCCAGCTTTATGACACCTGATATCCTTTATGCGAAATATTATGCCTTGATGTACACGTGAGCCAAACGTAGAGCATCTGTGATGTACATCGTGTCACACACAAAATACAATACAAAAATAAATTTAAAAAAACTCGTCCACATCCCCAGCTTCCTCTTTGCGCCTTCTCCGTCCGTCTCCGTCAATGCTACAAGAACGGCGCACTATTTTTACACATTTTTTTTTCTAGCCCCTTCTCATATAATATCGAGGATCCTCCGATGAATTTTATTTACTCAACTTCGTTCGCAGCAAAACGCGTCGACAGTGGATACAAAGTCCTCAGGAAAGGTCTGACAGGGCATAAAACGTCGGGGGAAAAAAACGAAAGGATCCGGAGAGGGCGAAAAGAGCGACGAGTGAAAGAGACTATATCACCTGGAAGACCCTCGTTTTCCTCGATGCTTTTCTCTCGCTCTCCACTACCGGCGCTCAAAGTGAAATTCGGCGAGACACAAGTTGGAAGCTGAGTCCTCATCTCTCGCACCAAGTACTCGGATCAAAGAGGGTCACGAGTGAACGACAGGGGAAAACGCATTTTCGCAATGTCCCTCGTATTTTCTCTTTCTTTTTTGTTGTATGTTTTTTTTTCTTATTTAATTTACAAGATATTTAATAAATTCTTTATTAAAAAGTGGAAATTATGAAGTAAAGGAAATTTCGAGTTCCTGTGGCAAATACGAGTGCGCTCATCTGCCTTTATTCGACGATTTTTTGGTACCCCTTACCCCTTCTCCATCCCCCCCTCGCCCCTTTAGAAAAGCAGCCGCGGCAATTTGCAGTGAGCACAACGAGCAGACGACGAACATTTTTGTGCACAAACTTTTTGCGCTTTTCTCTTAGTAATAATCCCACCCGAACGTTCGTGTTTACGGAACGCGAATGAGAGAGCCCGGAGAGGGGGAGGTGACTACCTCTCCATTTTTGTCTCATTCGACTGCGAGTATAACATTCCCCGAGGGGCTACGCTACTATTACGCTCCTATCGCTCCGCTTCTTCTTCCTTTTTCGGTCATTCTACGTATATTTTATTATTTATACAACGAAACAAGAGGTAGTTGCTGGTCGCTTCGTCTCGCTCGCAAAATATAACAACAAAGCGAAGTTTCTGCTCTCCCTTCTTTTCCTTCTCTCCCCTTCCCCCTCTATGCAAGCCAGACTCCGTTTGTGCTTTTCTCATATCTACTTGCTACTTTTCTCGAAGGATACATCAGGCATTCTCTGTCAATTCAAACATTTTTTTTCCTGATCCTCTCTGATATAACTTCTCCTAAAAAAAAACTCATTGCGACGGTACAGCATTGCATATAAGCTGGTGATTCAAATAAGATAAATACATGACATTATAGCGCAAAAAAAATAGTATGAAAAGAATATTAGAATAGTATTAAAATGAAAAGTATTAAGTATGTCGCATTTGATGAAATCATACGTAATACTCGAAAAAACATACTTGTATATCTTTTCGTATACTCATTTCATACTTAATTGAAAGCTAACCCCATAAGTTTAGTGTTAAATGTCGGATAACCAATTAGATTAATCCTTTGAGCTATACATTTTTCGTTTTCGAAATGAAAAAACTCATTAATTATTGTCAGAAATTAGTTTGAATGATTTAAATCTAAACCAAAAACAAGTGGGTCACTTAGTGACCCACTGTGACGCACAGGTTTAAAAAGGAACGAACCCCAAGCTCTATATTCATTCATTATAAGATATCATTTTTTAAATAACATCTACTAATGTTATTTAAAAAAATACGGTCTTTTGACCGGTGCATCAAATTTTTTTGCCGTATGGCAAAAGTTTTTGACTATTTCAGATGAGCTATGGGAAATTTATAGGTTTTTTTTTACAAATTTAGCGGATTCCTAAGATCACCAAACATCTAATTATTCCCAAAAAATGTTCAATGTAGTATGAGATAAGTTCATTTGGCGTGAGTATAGCTTTTTTTTTCTTCATAAAATTGGGAAGCTAATATTTTTTATGAATATAATTTTTTAAATTGCCTCTCGAGTCTATTTCTGAAAATTTCTTCCGACTCGCGCCGGAAGAAATTTTCTTGTGTACAATTGAGCAATTTTTATGAATTTATGACTTAGCAATGATCTCACGAAAGTGTGTCAAAGTTTAAAAAGCTAGTTTTCAGTAAACACACACACTTTAAAGTTTATTGTTACCATTTTTCAATTTCTTCGCTGCAGAAATTACTTTGAGACACAACTATCAATGTATCCAAGAATGAGAGCAATATTTTTTTTACAACAGGCGGTTTATTCTGTGAAACAAGTGAGAGAAGTGAAACTTGCCAATCACGGATTTAGTATTCCGTTAGATCGAAACAATTTAAGAAAATGCTCAATCCATGATTGGCCGGTGCAAGTTTCACTTCACTTGTTTTGTTTCACTTGTATCGCAGAATAACTCCCCTGGACATCAAATATCCATTTATATTACTATTTTTTTTACAATTTTCACTCGCAACACCCAAAAAAATCACCATATACTACGTCTATTTACACAATTTCCAATTAAATATAATCACACAGGACTTCAACATATGAATATGCCACCGAATTCGATTATACGCATTATTTTTAATTCGACCGTTCATTGATATTTTTCATATGGCATTTTATGCGCTTTGTAACATTAAAATAAAATAACACTTTCCTCGACGTCATTGCGCTCGTTTCCACCCCTCGAGTGCCAATTTAGGGAACATATTTGTCATAAGGAAATTACTAATTATATCTCCTGTTTTCTGTGTTGTCTAGATTATTATATTCATTATAATTAACGACGGCGCAAATCGGCAACGTCGCCGAATTAAGAGAACATATCGACAAGCAAAATCCACGTCAAGACCAGATAATGCTGCAATTCGATTGCGGGTTGTATCCGCGATTCTGATTCGTCAAAGGGCTTATGACGAGCTAACGTGAGCGCCGAAATATCGAAGCTCGCGGAATTACCGAAAATTATAACCACTTGTCCGTCAACTGTCTTTAGAGTCGGGCGGTCAGCAATCGAGGGGTCTCGACGATACGTTGTCGAATATATATTATTGTAATAATTATATATATTTCGTGTAATTGTGATACGATAAAGGAATCGTCAAAAGAAGTCATATTGTCAAGAAAAGAGAATTGTGTGTGTGTTGTGGAGTAATTCAGTAAACTAACGTAAGTCAAAATAGTCAATTATACTCTTATTTCTTGCTCGTGCATCTCTGCGAAGTGATTTTGCAATAATATTGAGTTCTCCAATCCTACCCGACTAGAAATCTGGTAGGGCAGCCCTGCCGTCACATATGGGCCTGATCTGGCATGGATAAGTTTGACCTGATAAGGTGTACCTTATTAGGACCGGATCTGGCATAGGAAAGGTTGCCCTAATAAGGTGTACCGTATTAGGACCAGATCTGGCATAGGGAAGGTTGACCTGATAAGGTGTATCTTATTCAGGGCCAGATCGGGAAATATTAAGGTAGACCTGATAAGGTGTATCTTATTCAGGGCCAGATCGGGAAAAATTAAGATAGACCTGATAAGGCATTCCATATTCAGGCCCAGATCTGGCATAGATAAGGTAGACCCGATCGAAATATTGGTGGAATTAAAAATATCATTTATAAAATCAAAATATCGCATTCAATATGTTTTTCATTTTAAACCCGTCATTTTGAATTTACAAATTTTAAGTTCAAATTCGTAACTAGCTACATTAAAAACTGAACTATTATTTTAAATAAATAGTAAATTGAACTATTATGGAAATACTGTACGAGATATCCACATAGTCGGTTTGGTCTAGTGGTTAGCGTGCTAGGTTAGGTAGTTAGGTAAATAGGTAGGTCCCGTAGGTCTTAGGTTCAAATCCCGCGTCCATCACTTCTCGAATGAAGTTACGAAAAACCGTATCTGAAGACGAATTGTTTTTTTTTTTTTGTAATATTAATAGAATATTATTGTTGATATTGCGGCATAATGCCCTAAAATTAATAATTAATTTTTTAATTTAATATAAAGATAAGTATATGTATTTATATCAATGATTATATTTATCAGGCCCTTAGTTTGCAATCTTTATCAGGCCCTTAAATGGTTATTTTTATCAGGTCCTTATGTGGTAAACTTGACCTGGCCCGGATGTGCCAAAGCGTCACATTTCCAATCAGGGCCGTATAAGGTAGCCAGACAGGGGCCTTGGATTTAGAATCCGGTTACCAGGTCCGGCCCTGATATTCCCCATAACTGAATTTCTAGTCGGGTACCTCCTCTGTGATCGTCTCATAGATTATTTGAGTTAGCCGAGATTAAAGATTTAGTTTGTTGGTTTGACTTAAAATTAACTGGCGCCCATATGGTGTTAAATTAAAATAGTTTGTCATTCAGGTGAAGGCTTTCACTGTTATCAAATATTCTGTCAAAAAGAGAGCCTGTTTCAGCTTTTTCAACTTGTACGCTATACAATGTTGCTCTAGTACTGTCAAAGACTTTCTAGTAACGTTATTACACACGTAATAACCAATTCCAAAGTGGCAAATGACAGTTTGCCGGCAAACGACCATTATTTAATATAAAGTATAGATGGCCATTACATGATGAGGCGGTTGCTTCGTACTTGGTATTTTCTCCGTCAGACGGGGCCAACATTTTTCGCTGGAGTGCCCGCGAGTGAAACTGAAAGCGCAGGAGAAGCAAACTAGAGGGCGGATTTTTTTTTACTCTGCCGGTTCCCTTCCGGCCTGTGTTTTACTTGCAGGCGTAAACACATTGTGCATTGAAATAAATATACAGCCCAGATAATTGCGTCTATGTCATATATGCACATATTCGTAATGCATGTAGTTATTCCTGTGCAAGAATTAATTCTTTTCTATGATTTCGAGAAAATAAAAATAAATAATTTTTTTTTCTTGTAATAGCATTTTAGGAGGGTATAAAATATTTAAAACATATTTCCATTTCTTTATTCTAACAATTGGCAATTTTTAAAACATTTAAAAAAATTAAGAAAAAAGTAATATATTGTACAACTTGGCTGTTTTTGCAATCTGCGAGTTATGACTTCACTAAAGCATAGATTAGATGTATCTGAATCTATGATAAAAAAGACATTTAAAAAAAATATATTTTGATGCCCTTACACACAACCACATCGATTTGGTAAAAGTTAAAGTGAAATTTAAGGTATCGCATTGGTTGAAATTTATTAAAATTGAATTGTTGCACAAATTTTATTATATTCAAGAGTACATATAACATACAAGACTTCCCCTTGCATTTTTTGGGAGTACGATTTTTTCTTTTAAATATGAAAAACTGGATAGATAATTCTTTTAATTGAACATCTATAAATCGTAAACATCAGTGGATCAGAAAAAAGTGTCCGCCTTGACAGAGAATGCCGCGTACATACATCTAAGTAAAGAGACGAATCCCGATCTGGAGATCGAGGATCTTTCCTCGTCGTAGACGGTGTTGTATGGAGTTACTACTTCCATAACTTGAAATATAACAAAATAAGAAGCAGGGTTTGCCTGTACGAGGACGAAGCCGAGTGAACGACGTGTACACCTACTTATTCCTAGGTATCGTAGTCTCGCTTCCAAGTCCCTTGTCGATCGAGATGAATGTTTGCCACTGGAACGATAAACATTTACTTCATGCTATAAATCCTGCTGAAGTACTCTCCGGGGCTATGCCGAGAGAACCGCACTGAAAGGTGCGGCCAAGTGGTAATAGGATATCGCTGAGGGTACGGAACAGAAGTGGAGCGGAAAGAAGATATGGATTTTCTGATCTCCATCTCACTTTTCACAGCAAACCGAGAAAATATGGAAAATGATTTACAAGTAAGAATATTTAGGCGGAGGAAAAGGAATCAAAGATAATTACATCAACGAGAAATTGAATAAATCTTTCCCTACAGGGAATTACGAGTTCTTGTCATTTTCGAATGTATTTATGGTTAACATGTCAAGCAAAAATGAATAAAGACGAATAAAGGACTAAAGGACCGTGTATAAAATTGTACAATAACCTCAAATGGTCGCTTTACTCTCGGCTGTCCGGCATATATAATTTGTATCGACATATACCACTCAGGGACTTAGGACAATTCTAAATTGAACCAATGCGAGACTTAGCTCAGTCGTAACTCCGTATCTTTAGCTTCTGAGGAACTGTAGCTAGTCTGGGACTCAAGCGACTCCGGGACGTTAGCTGCTATGTCTGGAACTCCTTCGAAACATTACCTGCTCTGGGACTCTTTAGTTACTGCGGGCGTTTGGCTACTATGGAACCTGAGGCACTCCGGGCTTTTAGCTACTGTGGAACCTGAGGCACTCCGGGCGTTTAGCTACTGAGGAACCTTAGGCACTCCGGGCTTTCAGAGTCACCCCCGGTATGTTAGTAACTCCAGGACTTTAGTAACTCCGGGACTTTGGCAACTCCGGAACTCTCGGAACTCCAGGACTTTAAAAACTCCGGGACTTCAGTATCTCCGGGACTTCAACAACTCCGCGAGTTTGGTAACTCCGGGACTTCAGAAACTCTGAGTCTCCAGTAACTTCGGGACTTCAGAAACTCCAGGATTTCAGAAACTCCATGACTTCAGGAACTCCCGGACTTTAGGAACTCCGGGAAGTCAGAGACGCCGTGAGTTCAGAATCTCCGGGACTGCAGAAACTCCAGGACTTCAGTAGCTCCAGGACTTCAGTAACTCCGGACCATCAGTAACTCCGGGAGTTCAGTAACTCCGGGACTTAAGTAACTTCGGGATTTCAGTAACTCCGGGACTTTAGTAACTCCAGGACTTTAATAACTTCGGAACTTTAATAACTCCGAGACTTTAGTCACAGCTTAATTTTAGGATATAATTTTGGTTACCATTTTATACACGGAAGCAGCTGTGAGCGTGATATGCTTCCTATGTAGATCCATATAACTAGCAACTTTACTCATAATACACGAATACAGATTTCCATATTTTCATTCCCATTCTTCATACCATAAAACGTATTACATTTTAATGAAAATTATATCCACCATTTTATACGAACGACTGTGTATATAATATATGGACATTGTTTTTCTCTATACTAATTCAATTTTTGCCTTTTATGTTACAGGTAAGTCGAATTTAATTCTCGATTTAACCTAACGTTTTTGCCGCTTCATTGGTAAGTAATAGCCTATAAAAATATAACAGGCAATATTTCTTGGTTGAAAAAGAATATATACCGATATTAGTTCTGATATGTAAATTTGATATATGGACCGACCAGCTCACCCACCGAACATGCAGTTGGTTAACTCACCCTTGGTACCATATAAATATTCTCTCCATCACTCTCGCTCGCTTAATTCCACTGACAGCATCCGAAATAGTTGGAATTCCGAAAGCATTGTTGCGCATACGACCGCCGAATTGAGTCTTACCGCGATGCGCGCACCTACCCATCCGGACTCCCCGGAACCTCTGCCCCCTTGTCTCTGCCGCCCAATACTCCGCATCCCTCGAGCTAATCGGCCGCTCGTACCTAATTAACGATCGGCAGTGCGCGTAATCCAGTTTATGCATCACACGTGCGAATTTACCAAATCCCCCCCTCCCCCCTGCATCCCTCCCCCTATCTCTCATCCGCCCATCCGGGCCGATTATATCAAACGCATAAATACACAGGAGCATCACGATAGAACGCTCTCATACCCCTTCTCTGTACCCTAGTTCATATATCCTTTCATCTACCACCATACCATAGCTCTTCCGGTTCCTCTATTCTCTGTGTTCTGCTCACCACTCGCTCGAATCCTTCCTCATGAATCGGTTAATTAATACAAGTCCCTAATTATGGAAAGGACATGATAGTATCTCTACAATCGAATGGAAAGCATTAGAGAGGTTCAACAATTAATTTTTTTTTTTTGCTACTCCATAAAGGAAGCTTTGTTGTTATGAAAACATTTTTTTTATCCCGTGTCAGCAGACTCAGAATTATCCAAAACGTCGAGAAATGTAGTCTAGAAAAAGAAGCGAAGAAATGTTGCTACTGGTGCGAAGTTTTTATCACGAATTCACTGTAGTATAGTGACGAACTGTACGAATAGAAATTTGAAAATTTCGTACATTATTTGCAATCTACGTTTCCCGCTGTAATTTGTTACGATCGCGTTTTTAAATTCGAGTTAAAGCTACGAGAACCACTCGCGAGAAGGCGCGCGCGGTAACGTTAGCGTATCTTCTTCACATCTCACTCTCGTTTTGGTGGTGTTATTGCTGGTGATACACTGCGATAGTTTGACAACTCGGATTAATATTTCAGTTATTCGTCATTCACATGAAATTTATGAAATCATCAATTGTGGGAAAAATGTCTATTAAATGAAATATGGCTTGTATTACAGGTCTACTAAATAAGTATACAATCCATACTCCACAAAATACACATTTTTCATAATGGTTGATTTCAGAAATCTCATGTGAGTGACTGAAGAAACAAAAATGTTTTAGCTATATACAAAATCCTTTGTTGTTCCCTGCTCATTTGCTGGTAATTCTATCTGTATTTATCGTTTTGAAGCATAATAAATTTTACATAAGCTTGCGGTCAAAAAATGAATTAAAAGTTTTATCTATTTTTTTCATATTTCAAGGTAAAGTATCAGAAGGAGTGGAGATTTTGGATTGAATGCTAATACCGAAACTAGAATTTGAATGCAAATAGCACATAGCACATTTCATTGCGGTTCATAGATTTTTTCAAAAGTTAATGTTCAAAAATTAATGACGCCAGACAGACAGAAAGACAGAAATGAGTTAATTTGTTTTTTTGAATCAAGGACACTCAAAACATGTATTTCCATCAAAATGCAAGAGTTGATTTTTTTAAATTACAATACTTTCTCTTTTTACATACTTCGTATGAGATGAGAAAGTAAAAAAATGTCCGTATGAATGTGTGTATTCCGGCTTTGAAAATTGGATCGCCTGTAACTCGAGCACCGTTTCATCTATCAAGCTGAATTTTAGCAGACAGGTGAAGTAGCATCCCGTCATCGATTGTTCCAATTTCTGACAAAATGTATGCAGAAATCTAGATTTTTTAAAGTTTTGAATGTTTAAAAAAAAAGGCTTTAACTTCCAAAAAATTAAGGATATTTTGCTAGATATTTGTTTATAAGTGTAGGTACCTTTAGTTTTATTTGGTATTGAATTTGGTCGAAATCGGAAAAGTGGTTCAGATTTTATGGAATTTCGAAATTTTCGGGATAATTTACAATATTGTATTAAGTTTTGCAAGAACTGAATTACCAATCCCAAATTTTGAGCGTGATCGAAATAATATTCAGGGACGTTAGATACATAATTTAATAATGATCGGTAGAACGGTTTGGATTATGTAGGAATATGAATTTTTCTCTATTATTTCTTGCCGACCAAAATTTCGCGAAAACTTCAGTTTTTCAAAATTTATTTAAAACATTGATACAAAGTAGAACCTTGCATATTGCTTCCTCATTATTCTTCATTTTTCTGAAGATACCTTTCTGAAAAAGCCAAAATCGATGAACATACTTTCTCATAGAAGTAGATTTAGAACAGTTGAAAATAATGAGGCAGCAATATTCAAGGCTATCGTTTACATCCTTGTCGTGCTTAATTTCTTTTTTTCACTTGAACGTATATCCTGAAACACATGCATCGCCGCCTCCATAAATTTTTACGAAAAATTATGCAAGATTATATTATAGTAACTCTTTTAGTCAGTTGTCATCAACGCTTGCTTTATAAGGACTTTGTGGGTGCTGGATCATAATAATGTCTACACTGTTGAGAATTTTGCGTATAATTAATTTTGAAAAGTGTGGGAAGTTTTTTTTAGCGACAAGTTTCGTAAAATGTCAACATTGTAAATCAATATTATTTCAGTCTATTATTCACGGAGGACTTGAACAGTAAAATTAAAAGATAAATTTATTATATGCATGATTGAGTGTCTAAAAATAGGGTTTGTAATTTCAATCGGAAATTGAGATAGAATTCGAATATTCAAAGAATTGTCTCGACGTTCGCCGAGAATAACGTTGAATATAAGCGTAAGTCTATAAAAAAATAAGGCTACGTGCGCAGTTTAATAGATTTCTGAAGTTTCCATCGATCAAAGTGTGTAACGAGAATCACTTGCGTTTCGCTTACATTCTCGACGATACGGTAATTATTGTATTAAGGTAGTTCTACCACCTGGTATTCATTTCGTATAAGTTTGAGAAAAATGAAAGAGAATTGCAAACACTTCTAGATGGTATAAAAATCTGAAAAAATTCATTCATTTTTTGAAAATACGAATGAATTTTTTCAGATTTTTAAATTCACTTTGAATTTTTTTCTTTTTTATATGGAAAAAATATGGGAAAAAACACGAAATTCAAAATGTATTCAAAAATCTGAAGAAATTGATACGTATTCAGAAAAATGAACGAATCATTTTGATTTAAAAAAAATTTGGGTTTCCGAGAGATTTGTTAAATTTTTTTTTTTTTTTTTTTTTTTTTTTTTTTTTTTTTTTTTTATTTGTTACATTTTAGAATTATTATTATGCGAAATTAATCTTTCCAGTACGTATAATATGCATGGATTTTTTCAGATTTTTCTGCCATCGAGAAATTTTTGCAATTTTCTCTCATTTTTCTCGAACTTATGCAAAATGAATTCCAGGCGCACGGACTACCTTAATTGTAGATGGTGCGCTTTATAGCTTTCAATAGTCTGAAGATGAGCGCTTTATAAGCTGCGGTGTCAAGGACCAATTTATATTCACCAATGAATCGAATTATTGTTGATCAACGGAATTATTAATTGTAGAACCAATAAACGGTAAGAGGATCTATAAATGGCAAATATCTATTATTTCTGCAATTTCCTTCTTGGATTTTGCAAATCGAGTCCGACCTTTTCAAATTTTCTCTATGTTTCGACTCGTAATTTCGGTCAAGTCAAATGGAATAAGTGAACATTCGTCTACCAATAAACTAACTGGCGCCCAACTATTACTTATTTATCGTATTTAGAGCCCTAGTAGTCACGGAACCAAACCGCGCTAGGTGAAGGCTTCAAAATGAATATCAAGAGTCGCGGTAGCGACTCGACGCCAAGTTGAAAAAGAAATTAATGTTGCCTTTACACGACGGCTTGTCTGTCTGATCTTGACTGGACGGGCTGTTACTCCTGACTTGACGGTCGCTACTGCTACTCTATTTATTCCGAAGGCGGTCACTCATTGAAATAAAGGAAATTCACTCCTCTATGAAAAATCTGGAATAACACCCATAAAAACAAGAATCCAGTAACTCACTAAGAAATTCGCTTCCATTCAAATTGAAAATTTAAAACCACTTTGTATACGACCAGAATAATATATCGCCAGTTAGAACAATTAATTAACGAAGATAACTAAGGGGGAAAAAACAAGGGAATGAGTCATTCATACTTTCACTATTTTTAAGTTAAAAAAGTGTAAACTATATCTGCAAAACATTGGCTGAAGGACCACGGTCTATGGTCTATTGGCAATACACAACACAAAATAGAAAATGCGACAGATATATATGTAAAGCTGTAACCTATTTTGTATTGTCAATAAATATACTACTAAGGTAATCGGCCCTGTTTCTGACGCTGGTCCAGTTCCTGACGCTTCGACCGCTCGCCATCTAGCGGAGTATTGAATATAAGTGTTTCGTACGATGCCACTAGATGGCGAGCGGTCGAAGCGTTTCTCGCAAATGACTTGAAGCCTGAACGTATATAAGACTGCAAAGCTGTTCGACTATACACGAGGGGTTTACCCTTCGTTGACGTACCGAAATTTACTGTCTCGACACCAAGGGAAAGTAACAACAGGTTTTGCTCGATTCCTCTGAAGAATTTCATTAAAAAAATTTTCAACGATTTTTATATTTAATGAACGGAATCTTTTCACGATTCTCTTAAAGACGCTTTTCAAGATTCTTTTGAAGATTCTTTAAAAGATTCTCAGAACGCTTTCGGATGGAAAGAATCTTGAAAAGAATCCTGGAAAGCATCAACAGGTTTCGCTCGATTCCTTTGAAGAATTTCATTACGATTCTTTCAAAGATTCTCAAAACGCTTTCAGATGGGAAGAATCTTGGAAAGAATCTTGATCCGGCTCCCATGCGTGATTCTTTTCAAGATTCCTGTAAAGATTCTTTCAAGACTTTTTTAAGATTCTTTAAAAGATTCTTCACAAGATTCTTTTTTTCTACGCGGGCTGTCTCAAATTATTGAAAATATGTTTGCTTATCAAAGTTTTAGAAACTTTTTTATAATAATTAATGAGATTAAAAAAACAATTAAATAGAAAAAATAAACGCATTGTAAATTTTACATAATTTTGCACATATCCAGAAGACAGATGTCATCCCTTTAACTCTAGCAAATATTAATTTCTCTAATACAAAATCTTTCTAAAAACACTAACGATCCTTCGATACTTATGGGGTTAGGCCACTTTAGGATTTTCAAAAAATCGATTTTTTTTTCCATATTTGTTAGAGGTACCTTAGTATATCACAAATCATATGTCATAATACTACATAATAGGTGTGAAAAATCTCTAGGTACTCAATTTTCGAATTTCAGCGCAACCCTTCTCGATCAGCAGTGAGCTCGGTCCTCGGTGAGCGCCTCCGAGGACCTCAGGACCTCCGCGGCAACCAGCATCACCGCGCCATTACTTAATATTCTCAAATAAAATGTTACAACGTTATTCTTGAAACCCTTTATGATATTGTGTTAAAAAATAAAAATAATCCGGCCCATAGTTTCGAATTTATTAATTTAAAAAAAAAAATGCATTTTTCGGTCCGCCAGGGTGGCCAGACGCCTTAAGGAGGGTCGAGCGCGTTTTTTGGAAGGGATAGACCCGGTAGGGAACGCGGTGCGTTTGCACGAAACTGTGTGACAGAGACGCCGCTACGCAAGTTTAAGCAATCTGGATCTCGAGCCACATAATTGATTATTGTTAATTAATTGTGAAGAACAAGTATCTGAATTTTTGCGTCGAGCATCCTGAATGTATTCTTTATAATTTGCAATATTTTAACTGCATGGTATCCGTATAAACTATCCTTAGAAATATACAAATGCATCGTTCATTTTCAATCTGCCATAAGAAGCAATGTTAAATAGTATCAATTTAAGAAATTTATTTCTCGAAAACCATGAAGATAAACTTACTCAACCTTTGCAGTTGAACTCAGGTCGTCCATATCAATGGGTATTTAAAAAACCAGCATCTATTTTGTGACAGGAGAATTTATATTTATAAGCCTTTCCTCGACGTCACACGCCAGACTTTCACCTCGAGGGCTAATTGCGCATTAAAATAACATCTAAATAGCGTACAATGTATAAGACTGTGTGATTCTGCGACTTTTGTTAATTATGATTGAGATCATTTGTCAAAGATTGTAGCACCCCGAATCTTCAAACCTCGGTTCAAAAGAACACACCATCGCCACGCGTCCCGACCGGACGGAAGGAACAGAAGTCGATAGCGCACGCGTCAAAGTATCGATTTTCCCACGAGTCCATTGAAGGGCCACATCGAGCGCGATCTATGACACTTCTCGATTCGTAGCGAACAAGCTAAGAGGTCAGCGCTCGAGGTGAAGGGTATCGTCCCAGCTTATTGTAGCCCCTCGAGATTAAAGATACCGAGACAAAGTGACAAAAGTGAAAATTGTAATCGACGAGTGTTGGTGGTTTGGCACTCTGGCAATCAGACAAATAGACAAAAGGATTAAGGAATTTTGACAAAAGATAAGGAGACTAAATTGTTGTCAAATAATAAATAAAATTCGAGTTGGATAAAATTACGTGAGTACGACTATTTATATTTCACGTTTCCGAACAGATCTCTTTTCTGATTCTGTGCTTTACTTCCTTGGGTCTTTCCATTACCCTCCCTGTGGATGTCCATCTCTGTAGAGCTAGCTGTTATTAGACAAGTTATTAGGTCTTGAAAACTAATTGGCGCCCTAAATGATTTAATTAGACAAAGAGTATATAGAGCCTCGGCAGCCATTGACCCAGGCCGCGCCGAGTGTTAGCTTTATTTGGATAAAATATTAAGAAATAAAATAAAGCTGTCTCAATTTCTTGTTACTGTTTTTGCGCTCGACCCTCCTTAAGAGTCAGCGTTTTCTCTCAAAAAACAACACAAATTGGGCTTGGATTTTGAGATAATACGCGGAAGTATCGTAGAATTCGGCTAAGCTTCTGGCTCCTCAATGGATTCATACCTTTTTTTTTTTTTTTTTTGAGAATTAAAAAACAAATACTGCGAGAGAGACAGAGCTATGTGCAAGAGAGACAGACCTATAGGCGTTTAACATTGGGCGAAAAAATTCCTGCCGGTGTATTACATGCTCTTAATGAGCTGTGGTGGGCAGTAATTTGGGGGTTTGGAAGAGCAGGTACAAAAGGCATCTGCTACCTGACTAGGCTAAAGTTTATTTAATAACTATAGATGTCACTTTCGTTTTACAAACATTCAAGAAGCGTCAGTTTCAGCTAGTCATGCACAGCTAAGCATTTGAAAAGGACACTACTATTTAAAACTTTGAACGCGCTTATCTCAAAGCTAGATTTTTCAAGTCGGTCGGACTCATAACTCAAACAAATTTTAACCGACTCTGTTGAAGTTTTAACTGTTATATTTAAAATTACATTTTCTAAGGCACTACGTAGCTTGTTTTAATTATATTGCATAGTTCTTTTTTTTATAAATAATTATCTGATGATTTTTTAATGGAATTTTAAACTTTTTGTTTTAGAAATGCGCCATTTTAGCAAAAATTAATGTATAAAAAAAATCCTACGTACCGGAGTGTCTATAGCTATTCTTATGTATGATCAAAAAAACTTTGGTATCTCATCGTAACTAAAAAATTACAGGAGCTGTTATTTCAGCCGCCGACCTTCCAGAAATAAAGGCGGCAGCGGAACAATGTTGCACAGTCGCCATTTTGACATGTACCGCTTTGAAAAAATAATGTTGTATAGTCAATTACGTATATAATAAAAACTCTATTTTGTAATTGCGATTTATTTCATGATTGCGCTGGAAAAAAAATCATAAAATGCCTAATTTTTTTTGCCCCTGGAGTGGCTTAACCCCTCAATCCTACTGATTATCCTATCAAAAAATTAAAAAATACAAATCATAATTTTCAGCATTTTCAAAGACAACGAAAATCAGCCCACGAGGATAAATAAAAATATTATCTCAAATTAAAAGATACGGCCGGGGGGGGGGGGAGGCTTTCCGAGGCACGTACAAAAATGTCACATAGTCGAGTAGTAAAACAGGTCGGTGGTTTCAACGAACGCGTTTTGCCAAAGGAAATTTCGACAAGGACCCTGCACCGGTGCATGGTGGGAGGTAGGGGAGGGGGGAGGAACGCGTACGAGTATACACACAAGCAGGGGGTCGCGGTTCGTTCGAGATAATACAATTTACTCGCCCGATGCGGTGAAGGTACTATAAATTTTTATGGTGATATGGTGCGTCGTATATGCGCATACCGGTTGTTATAGCAAGCGAGCGTACGAGAGCAAGCGGTGAATAAAAAAAGCGAGGGAAAAGGTGCAGGAGGAGGGATTGCACCCCGTGGCATAGTAGTGACGGCTGGACGTTGCGGTATGAATTCAGAATAGCGGGTGGTTTGACTAAAAAAGAAATAAACAAGTCTTGTGGAGGATGAGGAGGGGGAGAGAAGGATCGGTGCTAGTCAGGGATGTGGTTGTAACGGAGGCCACTATATAGAGGCACACACAACAAAAAACTTAAAAAAAAAAAAAAAACGAGATCGTTGCCGGTGCTGTGTATTAGCCCACGGCCTCTTTCCTTCTCTCTCTTCTCTTTACTCTCCGTTTCTCTCTCTCTCTCATGTATTTCTCCTCTTTGTACGGATGGCCGTCCATCGTAGATATATGACAGAACATATATTCGTCTGTCAGTCTGTCTTTCACTTGTTCGACGTGGCTATCTATATTTTATTTTCATTTTTTTTTGTTTATATGTATGCAAATAGTATTGTAGGGAGAACTGAAGGATAATATAACACTGCCCTCTCTGAAACCTCGTTCAGTTGCGTGCAGGCAACACTAGCGCTATTTGTCGCATAGTGTTGGAAAAATGTACTTTATGTGAGATTCAGATGTATCTTAAGAAAAAAAGCTTATAACGTTTTTTTAGAAGGACGAGCTTTACCACGTAAGGGGGAAGGGTCAATAAAATTTGAAAAAAAAAATCGAAATTCCGCGTTTTTCAAGACGTAAAGTTTCACGCGCCGGGGAATATCTTTAAGCAAATTTTCAACTTATTGCGATCAAATTTTGAACATATTTTCAACTTATTCTCCTTCGCATGAACCTCAAAAATTGAAAAAATAAAAATATAAACAATGTTTTTTGCAAATTTTTTATTAAGAAATGTATTCAAGTCGCCATTTATTTTTTTTAAATTAGAATAAAAAAGCAAATTTATAAATTGTTAGAAAATTTTTATAAGAAATTTTTTCATTCAGATTTGTTTATTCATTAATTTCCATTATTATTATTAAAAATCAATTTTCCAAGTATCTTCAACGTGGTTAATATTTTCACATTTTTTTCTTGCAACAAAGTACTGAAATTTTTATTTGAAAAAAAGGTTTTAAATTGGTAATATGTGTAGGAAGCATCCTTAAATAGTGAATTCTGTTGGGTCAGCGAGATCTGCCTTCACCATCTCAGACGAAGTTTAAATTGCGGTTATGTGAGAGTCTACCTATGCATGATTCATCACGAAAAAAAAATTTGGGGGCGTCGAACGTCTTGAAATTTATGAAACAAAAATAAAAATTATGACCCATTATTTCTCACTGCTATTATTCTAAGAGCGGGAAGATTATGGAGTTTCAGAAGAATGATGAATAATTTGGACAACCAGAAAGCCGGGTTAGTGAAAGAAAAAGTAAGGCCATCAAGTTTCTAGACCATTTAGTTTTACTTCCCATGCGGCTATTTTAATTCTCGAGATTGAATGTTGCGAATTCTTTTTTTTTTTAACGTGGGGTACGATTACTTATAAATTGATATTTTGGCAACTAATTAACACAAACTAAAGTGCCTCAGCCTCTTCGCGATCTTGCATACTAACCTGATGAAAATTTACGGTTGTTCTTAATTTTTTTATGATCGACAGATCTGATTTGTTCACAGATACAAACGATCGTTTCTCAAGCGATTTTCTATGAATTTACCACATAGATATTATATGGTGTTCCCCGTTTAAAAATTGTAGTTTTTCATGCATAAAAGATTTTTTTCCTATGGGAAAAAAAGCTTTGATTTTTCCACAATTAATATTAACAAATCTCCAAGTGAACAATTTTTTGTGATACGTAATGGGCTTTTTAAAAATAAAAATCGGTAACAAATTACAAATTACCGAATTTATTTAAAAGGCAACAAAAATGGTATTTTTTTAAATGCTGTGATAGAATTTGTTTTGTGCACGAATTTCTGAACTTTTTTTTTTTTTTTTTTCGATATTTTTTCCTCTACTTTTTAAATTCTCATTGAATCAAACTTTTGATACATATACATTCCAAATATATATCTCTCTATATTATAAAAAGATTCCGCCGCCGCCGCCGCTGTGTACAAGACGGTAGGTTAGTCAATCGGCTAAAGTACCGGAGAGGCTAATGTCACGGAGTGGCTAACGTCAGGGAGTGGATAACCAGACGGAATGTCTAACTTCACGAAGTGGCTAACCCGACTGGGTAGCCAATCGTATGGAGTGGCTAACCCGACTGGGTAGCTAACTCCGCGATCAGAAGGAAAAACAAAGAGCAATCGGAAAGTGAAACAAAAAACGATCAGGAGGGGAAACAAAAGTCGATCTGGAGGGGAAACAAAGTCCGATATGGAAGGGAAACAAAAGACGATCTGGAGGGGAAACAAAGGATGATTTAGAAGGGAAACAAAATCTGGAGGAGAAACGAAGGCAATTGCGAAGTGAAACAAAATACAATCGTAAGGTAAAACAAAAGACGATCGGGAGGAGTAACAAAGAACGATCTGGAGGAGTAACAAAGAACGATCTGGAGGGGAAACAAAAGACGATCTGGAGGGGAAACAAAGAACAATATGGAAGGGAAACAAAATACAATTTTGTAAGGTAAAACAAAAGACGATCGAGAGGAGTAACAAAGGACGATCTGGACGAACTATTGTACGTGATGGTGGCGGCGGCGGCGAGATCTTTTTTTATTATAAATGAAGAGATATTTATACCTATATATATATACTAGGATTTTATTGTGGCTCGCAATCGCCCCTACCCAAGGGTGCCCCCCGCAAGTATGCCCCCCCCCCCCCCAAGGTGCCACCCACCCTTGGGGGACCTATGTTTTTGGAAAAGGACTTAGAAAAATACGGGCTTGGGGCTTGGCGGAAGGGGGTGGGGCTAGCCCCAGGCCTTTAGCCCCACCCCCTTCCGCCAAACCCCGAGCCCGAATCATTCTAAGTCCCTCGATTCTTGACACGGCGGCGGCGGCGAGATCTTTTTATAATATAGAGAGATAGGCGTATAGGGCATTGCATTTCAAGTCCCCCCATGTATGGTTTGCGTGGCCCGAATTTTTCTAAATACTCTACGAGACCAATAAGAAAATCGCCAATGCAATTTCAAAAATGTTTCCAAATAGCGCGCGAGCCACAATAAAATCCTAGTTCTTTTATATATGTATCCTATTCTAAAAAGTTGGTGGCTCGAGATATCTCGAAAATCTCGAAAATATCGCAGTCATCGTTTTATTTGTGCTGTGATTGGTCGACGGTGTCGTCAGTCAGTCACACTGCGATCGGGACCAAAATCATGCATTAATTTTTTTTTTTTGTTTATGCCAAATGTTAAAACTTATAGAAAGAAACTCGGACGCTTAAGCGCCCGAGCCCGCTTAACGCTAGTATACTAAGAATCATGAATATCCATTTTAAAAAAGGACTTAATAATGAAATGCGACGAAAGGATCTCCAAGAAGAATTTGACCGATCTTCTTGAGATAGTTTTTTTTCTCGTTTGCCTTCCTTTCACTGCTTCTCAAAATCTGCATAGGTGTAAAAAGTAAAAATTGAGTCTTCGTGGTTTGACGATCGCACGCAAAGAGCCTTGAATTAATTTTTTTTTGCGAAAGAGCAATTCATTCATATATTAACAAACTCAATCCAGTGACCAGATTCTTGAGCAACGAGATATATAATACGTCGCATAATTAGTGTGGAACAAAGTTATGCGATTCCATGTGTACCTTAATGCCGGACTTTTTGTGGCGTCAGAAAGGTGACTCATTAGAAACGCAATAAATGTAAGTTTAAATGACTATACATACATTTAGGTCAGAATAGTGACAATGTGCTCTGAAAAATGTGTTCTAAGAAATTAACATAATACTTGTATTTTTTGTAATTTTCGTTACGCCTAGTATATTATGCTTATTTCAACTACATATTTATCTGATGTGAGAATTAATTACGAAGCATTTTTATTCGCTGATTCACGCAGAGAAATTATGAAAGTTATACATTTGACGAAAAATTACCTTCAGATTCGAATAAAAACATTAGTCTCTATATTATAAGAAGATCACGTTCTCGCTGCGTCAAAAACCGAGTCAAGCGATCACTCATCTAGTTTTTGACACGTACGTAATAATATGCACAAATTTTTAGTATTAAATTTAGTGAAATACGATAGAGGTGTTCGAATTTTATAAAACTTTGAATATTATACTTATTAATTTGTCAAAATTTGGAAAAAGTTGGAAATTGCATATTTCTTCTCAATTTTTTACGATTCTCAAATCTTCCTTGATGAAGAAACCAATTTCAGTGAACATACTTTCTCGTAGAGAGAGCTCTGAGAAAAGTGAGAAATAAGGAAACAACGTGCAAACCCCAATTTTCCATAATTTTCCAATAGAATTTAATAAACCATTTTTTGAGCATAGATTTTTTTTTAGAACTAGAAATCGTGTTTTTTCTCCTTATTAAAATGAAATTGGAATTGAGTGTCCATGTCCAGCACTGAAGAACGTCACGATCATATAATAACCGGCAAAAGACCTTATTTTATTCACAAAAAATCAATTTTCTGCAAAGTATTTTTACATACAATTGATTTTTACCAAGACATTTTGCTGACTATTACAAAGTGCCACATGGAACCAGGTGATGGGGTACAACGTGACATTTTTTGCAGACTTTTCATAGTACTGATTTCTTATTAATCAAATAAGATTTTTGGTAAATTATTGTATGCCCGTAATGTTCTTGGATACTGTAATCTTTCAAAATGGGTGACACGTCAAAATAACACTCGACAAAATAACATACAAAAATAACACACTCGAAAATAACTCTCGGAACATAATTTTATTTCTTTCTAATCTTATTTCACGTCTAAATATCACATGCCCGTGATATTACAGTAACTAATAATCACATAAAAATATCTCAGTCAATAATATCACACGTGAACATTTTTCGTTCTTTAGGTCTCAGTTAGGTTTAGTTTTCTCTTTATTTTTTTTTAGGTTCCTTAGGTGTTCTTTTGGTTTTGTCGCGGATGTCATGGTTCTTTAGATACTTTAGGTTCTTTGTTATTTTTGGTTGTGTTATTATTGTATGTGTTATTTTGACGCTGTGTTATTTATTTATGGAACCTCAATATGATGTTCCTGATATGTAAAATGTCGAGCGCGAAACTTTGTGACACAACGTAAGGAATTTGTTCCTAGTAATACTTTTCTGACTTTATTTTATGGTTTTTAATGCAAATATTTACTGTTGTCATCAATACATTGTTTCTATGATATGGAAAAACAGAATAAGTAAGTCTGGAGGGTAGCTCGGGCATCTTAAGGGCGGTTTATGGCGAAATTCTCGATTTAGGGGAGTTTGTCTTGAATATTCAGAAAGCACATAAAGAGTACTTAAATATTATGTATTTTTATTTAACGACATGGAAAAATTAGATCAGTTTTGGTTTTTACAGTAGCTCGGTCCTCTGAGGGGTGATGTCGTGAGAAATTCTTGAGTTAGTGGTGTCTCGTAGATATTCAGAAAGCACATAAAAAGCACATTACTTTTATGTAACTTGACGGCTTGATATTGCATATAGGACATTCCATTCTGTTTCGACCTGATTCTGACCCTCGATCCCCGATTGTCTCGTAATTTTTTTGTAGGATTGGTTAAACCCTCAAATGCACCAGATTTTTATTTTTTATTTTTTCTATGCAAATTTTTTTTTTTTTTTGCTTCTCATAGAGGAATCTTTGTTTTCATGAAATTTTTTTTTTCGATATTTTCATGCCAGTATGCTTAGAATTGTCCAAAACGTCGAGAAAAGTGATTTAGAAAAAATGTCCGTATGTATGTGTGTGTTCTGGGCTCCGAAAATTCGATGAATTATTACTCAGTAACCGTTCGAGCGATATGGCTCAAATTTGGCACGCAAGTGAAGTAGTTACGCCGCTTTGAATGTAGAGATTTTTGAAGAAAAAGAAAATCAGCCATTTTGATTTTATGGTACTTTTAATTCTTTGAAAAAAAGGGCGTGGTCGCTCTAACTTTCGTAAAAACTAGACGATTTTACTAAATAGTTGTTTATAAATAAATATACGTTCAATGTTGTTTGGTATTGCATTTGGGCGAAATCGGTGAAGCGGTTCAGATTTTATAAATGTTTGAATTTTTCGAAGAAAAAATCATTTTTTTTATAAATCACGTCGAATTTCACCAATTTAACCGAAATGTTTTACAGACGAAAAGGAACATGCAGCTATGCCACGTACCAAATTTGAAAATGATCGGTAAAGTGGTTCAGTTTTTACGACATTTTGAAATTTACAAAAAGTCTGCAAAGTAGAACTTTACAAATTGGTTCCTCATTATTTTTCGTTTTTTACAAAGCTTCGTCTATGAGGAAGCCAAAATCGATTACCATACTTCCTCATAGATGTAGCTTTGTAAAAAGCAAAAAATAATGAGGAAGCAATTTGTAAAGTTCTACTTTGCAAGTTTTTTAACTGACATATCGAATGCCATAATTAAAAAATCTGAAAATATTCTGACCAAGACTCTGTTGAGTATCAAAATTTTTTAGCTTAGAGCCAAAGTTGGGAAGATTTTTCTTCATATAGTTTTCAAGATTTTATGATTTAAAAAATTATAAAAAAATACAAAAAAAAATCAATCTACTATATTCAACTTGTAATTTCTGTATATGAAATTGTATTTTTCAAAATTGCTTCAGATTTTTTAATTATGACATGCTGATGCTAGAATGTGGCTTATATGATGCTGGAATAGTCTTAGTTCAGAAAAGTCTGAAAAATTCCTCAAAATCTGGGTGAATCCTAAAAAATCCGAGTTTACATAAATAAACGTTTGACCAGTCGTCTGTAGTAGATTAATTTTTTTTTCTATTTTTTAATAATTTTCTAAATAAAAAAAAGCTTAAAAACTATAAGAAGAAAAATCTTACCCACTTTGGCTATAAGCTAGAAAGTTTTGACATTCAACCAAGTATTTTTCGGAATTTTTTCAGATTTTTAAATTATGGCATTCGATGTATCACTTTTACAAAAATATTTAAAAGAAAATTTGCATAGAAAAAATAAAAAATAAAAATCTGGTGTATTTGAGGATCTAACCAATCCTGCACAAAGTTACGGGCCAGATCGGGGTGGTCGAGGGTCAGACCTAGGTCGAATCGCGATGGAATGCCCTATATGTATTAAGTGCTAGCTTCACAAGATTCCTATTCCTATAGCTACACGTGCAATAGTCAAAAGCTTTTGCCATAGAGCAAAAACATCTTTCATTCAGTGATCAAAAGAATATATATTTTTTTAAATATCAGTAGATAAGCACGTAAGAATCTCAAATTGTACAAATATGATAAATGCGGTCTAGGGTCAATAGACTTCACGGAAAGAAATGTTTGGTTGTGACAACTACGTTTTCAATTTGCTGTCTCAAAAATTAGTTGCCTCAACCATATCGAATAGTAACCTCAACTATTCACGATTAGTTCTCGTGAGATTAGTGAGGTTAATCAATCCAATCGTTGGGACTACCATTCGAATCGTTGACACTACCATTTGAGTTGTAAGGGAAATAGAATAATCGATTGGTTCTGTCAACTCACGTTTTAGTTATGGCAACTAATCTTTTCTTTCCGTGTTCCTCATAGAAGTGACTTTGTGCAAGGTGAAAAATAATGAGGCATCAATGTGCAAGATTCTACTTTGCAAGTTTATTTTTTACTACTAAGAAAATAAAAGTAATAAGGTCAGCAGCAGGCTCAATTTACGAAGCTAGAGGCTCTCTATCGCTGAGGACCTCGTGACTGGTCTGCAAGTGTGCGCGGCGTATAAAGAGCTTCAGCAGGAAAAGCTAGCGTCAGCGAGTCTCTCCGACTGGGCTGGTCGCCGTCGCGGCACGTTGAGGAATCGCATTTTATGTCCTCTCACGAGTTCCAACGCTTACAGCAACGTATGAGGGAGTCCTTCGCTGTATTTCTACTGTACACGCTTTGGTCGGTTCAACGTTGCACCACGTAGCTTTACTGGCGGATCGAAAACAGGGAGAGAACATTAATGGCCAACGAGAACGTGCCAACCAGCGCACGAACCGTTTGGTCTCTGCTGTTTGCGGATTATGACAAGGATTGAGAATTCCTCGAGAGGTTCATTCTGCTCGATATATAGAAACGAAAAAAAAACGAAAAATAAAATAACAAGGCTCGAAAGAAACACAGGGGAAAAAGAGTGGACACAAGTCAGTGCAAGCGAGCAGCACAATCTCTGTGTGACGTCTATGAAACGTCACGTGTCCCAGTCCCATCATTTTATGCAAATAAAAGCTTCGGTCACGCTTGATTTCCCCGTGGTGTTCTCCGTACAGTCAAGAGATCCACTGAAGAGTATAACGCTCAACGATTTTTTTTTTTTTTTTGTTACCAATGCTGCAGTATTACGCTCGACTCGGCACACCATCGATTCCGCGGAGACTTGGTTTTAGACTCCATAGACTGGGAGTATCATACACGCGAATGAGCCACGTATCAAAGTTCTAACTAACGTATGTCAGCAGAGTTTTTATTACAAAAGTGGCCAGGTAATTTAGATTCATTAGTATGGGTCGATCATGAGTGGCTTTCTAAGATAAGAACCCAAAGTAGAACTTTGCACATAACGTCCTCATTAATTTTCATCTTTCGCAAAGCCGCCTCTAATGAGGAAGTTTCTTTATTTCATTCTTGGCTTCCTCACAGAGAAAGCTTTGCGGAAGATGAAAATTATTGACGAAGCAATGTGTGAAGTTCTACTTTGCATCCTCATTTTAAATACAAATTTAAAAATCTCAAATTTACAGAAATTTGAATCATGAAGAAATAACATTTGGTAACAAATTGTCGAAAAGAGAAAGAAAAACGAATAGTCAATACGTATATGCCAAAAATAAATTATAGTTATAAAAGGTAAGCTATCTTTTCGCCGAAAAGCGTATAACCGAAAGTTATAACCCCGAAAAAACAAAACACGGCGTCGGCAGTTTCAGTTCATATCAAATGGATAGTCCGAACTTCGAACTCAAATTTAAACTCAAGTTCGAACTCAAGATCAAACTCAAGTTCGAACTCAAATTGAAACTTAAGATAGAACTTGAGAAATTTTAGTTCGATCGTAAGTAGATACTTAAGTTTGTGACCTCACCCTATAAAAAATGTTCATTCCGGCAATCCGAGATTCGCACTGGCTTTTTGTACAATGTGAACATTTTTTAAAACAAGCCTGCAAAGTAGAACCTTGCAAATTGCTACCTCATTATTTCTCGCTTTTGACAAAGCTACCTCTATGAGTAAGTATGTTGATCAATTTTGGCTTCCTCATAGAGGAAGCTTTGTAAAAAGCGAGAAATAATGAGGAAGCAATTTGCAAGGTTCTACTTTGCAGGCTTGTTTATGCTCTAGACTTTTTTCTAAAAATTCAAAGTGTCGAAGGAATTTTAACCGTGCAACCGATTTTTTTTTTCAAATTTGTACTAAAACCTTGTACCATAGTAGTCCATATGTGGGCCAAATTAGAACCCGGTATCTCGGAATTGGCACGAGCCAGTTCAAGAATGAGATTTTTCCAAAAATTCAAAATGCCATAAAATTCGAATGGCTGGACAGATCTGCGTCAAATTTGTACTTAAATATTTTTCGATAATAGTCCATATATGAACAAAATTTAAGATAAATCTGTGCAAAATTTCAAAATTTTTTTTTCGTGCCGGCATTTTTTTTTTTTCATATTCACCAAAATCGAAGTTTACCGACATATCGATAGTTCCTTTGACTAAATTCATTATTAACAATCAATAATCGTCAAATCATGTCGAAAATTGCAGCCGAATATCTCAGATTTTACAGAGATGAAGTCTTTGAAGACATTTTTTTTTTTTAAATTGAAATTGCAATAACATTGGAACCGCTTTACCGATTTTCTCCAAATTTGGTACAGATCATGGTTTGATCGTAGTCTATTTACGTACAAAATTTCAGCCCGATATCTCTCAATTTATGGAAGTTATAGCGTGAAAACGATTTTTTCAAAATTTTCAAAATGCTGTAAAATCTAAATTTTTGAACCGATTTGCGTCAACTACAATCCCAAACAGTTTCTATGATAGCCCACTCGCGTGCCAAATTTGAAGAACATCGAATGAAAATTACGACAGTTATCACGCAACCAATAAAATCTGCACATACGCACACACACACACACACACATACAGACATTTCGTAAAAACCACTTTTCTCGACGTTTTATGACTTTCTGAGTGCACTGAGATGAAAATCTCGAAAAAAAAAATTTCACGAAAACAAAGCTTCCTCTATGAGGAAGCAAAAATTATTATAACCGTATATGAAGCTCGGATGCATATACCGTATATTAATTTTCAGCCGCATTCGTCATTGACAAATACAATATTTGTATATTAAAATGAAGATTACAATACTCACGTACTGTAATTTTCAAATACCGGTATTGGAGAATTCTTATACGATTCTTAAATTTATAATAAAAGTATATTAATATGGACTTTATATACCCTTTTCGTAAATCTCATATAGTTTTGTATATTAAATTCACTTGCATTTTTAATAGTGTAAGAGCAAAGGTATAATTATTTTGGATTATACCTCAAACAATGGCGGTTCATACATCATTGCCAACGCGTGAAGTTTTGAAAAGGGCTAGGCGTATAACTAAAAATATTCATAATTCGCGAAACGTGCCAAAATAATCAAGGGGTGAATATACAGTTTTAATCCGATCTATGAACGGCCGTTATTTGAGGCTTAATCCAAAATAATTATACCTTTGCGCTTACAAAAAGTTAGCGTGATCTTCGGATTGACGGAATGAACATTTTTTATAGGATGAAGTCACAAACTTAAGTATCTACTGACGATCGAGCTAAAATTTCTCAAGTTCCACCTTAAGTTCGAACTTGAGTTTAAACTTAAGTTCGAAGTTCGGACTATCCATTTGATATGAACTGAAACTAGCCGATGTCGTGTTTTGTTTTTTCGGGGTTATAACTTTCGGTTATACGTTTTTCGGCGATAAGATACCTTACCTCATAAAATTGAAAAAAATGCATCACCTTGAATAAGATAAAATTCAAAATCACGTAAAATCCGAACCGCTTTACCGATCATCACCAAATTTGGTATGTAGCTTCTGCATGTTATTCCTGAGTAGACAACTTCAGTCGATTGGTCAAAATTTTACCTGAATTAAAGTAAAACGAGCATTTTTCGAAAAATTCAAAATCTCATAAAAACCGAATCGCTTTTCCGATTTCGGCCAAATTCAGTAACAATCAACATTAAATGTACCTGTACTTATCAAGAACCATTTCATAAAATATCTAACATTTTACGAAAGTCGGTGCAATTATACCATTTTTTATTTTTAATTCGAATAGCCTTAAAATCCAAATTTCTGCATACATTCAGTCAAAAATTGCAACAGTAAAGGACGGGCTGCAGTTTCAAATGTACACCAAATTCCAGCTCAATCGGTTGAACGGTTCTTGAGTTATAGATGATCAAAACTTCGAAGTCCTACGCGCGCATACACATACATACGGACATTTTTTTCTAAACCACTTTTCTTGATGTTTTGAACCAATCTGCGTATCCTGACATGAAAATCTCAACAAAAAAGCTTCCTCTATCGAGAATCAAAATGGCTCAAGTAAAGATGACAAATAACACGCGCGCCCCGTTTTAAAGAGCTTATTAAATCGCGTTTTATGAAAAACGAAAAATAAAACTCAACCATACAGTACGTCCCTGATTGTCGCACTCCAATCGTGCATCACGCTATCCTTATTTTCCTCCTACTTCGTTTCAGTGCTTTTACCTCTAGAAAGATCATCCCATGCGACGCTTTTACTGCAGGAATATGCTTGAATATCCGGAGCACCCAGCAGATAGTATGTACTTCATTGGTGCTCATCTACATAGCTGAAAGCCGCGTGCGAGTTTAGTAACAATTTTCCGAAGCGATAAATGTTATCGACGTTTCAACGTTGTCGAGTAAAATGATTGTACAGCCCGCGGATTATCGTCGACGGTCCAGGATTATATGCTCTCTCCGCAACTATATATACGTTTTACTCTCGACGGTAGTTCGTGACGATGGTATAGCCGGAACTACAGGAGGGTGTGTTGGGCCGATGCTGCTGCTGGCTATGATGCAGTTGCGGAATAAGAGCATAACAGCCATAGCATAGCTATTGGAGAGGCACAATCTCGGGAGTCCTTTAGACGTATTAGCCAGCCCTACTCAACGTTCGCACGATCAATACGGGTTAAATTCGTAATCGCTCGTACAAACATTCGTCGAATACACCCGGATTTTACGCGAACTAGCTCGCGCCTGTACAAAACACGAGAGTACGAGTGAGAGCCAAAGTCCCTCTCCCGCACGGATTGGAACCTGTAGGTACCTATGTGATTGGGACGAGAGTTTGCGCCTGCTCGGGTACTCGAAGCCAACTTAAACGTAGCGAGTGTAGAAAGAGCACTTTTACGCTCGAGGACACGGTTTATCCCGTTTTCAATAGTCAAGGACCCATTTTTTCCCGTTTTTTTTTAAATCCTTTAACAGTCACTGGAAAGCTGAAGCTTTGATTTATAATCATTGACGATTTATAGTGAAAATTCAATTTTTTATGTCCTCACGATTCAATCGTGTTGAATCACACTTTTTATATATATTGTATTATATTTGGCAAATTGTATGTTTCAGCACTTTTTTATTATATGGTCCGCTTCTCACAAGCAGCTTCTGCACGCTCGTTTTTGTGCCAAAAAATCTATTATATATGGTTATAATGCGAAATTCCATTAAGACACGAATATTCTGCAAATTCTACTATATACAAATAATTACTATACAATTTCGTTATGACACATTTCAGATTAGCTATTTCGATTTATAAACACAGCTATTCTATACACTTTAAGGATGTGAGATGTGTGGAATTGGAATTTACATTTATGACATATGTAGTATGGGGATAATAAGTGTAATGTTGTGTAGAGATGAAATTTGCAGATCTACAAATATATCATCTCGAAAAGTATGAATAGTCGTGTAATATTCGTTTGTGTATAGAATGAAGTATTATAACCGTATAAATCTTATTGACAAAACGTATATGTATAATGTATAGGACTGATTGCATAGAGTTAAAATGTGTGGAATAATCTGTTTTTCACATAAAAATAAAATGAAAGGTTTGTAAATAGTTAACAAATCTATATTTGGGTAAGTGCAAAAGATGGACGACCTCTTCATTTCGTGGGGCTTGCACGTCGAATTGGAAAAAAAACCTTTGAACGTAAATACAGAAATAATGTACTGATAAATAGGTTACGAGTACATACAAGTAAATAAGTCTGACGTTGCCACGTTAGAATTGTAGCTTACATATCGTCTTTTGAGCGAGAAGGGGATTGCCGATTCAATCGATGTCGGACGTATCATCGAAGAAGTAACCAAAAATGTCGAGTACGTCAATTTGCCATTTATTGTGTCCTTAAGTTTCTAACTGGCATGACTTCGAGTAAACGGTATTACGTATTAACCATGGTTTATAAACTTTTTGCAAAATGTAACCTTTACATAAGAAACAATGGAAGAAGGAATGACCCAGTAATTGTAACCATCGTTTATATTGTTATAATGGAATCTTATTGACAAAACGTATATGTATAATGTATAGGACTGGTTGTATGTATAGTGTATAGGACTGATTGCACAGAGTTGAAATTTGTGGAAAAATCTGTTTTTCACATAAAAAATAAAATAAAACTGAAAGTTCCAAGATCATTGGCATGATCTGAACATCATCAAACATACAAAATTTAAAAATTAGAGAATTCCATGTGAATTATACGAGATAGATTTTGTTTCCGTTTGTAGTTTTATTGATAATAATTATTCCTGTCTGCCCTTTTTTGCATGTTGCACTCAAAGTGAACCAAGTGAATTTTTTATTTATCTTTTGACCACATTACCGTACGGTTTTTTTTGTTGTTAAATCTTGTATAATAGTTACAAAAATAATATATCTCAGTTTCAGTATACATTACGGGTTACAGTATCTAATACCGCAAAGTTGTGCAATCGAATAATTACTCACGTGGAAGAATTATATGTGAAGAGATCCATGTAAAATGTACGTTATGTACGTCAGATAGAGTTACAAATAAGTTTTAAGTATGACAGGTATAGTCTTACGGCTTATCGCATACGGCGGGTGTACCGGCTTCAACTCTCTTCAATATTACCGCATATTAAGTAACAAGTGATAAAACTCGACATCTGTAAATGTTGTTGAAATGTACCTATGTCAAGAAATTTTTACTACATTCATGGCAGTTTGAGAAACTGAAGCTTTACATATGTTCGATTTTAAATGTGTCGAATTGCTTAAATGGAGGACTCTATACTTGTAGTACTGCCCGAGTAGAAATTCTATCACGGGTGCCTAAGAACTAGTCAGGCCGTGATCGGGAAATCTTAAGGTTTGCCTTTCTGTGGAATGCCTTACAGGGACCTGATTTAGTGGGAAGAGAGGTGCCTGATAATACCCAATTGCCATCTGGTGTGCATACGTTGGTCAGCAAGTCGTACGCGGCCCTGATTACATATATATTATCATGCCGTATTAATCCCAGCGCCATCTTGCAGGTCAATTTTGGTCAGGAAGTCGTACAATTTTGGTCAGGAAGTCGTACCTGATTAGATACGTATTATCATTCCGTATTAGCCCCAGCGCCATCTTGTGCACCAATTTCGATCAGGAAACCGTACGCGGCTCTTATTAGATGTATGTTCCGATCCTTTATTATCCATTTCTCGAGTTTTTTTACGGTAACATTACAATCGGGAAGTCAGAGTAGTTTTGGTACGCTTCAACTCAGCTTTCTGTATTTCTGACAAAATAATATGCAGTAAATATGAATCCCGAAGTAAAGCGGCGAAAATTAGGACGTATACGTGCGCGCAGATGACGAACTGTGAATAAAGCTGTGGATACGAAAAATTCTATTTTGGACTTGGTAGCAGGTATATACGTGCGTTTACATAAATTTTGATTGTAAGATCGAAAGGAAATAAGACGTGTCAAATATTTTTATTGACAGAATCACCAACATCTACTAATTTAAATATATGCAAGTAGAGAAAAAACCTGATGGAGAGCAAAAGCAATGAAGCTCTACACTCTTTCAAGAATTACTCTACACTCGTAAAACTCTACTAAATTAAATTAAACCACAACCCTTTAGTGTTCTCTGCAGCTTGAGAAACTAAAACTTTCCATGCGTTTACATGTACTCTACATTTGTATGATATTTGTAGAACTGTATACGTAGAGGTTACATGTAGAACTTCATGAATTACGTAAATCTGCAGGTGTAAAAATCTGTAAATTTAGCGCTCTACTTTTATAACGTTACTTAGAAAACTAGAAAATTGTATAATTTAAAGATTCTACACTAACAAAACTCTACAAGTATCAACTCAACACAGGTTAAACTTTATTGGTGTAAACTCTACAGAAATAAAACGAGTTGTGAATAAAGCTGTGGATACGAAAAATTCTATTTTGGATTTGGTAGCAGGTATGTACGTGCGTTTACATAAATTTTGATTGTAAGATCGAAAGGAAATAAGACGTGTGAAATATTTTTATTGACAGAATCACCAACATCTACTAATTTAATTATATACATGTAGAGAAAAAACCTGATGGAGAGCAAAAGCAATGAAGCTCTACACTCTTTCAAGAATTACTCTACACTCGTAAAACTCTACTAAATTAAATTAAACCACAACCCTTCAGTGTTCATTGCAGTTTGAGAAACTGAAACTTTCCGTGCGTTTACATGTACTCTACATTTGTATGATATTTGTAGAACTGTATACGTAGAGGATACATGTAGAACTTCATGAATTACGTAAATCTGCAGGTGTAAAAATCTGTAAATTTAGCGCTCTACTTTTATAACGTTACTTAGAAAACTAGAAAATTGTATAATTTAAAGATTCTACACTAACAAAACTCTACAAGTATCAACTCAACAGAGGTTAAACTTTATTGGTGTAAACTCTACAGAAATAAAACGAATTGTGAATAAAGCAGTGGATACGAAAAATTCTATTTTGGACTTGATAACAGGTATGTACATGCGTTTACATACATTCTGATTGTAAGATCGAAAGGAAATAAGACGTGTGAAATATTTTTATTGACAGAATCACCAACATCTACTAATTTAAATATATGCAAGTAGAGAAAAAACCTGATGGAGAGCAAAAGCAATGAAGCTGACACCGAACAGGACAGTAAAGAACATGAAAGGAGTATTTGTCAGTGTAACAAGAAAAGTAAAAAAACAGGCGTCAGGAAGACAGCAAAAGACATCAAGATACTGATGGAGACAGTAGCAAAAGAGTTACAACATGAAGAAAGACAGCTACAGACAGGACAGCGAACAACATAAAAATGAGCATAACGAAGAAAATGAAGATAGCTCTAGACAGGATAGCGAAAGAAAATGAGCATAGTGAAGGCCAGAGGTACAAAAAGAATATATATTTGTTTAACATTAAATGTTTTATGAAAGTTTGTTAAAGTTGAAAAACTTAAAGTAATAAAGAAAACAAAAATATAATACGCGTCTTAAGAGGCAGTGGTATTTCCCCCACCACACCTCAAAATTTCGATAGCTGTTTTCTCTCACAAAACAACGCAGATTGGGCTTGCATTTTGCGGGAATACGCGGAAGTATCGTAGAATTGGACTAAGCTTCTGGCTCCTCAATCGATTCAGTCGTTTTTTTGTGAGAATTAAAAGAAAAATAGTGCGAGAGAGACAGACCTATAGGCGTTTAACATTGAGCGAAGAAATTCTCACCGGTGTATCATCGTCTCTTAATTAATTTATGAATTTCCTGACTGGACAGTTCCAGGTAGGAGCGTTACTCGAGCCTGATCACAGCTTAAACAGGTATCCTGATCACGGCCTGAGCGATTTCCCCGTTTATGGCCTGAACAGTACCCCGATCATGACCTTAACAGTCTCCCTGATCATGACCTGAACATGACCGAGGTCACGGCCGTATCAACCACAACGTTACGTTTTGGCAGCAGGCCCGGTCGGGTTGCCCTGACACTGCCTGATAAGGAACTACGGCCTACCTGATAACGCCCTTGTTGTGCTAGTATCAGAATTTCTACTCGGGTGTATGAATCTATTACTCTACACTCGTATAACTCTACTACATTAAATTAAACCACAACCCTTCAGTGTTCATTGCAGTTTGAGAAACTAAAACTTTCCGTGCGTTGATATGTACTCCACATTTGTATGACATTTGTATGACATTTGTAGATCTGTAAACGTAGAGGATACATGTAGAACTTCATGAATTACATAAATCTGCAGGTGTAAAAATCTGTAAATTTAGCGCTCTGCATTTATAAAGTTACTTGAAAAACTTGAAAATTGTATAATTTAAAGATTCTACACTAGCAAAACTCTACAAGTATAAACGCAACACAGGTTAAACTTTATTGGTGTAAACTCTACAGAAATAAAACTCAAAAGTTATAAAATTCTATTCGCGAAAAAAACTAATGCTCTAAACTAAACTAAACTCTACAGGTGTAGAACTCTAAACACTCTACGTGTATAGAACTCTGCAGAACTGTGCAGATGTACACACGGATAACATTCTACACGATTAAAACTCAACAATATAACGAAATTATGATAGTTCAACGGATTGCACAGCTATACGAGTGTGATGCCTTACAGAATAATTGAATGTACTCGATTATAGTGGTCTTCAACATTTCGGCAAATAGCAAAGTCAACTATGTCCGAACACAGTTAAAAAAAACAAGCAACCATGTTATCATCATTTGGGTTTCTGTAACTTCTACAAATTAACAAATATTTACATTTTTTTGAAGCATAACTTCAATATAAATGCAAAGAGATATCGACTTTTCAAGCATGCCCTACAACCTGAATGTCCATCCCCTTCCATCCTTTGAATGGTTATAGAAATGATCGTTATTACTACGGAACTTACTATAAGTAATACAAAACAATAAACTTGTCGGTGTGAGTGAATTGCGTGTCGTTTTCACCAGTCGTGATTAAAGACTCCATTTAAATTTATGTTTCCTCACATTGTAGCTCCTATTCGAAAGCACATTAACCATAAATTGCTATAGTTACTACTCACCGGATGTAAAAAGCAACAACACGATCCTCGCGGTGAACATTTTATTATTTTCTTGCTTTATGTTTTGTCGCAACTTTTATTTATTTTCCTCCGTGGAAATGCTTGTGGTCGATGTGAAACAAAACACTGTGGTGAGGACGAGCACACTGCGTAGGAATTTCGCGAGCTGACATCTATGCGGGTGTTAATGCAGCTGAGATTTCGAGAGCGCACGGAAAAACGAACTGAACGTGAAGGCGATCACCTTTACTTTTGCTATCGCGCCAGATCGGCACAAGGAGCTTACCCACCGGCAACTCTTCGCCGTCAAGTACCTCTCTCGCTCCTTGCTACCGATGCTTCTTGGAAGGAGAAGAAGAAAGGACGTTAGTGGGTCCGAGAGGCCCACTTCCACTGTGGGCCCCTTCTCTCGTCGGAGACTTCTCCGGACGTTGCCTTCCCGCCACCGCCACGCGGATTGCCACTTTTACGGTAAGTAGAACTTAGGTGTGCATTGCACGCGCTCCTGATGATTGGGTAGCAAGCTGCTGCAAAGCATCATTTCATTTTTGTATCGTTTGGAGCAGTCGGGCCATCAAAATTACACCGTCATGCTCTAAATTTACAAAATTTAACGGGAGAATCGATTACCCAGAGCCTTCTACACTGAGAAAAGAGTTTATTATACCTGTTCCAAAGAGGTTAATATTTTTTTTTTTCATTACTCATCGAGATCCTTGAATTTTTATGGAAAAGAAAAGTTGTCGCCAAAGAAGATTTAGCACTGCCTCTTGACGCTTGAAATTTTTGAAAGCACAATAAAATGCCACAATTCCCGATTTTCAAAAAGCTCGTTGCGCCAAACCGCATTGTGTGTTCGTTGTTCAATAGGAAATGAACATTTTTGTGAACCCCCAAGACGATGCAATTTTTTAAAATACTGTTGTATTGTGATTTGGCACAACAAGCTTTTTGAAAATTGAGATTTGTGGCATTTTTTTGTGTTTTTGGCGATTTCAAGTATTAAAAGGCAGTGCTAAATATTTATTTTACAAACATCGCCTTTGGCGTAAATTTTCTTTTGCATCAAATTTCTAGAATCTCGATGAGCAACCAAATAAATAAAAAATTATCCTTTTATTGGCTGCTGCATAATCACTTATTGTAATGAATAAACAAGTGTAGAGTTTATTCACTACAACAAAATATATGTAGTTGAGCCGTTTCTTAAAATATATATTAACAGTTACAAAATTTATTAACACCAAATAAAAATGAATGTTCTCATAACAAACTATTATGCCGACGGCATCTCCGTCAAATGAACGATTTATTTATACAATTTTTTTCACGTAAGTGGTTCGATGTTTGTTATAAAGAACGCGATTTGGAGCAATGCGATTAAAGATAGTCAGCACGACTTCAGATTTGTTAATAGTTAAGAAATCTTTATTTCATGCTAATACGAAATTAACCGTCAGGAAATCTTTATTTGTCACTAATACAGATATTGTAATAGTTAAGAAATCATTATTTGACGTCTATGCAGATTTTTTAATGGTTAACAAATCATTATTTGCCGTTACGCAGCTTTGTAAATAGTTAACAAATCTATATTTGAGTCAAGTGCAAAAGATGGACGACCTCTTCATTTCATGGAGCTTGCACAACGAATTGGAAAAAACCTTCGAACGTAAGTACAGAAATAATGTACTAATAAATAGGTTAATATACATACAAGTAAACAAGTCTAACGTTGCCACATTACAATTACAGCTTACATATCGTCTTTTGAGCGAGAAAGCGATTGCCGATTCAATCGATGTCGAACGTATCATCGAAGAACTAACCGAAAACGTCTAGTACGTGAATTTGCCTTTTATTGAATCCTCAAGTTTCTCAGTGACATGACTTCGAGTAAACGGTATTACGTATAAACCATGGTTTATAAACTTTTTGCAAAATGAAGCCTTTACATAAGAAACAATGATTGGAATGACCGTGTAATTGTAACCGTCGTTTATATTGTTATAACCGAATCATAAAAATATTTATTTATTTATAAGGAATGCATAACGATAGGGTATAATAATAATTTATGCCACTCCGTGCGAGAAATGCGTACTTCTCACACGCGTCGCTTCGCTTCGCGTGCGAGAAATCGCGCTTCTCGCACTAGTGGCATAAAGTTGTATACGAAACTCGTGCGAGAAACTTTTTCTGAACTCATGTGATTGCAACACTCGCCTTCGGCTCGTGTAACAAACTCACACTCGTCAGAAAAAGTTTGATCGCACTCGTATCGTAATATACTATTAAAAGCATTTGAGGTCACAAAGACGCGAAGTACAGACATGTTCAAGTTGTTTGCGCCTTAATTATAATAGTTATTCACGACCTATAAAAATATATGTAACGTCCGATGGTTATTACAATTTCAAATTCTTTTAAGGGGTTAGGCCACTCTAGAATTTTCGAAAAATCGATTTTTTTTCTCCTTGGAAATGACTCATTAGGGCTTCTAGAATGCTGTCCCAAAAGATTAATGCAGGCAAAAATTTGTAAATGCCCCATTTTCGAATTTTAATGGGAGGCCGCCCGGTTAGCAGGGAACCTCTTGTGTGCGCTTCGGTAAAGGTACTGAGAAGGGTCAAAGCAGGTATACGGCGGATAAACGCGTTTATCTCAAAACTGCTCTTTTCAAGTTGGCCGGAAACATAACTCAAAAAGTTTACCACCGATTTATTTGAAATTTTGGATATATCTTCAAAAATACATTATTCACAGAAGTACGTAGGATTTTTTTTTTAAGTTGCATAGCTTTTTTGTTATTGATAATTTTCGAACGATTTTTAGGTCAAATTTTTGAACTTTCACTTTAGATGCTCGCCATTTTGTCAAAAATGCCTGTATCGAAAAAATCCTACGTACTTCTCTAGCTACTGTTATGTATAAGTGAAAACCGTTAAAAAACTCATTACAATTCAAAAATCACAGAAGCTGTGTGTCCGGCCGTGGATTCCAAAAAAAAAAGAGATGTCATCGCAACAACGCTGTACAGCCGCCATTTTTAAATTAATTACTATGAAAAAATTACTATATACAGTTAATGATATGTACAATAAATACCCTTTCTCAAAAAATCGATGTCTCTAATAGTTTTTCTGAAAAAAATTCCCAAAAAAGCCTTTTTTGTAGCCCTCTAGAGTGGCCTAACCCCTTAAATGTGTGTAAATACTTTGATTCGTGAAAATTCTGAAATATCTAGCTGCAATCCGCCACGCGAATTGCCACTTTAGTGGTAAGCAGAACTTAGGTGTGCATTGCACGCGCTTCTGATTATTGGGTAGCAAGCTGCTGCGAAGCATCGTTATTGATCATTTTTGTATTCATCGAAGCAGTCGGTCCATCAAAATTACACCTTTACGTTCTTAATTTGTGAAATTTAATGAGAGATATAATTAACCAGAGCCATCTATTCCAGATTACAAATTGTAGCGAATCTCACCTTTAGTGACCTTTGGGTAATGTAGAATTGGAGGGAATAAAAATAGTAAAGACGTTGTTTTGTTGCACCAAATAATGAATTAATGGAAATAACAGGCTTTCTAATTATCTGAATATACACTGAAAAAAAATTCTATTGCGGGCTGCCAAAAAGAAGTATTTTTTAATTAACTCTAGTTCTTATTCGTTCAATCCCATGTAACATTGAAATAATAAAATATTATTTTTCTTATTTTAGAGTTATTGTTTCGATCACGTATGGAATTGGCGGAATTCAAATTCAAATTAAGTTGATAACGCTTGTTTTTGGCAGCCTGCAAACGATGGATTTATTGAATCAACGACATTTTTTTCAGTGTAATAACCAATTCGTCTTAAGGCAGTAGTCTGCTTTAGAAGCCGAAAAAAAAGCGTTTTTTCAGCAATTTTTTTGAAAGGGAAGGAAATGATTGCGGCAAACGAAATTTTGAGACGATAGAGTATTATATTCAAGCTTTAAAAAACAATTTTTATTATTAAAAATTATTGAAATTTTCCAAAGTTGTAACGATTTTTTCTGGGGCGCCTGGAGTCTGGACTTGTAAATCGGTGCCGGTGATGGAGGTCGTGCGATGCATCTGAAACAGTCGAACCAAATTTTTTTTAAATTTTTATAAGTTCCTTTTCTATTTGAACTAAAAAAGTTGGACAAAAGTACGATTTAAATTAGTTGTTTTGCAACTTAAAGTGAATTTTTTTTTCAAAAAAGTGAATTTTTTTTTCAAACTTCGAAAAAATTTGGAATTTCATCATTTCTTCGGTATTTTTTTAGTTCATATAGAAAAGGAACTTATAAAAATTTAAAAAAAATTTGGTTCGACTGTTTCAGATGCATCGCACGACCTCCATCACCGGCACCGATTTACAAGTCCAGACTCCAGGCGCCCCAGAAAAATCGTTACAACTTTGGAAAATTTCAATAATTTTTAATAATAAAAATTGTTTTTTAAAGCTTGAATATAATACTCTATCGTCTGAAAATTTCGTTTACCGCAATCATTTCCTTCCCTTTCAAAAAAATTGCTGAAAAAACGCTTTTTTCGGCTTCTAAAGCAGACTACTGCCTTAAGCTAACAAGTCTTTTGTAAAATTATTTATTATTGCTTTTGTAAAACATTACAGCTTGGATATACCGAGAGAAATATTAAAATTCTGAAGAGGACTCCGACGTGAGTCGAAACGTTATTAAAAAAAAGGAAACTATAAATTTTATTTTCCCTACGATCGAACAATGCCGCAGAACATACATATATTATATATATGTCGGTTACGACACTATCAAATTGTTAATTTCGCTAAGACTCCCGTAAGCGCCGTATAAAAAGATCGATTTTCAAGTATTCATTATTTATTCAATTTGTCGGTAAGGACCATCTAAATTTTGGAGAAGTAAAGCTGAATAGCTCAATTACAATAGGCCAAACGTTCTTGAACATCAGTTTGATTTGCCTTCCTGATGTAACTACCTTAAGCCGCTTCACAAATGACCAATTCATCGTGTAAACAGGCTGCAGACTTTGTTTATACTGCCTCATTTGTATGAGTATTACAATCATCTCACGGAGTTCACGATGTTATCTGAATAGATCAAAAAGAATTCCAGGCTTCGGCCTCCGTCAGCAGACGACCTTCGACAACTTCAGACTCTTTTCCTTTTCTGTCTTGCATCCAGAGATGAAGCGAGAGTTGGCATCCTTTTCGAAGTGGTAACATGCAACATGGTCGGACACTCGCTTTCAGTACAACAACAGAAAGCATACATTGAAGAGCGGAGGAAACGGAGCGTGTCAAGTAAAGAGACAGCTACATTCCAGCCACTAAACATTGTATATTACACGCACTTACGTCTTCCGTATATTTATAGAATATTCTAACAAAAGAAGTACTTATCTTGGACTCTGATCTGCGAAATTAGGATATGAAAAGTTATATTCGGAGATAAAAATAAAAATTTGTTGAATTTTGACTAATGCAATATAAGAAAAGATGCATTTTCTCGCGGAATGTCCAGTATATGAACAAAAATGGAATCATCAGAATAATAAAAAATGAACAACGAAGTCCTTTTTCTAAATAACTCTGAGGGTGTGAACAATGCGTTTTTTAAATACATAGTAAATGCACTAAAAATGCGAACATTCGTTCAATTCGTTGGGATAAAATACACTTCGATTTCTCTTTTCGTTTTTCGTCTTATTTCCTCCTAATGTAATCGATGCTTATTAATAGAACAAATAAATAGTTGACTAAATGTGGTGATAAAGTCGATTTGACGTGGATTAGCGCATACATCAGGTGTAAATCGAACTGCACTATTGGTTTCCTCCAATCCTCTCTCTTGCCGATCCATCGATTTAATTAAATTTTAGAATTTTAATTATACTATGGATACATATGAAAAGGTGTGAATTAAAAGGGAAACATTGGCATCATGTATTGTCTAGTCCATGTTCTTCATTATTTATACATATATAACGATGCAATACATATTTATTATAAAAAAAAAGCAAATTGCATTTGATGATGAAAACGAAAAGACTTATATTAAAAGTTTAAAAATCCAAATAAAAAAAATCGACATAAAATTATTAAATAAATAAATACATTTTATTGCAAGAAATTAGACCTCTGAACTTGGTGAGTTGGCAAAGTGCAGTGAAATGGTTCACAATTGAATGTTCATATTAGTCTTGGAGTGTTTCGGCGTTTCGGTCAGAATGTACGTAAATATTTAAACGCTTCACACTTTCCATCTATCTCACCTTTCGCTTTAAATTCAATTGGCGTGGAGTACCCCGTACATTGGATGCAAACCCATCTGAAGTAATTAAAATACTAATTACACACTTCTTCATTTATCCCATCATTTACCTTAAATTCGATTGACGTAGAATACCCTGTATATCAGCTGTGAATCCATCTACACTATAATTTCATCTGATTCTTCGTCTCGTTGGCCCATTATTTAATTCCCACTTCACACTTGTCATCCGTCCAAATGTTGGCCTCAAATTCAATTGATATGGAATGCCCTGTATATTAGATAAGATTTCAACACCCCATTCTCGTTGTCGCCAACAACTTCATTTTTTCTCAGTTATGAGTCTCTTCTCAGTCATCTCCTTCGCTTCGTTATGAATTCAATGAGTTCGAGGTCGTCAGGATTATGGAATATCAATATATAGTCTATTGATATAATGATAACTATAAATTCCTAGAGACTAAGTAGACCGTTTAGCATAGCAGTGAGGCTGCTCAACCATTCGATTGCTATTCCACTAGTCGACTTCATTTGTCACGAACAAAAAAGGATTTTCTTAGTGGTTAAATTGTGAATGGTCAGTCAAATGTCGTGTTGTATGCTTTTTTCTTTTGTTCTCTTCGTTATTGTCGAGAGATGTGCGTGCTGACACGCGACCAGAACTAGAAGAGAAAACACTCGTATAGCTTTAGGTGCGTGTAGCGCGGAATTTCATGTACGTACAAATCAACATACGCATTGTTCTATTCCAGCCGGAACATCACAGCGTTGTACACTTTATTATTTTGCGTGGAGTCCTCTTCGTAAATTACGAAAGATGCGTACACGTGAGAGTGCTCGTGCTTCGATTGCGCACTTGTCCGTCATATTCCAGAGAAAATAAGGAAAATGAATTAAAAGCAATTTTAAGTATGTAACTGAACGTTGTATAACTGTAACTATAGGAGAATAAGTGTAGAAATTAGGTTATTTTGGTACCTACTCGTTTAGTCGCGTAATTTTGCGACATTCCTGGTCGTCATATGTTGAGTTGTTTCTCATTATAATGGATTGCGTAAGGATTCCTATCCTCAAGTCCGAAATAAGAGGACCTCTCGAATTAAGGGGCGGGAGACAGGGAAAATAGGGAAAATTAATTGAAAGTAATTTTATGTATATAATTCAACGTTGTATAACTATTATTATCGTGGAGTAAGTATAGAAATTAGGCTATTTTAATACCTACTTGTTTAGTCGCATAATCTTGTGGCATTTCTAATTGTCACGTGTAAAGTAGTTTTTCGTTATAAATTGCCTCAGGATTTCTTAGCTCGGATCTGAAATGAGGGAACCTCTTGAATTAAGGGGACGGAATCAGACCCAAATTGACGATATTCACTGACAGTCTTACTTGTTTACCTGCTGATGTAATTAAAAACAATTCTTTTGAAGTCTGAAATAACTATTGCAATTTAGCTATAAATAATTTATGGGTTTTTTTTAACGTCTTCGATCTTTTCTGGGATAGTCAGTAAGACAACATTTCTAGAAATTGCGCAATTGGACATAAAAATAAGTTTTCCGGCATGAATGTACTTTTTTATTCGTAACATGAGTGGTTATAATTTTTTTAAGAAATTAAGTTTTTCAATTAATACTCGAGTCTATGGTAATTTAGAAATTCTTGGTTTTACCGTGTTTTAAATGTTTTTGAATATATAGTTCAAATATATCCTCAAGTATATTTGGAATATAATGTTTCGTCGGAAACGAATGATATGACCAATATGTATTATAGAAAATACTCTCTACCAGCTGGGTATGCGGAAATTTTCCGGAAATTTTTTCAACATTCCTCATGGTTATATATCGCGTCGTTTTTCATTACTGTGGCTTGCGTAAGGATTGCTTTCCCAAAGTCCGTGATGGGAGGACCTTTTGAATTAAGAGATTTCCACTTACGTGATAAATACTGTGCAATATAATATATAAAATCTATAAAAAATTTACGTTGAAGTTTTTTTTTTTTTTATTCAAACAATAACCGACAATTTCTGACGCAAGGAATTTAATTTGCGAATTCACTTTATATTTTTGTGGTAGTCTCAACCACAAAATAAAAAAAAATATGTTTATGAAGACATTTTGACTTTTTTTCCATCGGTCAACACTACTAAAAATCTACGCTATAAATTTGTACGACTGCTTTTGTGAATCCGAATGTTTGGTGATAAAAGACAATTGGTAAAGGATCCGTCATCCTTCATCGCGATTTTTTTTTTTTTTTTCATTCAATAACCTCGACGGAAACGAATCTATCGAAATTTCCACTTATTAGTTGATGTTAATACAAATTCCTCACTGTTGATATCATGCTGGGTTAAGGACAATATATTTCTATGAATTAATCTTGGTATAAAATGTGATGAAAAATGTACCACTCATGGTAACTAAAGCGAAGTGAAATAGCAAATGTCTTAATTTGATAATTATAGAAGAGACTATGCAAACAGCTAACCGTCTTCAATATCCTCCGTAGTATTATTACTCATGAGCTCGTTTAAAACCACAAGCGTACAGCGGAGCCTCTGCTCGAAAGAAAACGCGTAGTGTAATTAATGTTTCGAGCATGGGACGCGCCTTTCTTTTAGTACATTCTCCGCGTTCTCTCGGACACGAGGAACAGGTTCTGTTATTTATTAATCGAGAGAGTGCCGATGGTCATTTCCTAGTGTAATATAAAACGCAGGCAAAGCACTGAACCCATCACACATAAGCGCACTTATATTACGATGTCCAGAAAGAGAGAAAAAAAACATTCACCATATGAGGTACATTTCTAACGCCACAGCTTTCGGTATATATACAGTAAGCACGCATACTTATATTAGTAACGTGAATTGTGCTACAACACTCTCCAGAACTCCGCGCAATGAGGATAATTAATTCGCTCGACAAGCGAGTCGAGTCATGAAGAAATTCAGCAGGTTCGGCGAGCCGTAGGAGTAAGTAGCGGGAAAGCGATATACATGTATACAAACGTAAAGCATCGTTATAGGCAACGAAGACCGAGCGTCACATAATACAGAGCAAAGTGCGTATAATGTCGAGTCAACGAAAAAAAATGTTCATGTGACAATGGGAGAAATTCGTGAGGACCGTGGTTGGTCTCCTTGGCTCCGGTTGGCAAAATATAAATACCTGTTGCAACGAGGGGGAATTCCTTGGGCGAAAATATTGTAACGCCCATCTCACTCTTCCTTTCTCCCGTTCCTCGGTTTGCGTGCTCACCTACAGCGTTGCAGCTGCATTTGCGTAACGTGTCAAGAATAGAGCAAATACCCGGAAGTAAGTGTACGCAGTTGTTTGCTTTATTGTGTCTGGGAAATGTTCCGATATGCATAGACAGGACATTAAGTCAGGATCTATCAGGTCCATTATGCTTCCACATAGAGGAAGCTTTGTTTTTTTTTTATCTATGAAGTGAGTGCCGGTGAAGCTTTCACTGATGGCTGTTGCGATTTCGACCCTCACAATGGAGGTACAACTTCAGTTTTGAATCCCGGAAGAAAAATACTTGGAAAAATGTTCCGGGAGAATTGACCGGTTAAAAACCACTCGCAAAGATAGTCATGGACATTGGCTGCAGAAACTAGGTTTCCGGATATAAGCTATGACTGGAAAACCTCTCATTTTTTAGAACAATTTAACGTTGATACTTTACCGGTAACGTTTACCCTGGTAATTTTCATCCGGTGTCTTTTGTTCGGTCATTTTTCGTCAGATGATTTTTTCGGTAACTTCTTTCTGGGGACTTTTTTCTATCAAATCCTTCATTTATACGTATTGCAGGTTGATATTCGCAATTTTCTACTATATTCCTCTAAAATATATATTGCGGAACTCGAAATAATAAAACCTGTACATTGTTCAATTTGACATGATCAAAACTCTACATTATTCAACTCGACATGATCAAAATTCTACATTATTCAACTCGACATGATCACAATTCTACATTGTTTAACTCAACTCGACATGGTTAACACCCTACATTGTTTAACTCAACTCAACATGATCAAAACTCTACATGGTTAACTCGACATGATCAAAACGCTACATTTTTCAACTGGGCATAATCAAAACCGACTTTGTTCAACTCGACATGATCAAAACCGACTTTGTTCAACTCGACATGATCACAACTCTACGTTGCTCAACTCGACATGATGAAAACTGGACATTGATCAACACGACACTATCAAAACTCTACATTGTTCAACTTGGCACGATCAAAACTCCACATTTTTCAACTCGATACGATCAAAATCTACATTCTTCATCTCGACATGATCAAAACTGGACATTGATCAACACGACACTATCAAAACTCTACATTTCTCAACTCGACATGATCAAAACTGGACATTGTTCAACACGACATGATCAAAACTCTACATTGCTCAACTCGACATGATCACAACTGGACATTGATCAACATGACACTATCAAAACTCTACATTGTTCAACTTGGCACGATCAAAACTCTACATTTTGAAACTCGACACGATCAAAACTCTACATTGTTCATCTGAACAAAATCAGAAGTCTACTTTACTATTCCCTACAACTGCAATGTCTGGTTTGTCACCCAGATATCACTACTGTAGGGTTTATGCTTGTCCAGAATTACCCATATTCAGTAGAACAAATTTCAATATTGTACCTTACAGAGATATGATTCTTGTGAAGCATAACACATAAGTAGAGTTAACGATTCGTTTAGCATTTTCCAATTATATGGTACCGAGTGTGGCAGTGATAGAGATTTACACCTGTAGAGTTTGATATAACTATAGTTGAATGATTATAAAGTTAAATGAGCGCAGATTTTCATTTTGTAGTTCTAGAGTTCGACCCGACTTAAAACATTAATCCCTCGTAGATTTTCACGGGTGCAATTTTCAACTACTCTAAAACTCTACTTGCACAGTAGAGTGCAAGAGTGCTAAAACTCTATTTGCACAGTAGAGTGCAAGAGTGCTAAAACTCTACTTGCACAGTAGAGTGCAAGAGTGCTAAAACTCGACTTGCACAGTAGAGTGCAAGAGTGCTAAAACTCTACTTGCACAGTAGAGTTTTATGGATGTCGAGTTTTGTAAGTGTTGTTTTTATGAGTAGAATTCTACGAGTGTAGAGTTTCATAGATGTAGATTTTTATGAGTATAGAATTCTGCGAGTGCATTCTCATAGATGCAGATTTTTATGGGTGTGGAATTCTACGAGTGTAGAGCTTTATAGGTGTAGAATTTTATGAGTGTAGAGTTTCAAAGGTGTAGAGTTTTGTGAATTCGCAATTTTTCATATGTAAAACACCATTATTTTAAAATTAAACATTCAGAGTATTACGTATGTGTAGAGTACTATATTTGTCGAATTTTACGAGTCCTGTTTTACGCACATAGAGTTGAGCAATGTACAGTATTACTTTGTACAGTTGCAGTAAACGCTATCGACAATTATAGATGTAGAACTGTAAAATGTGCAGCTGCGGTACGATGAAAGGTAACTTATTTCACGGTGCACTGAGACGATTCAGATCTGAAAACGTTCTGATAAAATCTCTCCACTACCGCAAACATACTGCCATATATATCATTGTGTTGCTGTGCGAAATGAATTTTTAAAATGCTTCGTAGACGAGAAGTCGGAGAAAAAAATGGGTTAATTTAATTAATGCCAGTGAACATTTTCACGCTTTGTTTGAGAACAATAATTTAATGTTAAATATAATTGTAGGTGTAACTATATGTATCTAGAGCGCCGAGATAAATGAACTTAGATTTCACTTTGGATAAATCATGCAAGTCATTTTGACACACGACTTATGCTATTTTCTGGATTTTAACATTTTTTTTTTTGTAACATGACGTCAGTAGTCTGAGCTCCCGTTCTGCTAGGCCTAGCCAATCGTTGCGATCTCGATGCATGCATATAGAACATGTATTCGGTTTTTCTGCTTTTACCTTCGTTACGATTCAGCAACGGTCTACACACCTGTATCGGATTTCTCCGTATCGAATGATATAGTATATTGAGCAAAAGTGAAAGGATCCACCGGATGATCTTTTGGTAAGTAATACTTGGCGTAGAAGTTGCACCTTATAGAGCATATATTGGTAAAGACGTTCCATTAAAACAAAATTCCGCGCTCATTACCTGCATACTTTGTCCCATTAAGGTGGCGGTTTCAACTCTTCACACTTGACAAATCAGCGACCAGCAATAAACGTCTTTAAAAAAAAACTGCAGTGCAGCATATTTTCTTCAATAATAATAATGGTGATAACTGTATAATTGCAAACATGATGATCTATCCTAATTCTCGATTAAGTGCATTTTCTTACATTAAAAAAAATTAATCCAGATCGTTTATTAAATTTTTATGTTTTAAAACCCACTTTTTTAGAAAAGCATATTCTATCAATTTGTTCTTATCTATCGATTTGTAATAAAAATTATTATTTGACTATTAAAATAATTTGTAGATTATAGACAATTAATGATTTAAAAGTAATGACGATCGTCATTAAGGGGAAGGAGTCAGATCAAAATATGGAAAAAATTGATTTTCTTGTCGGCAAATAAATTCAAATGCATGTAATCTATACTTTAGTAAATCCATAACGCGAAATTCACAAAAATATCCAAGTTGTGTAACATTTTACTTTTTCATTTTTTTTTACTGTGAAAAAAGTTGCCAATACCTACAATAAAAATATGGGATTATTTTTTAATTACTCTGCATATTCCTACGAAACTATTAGATGAAAAAAAAATTACGATGGCTATTTTGACATTGCAATAAATGTAAAGCTTGTTTCCAATGGAAAGAAGGCTACGATTATTTATCTTGACCTACTATTTATAGATTCTTTTACGCTCTGTGACACGCCGCAGACTCGAGTGGTAATTAGAAAAATAATTTTTTATTAAAAAATTGTAAGTTGCCTAATTTTAAGAAAAAAATAATAAAGTATACACTCACGTCGGAAGAATTCATCTCAGGCTAAATTGAACATTTTGTGGGAATATTTGTATGTCTCATTATCTTGGGAATCCACTGAATTTATAAAAACCCGTAAATTTCTTATAGCTTATCTGAAATAGTTTGATTCAGAGGAAAAAAGAATTTAAATAACATCAGTACATAAAAAAGTGACATCTCATAATGGAAGTCAACAATTTTCTCCATAGAGTATTATACCATCTTCAGCCCCCCATAAAAAATGAAAAATATCCAAAAATATATCTGATATAACCATCTGTTCGCATATATTTCGGATATATCTTAAAATATATCCGACATACAATTTTTTTGCACAAATATATTTAGTATGAAATTGATATATTTCCAAATATACTTTATTTTCATGGGTACATCACACCATATTTTACTATAAAAAAATACTCTTTTTTATGTATTTTGGATATATCTCAGACATATTTTTCGCTTGCATATATTTCGGACATATCTTAAAATATATCCGCCATACAATTTTTTGGCACAAATATATTTAGTATGAAATTGATATATTTCGAAATGTACTTTATTTCCATGGGTACATCACACCATAATTTACTATAAAAAATACTCTTTTTATGTATTTTGGATATATCTCAGATATATTTTTCGCTTGCATATATTTCGGACATATCTTAAAATATATCCGCCATACAATTTTTTGGCACAAATATATTTAGTATGAAATTGATATATTTCCGAATGTGCTTTATTTCCATGGTTACATCACCCCATATTTTACTATAAAAAAATACTCTTTTTATGTATTTTGGATATATCTCAGATATATTTTTCGCTTGCATATATTTCGGACATATCTTAAAATATATCCGCCATACAATTTTTTGGCACAAATATATTTAGTATGAAATTGATATATTTCGAAATGTACTTTATTTCCATGGGTACATCACACCATAATTTACTATAAAAAATACTCTTTTTATGTATTTTGGATATATCTCAGATATATTTTTCGCTTGCATATATTTCGGACATATCTTAAAATATATCCGCCATACAATTTTTTGGCACAAATATATTTAGTATGAAATTGACATATTTCCGAATGTGCTTTATTTCCATGGGTACATGACCCCATATTTTGCTATAAAAAAATACTCTTTTTTTATGTATTTTGGATATATCTCAGATATATTTTTCGCTCGCATATATTTCGGACATATCTTAAAATATATCCGACCTACAATTTTTTAGCACAAATATATTTAGTATGAAATTGATATATTTCCGAATGTACTTTATTTCCATGGGTACATCACCCCATATTTTACTATAAAAAATACTCTTTTTATGTATTTTGGATATATCTCAGATATATTTTTCGCTTGCATATATTTCGGACATATCTTAAAATATATCCGCCATACAATTTTTTGGCACAAATATATTTAGTATGAAATTGACATATTTCCAAATGCACTTAATTTTCATGGGTACATCACACGATATTTTACTATAAAAAAAATACTCTACACATAAAATTAATATTCCACGAGTATGTTTGTTACTGACGTAAGTCTCGTGTCTTCACTGGAACAGGAAGCATCTCCACAGTGCGTGACGTGAGATCACGGTCTGGCAGCATTCGTTGGCTGGATCGTGGTCTGATTACATTTCACGATCGAAAGCGATAGACCCAAAAGAACGTATAAGCGTTTTTCGATGGTAATATACTCTGTATTTGAATCGAAATCTCTTCAGTCGCTACTGAATTCTCACCACGCTAGGTTATCGAATACACCATCAAACTTTCTAGCACTGGCCTTGCTATTTACTTTGTTCGAAATTCCGACTGAAAAATGATGAGCGTTCTAATATGCGTGATGACCCACAAAATTGAATTGGCGTTCACGCGTAACTTGGAACATCCGATGATTAACGAGGTATAATAGTAACATTAACGTAGAAAGTTCCAGATATATCCCGTATACATTTCTAACCAAATGTTCGATTCGACTAAAGTTGATTTCTTCGGTGCAGAAGAATAAATGAATTTTTTTTTAAAAATCAAAGTCATCAACATAAATAAAAATCATTAAATAATTTTTCGTGAAAATAGCCTTTGAAAAAATGGTCAAACACGAGTAATGCAAAATAGTTACATTTAAAATTTAAAAATGTATTTGAAATTAATGTTATTACTTTGAAAATTATGTTTTATTATCATTTCAAAAACGGATTTAATTATTTTAAATTCGGTTTATCACTATCGAAAATTAATATTCTTAGTTTCGGCGATATCGTTAATTTTTGCTTCCTCATAGATAGAATTTTTTTTCGAATTTTCAAGTGAAAACACTCAGAATGGTCCAAAACATCGAGACAAGTCGTTTTAGAAAAATGTCCGTGTAAATGTGAATTTAAAAAAAAAAGGACGTGCACACTCTAGCTTTCATAAAAGTGACGATGTTTTGCTAAATAATTCTTCATAAGTGCGGGTAGTCTTACTGTTGTTTGGTATTGAATTTGACCGAAATCGTAAAAGCGGTTCGGATTTTATAGAGTTTTGAAATTTTAGAAAAATTCACGTTTTTGGCCTATCTTTAGCAAGACATAAGACAAGGAACTAAAATGTTATACATGATATTGATTCTATTCAACGATGATTAGTACATAGTTTCGTCATAATTTGCAATGTGGTTCAAATTTTTCAGAATTTTAACTTTTTGAAAAATGATGTTGTTGCATTAATTTTAACAAAACATGAGATAGCGAACTCAAATTTTATACATGAAGTCAGTACTATTCAGCAATAACAGGTGCATAGTTTCGTCGTAATTTGTTATGTGGTTCAAATTTTTTAAAAATATTTTTTGAAAAATGTTATAAATTGTGGATAATGAAATATTGAGATTAGTAATATTTTATAATAAACAGATTTGGATAAAAATCAACACATACATAATTTTTATAAGAATATTTGATATAGAGTTATAATATATTTATAACTCTTATAATTCTCTCTAATATTAAAATAAACTCTAATATTTATAAAAGTTACGGCTTGACAAAATAAAGCTGCAAAGTGAAACTTTGCAAATTGTTTTCTTATTATTTTTCATTTTTCACAAAGCTTCCTCTATGAGGAAGCCAAAATCAATTGACATAGTTCCTCATAGAGCTAGTTTTGGAAAAAGCGAAAAATACACCGAGAGAAAAAGTTTCATTGTTTCACGGAAATCTTTGCCAATGAAATGAAATACTTGAATTTCCATACTATCTTTTCTTTGAATGATCTCAAACTCAATGAAAAGTAGTGGCATTGATTCGAAGAAACATTTCTTTAAACCAATGAACCTTTTTAATTGATCTGAAAGATGTCGTCTCTGATTCAATGAAATCTTCTTCTTACCAGCTCCAAATTTCGAAACCTATTTTTTCCTGAAGTACGCCGCTGATAAAGCTCAAATTTTATGAGATTGTAAGGAAGTACGGCAAAAATAGGCTAAGCTTCTGGCTCCTCACAACTCGACGCCGTTTGTTCGGGAGAACCGGAAAACAAAAAAGTGAGGTTAGGTGCCAGAGAGAGAGAGAGAGGTCAATGAAAACGTTTCTTTGAACCAATGAAAAAGTCTCTTTAAAACAATGAAACTGTTTCTTTATTATATGCTCACTAAGTAAATCTTTATTTATAGGCAATGAAATGTTCTCTTTGAAATTAAAATGCACTATTTCATTGAAATAAAAGAAATATTTCGTTGAAATCAATGAAAAAAAATCAATCCACACATTTCTTTGACGTCAGTGACATCTTTTCTCTCGGTGTAATGAGGAAGCAATTCGCAAAGTCCTACAGTCCTTGCAGCTTCATTTTTTTGGTTTTTGATATAATTGGGATTCAACAACAATGAAATTCTTATCGGACGTCACTTTTTGTTGAATCAGCTGTCGGAACAATAATTTAGTCGCGGTAGAATAGTTTTTGTCGAATGAGTCAGACATTACCTTAGATTTTTCGTTTAAATCGAGAGCTGTGCAACGCAACGAATGCACGAAACTGGAGCGAGTGAAACGATGTAATTACGTTGGACGACATTCACCAAGTTGTCGCCTTCCGTTCTATCGTCATCTCCATCCCTTTTACTGTCCCGCATCCTCTCTTTCCAAGCCACCATCAGAGGGCCTTGCGACGCCTTCTAATTGCATCACGATGTAGATTCGATTCTACGGGGCCTTCGTCCACGATCGGGAGTGAGATGCACGTAAACAAATGAGTTGATTTGAAGTTGAAGTAAAAGGTAAAGAAAGACAGATCAAACCTACTTGTTCCGGGAAAGCAGTTGAATTTCGTCCCCCCCGATACCTTTTAATCTCTTTCGATTTTCTCGTTAAGTTGCAGACTTACTATTACCGTGCGGGTATCTCTAAGCAAACGTGAAAATCTTTCTTTCAAAATTCTTATTTCTGTCAATGTGTTCGAAATCTACCAAAATATATCAAAATCATAAAAAAATATATAATCCGAAATATATCCGTGTTTGTGTATGTATTTATAAGGTTCGGAATTTTTCGACTTCCATAACTGGAGAAAATCTACATTTATTAAACTGAAATTTGTCGGGCTGGTAGAGAGATTAAAGCTTGTTGTTTGTTTTAGTTTGGGGTAAAATGTGACCATTCATTGTCCAAAATATCTTTTCGTACACTCGTTTTTGTACTTTTTAAGTTAAGGAGAGGTCCTCAGATCAAAATATAAAAAAATAAATAAAAATAAAAATAAAAATTCGACAGATAACTTCAGATGCATGCAATCTATGCTTTGGTAAAGCTATTACTCAGAATTTGCAAAAATAGCCAAGTTGTGTAACATATTACGCGTTTCATTTTTTTTATTGTGAAAAAATTGCTAATTTCAGAATAAAAATAGAATCTTTTTTTAAATCGACGCGGCAGTTTTGATTTTATGAAATGTTCAATTTTCACCCTTGGTTTCAATTACATTCTTGTAGGATTTCCCTTTTTGGAAATAAAATAAATAAAATAAATAAAATAAATAAAATAAATAAAATAAATAAAATAAATAAAATAAATAAAATAAATAAAATAAATAAAATAAATAAAATTAATAAAATTAATAAAATTAATAACTTTTCACAGTCGCCTATACCATTTATATACAATTTGTGGAAAGTGATAAACGCATTTACGCACGAGCTGAATTTTGCTGGACTATTTTCTGCGTTGTGCACTTACGGACATAATTGTATAGTATGTTGCTGCGTAATATGTTATATTCTTTGTCAGTGCATAATATATTTAGCATTTAACTTCTAAATCTATTTAGTAAATATACACTTAGTATTTAAAAGACCATCACGTTTTAAGAGGGTCGTAAATGTGCGGTTTACTAATGCTCTGATTTTCATTAGTAAGCAACAGAAAATAGTAAAAGAAAAAAAAATTAAGTCATTTCACTATTCTATCCTCGAATCTCGCGTTTCTTCGTGTCCAATAAAAAGCTAACTTTATGAGATTTTTCGTCAGCAATCGCTACCGATCGATCTTTACGATATGTCCAAGTATAATGGCCGCGCAATTATTTCATGATTTAAATACAGACTGTACAGAAAAAGGGTTGAAACGTTCAAATGAATCGGGGAAAAAATCAATTTTGCTTACTTCCGTTGTGATTATAAATTCTGGTCCTGTCTATCGTCTCTTCTTCCCGTAATAATAGCTCGGAATGGGTATGGCACGCCACGGCGGACGAAATCAATATATCAGTAACAAGAGCGCGAGGGAACGAACACGAGGAGGAGAGAGATGCAAATAGAAACGTTGGTGCTGGGGACTCACACCGTTCCGTGCAATATTAATGTCGCGCAAAGTGCGTGCAACGAAAATTGTGGTCAGGTCAGAGGAGAGGAAGAGAGGAAAAGAGGAGTCTATCGATTGGTTTCCCATTTCCAACGTCGTCGCGTCACATTCCAACCCGTCATGTCACGCTAGCCATAGAACATTTTTTCAATATTTCATCTTTCAATAAGGTATATTACTATTATTCCCAACCTATTTCATGCCTTGTGCTGATTGATACTTCGTGCTCCAACTTTGCTGACAAGTTAAGTAGCTGTTAGCTGAAAATAAAAAGAGAATATATTATTACGGTGAACAATATTTATGGTAGGACGTCAATTAAAAAAAAATATAATTAAATCTCTTTAACAAAAAATGAATAATTACATTTCCATTAAATACAAATTGATATATATTCATTTTTGTTTTCACCCTGCTTCATTTTATTTTTAAGGTAACGGGAAAATAATTAAAACATTAAGTTTTAATTAAATGTTTCAAATCATTTTTAAATATGTTTTAAAAGCAGCGCAAAATTATATTTTCGTATGATAGTCGAGGTTTGGAAAAAAGTTTTTTATTAAATTTTTTTTAATCATTAAAATACCTTTACATATACATAGTGAGGAAAATAGTCTAATACATGACGCTGAAACTGGCAGACAGACCTGGCAGACGCGGCCGCCCAGTGAGCCGTAGGTTTTTGTTGGGACTGTGCTCTCCCCACTACCGCAGAAGCACACGGCAGGCCCGCCGCAGCGAGCTGTCGCTATACAGACTAACGTTCTAACAGCCTAGCGTGTAGCTTATACAGCACGTTGAAATTCTTTATTTGTTAATTAAGTTTAACGAAATGAAAAAAAGTACGTTGTATTGGTTTAGGTTTCCAGAATATTTATATAAACTTGCTCTGGACTAAGATCATGCTGGCAAGAGTTGTACAATGTTTTGTGGCCGAGGTCGTTACAGCTTACGCACGGATTTCTTATGTGCTTGCACCTCGTCAAAAAAAAACATTCATACGCATGAACGCAGGACATTCTTAATTTACAGGAATATTCTATAAGTAAGTCTGAATTTAGCGGTATATAGTTTACTCCGTTAAAGGCCTTTGTTAATAACGAAAAAAAATTGCAAACTTTTCTTCGTGCTTAGCGTAGCCGTTATACTGCATAATTATGGTGAAAATAAAATAAATAAAAAAGCCCTTTAACGAAATACACTATAGTACATTGAATTCAACTAGATCTACAGAATATTTGTGTAAATTGTCAAATGCCTGGGATCATGCGTGTAAAAGGCTCGCATACTTTCATATCCATCGTCATTTCAGCGTACGCACGAGTATCCATATACTTGTATCTTGACAGAACATTTATACGCATGAACGCAGGACATTCTTAATTTACAGGAATATTCTGTAAGTCCGTCTGAATTTAGCGGTATATAGTTTATTCCGTTAAAAGCCTTTGTTAAGAACGAAAAAAAATTGCAAACTTGTCCTCGAACTTGGCGTAGCCGATATACTGCATATTTATGGTGAAAATAAAATAAATAAAAAAGCCCTTTAACGAAATACACTATAGTTCATTGAATTCAACTAGATCTACAGAATATTTGTGTAAATTGCCAAATGCCTGGGGTCATGCGTGTAAAAGGCTCACATACTTTCATAGCCATCGTCATTTGAGCGTAGGCACGAGTATCAATATACATGTACCTTGACAGAACATTCATACGCATGAACGCAGGACATTCTTAATTTACAGAAATATTCTATAAGCCAGGCTGAATTCAGCGGCATATAGTTTATTCCGTTAAAGGGCTTTTTTAATAACAAAAAAAAATTGCAAACTTTTCTTCGCACTTGGCGTAGTCCATGTACTGTATACTTATGTTAATAAAATAAATAAAAAAGCCCTTTAACGAAATACACTATAGTACATTGAATTCAACTAGATCTACAGAATATTTGTGCAAATTGCCAAATGCCTGCGGTCATGCGTGTAAAAGGCTCACATACTTTCATAGCCATCGTCATTTCAGCGTACGCGCGAGTATCCATATACGTGTACCTTGACAGAACATTTATACGCATGAACGCAGGACATTTTTAATTTACAGGAATATTCTATAAGTCAGTCTGAATACAGCGGTATATAGTTTATTCCGTTAAAGGCCTTTGTTAATAACGAAAAAAAATTGCAAACTTTTCTTCGTGCTTAGCGTAGCCGTTATACTGCATATTTATGGTGAAAATAAAATAAATAAAAAAGCCCGTTAACGAAATACACTATAGTTCATTAAATTCAACTAGATCTACAGAATATTTGTGTAAATTGCCAAATGCCTGGGGTCATGCGTCTAAAAGGCTCACATACTTTCATAGCCATCGTCATTTGAGCGTAGGCACGAGTATCAATATACATGTACCTTGACAGAACATTCATACGCATGAACGCAGGACATTCTTAATTTACAGAAATATTCTATAAGCCAGGCTGAATTCAGCGGCATATAGTTTATTCCGTTAAAGGCCTTTTTTAATAACAAAAAAAAAATTGCAAACTTTTCTTCGTACTTGGCGTAGTCCATGTACTGTATACTTATGTTAATAAAATAAATAAAAAAGCCCTTTAACGAAATACACTATAGTACATTGAATTCAACTAGATCTACAGAATATTTGTGCAAATTGCCAAATGCCTGGGGTCATGCGTGTAAAAGGCTCACATACTTTCATAGCCATCGTCATTTCAGCGTACGCCCGAGTATCCATATACGTGTACCTTGACAGAACATTTATACGCATGAACGCAGGACATTTTTAATTTACAGGAATATTCTATAAGTCAGTCTGAATATAGCGGTATATAGTTTATTCCGTTAAAGGCCTTTGTTAATAACGAAAAAAAATTGCAAACTTTTCTTCGTGCTTAGCGTAGCCGTTATACTGCATATTTATGGTGAAAATAAAATAAATAAAAAGACCCTTTAACGAAATACACTATAGTACATTGAATTCGAATAGATCTACAGAATATTTGTGTAAATTGACAAATGCCTGGGGTCATGCGTGTAAAAGACTCACATATTTTCATATCCATCGTCATTTCAGCGTACGCACGAGTGTCCATATACGTGTACCTTCACAGAACATATATACGCATGAACGCAGGACATTCTTAATTTACATGAATATTCTATAAGTCAGTCTGAATTTAGCGGTATCTAGTTTATTCCGTTAAAGGCCTTTGTTAATAACGAAAAAAAATTGCAAACTTTTCTTCGTGCTTAGCGTAGCCGTTATACTGCATATTTATGGTGAAAATAAAATAAATAAAAAAGCCCGTTAACGAAATACACTATAGTTCATTGAATTCAACTAGATCTACAGAATATTTGTGTAAATTGCCAAATGCCTGGGGTCATGCGTCTAAAAGGCTCACATACTTTCATAGCCATCGTCATTTGAGCGTAGGCACGAGTATCAATATACTTGTACCTTGACAGAACATTCATACGCATGAACGCAGGACATTCTTAATTTACAGAAATATTCTATAAGCCAGGCTGAATTCAGCGGCATATAGTTTATTCCGTTAAAGGCCTTTTTTAATAACAAAAAAAAATTGCAAACTTTTCTTCGTACTTGGCGTAGTCCATGTACTGTATACTTATGTTAATAAAATAAATAAAAAAGCCCTTTAACGAAATACACTATAGTACATCGAATTCAACTAGATCTACAGAATATTTGTGCAAATTGCCAAATGCCTGGGGTCATGCGTGTAAAAGGCTCACATACTTTCATAGCCATCGTCATTTGAGCGTAGGCACGAGTATCAATATACTTGTACCTTAACAGAACATTCGAACGCATGAACGCAAGACATTCTTAATTTACAGAAATATTCTATAAACCAGGCTGAATTCAGCGGCATATAGTTTATTCCGTTAAAGGCCTTTTTTAATAATGTAAAAAAATTGCAAACTTTTCTACGTACTTAACGTAGTTCAAGTAATGTATACTTATGTTGAAAATAAAATAAATAAAAAAGCCCTTTAACGAAATACACTAGAGTACATTGAATTCAACTAGATCTACAGAATATTTGTGTAAATTACCAAATGCCTGGGGTCATGCGTGTAAAAGGCTCACATACTTTCATAGCTATTGTCATTTCAGCGTACGCGTGAGTATCCATATACGTGCATCTTGACAGAACATTTATACGCATGAACGCAGGACATTCTTAATTGACAGGAATATTCTATAAGTCAGTCTGAATATAGCGGTATATAGTTTATTCCGTTAAAGGCTTTTTTTTATAACGAAAAAAAAATTGCAAACTTGTCCTCGAAGTTGGCGTAGCCGATATACTGCATATTTATGGTGAAAATAAAATAAATAAAAAAGCCCTTTAACGAAATACACTATAGTACATTGAATTCATCTAGATCTATAGAATTTTTGTGTAAATTGCCAAATGCCTGGGGTCATGCGTGTAAAAGACTCACATACTTTCATATCCATCGTCATTTCAGCGTACGCGCGAGTATCCATATACGTGTACCTTGACAGAACATTTATACGCATGAAGGCAGGACATTCTTAAATTAAAGGAATATTCTATAAGTCAGTCTGAATTTAGGGGTATATAGTTTATTCCGTTAAAGGCCTTTGTTAATAACGAAAAAAAATTGCAAACTTGTTCTCGAACTTGGCGTAGCCGATATACTGCATATTTCTGGTGAAAATAAAATAAATAAAAAAGCCCTTTAACGAAATACACTATAGTACATTGAATTCATCTAGATCTATAGAATTTTTGTGTAAATTGCCAAATGCCTGGGGTCATGCGTGTAAAAGACTCACATACTTTCATATCCATCGTCATTTCAGCGTACGCGCGAGTATCCATATACGTGTACCTTGACAGAACATTTATACGCATGAACGCAGGACATTCTTAATTTACAGGAGTATTCTATAAGTCAGTCTGAATATAGCGGTATATAGTTTATTCCGTTAAAGGCCTTTGTTAATAACGAAAAAAAATTACAAACTTTTCTTCGTACTTGGCGTAGTCCATGTACTGTATACTTATGTATACAGCATATTATATACTTATGTATACTTATGTACTGTATACTTATTTTATTTCAAATTCCGTGCATATATTGGAACCACTGAATCTGATTTTTAGAAATTTTTGAGCACTAATTTTTTTTTTTTGGGTCCTGAATTAATATGAAATGCTTCTTACGCAGTACATTGATTACGTCAAGTAGGGAAATAAATTTGCAATTTTTTTTCGTTATTAACAAAGGCTTTTAACGGAATAAACTATATACCGCTAAATACAGACTAACTTATAGAATATTCCTGTAAATTAAGAATGTCCTGCGTTGATGCGTATGAATGTTCTGTCAAGGTAAGTATATGGATACTCGTGCGTACGCTGAAATGACGATGGATATGCAAGTATGTGAGCCTTTTACACGCCTGACCCCAGGCATTTGGCAATTTACACAAATATTCTGTAGATCTATTCGAATTCAATGTACTATAGTGTATTTCGTTAAAGGGTTTTTTAAATTTATTTTATTATCAAAATAAGTATGCAGTACATGGACTACGCCAAGTACGAAGAAAAGTTTGCAATTTTTTTTCGTTATTAACAAAAGCCTTTAACGGAATAAACTATATACCGCTAAATGCAGACGGACTTATAGAATATTCCTGTAAATTAAGAATGTCCTGCGTTCATGCGTATAAATGTTCTGTCAAGATACAAGTATATGAATACTCGTGCGTACGCTGAAATGACGATGGATATGAAAGTATGTGAGCCTTTTACACGCATGATCCCAGGCATTTGACAATTTACACAAATATTCTGTAGATCTAGTTGAATTCAATATACTATACTGTATTTCGTTAAAGGGCTTTTTTATTTATTTTATTTTCACTATAAATATGCAGTATATCGATTACGCCAAGTGCGAAGAAAAGTTTGCAATTTTTTTTCGTTATTAACAAAGGCCTTTAACGGAATAAACTATATACCGCTATATTCAGACTGACTTATAGAATATTCCTGTAAATTTAAAATGTCCTGCGTTCATGCGTATAAATGTTCTGTCAAGGTACACGTATATGGATACTCGCGCGTACGCTGAAATGACGATGGCTATGAAAGTATGTGAGCCTTTTACACGCATGACCCCAGGCATTTGGCAATTTGCACAAATATTCTGTAGATCTAGTTGAATTCAATGTACTATAGTGTATTTCGTTAAAGGGCTTTTTTATTTATTTTATTAACATAAGTATACAGTACATGGACTACGCCAAGTACGAAGAAAAGTTTGCAATTTTTTTTTGTTATTAAAAAAGGCCTTTAACGGAATAAACTATATGCCGCTGAATTCAGCCTGGCTTATAGAATATTTCTGTAAATTAAGAATGTCCTGCGTTCATGCGTATGAATGTTCTGTCAAGGTACATGTATATTGATACTCGTGCCTACGCTCAAATGACGATGGCTATGAAAGTATGTGAGCCTTTTAGACGCATGACCCCAGGCATTTGGCAATTTACACAAATATTCTGTAGATCTAGTTGAATTCAATGAACTATAGTGTATTTCGTTAACGGGCTTTTTTATTTATTTTATTTTCACCATAAATATGCAGTATAACGGCTACGCTAAGCACGAAGAAAAGTTTGCAATTTTTTTTCGTTATTAACAAAGGCCTTTAACGGAATAAACTATATACCGCTAAATTCAGACTGACTTATAGAATATTCATGTAAATTAAGAATGTCCTGCGTTCATGCGTATATATGTTCTGTGAAGGTACACGTATATGGACACTCGTGCGTACGCTGAAATGACGATGGATATGAAAATATGTGAGTCTTTTACACGCATGACCCCAGGCATTTGTCAATTTACACAAATATTCTGTAGATCTATTCGAATTCAATGTACTATAGTGTATTTCGTTAAAGGGTTTTTTAATTTATTTTATTATCAACATAAGTATACAGTACATGGACTACGCCAAGTACGAAGAAAAGTTTGCAATTTTTTTTCGTTATTAACAAAGGCCTTTAACGGAATAAACTATATACCGCTAAATGCAGACGGACTTATAGAATATTCCTGTAAATTAAGAATGTCCTGCGTTCATGCGTATAAATGTTCTGTCAAGATACAAGTATATGAATACTCGTGCGTACGTTGAAATGACGATGGATATGAAAGTATGTGAGCCTTTTACACGCATGATCCCAGGCATTTGACAATTTACACAAATATTTTGTAGATCTAGCCGAATTCAATATACTATAGTGTATTTCGTTAAAAGGTTTTTTAATTTATTTTATTATCAACATAAGTATACAGTACATGGACTACGCCAAGTACGAAGAAAAGTTTTTAATTTTTTTTCGTTATTAACAAAGGCTTTTAACGGAATAAACTATATACCGCTAAATTCCGATGGACTTACAGAATATTCCTGTAAATTAAGAATGTCCTGCGTTCATGCGTATAAATGTTCTGTCAAGATACAAGTATATGAATACTCGTGCGTACGCTGAAATGACGATGGATATGAAAATACGTGAGCCTTTTACACGCATGACCCCAGGCATTTGGCAATTTACACAAATATTCTGTAGATCCTGTTGAATTCAATATACTATATTGTATTTCGTTAAAGGGCTTTTTTATTTATTTTATTTTCACTATAAATATGCAGTATATCGATTACGCCAAGTGCGAAGAAAAGTTTGCAATTTTTTTTCGTTATTAACAAAGGCCTTTAAAGGAATGAACTATATACCGCTAAATGCAGACGGACTTATTGAATATTCCTGTAAATTAAGAATGTCCTGCGTTCATGCGTATAAATGTTCTGTCAAGATACAAGTATATGGATACTCGTGCGTACGCTGAAATGACGATGGATATGAAAATACGTGAGCCTTTTACACGCATGACCCCAGGCATTTGACAATTTACACAAATATTCTGTAGATCTAGCCGAATTGAATGTATTATAGTGTATTTCGTTAAAGGGTTTTTAAATTTATTTTATTATCAACATAAGTATACAGTACATGGACTACGCCAAGTACGAAGAAAAGTTTGCAATTTTTTTTCGTTATTAACAAAGGCTTTTAACGGAATAAACTATATACCGCTAAATTCAGACGGACTTACAGAATATTTCTGTAAATTAAGAATGTCCTGCGTTCATGCGTATAAATGTTCTGTCAAGATACAAGTATATGGATACTCGTGCGTACGCTGAAATGACGATGGATATGAAAGTATGTAAGCCTTTTACACGCATGATCCCAGGCATTTGACAATTTACACAAATATTCTGTAGATCTAGTTGAATTCAATGTACTATAGTGTATTTCGTTAAAGGGCTTTTTTATTTATTTTATTTTCACTATAAATATGCAGTATATCGATTCCGCCAAGTGCGAAGAAAAGTTTGCAATTTTTTTTCGTTATTAACAAAGGCCTTTAACGGAATAAACTATATACCGCTAAATGCAGACGGACTTATAGAATATTCCTGTAAATTAAGAATGTCCTGCGTTCATGCGTATAAATGTTCTATCAAGATACAAATATATGGATACTCGTGCGTACGCTGAAATGACGATGGATATGAAAATACGTGAGCCTTTTACACGCATGACCCCAGGCATTTGGCAATTTACACAAATATTCTGTAGATCTAGTTGAATTCAATATACTATATTGTATTTCGTTAAAGGGCTTTTTTATTTATTTTATTTTCACTATAAATATGCAGTATATCGATTACTCCAAGTGCGAAGAAAAGTTTGCAATTTTTTTTCGTTATTAACAAAGGCCTTTAACGGAGTAAACTATATACCGCTAAATTCAGACTGACTTATAGAATATTCCTGTAAATTAAGAATGTCCTGCGTTCATGCGTATGAATGTTTTTTTGACGAGGTGCAAGCACATAAGAAATCCGTGCGTAAGCTGTAACGACCTCGGCCACAAAACATTGTACAACTCTTGCCAGCATGATCTTAGTCCAGAGTAAGTTTATATAAATATTCTGAAAACCTAAACCAATACAACGTCCTTTTTTTCATTTCGTTAAACTTAATTAACAAATAAAGAATTTCAACGTGCTGTATAAGCTACGCGCTAGGCTGTTAGAACGTTAGCCTGTATAGCGCCAGCGACAGCTCGCTGCCGCCAGGCCTGCCGTGTGCCTCTGCGGTAGTGGGGAGAGTGCAGTCCCAACAAAAACCTACGGCTCACTGGGCGGCCGCGTCTGCCAGGTCTGTCTGCCAGTTTCAGCGTCATGTCTAATACTATTCAGCTAATTGTCAGATAATTGATAATTTACTTATTAATTATTTGATAAAATGAACTTTTTATCAATTGTTTCAGCTAAATGTTTAGGCATTGTTTAAACTTCGTATAAATGCTTCAAAACGTGCAACAAATTTCTTGATAGAAATGGTAAGGGATTAAATTAAAAATTAGAAAAATAGCGATAGTTACTAGTTGCATTTAGTTTATAACTTATAATTGTTTTACGTAATATTTAATGCAAACCGACACCGGTGCTTATGCGGCCATAACTTGGATGGGTGACCGTTTAGCCATGCACCGGCTGGCCCATCAATGAGTAAGCGGGAGGTCAGTTTTTCTGAGATCTCATTGTCTACATCTAACGTTATGTTACTTTCATAGATACACCGAGAAATCAGAAGAATATACGGCTGTCTGTACCAGCCGCGGTTTTCCACAGTTTGTCCTTGCTCATCGCGAATGCGGTACAGTGTCGCGAAATCAGCTGGGGGCGCATTGGAAGTTAGGTTAGCTCAGTGAAGTGCGGGTAGAAAGCGATAGGACGAAGAATGGGAAGAAGTGCAGCAGAAGGCGATAGAAACCGTACCATGAAAAGAATTTTTTTAAAAAATAAAAGAATAAAAAACTCGTGCAACTATAATTAAAACTAACAATCATTTATGTACCAGGTATCAAATTATAAAATGGTAAAATTCATTACATAATTAATAATAATTAAATCATGAAATAAACAAACGGTGAATATTTTTAGTTAACTAAAAATGCATTTATGAACGCACTTTATTCACAATGCATATAGTGTATATATCTGCAATTTTGTATGAGACTGCAAATATTTTATACATACAATATCTATTTTAAAAAAAATATAGCGTTAAATTTTTAATTTTTCCTTGTGAATTAGAATTTTATTTCGAAATTTATAATCTTCTACAAAGATTTCCCTTTAATCAAACAAAAACGTTGAAAAATTCTCATTCCCATTCCGAGAGAGAGCAATATAAAAATTACGATTTTCACTGTATTTTTCGCTGATTCAGAAGTCTTATTATTTCGAGGTACCAAGAACGAAAACTGTAGTTTTAATATAATTCTCACCAAGCGTTGCCTCGTCACCTTCGAGCCCTCTGCAAGGTTTCCTCGCCTCGTCTCATCTCTCTAACCATATCTGCATCGTATTACCTGCATACCTACCAACATTTCTGCCCGACTGATACAGGCGCGATAGTACCTGCAGTAATCGCAATTCCCGGTTCATCCAGATAGGACGAGGCAGAGGTGCTATAGACACGCACAGGTATATGGGAGCCATAAACACAGTCACACAAACACAACCGTGAAATCCATCCTCTAACACTGGCTGACAGGAATGAAGGACTCGGTTATACGACGACGTGTGGCTGCGAGGGGGGTAACGTTGTCGCCGTCGCCCTGTTGCCCCTTCGTCCTCTCCCCTGTTACTATACTACTCCGTCGAGGTCGTGAAACCCCCGCGAAATTTGCCGGTCGTAACGTCCAGGATGAGGAGGATAGCTCGAGAATCTATGGTGCAGTATATATGTATAGTATAGTTATAGTATGTACATATATGCACAGCAGCAGAGTCCATGCCCCATAGCGCAGCTTTCCGTTTAGAAATTCCTAAGATATCTCAACTTGCCCTCTCGCTCCCCTCAACTTCATGGGTTTCCCCAGTTGCAGGGTCCTCGACGAAGCTTCTCTTTCCTCCTCCCACTTACTCCCTTTCTGGTTGCACCGCCGAAGAGAGAGATAGCGTTAGTAGTAGCTCCTCCTATTACCCTTAGCCGCCCCAGCTCTCTTCCCCATCCTTACGGAAAAGAGGAAAGGTATAGTATATCGAGCGACGTAAAACTCGTCCTACTCCCTTCCCTTCCCTTATCCTGAATTCGGTGTTTAAAACCCCCTCGACCCTGCCCTCTCCTCCCCTCTGCTTCTCTTCCCTCTCTTCCCTCTCTTTCTCTCTCATCCTTTCCGCGCTCACTTCGTCCTACCTTCCTTGGTAATTTCGACCTACCCCTTTCAGCTCCCTCATCCAACCCTCTCCTTCTCGTCACGCCGCTCATCCGCAGTAAAATAGACGACCGTTTGTTCGCGGCTCGCACGTGAGATAGATGCGCATTCGGAGGAACGGGCATTGAGCCCCGAGAGTGCGAGGGAAACAGCTAAAAGGAAGTGATGGGTTGGGAGGTAAAACTACGGGCGAGGGGGCTAAGGGGAGGCGAGAGGGGATGAGAGATAGAAACGGACGTGGCTGCACGGAGAAGCGCCCTCGTAAAGCGGAACGTCGGTACAGAACGTGAACGCATTTTCGTAGATCCAGTTACCGAGAGACAAATTTTGACTCGTTTCAAGTTTTGTCCCGCCCACCTCTCTCTTCACTTCCCGCTCCCTCCCTCTGTAGTGTATGAATGCGCTTTCGCCCTAGCCGAGAGTTTCAACCCTCTAAATATATACTGTGTGCGCGTTATGTTACGGCGGCGGCATTTCAAACGTTATTTCGCCGCTCTTCCTCTCTGGATAATGAATAATAAACAACAAAAATAGGAGGGGGTGCCGAAAGACGGGGTGAGAGTAGCGTAAGTATGAAATTTTGATTCACAAACTCGATTGCACCTTTTTATAAATGGAGATACATCGAGGAGAAACGGAAATTCAATAATTGAGCGACGCTGTAGTTTGATAATGAAAGAGATGATTGGAGCACTTGTTTTCCACAAAGGTGGATTGAATTAGAATCCATCTGCCGTACTTTAATTTCATCCACCATCTAGTTTACTAGATGGTTTGAATGTCGTTAAATTTACATCTCTTGATTCATAAATTTCAAAACACAAAAAAACTCTATCAGCTCACAAATCTACCAGGCGGCTAATCTACTAGATCGATCAGTAAATAAAAACTTGCTCGTCAGAATGTTTCCATTATAACAAATTCTTCTACCATATCACAACTGTAAAATCTCTCAAATAACTATTTGTAATAGGTGGAATGTGTTTCGCCTAAAACCTGTATTTCAGTAAATTGTTAATATAGTAGAGTTATAACGTTATGGAGATGTTCTCGAAGACATGTAATTTTGTATTTGTAGGGATAGAATTATAAGCTGATGTACAAAGATATTTAGTTTCTCGTCGGATTTCGAAAAACGTTCAGATTCTTGGAGAGTTTAGAGAAATAATCCGATTCTGGTAGAATTTGGAGAAACGATCCGATTCTGGTAGAGCTTGGAAAAATGTCCAGATATTGGTAGGGTTTGGACAACTGTTCAGACTCTGGGATAGTTTTGATAAATGTTCAGATTCTGGCAGAGTTTAGAGAAATAATCCGATTCTGGTAGAATTTGGAGAAACGATCCGATTCTGGTAGAGCTTGGAAAAATGTCCAGATATTGGTAGGGTTTGGACAACTGTTCAGATTCTGGGATAGTTTTGATAAATGTTCAGATTCTGGCAGAGTTTTCATAAATGTTCAGATTCTGGCAAAGTTTTCATAAATGTTCATGGTCGGAGAGTTTGGAAAACTGGACAAACTGCTAGAATCGTAATCTGGTAAAGTTTAGACATATTCCTATTTTGATAGAGTTGTGTTGTATTAGAGTTTAGATGTTTGAGATGCTGGTAGAATTTAGACAGATGTTCAGATTCTGATGGAGTTGTGTTATGGTAACAATTAGACATTTCAGTTTCTCGTAAAATTTCGAAAAACGTTAAGATTCATGGAGAGCTTAGAGAAATGTTCCGATTCTACTAGGGTTTAGACAAATGTTCAGATTCTAATAGAGTTTGGAGAAATTTTTAGAATCTGGTAGAGTTTGGACAAATCTTCAGATTCCAGTAGAGTTGGGAAAAACTGGTAGAGTTGTGTTATGCTAGAATTTTGACAGCGCTGTAAAGCGCTGTGAGTTTGCTATCATGATGTCACCATAATAGCGACCTTATGATAAGTAGTGATCCTTTGAAGAAGAAGCATTCCTTTGAAAATGATGAAATAAAAATAATTTTTAAAGGTTGGAAAACCCGACTAACAGAGAAAAGTTGAAATCATAACCTAATTGGGTAAACCATAAGTGGTAGAAAAATAATAATATGCGAATGATAATCATCCCACGATTTTTTGTTGACCCAATTTGTTTATTAATTAAATTTATTTTTCCGACAAGTTTTCTAATTTTTATAAAATTATTTTTCTCGAACCTACAATATTGACCAAATATCGCAACACCAGTGTGAAATTCACTATTTATACTTACCGTTTTTCATTTTCTAATTAACGTTTGATGTACCAATTGTATTCTTCTTAAAATTTCGTTATATAAGCTTCAGAGCATTAATTTGTTTTGACTCTTGGTGTTATAAAACTGCTGGACATGTGTTCCTCACAGGCCCAGCAAAGTTCTCGTAAACTCCCGCCCTGTCTCAACATTCACCCCATGTGGAATTCTCGAATGGCAAGGTTGGTGTGCTGCTACTGCTGCTCACTTTTCAGTGAGGATATATGTCGCCTCGCTCGAGTACTCTGCGACGCAGTGCAGTTTGCTTATGCACATGTGAAATGGCTGTATAGCTGCTCAGGCAGAGCGAGAGCAACAGAGACAAGAAGAGCCTCCTCCCCCTAACCCAGATATATGCGACGGGTTTCATATTGGCTCCAACCCTCCCTCGAGTCCCTCCCCCACCTCGTCTCTTAGCAAACTTTAAAAAAGCATTCGCTTCTCTCTTTTTCAAGTGAGCGTCAGTCGATGGCGTCACCTCGTTATATGTCCTGCTTACTAACTACGATCGTCATAAAAAGAGTCGTATTGGTAGCACGCATAGCGAGACCTAGAACGAGGACATTTGTGCTCGAACTAGTTGTGGGGTGGCAATACGGCACAGCAATCGGCAATCGCAACAAGGGTTTGTCATTTACACCGAGAGAAAAGATTTCATTAACGCCAAAGAAATGGGTGGATTGATTTTTTTTTTCATTGATTTCAATATAGTACTTTCAAATTCAATAGTGCATTTGAATTTGAAAGAGAACATTTCATTGCCTGTAAAGAAACATTTACTTAGTGATCACATAATAAAGAAACAGTTTCATTGTTTTAAAGAGACGTTTTCATTGATTTAAAGAAACGGTCTCGTTGATTCCAAGAAAAGATATACTTAATGGCAGCAAACGCGCCAATGGCTTGTGCAATCGCGTTCATTGTGTCACGATCCGGCGAAAACCGGCAAAATATGCCCTCGCAACGAATATTTATTTTTTTATGTCCCTCTGTTTTGAGGCGGAATGTGCCATTTGGGGATCGGAGAAGTGTTAGGCGATTGTTAAATTTTTATTCAAAATAGCATTTGTACGACACTGGTATTCGAAAATCACTTGATTTATTAAAACGCATGTAAATAAATTACAATTATAAAAAATGTGAGTCACGAAATAACTTCTTTTCTATGTATTAAAAAGAGTTGAAACAGTTATATAAATAGTATTATTTCGAGGGTTGACCGTCGAGTTCACCTCTCTTGGAGTAAGACTTAGAAGGACTTACGAGTAAGACCACGCTGGTCGAGTCGTCAAAGACTGACTGACAAATTTTTTTAAAAACTATTGCTGAAACACAGTGCACACAATACATTTTCTTAAGATGCAGGACATCGCACATCTCATAGGTCCGCGGTGCCCTGATTATCACCGTCGGACAGCTAACGCTGCGCTGATCAGGGTAGCGAAAGCAGCCCCCGGCGCGGAAACGCGACTATTACACGAGAAAAATTATTTTGCGTGAGACCGCTGATCAAAGCGAAAGTCCTGTAGCGAAAAGCGCTACTGGGTGTTACAAAAACGAAATAGTATTATTATTTCAGAACAACAAGATAAAAAAAGATTCAAAAAATTATATTTAAAAAAATTCTATTTATTTGTTAATTAATGTTTAGGATAGTGAATCCATTTTTAAAATATTTTTAACAATCAAAAATAAGACCGGGCGGAACAATGATCACATACGCCAGATGATCAATTGGTCAGGCTAACAAAGTTTTTTAGCAAAGTTAACATAACTAAGTTCTCTGGTACGTAAACACGAACTTCTTTTTCCTTTGCACCTGGCTATCGCCATCTATTGACAGCATGTGCCACTAAACACGAACTTAAAACGCCTATAGGCCTGTCTCTCTCGTACCTAACCTCACTTTTTTTGTTTTCCGGTTCTTCCGAACGAACGGCTGCGAGTTTCGAGGAGCCAAAAGCTTAACCTATTTCTGCCGTACTTCCGCACATTCTCTCAAAATTTGAGCTTTATCTGCTGAGTACTTTAGGAGAAAATAGGTTGCGAAATTTTGACCTGTGGTAGGGAAGTGCCTCTTAAGAGAAGTCAATGAAAAGAGCATACTTGGCTTAAATACACATCTCTATGAAGTTAAAGAAGAATGTTTCATTGAATCAGAGACGATTTCTTTAAAATCAATGAAAAAGGTTCATTAGTTTAAAGAAATATTTCATTAATTCAATGTCACTACTTTTCATTGAGTTTGAGATCATTCAACGAAAAGATAGTATTGAAACTCAAGTATTTCATTTCATTGGCGACAATTTCCGTGAATCAATGCAACTATTTCTCTCGATGCAGTGTCAACGTTCTTTTGTTCCTAATCCACAAGAACAAAAAATTGCAGGGGTCTACATTGAAAAAAAAATGTATCAATAAACTTAATCGGCGTACATACTCGTTCAAACGAATTTTTCGTTCACGACAATTAAATGTTCAGTTTCATCAACAATTATTTCATTCAGTAGTCTAAAATAAATTTTCGGTAACCAAAATATTTGTTATACCAACGAAAAATTCATTTGTACGAGGGTGTACGCCGATTTAGTTCATTCCAACATTGTTTTTAACAGTATATCGAAATTAAATGAATTAATATTTAATGTTTTCGGTAGATGCCACCGAATATTGCATAAGATGTTTCGAATTATTTCTTGGTTCCTTTTTTAAAGCGTAATTAACAAAATCAATGGAATAAATTTTAATCAGCTTCGATCAAATATTTGTACTGATTTAATAAAAAAATGTATTACTAACGGTTACAAAACATATTTTTAAGTATACGTTGACCTAAAAATCTTTTCCTCATCTCATTACAGTTCTGCTCAAAGAAATAATAATCTATTTTATATTTTCTTGAAATAAATAATATTGAACTGAAATATTTTTCTGAGTCAAATAATTATAACTTAATTGTAATGGAATTATTAACCTAATGAAAATAATCCTATTTTATTATTTTTTTCATTCGTAAGTACGTCTACTTACTCTTACTATCTCCTCTATTTTATTCCCTGTTCCTTCCTAGAGACTCCAACAGTATTCAACGCAGCCACTCTGCCCTAATGCACTGCTATATTGTTTCTGCACGCGGGCACTGGGAAACTGCGGAATTCCTGACCCATACAGGCGGCTTTATTTTTTACTGAGCTTCTAATGTATGAGAATGCATTAGAAGCAAAAAAAAAGTCTCCCGCTCAGCAGTTGGCGTATAAACGAGTACATGGCTAAGCGGTCACCCATCCAAATTACGATCGCAAAAAATGCTGCTCAACTCCGCGGTCTGCCAAAGCGGCACACTTATTTTTTTATATTATGTTTATTAGCATCTACAAATTTTTTAAATTTATTTGTGGTTTAAACAAACATAAAAAATAACCAATCAGACTTTAAAAAAAGAAGAATCAGAGGCAAATATTGTATAGAAATATAATTTATTAGATAAGGGTTAGGCATGTGAGTCGCAAATGACCGGAAATTTTACTGTAAGAAAACGATGTGTGATCACTTTTGAAATGACCCCATTGATCATAAAATTATATGGTCTGATATAGATTTAAAATATCACCGAGACACGGTAATTATACCAAAAAATATTGTTACAGATAATTTTACATCTATAGAGGTGAAGTTTACCACTTTTTAACATATGTAAATACGTGGATTTTATATATTTTTTAAGGTAAATTTTGGTACCACAACATTTTGTATTCGGTCATTTCACATTTAGACAGGTTATTTTTTACCAGTTTTTACGGTAAATTTACGAACAATTTTTGGGACTTTATTTACAACACAAAATTTGTTTAAAACAATGACGGTAAAAATACGGTAATTTTGCGGTTAATTGACCGAAAATAAAAGTACCGCTATTCTGACATCTCTAATACAATATAGCAATGTTACCAAACACTTGTAATTCGATAAAAACTTCCTGCGGCAAAACATACTCTTGATAATGGGGGAAAAAAATATTGATAAAGAGACAAATAAAAACACCGACCAAAGCCACACACCGTCCGCTCGGCCACTGCTGTCGCTTAAATGGTTTTGTATTAAAGTACTTTTGTAGATTTAAATAACATGATGTTTATGACAAAATTGATAGAATAAATCGAGGGGATAACAAATTTTAATAATTCAAATTATTCATTAAATTCACGTTTCGAGCTGCTTATTTTAATATGGTACTTTTTTTGTGTATAATTTTTCTAGCAAAGAATCCGCACATCGATGCTAATCACCATGCCTCTTATTTATTTTATCTCGCTCCTTGACTCTACTGCGCTAACTGCGTAGTGGCTGTCGAGTCTTCAGCCCCCTCTTGTAGCTTGTGGATTTTATCGAGCCTCTTAGGGCGCAAAGCTCTGAGACGAGTTGCTCTGCTGCATGACGGAGAAAAATTCTCGTCACCACCTGGCATTATTCATGTTGGCAATAACACTGCGTTCGAGTCTCACTGTTGAGGAGGAAAACGGAGCCTGGGCTCTTGAAAAAAAAAAAAAAAAGGGTGCAACTACGAATGAACTACGCGCATACATTCCACTAGCATATTCCCATAGAAATATATACACTACGTCGTTGCTAATAACCCGCTATTATTGTTCCCGTTTTCTCTGGGTGCACAATCGCTGCTCCCAGCTAGAAAGCAGCAACCAGCTCGAATCCAGCGCAGTCTGCCTGGAACTCCGGCTCCCGACCCAATCACCGTCGGGCTTATTGGCTTTTAATTGATTACAAATGACGGTTTGATTGGCTCTAGCACACCATCGGTACGTATGTTGGGATCGCGCTGCACTCTCACTCCCTCTCTCCTCGCTGTTGATGCTCGTGCATTTACTGTAGGTTGTAGTTTTGTCGTGGCATCCAACCCTCGATTTCTCCAACTCGATTCCTGCAACCCCCCAGCATATAACTCTCTTTTTCTCGCTCTATTGGATTTGATTCACTCTCCACTTGTCTCCAGACGCAAGTAAAACAACGGTAGAGAATTTTTTTTAATACTCAATGGTTTTGTAAACCTTTGGTTTTTTTAATTTTCTTCCTATGCGAACCCTGGGCAACGTTCTCTTCCTCGGTGCTTGTCTTTTAGTATGCTGGTTAATTCTTGATTGAACAGGTCATTGGGGTATTCCACATGGCCTGAAATACTTTTTGGCTTAGCTCAATCCAAGCATTCTCTTTATTTCAAAAATGGGACCAAGCCATCAACTGGGAATACTGACACTATTTAAAATTACGTTTAAGGACTTCAGTTTCTGTCCTTCTGTTTTCGAACTCTTTGAATGGGAATTAAACGAGCCGTCAAATGTGGGCTGTATTTTTATTTCAAAACTGGGACCAAGTCATTAACTGGGAATACTGACACTATTTAAAATTACGTTTAAGGACTTCAGTTTCTGTCCTTCTGTTTTCGAATTCTTTGAATGGGAATTAAACGAGCCGTCAAATGTAGGCTGTATTTTTATTTCAAAACTGGGACCAAGTCATTAACTGGGAATACTGACACTATTTAAAAGTACGTTTAAGGACTTCAGTTTCTGTCCTTCTGTTTTCGAAATCTTTGAATGGGAATTAAACGAGCCATCAAATGTAGGCTGTAGTTTTTTCGTGGCATCCAACCCTCGATTTCTCGAACTCGATTCCTGCTACCCCCCAGCATATAACTCTCTTTTTCTCGCTCTATTGGATTTGATTTACTCTCCACTTTTCTCCAGACGCAAGTAAAACAACGGTAGAGATTTTTTCTAAATACTCAACGATTTTGTAAACCTTTGGTTTTTTTAAATTTTCTCCCTATTCGAACCCTGGGCAACATTCTCTTCCTCGGTGCTTGTCTTTTAGTATGCTCGTTAATTCTTTATTGAACAGGTCATTGGGGTATTTCACATGGCCTGAAATACTTTTTGGCTGAGCTCAATCCAAGCATTCACTTCATTTCAGAACTGGGGCCAAGCCATCATCTGGGAATACTGACACTATTTAAAATTACGTTTAAGGACTTCAGTTTCTGTCCTTCTGATTTCGAATTCTTTGAATGGGAATTAAACGAGCCGTCAAATGTAGGCTGTATTTTTATTTCTAAACTGGGACCAAGTCATTAACTGGGAATACTGACACTATTTAAAATTACGTTTAAGGACATCAGTTTCTGTCCTTCTGTTTTCGAAATCTTTGAATGGGAATTAAACGAGCCATCAAATGTAGGCTGTAGTTTTTTCGTGGCATCCAACCCTCGATTTCTCGAACTCGATTACTGCTGCCCCCCAGCATATAACTCTCTTTTTCTCGCTCTATTGGATTTGATTCACTCTCCACTTGTCTCCAGACGCAAGTAAAACAACGGTACAGAATTTTTTTAAAATACTCAACGGTTTTGTAAATCTTTGGTTTTTTTTTTAATTTTCTCCCTATTCGAACCCAGAGCAACGTTCTGTTCCTCGATGCTTGTCTTTTAGTATGCTGGGTAATTCTTGATTGAACAGGTTATTGGGGTATTTCACATGGCCTGAAATACTTTTTGGCTGAGCTCAATCCAAGCATTCACTTCATTTCAAAACTGGGACCAAGCCATTAACTGGGAATACTGACACTATTTAAAATTACGTTTAAGGACGTCAGTTTCTATCCTTCTGTTTTCGAATTCTTTGAATGGGAATTAAGCGAGCCGTCAAATGTAGGCTGTATTTTTATTTCAAAACTGGGACCAAGTCATTAACTGGGAATACTGACACTATTTAAAATTACGTTTAAGGACGTCAGTTTCTGTCCTTCTGTTTTCGAATTCTTTGAATGGGAATTAAACGAGCCGTCAAATGTAGGCTGTATTTTTATTTCAAAACTGGGACCAAGTCATTAACTAGGAATACTGACACGATTTAAAATTACGTTTAAGGACGTCAGTTTCTGTCCTTCTGTTTTCGAAATCTTTGAATGGGAATTAAACGAGCCATCAAATGTAGGCTGTAGTTTTTTCGTGGCATCCAACCCTCGATTTCTCGAACTCGATTCCTGCTACCCCCCAGCATATAACTCTCTTTTTCTCGCTCTATTGGATTTGATTCACTCTCCACTTGTCTCCAGACGCAAGTAAAACAACGGTAGAGATTTTTTTTAAATACTCAACGATTTTGTAAACCTTTGGTTTTTTTAAATTTTCTCCCTATTCGAACCCTGGGCAACGTTCTCTTCCTCGGTGCTTGTCTTTTAGTATGCTCGTTAATTCTTTATTGAACAGGTCATTGGGGTATTTCACATGGCCTGAAATACTTTTTGACTGAGCTCAATCCAAGCATTTACTTCATTTCAAAACTGGGACCAAGCCATTAACTGGGAATACTGACACTATTTAAAATTACGTTTGAGGATGTCAGTTTCTGTCCTTCTGTTTTCGAATTCTTTGAATGGGAATTAAACGAGCCGTCAAATGTAGGCTGTAGTTTTTTCGTGGCATCCAACCCTCGATTTCTCGAACTCGATTACTGCTGCCCCCCAGCATATAACTCTCTTTTTCTCGCTCTATTGGATTTGATTCACTCTCCACTTGTCTCCAGACGCAAGTAAAACAACGGTACAGAATTTTTTAAAAATACTCAACGGTTTTGTAAATCTTTGGTTTTTTTTTTAATTTTCTCCCTATTCGAACCCAGAGCAACGTTCTGTTCCTTGATGCTTGTCTTTTAGTATGCTGGGTAATTCTTGATTGAACAGGTCATTGGGGTATTTCACATGGCCTGAAATACTTTTTGACTGAGCTCAATCCAAGCATTCACTTTATTTCAAAACTGGGACCAAGCCATTAATTGGGAATACTGACACTATTTAAAATTACGTTTAAGGACGTCAGTTTCTATCCTTCTGTTTTCGAATTCTTTGAATGGGAATTAAACGAGCCATCAAATGTAGACTGTAGTTTTTTCGTGGCATCCAACCCTCGATTTCTCGAACTCGATTCCTGCTACCCCCCAGCATGTAACTCTCTTTTTCTCCCTCTATTGGATTTGATTCACTCTCCACTTGTCTCCAGACGCTAGTAAAACAATGGTAGAGAATTTTTAAAAAATACTCAACGGTTTTGTAAACCTTTGGTTTTTTTTTTATTTTCTCCCTATCCAAACTCTGGGCAACTTTCAGTTCCTCGGTGCTTGTCTTTTAGTGTGCTGGTTAATTATTGATTGAACAGGTCATTGGGGTATTTCACATGGCCTGAAATACTTTTTGGCTGAGCAAGTGCTGTATTACCGACTAGGTCAACCTAGGCCATGGTCTGGAGCGGCACGAATTGCGCTGCAGTGGGGCGCGGCATTTTTCTCCGTTTCTCTACGAAAACGTAGATAATTTCTTGAGGATATGAAAGTTAGATACAAATTTTGTTTTGAAACAAATTTCCTTGCCAAATTGAAAGTTTTTTGTTATTTAAAAGTTAAGCAGTGGCTGAATGAAAGGAAAAATAACCATTCTAAGGAGGGAGGCGTAATAATAGCGTACGGTTAGTCTACAACAGATTACGGCGCCATCGAAGGCCCCTACGGATCCGCACGGTCAAAATATTACATCACGTTGAGTGAGAAATTTAATTTTCTAACTGAACTGTCAATACTGAATTCGCAGAGCATCGCGTCAAAAGCGGGCGTACCTAAGATCCTTGTAGATCGGAAAAATCTCCGCGTTCAAATTATGCATGATGCCATCCGAGAAAAACTTGCAAGCTGTGTATCTGAACGTCAACATAGCTCTCCGTGTCTCGCTAAGAATGCCAGCCAGGAATTGTTTGGCCGAAAGATCGTTTTCTATTTTACGTCGCCTGAAAAACTACCTTGGATCGACGATATCTCAGCAACGTCTGAATGCTTTGGTTGTTTTGTGTATCGAAGCAACTTTAACAATGAATTTGATGACGCTGAAACTGGCAGACAGACCTAGCAGACGCGGCCGCCCAGTGAGCCGTAGGTTTTTGTTGGGACTGCACTCTCCCCACTACCGCAGAGGCACACGGCAGGCGCGGCGGCAGCGAGCTGTCGCTGGCGCTCTACAGGCTAACGTTCTAACAGCCTAGCGCGTAGCTTATACAGCACGTTGAAATTCTTTATTTGTTAATTAAGTTTAACGAAATAAAAAAAGTACGTTGTATTGGTTTAGGTTTTCAGAATATTTATATAAACTTACTCTGGACTAAGATCATGCTGGCAAGAGTTGTACAATGTTTTGTGGCCGAGGTCGTTACAGCTTACGCACGGATTTCTTATGTGCTTGCACCTCGTCAAAAAAAACATTCATACGCATGAACGCAGGACATTCTTAATTTACAGGAATATTCTATAAGTCAGTCTGAATTTAGCGGTATATAGTTTACTCCGTTAAAGGCCTTTGTTAATAACGAAAAAAAATTGCAAACTTTTCTTCGTGCTTAGCATAGCCGTTATACTGCATAATTATGGTGAAAATAAAATAAATAAAAAAGCCCTTTAACGAAATACACTATAGTACATTGAATTCAACTAGATCTACAGAATATTTGTGTAAATTGTCAAATGCCTGGGATCATGCGTGTAAAAGGCTCACATACTTTCATATCCATCATCATTTCAGCGTACGCACGAGTATCCATATACTTGTATCTTGACAGAACATTTATACGCATGAACACAGGACATTCTTAATTTACAGGAATATTCTGTAAGTCCGTCTGAATATAGCGGTATATAGTTTATTCCGTTAAAAGCCTTTGTTAATAACAAAAAAAAATTGCAAACTTTTCTTCGTACTTGGCGTAGTCCATGTACTGTATACTTATGTTGATAATAAAATAAATTAAAAAACCCTTTAACGAAATACACTATAATACATTCAATTCAGCTAGATCTACAGAATATTTGTGTAAATTGCCAAATGCCTGGGGTCATGCGTGTAAAAGGCTCACATACTTTCATAGCTATCGTCATTTCAGCGTACGCGCGAGTATCCATATACGTGTATCTTGACAGAACATTTATACGCATGAACGCAGGACATTCTTAATTTACAGGAATATTCTATAAGTCCGTCTGCATTTAGCGGTATATAGTTTATTCCGTTAAAGGCCTTTGTTAATAACGAAAAAAAATTGCAAACTTTTCTTCGCACTTGGCGTAGTCCATGTACTGTATACTTATGTTGATAATAAAATAAATAAAAAAGCCCTTTAACGAAATACACTATAGTATATTGAATTCAACTAGATCTACAGAATATTTGTGTAAATTGCCAAATGCCTAGGCTCATGCGTGTAAAAGGCTCACATACTTTCATATCCATCATCATTTCAGCGTACGCACGAGTATCCATATACTTGTATCTTGACAGAACATTTATACGCATGAACACAGGACATTCTTAATTTACAGGAATATTCTGTAAGTCCGTCTGAATATAGCGGTATATAGTTTATTCCGTTAAAAGCCTTTGTTAATAACAAAAAAAAATTGCAAACTTTTCTTCGTACTTGGCGTAGTCCATGTACTGTATACTTATGTTGATAATAAAATAAATTAAAAAACCCTTTAACGAAATACACTATAATACATTCAATTCAGCTAGATCTACAGAATATTTGTGTAAATTGCCAAATGCCTGGGGTCATGCGTGTAAAAGGCTCACATACTTTCATAGCTATCGTCATTTCAGCGTACGCGCGAGTATCCATATACGTGTACCTTGACAGAACATTTATAGGCATGAACGCAGGACATTCTTAATTTACAGGAGTATTCTATAAGTCAGTCTGAATATAGCGGTATATAGTTTATTCCGTTAAAGGCTTTTGTTAATAACGAAAAAAAATTGCAATCTTGTCCTCGAACTTGGCGTAGCCGATATACTGCATATTTATGGTGAAAATAAAATAAATTAAAAAATCCTTTAACGAAATACACTATAGTACATTGAATTCGAATAGATCTACAAAATATTTGTGTAAATTGCCAAATGCCTGGGGTCATGCGTGTAAAAGGCTCACATACTTTCATAGCTATCGTCATTTCAGTGTACGCGCGAGTATCCATATACGTGTATCTTGACAGAACATTTATACGCATGAACGCAGGACATTCTTAATTTACAGGAATATTCTATAAGTCCGTCTGCATTTAGCGGTATATAGTTTATTCCGTTAAAGGCCTTTGTTAATAACGAAAAAAAATGGCAAACTTTTCTTCGCACTTGGAGTAATCGATATACTGCATATTTATGGTGAAAATAAAATAAATAAAAAAACCCTTTAATGAAATACACTATAATACATTCAATTCGGCTAGATCTACAGAATATTTGTGTAAATTGCCAAATGCCTGGGGTCATGCGTGTAAAAGGCTCACGTATTTTCATATCCATTGTCATTTCAGCGTACGCACGAGTATCCATATACTTGTATCTTGACAGAACATTTATACGCATGAACGCAGGACATTCTTAATGTACAGGAATATTCTGTAAGTCCGTCTGAATATAGCGGTATATAGTTTATTCCGTTAAAAGCCTTTGTTAATAACGAAAAAAAATGGCAAACTTTTCTTCGTACTTGGCGTAGTCCATGTACTGTATACTTATGTTGATAATAAAATAAATTAAAAAACCCTTTAACGAAATACACTATAATACATTCAATTCAGCTAGATCTACAGAATATTTGTGTAAATTGCCAAATGCCTGGGGTCATGCGTGTAAAAGGCTCACATACTTTCGTAGCTATCGTCATTTCAGCGTACGCGCGAGTATCCATATACGTGTATCTTGACAGAACATTTATACGCATGAACGCAGGACATTGTTAATTTACAGGAATATTCTATAAGTCCGTCTGCATTTAGCGGTATATAGTTTATTCCGTTAAAGGCCTTTGTTAATAACGAAAAAAAAATGCAAACTTTTCTTCGCACTTGGCGTAATCGATATACTGCATATTTATAGTGAAAATAAAATAAATAAAAAAGCCCTTTAACGAAATACACTATAGTATATTGAATTCAACTAGATCTACAGAATATTTGTGTAAATTGTCAAATGCCTGGGATCATGCGTGTAAAAGGCTCACATACTTTCATATCCATCGTCATTTCAGCGTACGCACGAGTATTCATATACTTGTATCTTGACAGAACATTTATACGCATGAACGCAGGACATTCTTAATTTACAGGAATATTCTATAAGTCCGTCAGCATTTAGCGGTATATAGTTTATTCCGTTAAAGGCCTTTGTTAATAACGAAAAAAAATTGCAAACTTTTCTTCGCACTTGGCGTAATCGATATACTGCATATTTATAGTGAAAATAAAATAAATAAAAAAGCCCTTGAACGAAATACACTATAGTATATTGAATTCAACTAGATCTACAGAATATTTGTGGAAATTGTCAAATGCCTGGGATCATGCGTGTAAAAGGCTCACATACTTTCATATCCATCGTCATTTCAGCGTACGCACGAGTATTCATATACTTGTATCTTGACAGAACATTTATACGCATGAACGCAGGACATTCTTAATTTACAGGAATATTCTATAAGTCCGTCAGCATTTAGCGGTATATAGTTTATTCCGTTAAAGGCCTTTGTTAATAACGAAAAAAAATTGCAAACTTTTCTTCGCACTTGGCGTAGTCCATGTACTGTATACTTATGTTGATAATAAAATAAATTTAAAAACCCTTTAACGAAATACACTATAATACATTCAATTCGGCTAGATCTACAGAATATTTGTGTAAATTGCCAAATGCCTGGGGTCATGCGTGTAAAAGGCTCACGTATTTTCATATCCATCGTCATTTCAGCGTACGCACGAGTATCCATATACTTGTATCTTGACAGAACATTTATACGCATGAACGTAGGACATTCTTAATTTACAGGAATATTCTATAAGTCCGTCTGCATTTAGCGGTATATAGTTTATTCCGTTAAAGGCCTTTGTTAATAACGAAAAAAAATGGCAAACTTTTCTTCGCACTTGGCGTAATCGATATACTGCATATTTATGGTGAAAATAAAATAAATAAAAAAACCCTTTAATTAAATACACTATAATACATTCAATTCGGCTAGATCTACAGAATATTTGTGTAAATTGCCAAATGCCTGGGGTCATGCGTGTAAAAGGCTCACATACTTTCATAGCTATCGTCATTTCAGCGTACGCGCGAGTATCCATATACGTGTATCTTGACAGAACATTTATACGCATGAACGCAGGACATTCTTAATTTACAGGAATATTCTATAAGTCCGTCTGCATTTAGCGGTATATAGTTTATTCCGTTAAAGGCCTTTGTTAATAACGAAAAAAAATTGCAAACTTTTCTTCGCACTTGGCGTAATCGATATACTGCATATTTATAGTGAAAATAAAATAAATAAAAAAGCCCTTTAACGAAATACACTATAGTATATTGAATTCAACTAGATCTACAGAATATTTGTGTAAATTGTCAAATGCCTGGGATCATGCGTGTAAAAGGCTCACATACTTTCATATCCATCGTCATTTCAGCGTACGCACGAGTATTCATATACTTGTATCTTGACAGAACATTTATACGCATGAACGCAGGACATTCTTAATTTACAGGAATATTCTATAAGTCCGTCAGCATTTAGCGGTATATAGTTTATTCCGTTAAAGGCCTTTGTTAATAACGAAAAAAAATTGCAAACTTTTCTTCGCACTTGGCGTAGTCCATGTACTGTATACTTATGTTGATAATAAAATAAATAAAAAAGCCCTTTAACGAAATACACTATAGTATATTGAATTCAACTAGATCTACAGAATATTTGTGTAAATTGCCAAATGCCTAGGCTCATGCGTGTAAAAGGCTCACATACTTTCATATCCATCATCATTTCAGCGTACGCACGAGTATCCATATACTTGTATCTTGACAGAACATTTATACGCATGAACACAGGACATTCTTAATTTACAGGAATATTCTGTAAGTCCGTCTGAATATAGCGGTATATAGTTTATTCCGTTAAAAGCCTTTGTTAATAACAAAAAAAAATTGCAAACTTTTCTTCGTACTTGGCGTAGTCCATGTACTGTATACTTATGTTGATAATAAAATAAATTAAAAAACCCTTTAACGAAATACACTATAATACATTCAATTCAGCTAGATCTACAGAATATTTGTGTAAATTGCCAAATGCCTGGGGTCATGCGTGTAAAAGGCTCACATACTTTCATAGCTATCGTCATTTCAGCGTACGCGCGAGTATCCATATACGTGTACCTTGACAGAACATTTATAGGCATGAACGCAGGACATTCTTAATTTACAGGAGTATTCTATAAGTCAGTCTGAATATAGCGGTATATAGTTTATTCCGTTAAAGGCTTTTGTTAATAACGAAAAAAAATTGCAATCTTGTCCTCGAACTTGGCGTAGCCGATATACTGCATATTTATGGTGAAAATAAAATAAATTAAAAAATCCTTTAACGAAATACACTATAGTACATTGAATTCGAATAGATCTACAAAATATTTGTGTAAATTGCCAAATGCCTGGGGTCATGCGTGTAAAAGGCTCACATACTTTCATAGCTATCGTCATTTCAGTGTACGCGCGAGTATCCATATACGTGTATCTTGACAGAACATTTATACGCATGAACGCAGGACATTCTTAATTTACAGGAATATTCTATAAGTCCGTCTGCATTTAGCGGTATATAGTTTATTCCGTTAAAGGCCTTTGTTAATAACGAAAAAAAATGGCAAACTTTTCTTCGCACTTGGAGTAATCGATATACTGCATATTTATGGTGAAAATAAAATAAATAAAAAAACCCTTTAATGAAATACACTATAATACATTCAATTCGGCTAGATCTACAGAATATTTGTGTAAATTGCCAAATGCCTGGGGTCATGCGTGTAAAAGGCTCACGTATTTTCATATCCATTGTCATTTCAGCGTACGCACGAGTATCCATATACTTGTATCTTGACAGAACATTTATACGCATGAACGCAGGACATTCTTAATGTACAGGAATATTCTGTAAGTCCGTCTGAATATAGCGGTATATAGTTTATTCCGTTAAAAGCCTTTGTTAATAACGAAAAAAAATTGCAAACTTTTCTTCGTACTTGGCGTAGTCCATGTACTGTATACTTATGTTGATAATAAAATAAATTAAAAAACCCTTTAACGAAATACACTATAATACATTCAATTCAGCTAGATCTACAGAATATTTGTGTAAATTGCCAAATGCCTGGGGTCATGCGTGTAAAAGGCTCACATACTTTCGTAGCTATCGTCATTTCAGCGTACGCGCGAGTATCCATATACGTGTATCTTGACAGAACATTTATACGCATGAACGCAGGACATTGTTAATTTACAGGAATATTCTATAAGTCCGTCTGCATTTAGCGGTATATAGTTTATTCCGTTAAAGGCCTTTGTTAATAACGAAAAAAAATTGCAAACTTTTCTTCGCACTTGGCGTAATCGATATACTGCATATTTATAGTGAAAATAAAATAAATAAAAAAGCCCTTTAACGAAATACACTATAGTATATTGAATTCAACTAGATCTACAGAATATTTGTGTAAATTGTCAAATGCCTGGGATCATGCGTGTAAAAGGCTCACATACTTTCATATCCATCGTCATTTCAGCGTACGCACGAGTATTCATATACTTGTATCTTGACAGAACATTTATACGCATGAACGCAGGACATTCTTAATTTACAGGAATATTCTATAAGTCCGTCAGCATTTAGCGGTATATAGTTTATTCCGTTAAAGGCCTTTGTTAATAACGAAAAAAAATTGCAAACTTTTCTTCGCACTTGGCGTAATCGATATACTGCATATTTATAGTGAAAATAAAATAAATAAAAAAGCCCTTGAACGAAATACACTATAGTATATTGAATTCAACTAGATCTACAGAATATTTGTGGAAATTGTCAAATGCCTGGGATCATGCGTGTAAAAGGCTCACATACTTTCATATCCATCGTCATTTCAGCGTACGCACGAGTATTCATATACTTGTATCTTGACAGAACATTTATACGCATGAACGCAGGACATTCTTAATTTACAGGAATATTCTATAAGTCCGTCAGCATTTAGCGGTATATAGTTTATTCCGTTAAAGGCCTTTGTTAATAACGAAAAAAAATTGCAAACTTTTCTTCGCACTTGGCGTAGTCCATGTACTGTATACTTATGTTGATAATAAAATAAATTTAAAAACCCTTTAACGAAATACACTATAATACATTCAATTCGGCTAGATCTACAGAATATTTGTGTAAATTGCCAAATGCCTGGGGTCATGCGTGTAAAAGGCTCACGTATTTTCATATCCATCGTCATTTCAGCGTACGCACGAGTATCCATATACTTGTATCTTGACAGAACATTTATACGCATGAACGTAGGACATTCTTAATTTACAGGAATATTCTATAAGTCCGTCTGCATTTAGCGGTATATAGTTTATTCCGTTAAAGGCCTTTGTTAATAACGAAAAAAAATGGCAAACTTTTCTTCGCACTTGGCGTAATCGATATACTGCATATTTATGGTGAAAATAAAATAAATAAAAAAACCCTTTAATTAAATACACTATAATACATTCAATTCGGCTAGATCTACAGAATATTTGTGTAAATTGCCAAATGCCTGGGGTCATGCGTGTAAAAGGCTCACATACTTTCATAGCTATCGTCATTTCAGCGTACGCGCGAGTATCCATATACGTGTATCTTGACAGAACATTTATACGCATGAACGCAGGACATTCTTAATTTACAGGAATATTCTATAAGTCCGTCTGCATTTAGCGGTATATAGTTTATTCCGTTAAAGGCCTTTGTTAATAACGAAAAAAAATTGCAAACTTTTCTTCGCACTTGGCGTAATCGATATACTGCATATTTATAGTGAAAATAAAATAAATAAAAAAGCCCTTTAACGAAATACACTATAGTATATTGAATTCAACTAGATCTACAGAATATTTGTGTAAATTGTCAAATGCCTGGGATCATGCGTGTAAAAGGCTCACATACTTTCATATCCATCGTCATTTCAGCGTACGCACGAGTATTCATATACTTGTATCTTGACAGAACATTTATACGCATGAACGCAGGACATTCTTAATTTACAGGAATATTCTATAAGTCCGTCAGCATTTAGCGGTATATAGTTTATTCCGTTAAAGGCCTTTGTTAATAACGAAAAAAAATGGCAAACTTTTCTTCGCACTTGGCGTAATCGATATACTGCATATTTATGGTGAAAATAAAATAAATAAAAAAACCCTTTAATTAAATACACTATAATACATTCAATTCGGCTAGATCTACAGAATATTTGTGTAAATTGCCAAATGCCTGGGGTCATGCGTGTAAAAGGCTCACGTATTTTCATATCCATCGTCATTTCAGCGTACGCACGAGTATCCATATACTTGTATCTTGACAGAACATTTATACGCATGAACGCAGGACATTCTTAATTTACAGGAATATTCTATAAGTCCGTCAGCATTTAGCGGTATATAGTTTATTCCGTTAAAGGCCTTTGTTAATAACGAAAAAAAATTGCAAACTTTTCTTCGCACTTGGCGTAGTCCATGTACTGTATACTTATGTTGATAATAAAATAAATTTAAAAACCCTTTAACGAAATACACTATAATACATTCAATTCGGCTAGATCTACAGAATATTTGTGTAAATTGCCAAATGCCTGGGGTCATGCGTGTAAAAGGCTCACGTATTTTCATATCCATCGTCATTTCAGCGTACACACGAGTATCCATATACTTGTATCTTGACAGAACATTTATACGCATGAACGCAGGACATTCTTAATTTACAGGAATATTCTATAAGTCCGTCAGCATTTAGCGGTATATAGTTTATTCCGTTAAAGGCCTTTGTTAATAACGATAAAAAATGGCAAACTTTTCTTCGCACTTGGCGTAATCGATATACTGCATATTTATGGTGAAAATAAAATAAATAAAAAAACCCTTTAATTAAATACACTATAATACATTCAATTCTGCTAGATCTACAGAATATTTGTGTAAATTGCCAAATGCCTATATACTATAGTGTATTTCGTTAAAAGGTTTTTTAATTTATTTTATTTTCACCATAAATATGCAGTATATCGGCTACGCCAAGTTCGAAGAAAAGTTTGCAATTTTTTTTCGTTATTAACAAAGGCCTTTAACGGAATAAACTATATACCGCTATATTCAGACTGACTTATAGAATACTCCTGTAAATTAAGAATGTCCTGCGTTCATGCGTATAAATGTTCTGTCAAGGTACACGTATATGGATACTCGCGCGTACGCTGACATGACGATAGCTATGAAAGTATGTGAGCCTTTTACACGCATGACCCCAAGCATTTGGCAATTGACACAAACATTCTGTAGATATATTCGAATATGAATGTACTATAGCGTATTTCGTTAAAGGGCTTTTTTATTTATTTTATTTTCAACATAAGTATACAGTACATGGACTACGCCAAGTACGAAGAAAAGTTTGCAATTTTTTTTCGTTATTAAAAAAGGCCTTTAACGGAATAAACTATATACCACTGAATTCAGCCTGGCTTATAGAATATTTGTGTAAATTAAGAATGTCCTGCGTTCATGCGTATGAATGTTCTGTCAAGGTACAAGTATATTGAGACACGTGCCTACGCTCAAATGACGATGGCTATGAAAGTATGTGAGCCTTTTACACGCATGACCCCAGGCATTTGGTAATTTACACAAATATTCTGTAGATCCAGTTGAATTCAATGTACTATAGTGTATTTCGTTAAAGGGCTTTTTTATTTATTTTATTTTCAACATAAGTATACAGTACATGGACTACGCCAAGTACGATGAAAAGTTTCCAATTTTTTTTCATTATTAAAAAAGGCCTTTAACGTAATAAACTATATACCACTGAATTCAGCCTGGCTTATAGAATATTTCTGTAAATTAAGAATGTCCTGCGTTCATGCGTATGAATGTTCTGTCAAGGTACAAGTATATTGATACACGTGCCTACGCTCAAATGACGATGGCTATGAAGGTATGTGAGCCTTTTACACGCATGACCCCAGGCATTTGGCAATTTACACAAATATTCTGTAGATCTATTCGAATTCACTGTACTATAGTGTATTTCGTTAAAGGGTTTTTTAATTTATTTTATTTTCACCATAAATATGCAGTATATCGGCTACGCCAAGTTCGAGGACAAGATTGCAATTTTTTTTTCGTTATTAACAAAAGCCTTTAACGGAATAAACTATATACCGCTATATTCAGACTGACTTATAGAATACTCCTGTAAATTAAGAATGTTCTGCGTTCATGCGTATGAATGTTCTGTCAAGATACACGTATATGGATACTCGCGCGTACGCTCAAATGACGATGGCTATGAAAGTATGTGAGCCTTTTACACGCATGACCCCAGGCATTTGGCAATTTACACAAATATTCTGTAGATCCAGTTGAATTCAATGTACTATAGTGTATTTCGTTAAAGGGCTTTTTTATTTATTTTATTTTCAACATAAGTATACAGTACATGGACTACGCCAAGTACGATGAAAAGTTTCCAATTTTTTTTCGTTATTAAAAAAGGCCTTTAACGTAATAAACTATATACCACTGAATTCAGCCTGGCTTATAGAATATTTCTGTAAATTAAGAATGTCCTGCGTTCATGCGTATGAATGTTCTGTCAAGGTACAAGTATATTGATACACGTGCCTACGCTCAAATGACGATGGCTATGAAAGTATGTGAGCCTTTTACACGCATGACCCCAGGCATTTGGCAATTTACACAAATATTCTGTAGATCTATTCGAATTCACTGTACTATAGTGTATTTCGTTAAAGGGTTTTTTAATTTATTTTATTTTCACCATAAATATGCAGTATATCGGCTACGCCAAGTTCGAGGACAAGATTGCAATTTTTTTTTCGTTATTAACAAAAGCCTTTAACGGAATAAACTATATACCGCTATATTCAGACTGACTTATAGAATACTCCTGTAAATTAAGAATGTCCTGCGTTCATGCGTATAAATGTTCTGTCAAGATACACGTATATGGATACTCGCGCGTACACTGAAATGACGATAGCTATGAAAGTATGTGAGCCTTTTACACGCATGACCCCAGGCATTTGGCAATTTACACAAATATTTTGTAGATCTATTCGAATTCAATGTACTATAGTGTATTTCGTTAAAGGATTTTTTAATTTATTTTATTTTCACCATAAATATGCAGTATATCGGCTACGCCAAGTTCGAGGACAAGATTGCAATTTTTTTTCGTTATTAACAAAAGCCTTTAACGGAATAAACTATATACCGCTATATTCAGACTGACTTATAGAATACTCCTGTAAATTAAGAATGTCCTGCGTTCATGCCTATAAATGTTCTGTCAAGGTACACGTATATGGATACTCGCGCGTACGCTGAAATGACGATAGCTATGAAAGTATGTGAGCCTTTTACACGCATGACCCCAGGCATTTGGTAATTTACACAAATATTCTGTAGATCTAGTTGAATTCAGTGTACTATAGTGTATTTCGTTAAAGGGTTTTTTTATTTATTTTATTTTCACCATAAATATGCAGTATATCGGCTACGCCAAGTTCGAGGACAAGATTGCAATTTTTTTTCGTTATTAACAAAAGCCTTTAACGGAATAAACTATATACCGCTATATTCAGACTGACTTATAGAATACTCCTGTAAATTAAGAATGTCCTGCGTTCATGCCTATAAATGTTCTGTCAAGGTACACGTATATGGATACTCGCGCGTACGCTGAAATGACGATAGCTATGAAAGTATGTGAGCCTTTTACACGCATGACCCCAGGCATTTGGTAATTTACACAAATATTCTGTAGATCTAGTTGAATTCAGTGTACTATAGTGTATTTCGTTAAAGGGTTTTTTTATTTATTTTATTTTCACCATAAATATGCAGTATATCGATTACGCCAAGTGCGAAGAAAAGTTTACCATTTTTTTTCGTTATTAACAAAGGCCTTTAACGGAATAAACTATATACCGCTAAATGCAGACGGACTTATAGAATATTTTTGTAAATTAAGAATGTCCTGCGTTCATGCGTATGAATGTTTTGTTTTTTTTTTGACAAGCACATTAGAAATCCGCGCGTAAGCTGTAACGACCTCGGCCACAAAACATTGTACAACTCTTGCCAGCATGATCTTAGTCCAGAGTAAGTTTATATAAATATTCTGGAAACCTAAACCAATACAACGTACTTTTTTTCATTTCGTTAAACTTAATTAACAAATAAAGAATTTCAACGTGCTCTATAAGCTACGCGCTAGGCTGTTAGAACGTTAGCCTGTATAGCGCCAGCGACAGCTCGCTGCCGTCGGGCCTGCCGTGTGCTTCTGCGGTAGTGGGGAGAGTACAGTTCCAACAAAAACCTACGGCTCACTGGGCGGCCGCGTCTGCTAGGTCTGTCTGCTAGTTTCAGCGTCATTGAATTTGAAATTTGCTGAGCTCATTAGAGGTTTCGTGAGAGCAAAACTCGTAGGGCAAATATCACGATATCGCATTAATTTGATGTTTAACTGGCCTGTATAAATCGAAAGTTCCAAACATTCAATGTTTTATCGTCATTCTATTTAGATTATTCAAAACTTGGGGGGGGGGGGGGGGCATATTTGCCTAGGGGCGGCGCGAACTCTAATCTGGCCCTGGACTGAGTTCAATCCGGGCATTCACTTCATTTCGAAACTGCGACCAACCCATTAACTGGGAATAATAACACTATTTAAATCGATCCTGTCAAATTTAAAGCATGCACGTAGCGTTATAGCAATGAATAGTCTATATCACGAAATAACCTATATTTATCGATCAATATTGGTTAAAAAATGTACTATACCAGTCTCTTAATTGTATATCTTTATACCAGAATGAAGAAGCAGATACTATGAAAATTAAGACCCAATAATCGTGCTTGCTTAGCTAAAGTCTAGTGCGATAATTCAGTCGTGAATCGAGAAGAACGGTGGGAAGATAAGGAGGAAGAGAAAGCAGAGAGGAACATGGAAAGACGCACTCTAGGGCGGATCAAAGGCAAAGCCGGAGTTTCTCACAAGGTTTTGACTCTATCTCTCCACGTTCTTCTCCCTCAGCGTCCCATCCCTCCTCCTTTCCCTCCACCGCCACCTCCTTCTACCCTTCGACACCACAGCATCCCTGTAATCGTGTTATCGTAATCGAATCGATAGGAACTACCGACGTCGTAGACACCAGGGCAGCCGACCCCAAGACACTCAAGATCTTGGCTCGATGCTGATGGTGCTTGGGCGTACACACAGCAACTATGTACCTCCCGACTCATCTTATCATGTGACTCTCTATCCCATAGAGAAGTGAGTAATGTAGGGTCTCTACTCGAGCACCGGCTCCTCCCCCCTTCCTTCTCTCTGAATTTCCCGTAAACATACTGAACTCTTTATAATCACTCAGGACAGTAATAATTATAACTCGAACCAAGAAGTCGATTAAAGGATTAGGGGACTCTAGAATTTTTGAAAAAATCTTTTTTTTTTATTTTTGCGTAAACAATACTTTAGAATCATGAAAACAATGCAGTTGATCCTATAGTGAAATTTCTTTTTAAAAGACTCAATTATCGAACAGCGGTCGTTGAACCGTTATGAAGTGGAGAAGTCAAACGTCGAGAAGGTTGGCACATTGGCTACAAAATTATCAGCAGTCGATCCTGATAACTTTGAAGTAGAAGACGGTTTTGGTTATCCAATTTTGAACTTGTTGGCAGTGTTCTCCGCTATATCGCAAGCTGTTGTGTGCAAAAAATGCAAATCTGATGTGACATTCACCGAATTTGGTAAGTGCTCGTAAAATTTTAAACGCGTTCTTCTGGAAACAACTTTTTTCAAACTGGGAGGCCGTTTTACTTGAATACCGTTGCATGGATTGTTTTGAAATTTTGATAGTAGCTGCACAATTACATTCTCTATTGAAGTTTTTGATGTGTAAACTTTTTTTGTAAACAATTTACTGCTTATTTTTTGCAAAAAACAATCGATTCATTTTTTCAATCGTACACTTTTTTCAAAATTTGATTTAAACAAAACCACCTACGTAATTCCATAGCCAATAGTATACAGGTTATACGATTTTTTTGTTCTTCGTTCCAGGTCTTTACGAGAAAACCGGCCTCCAGTGAAAGTGTTTAAAAAAAAAAGACGAGTTTCAAGATGGGCTCTGTCGCCGCCATTTTATATCGGAATGATAATAAAAAAATTTGTTCATATTTTAATATGTATTAAATAAACCCTCTGAAAAGAAATCATTCCTTTTTTCACTCTCCCACAATAAATCGTGAAAGTGAGGCCGTCTTTTCTACCGCTAGAGTGGTGTTATTCCTTAAGATGTTCAATTTTTCCCGAACTTATAAGTTTTTCAAAGTTTTAAACATTGGGTTTAGGAAAATAACAGCTTGGGCTTCGATATTATCTAGTCTTACTAGTTTTAGAATATAATTTGACATTAAAAATTAAAACGCAATCGTATAAGGACAATAATATTTTTCACCATACGTGCACGCAAAGTTCGACTTCCCGCCCTACGGGCTTTACGTAATTCGAACTTTCCGCTGCAGATATGGTGAAAAATAGTATACTCCACTGGGGAGTGAAAATAGACTATTTCCAACCGCGTAATTTAAGTAATTAATTTATTAAGTAAGTTATTAATAATTAAGTAAGTAATTTAAGTAATCGTAACACTTTTGTCCCGCAAAACTGTTACGGAAAGCACCGCTGTAAATGCACGTGTTACAAAAATAGTATATTACGCCACTAGGGAGGGAAAGTAGACTATCCCCAACCGCGTGTAAGATTACCACCCGAGCCGAAGGCGAGGCAAAACTATCATTCAAAGCACTGTTATTCATGTCATGACCACGAGATCTCGAGGCTTTTTTCTAGAATTTTTCTAATACATATAATAAAAACATAGTTTCATAGCCACTCGATTGAATAGGCAACAACATTGTGGGGGGACGAGATCTTTATATAATTATTAACAATTTTTTCAACCGTGGTTATCTGTACGTGAGACTTCTCGGCACAACATTTCGAGGCATTTTTTTTATTTTTTATTTTTTGCAAACAGTTCACTCGTAGGACTGATAACCATGTTTCTGCGACATTATAAAAATTAAAAAAGGTGACCCGGAATTTTGTGTCGAGAAATTTCTCTCGCGTGGATAACCACGACTTAACAAATTGTTAATTATTGTTTAAAGATCTCATCCCCTTACAATTTTGCTATACAGTACCCACCGTGAAAAAATAGCTTTCGATTAAATATTAATAATAGCCGCAGTTGTTAACTGGTCATTTACTGGGCTCACATCGCTAGTTGGAAGCGGATGAAAATAAAAGTTATCCAATATATTGAAATATATACTAAAGATATTTTGCCACGGCGATTTTATTTCTGTGCTAAGTTTTTTCGCGGGGTATTTTGTTTTAAACAATTTGTCGGGGTGCTGTCAAATTGAAGGTGATACAAAAGTACAAGCTTTAAAATTTGCATTGTTTTAAAGGGCTCCTTTCAATGGTAGCAGGAAACGATTTTAAATACGATGATAAAAGTTTGTTTTACAACGTCTAATTAGTTCTTTAAGTGTGACTATTTGAGGTTTGGGTGTATCATTTTGTAAGTTCACTATAAATTCATTGTTTCGTAAAGTGACTAAAACCTTAGAATATCTTCTAAGAGCTCCATGGAACATCCCAATTTTGCCAAGACTCTTTAAACTTCTTTCCTATTTCCAAAATAAACCTAATCAAATAACTTTATAAGAGCATCCAATGCTATAAATTACCAAGAGTGAATATATGTTTATCAAAACAAAGTATAAAATTAGCGCTAATAAAAATAACTCGAGCAATGCTTTCAGAAATGCCTCAAAGGCGACAAATAAATTCCACTCTATTGAGAATAACGGACACTTAGCAAAGCGCAAAGGATTTTAATGACACAAATGCTTGTTTTTCTTCCACTCATCTCGTTCCACTCGTCTTAGTCGTAAATTTTTCCGCTCACGAGTTTTCTCAAGTATTTCATCACGGGATTTTCCGGGAATGCCTTCTCAAGTCCACCACGAATAAAACAACGTCGAGAACTATGCTCGATAGGTGGGTCTGTCATGTTTACAGGCAACATAGCCGACCAAGCGTTTCCTCGGTGCAATAAGTGTCGCATTACTTAGCGATAAAACAAATTATCGACCTTCACGAAAGTCCTTCTTTCGTAAGCTCGCGTGGCAGCTTTCCTCTCGCTTTTACCTCTGCTCCTTCAACAACTTGCAGAAGCATCAGTGAACGTCGAAAGAAAGGATATCGAGGGGCTTGAATCGGGAGAAAGAAAAAGAACAGAGAAAGAAGCCAAAGGTTCGTACGAAGTAGATGGTGTTGGTTACAGCGTAAAATTGCCCGACAGCCTCGAGGGCGAGTGGGTTGGGTTTCGGGTTCAGGACTAGTGCGGTGTGGTGCATGAGCTCTTTTACCTGTTGTACAATGCACTAGAGTCTTTCTGGCCTCTCGATTTTCGTGCCGAGTAAACACCTCACGAACTTTCTAACGTTTCTCGGGAATATATGTCATCCATGCTGGCTTTGTTCCCTTTATTCTTCACTATACATTCGCACGCGAACATTTCAAGTTGGATGGGTTCTTCGAAGTCAGTGTTCACGAATCTTTTTTACTTACTCAAAGTAAAGGTTTCTTCTGACTTATTTATTCTAAGAAATCATAGCTTAATAAACTGTCGAAATACAAACTAACCCTTAAATATTACACAGCATAATTTTTTTTTTTTACATATCAGAGCCTCCTCAGATTCAGATAATTTCAAGTATATTAACATGAAAATCTCGAAAATAAACATTTCACAAAAACAAAGCTTTCTCTAAGAGCAAGCAAAAGCATTTATTTTCATAATTCCTGAGAATTTTTCTCTAGAACTTGCTATAACAAATTAATACAGATATCTATGTACTTAATAAGAAGGTTTTAATACACAGAGACAAATGGTTAGTTGATACAATCAACTTCTAAATGCTTGGGATATGTGAGTACCTCCGATTGATTATGAAAACTATTCTTAGTTAGTTGATGTTATCAATCGGATGCTTGGAATTACCAAAGGGTCTATTGGCGTTACGAATCATTTGGTTGACTTACTGATCAGTTGATCAACATTACCGATTAGTTGGTCCAAAAAAAGAAACAACCTCTTCAAAATCAATCAATCAGGATTGAGTGTCATACACAATGTCTTGTTTATGTCACATACCACCATGCAGATTAGTGACACCAATCTACATGATAGATATCGCAGCTCAACCTTTTTCTCCATGCACATGGAAGTTTATATTACTATAGAGTCTTGTGCGCTGTACCTCGAAACGTAATGCCGTTAATGTGATTGCGGTCCGACCACCTTCCCGAAAGGAGATGATCCGCAGACTGGCTGGGGGTGAAGTCCGGTTGCTAGTAAGTGTAAGCGTATGACTGTACTACCACTCGGCAACGTTACCATAAATGTACGGCTGGAAACGTTTCGAGGTGACGAAATTGTACGAGAGTCTACCGTCGGTTGGGTCTGAAGAGACGTAAATACCTCTATACAGATTCTGCTTATGATCCTGTCTGTGTAATATGTGATATTGGCCGCAATATGTTACGATTCTGTTATTGCGAACTATCAGCCTTACCATTATCCCTTTTTATTGCGCAAACCGTTCTATTGTTTCCCTATCCTTCCTCCCCTTCTGATATTGCGGCATGGTATAGGGCTATTAAATTTTGAATCTTTATTGTCTCCGTGTGCGGGTGACTCTGATGGCCAGTTACCGAATCATCTGGAATGGCTTACGGGTCGTGCTTTCCCTACTCACTAGTTATTTATTTTCCTTGTGTCATTTGTCTGTTTTTTATTTTATTTATTTTTTATAAGCTTGTGGCTGTTCTAAAAAGAATCCGTCTTACAAGGTCTCATACTAAAAAAAGACTCGTCGAGAAATACCTCTTTTTACGCCCGTATCACACAATAGGTATTTGCATTACAACGAAGTAAAAAGAGGCATTTCTGGACAAGTACGAAATGCTGGACAAGCCGAAGGCGAGTGCGCCAGTCTGTGCCATACACACCATTTTCCGTACTGCTTGCGTCAAAGTACGAATTATGATGTTTTTAACCTGTGCATAAAAAACACTTTTCCGTACTAGTGCACAAAAAGTTCTAAAAATTCGGATCTGCGCATGGGTCGGCTTTTTGACGCACGCTAGCATGAAAAGTGACTTTCTACGCACAAGTCAGATGCACAAAAAATCGACTTTTTGTGCCTGTAGTGTGTGGCTAAAGTGACATTTTTTTGGTTAGGTATGAGAAAAAAAGATTGCCCATGCGCAACGCCACTGTCTCTACTTTTCTACACCTTTTTCGACGACTGGTGCGTAAAAGCTACTTTCTCGCACGCTTTCGCTACAGTGCAGGGATAAAATAGTATTTTACGATACTAGACGTTTTCTTAACTCGTGTGATTGCAACACCCACCTTCGGCTCGTACTGCAAACTCGCACGCGTTAGAAAATATTTTATCGCACAAGTATCGTACGAAATTTTATTTTACAAGATGTGAAAATGAGGATTTATGTATGCGATCTGTGCGTAAAACTGCGTTTCTCGCACCGAGTGAAATAAAGTGATTTACTTAACTAACACTGTTTACTTTACGCACGGCATTCGAAAAACTAGCACTTTACGTAACCCCCCGCTGAAAAACTTCCTATTTGAGCGGGTATTACAAAAAGTACTATTTTCGGAATTATTATTCTGAATCAAGCTTGTTACCATCGGCAATGACAATTTTTCTCGCTCGGTATCCAATATTTCGATGAAATCCAACTTTAGTTTATGGGCATACGTTGTGCAGCACCGTTAACTAACATTTTTCATAACAAATGCCACCGAAAAAGGCAGACAGAGTAGTCATATGCCGTGTTTCGCTAGCATAGCGGCTGCCAGCTTCTATCAGCTATTGCCAGCGTCATTCATAACGAATGACCATTCGAGTGGTCGCTTACTCTCCATAATAATAGATTGGAAATGCTGTTCATAGGTGCCCGAAAATCTGTGCTCTGATTGCCCGAAAATATTCATAAACGTTCAGGGGTGGAGTTCATAATTCGCATAGCGTACGACCGAGTGAGTTTAATCATTCTTGCAGTTTTTCGAGGGACGGGATTTTGTTGGGAGGCAATCCCAACATATCCGTTCGCATCGCGAGGTAACTGCGGCTCTACGATATACTGAAAGCTTGGCCAAAGTGGTGTGCGGAGAGGATAGAGAGAGAGGGAGAGGTGGTTTGGTCATTCGAGGAAGGGTAACTTTACGTTCGGTCCACCGGTCGAGCCGGAGGTTTTGCTGCTGCTCGACAGCGGTCGAGAGTGAGTACAGACGAAATATATACTGTTACTGGGTAAAGCGAGGGCGTGCAGGGGCTGCTCACAGCCAGCGAGATGGCTGACAGATTTTCACTGCCCGCGCGCTTTCTAGCTCGCCATTCCGCAAAATTGAGCCGATGGGAACGTCAAGCGACACGTTTTAGCGAGGAAAAGCGTATTAAAACCTGAATGGCAGACGGATGAAATTGTGTTGACGGTAGAAACGTAATTCTCTAGGCCAGCTCACCTTCTACAGCTCCTCCCTTCCAACCTCGCCACATTTTAGAGTTTTATACTCCCCCCCTCCCTTTATACCCCTTTCGCGCTATGACAAATTATACTTTTGATGGGTTGAGTTAGTCAGAACTATTGAATTTCTTGAAATTTAGGAAAAGTTCGATGGTAACATGGTCCGAAACGGTTTTTGGCAGATCCCAATTTTGGGCTCCAATTCAAGCCTTCGTAAATTCATCTGTGCGAGGGCTTATAGGTTGTCAGACGGGGTCAAATTGAATGACTCGATTTTCAAATGGATGCCGTTCAGAAGTGCGACCATTCAACGTTTTTTCAACTTCCGCAAATTGTTTATTTAGCGTGAAATTATTTTTTTCTAGAATACTCCTAGTATTTTAATGTAGATAATTACACTCTCACATAGATACTTAGTCATACTCCGAATAGACACCGAATCAAACATTTAAAAATCACGTACACATAACTCACTGGCACATTTAGACGGAAAGAAAAGCTTGGTTGAAACAACCAAGTGCTATGGTTATATATGCGCCAGACAATTAATTGGTTAGACCGACCAATTTCTTGGTTAGGCTACCAATTTCTTGGTTAGACTAACCAAGTGACTTGGTAAGCTAACCAAGTGACTTGGTTAGACAAACCAAGAAATTGGTCACCTAACAAATTACTTGGTTGGTCTAACCAATTAATTGTCTGGCGCATATATAACCATAGCACTTGGTAGTTCGAACCAAGTCTTTTTTTGCGTGTACATGTACTAGATATAAATCCACCAAATTACAACTCTACAAAAAAAAGATACCTCCGCTTAAACTCCACCGTATTACATATCTACCAGATTACGACATTTCGGGATTTAACAATAATTCACATCTCTAATAGGTCGAACAACTGCATACATTTTTTACATATTACAACTTATTCAGAATACAAGCATCCGAGAACATCTCTACCATATATAACTCTATCATATTACAGGTCTACGAGACAATAACTCTACCACAATGTCGTTGTACTTTCTAAGTAATATATCATTGGGCCAACTAATTATTTGTTTCCAATTAATGATTTCATACATTTCATGTGAATGACAGAAAAGATAGTAACAGAATCTTTGCTGTATTGAATCACATATTTATGTTCACTGCTCATTTGTGGAAATTCTGTCTGTATGTATCATACCGAAGCATAATAACTTTCATATTAGCTTGCAGTAAAAAAAAAGAACTACTATCAATGAACTTGAGCAATTTTTAATAAGAACTATACTATAAATATTCACACCAGATGTCGGATTTAAAATTTGTATAAACAAAATAGATTTGAGGTTATTCACACTCATGAAGTTGAGACTATAAACACTCATAAACGCATCGTGTCATATTACTTTTTATCACTCGCATGGCATTGTATAAGAATTCCAAAGTCGCCGGAGGTTTAATATACACCATAAGATTTGAAACTTTTCATTTACGAATAACTGAAATATTAATCCGAGTTGTCAAACTATAGCAATGCCAACAATAACACCACCAAAACGAGAGTGAGATGTGAAGAGGAGATGCCAACGTTACCGCGCGCGCCTCCTCGCGAGTGCTTCTCGTAGCTTGAACTCGAATTTAAAAACGCAATCGTAACAAACTACAGCGGAAAACGTAGATTGCAAATAATGTACGAAATTCTCAAATTTCTATTTGTGAAGTATAGTTCGTCACTATACTTCAGTGAATTCACGATAAAAACTTCACGCCAGAACAAATGTGACGAGAAAGTCGCGTATTGCGAATACACCAGTAGCAACATTTCTTAGCTTCTTTTTTTCGTTATCTTAAGGGGATGCTGGAGTAGATTTTTTTTACCGATTTTGGTTGGTAAAAATAGGCGATTTTGCAGTATACACTATTCATCGAAAATATGCTATAAATATACGTTAAATTTTGCAGGGATGTAATAAAAACATTCATGCTTGGGTGTCCGGTCGAATTACTGTTCAAAACTTACAAGAAATGTAAGAAATTGTATATTACTGAACCTCTCAAAAACCAATATGGCTGCTCGAAATGTCAACAGGTCCTTTGAGGTAAGGTATAAACGTTTCTGGAACTCAGATGTGTTAAATCAGACCGGACACCCATTGTTTGATTATTCCTGAATCTTTCAAAACCGTCGGAATGTCGATTACCCAAACCAAATCCACGAATAGTGTATACTACGATTGCAAAGACTGTTTGCTTTTCGCACAGGCTCAGAGCTGGTAAAGAGCATGAATATAGTTCCGTCATTAGGAGACAAGTGGCGCTGTTTACTTTTGGCAAAAGCTCCGAGCTTCTGCAATGCGACCGTAGTATACACTATATATGGATTTGACTTGTGTAGTTAACATTCTGATGGTTTTGGAATATTTAGAAATCATCACAGAATTGACGTCCGGTCTGATTTTACATATCTAATTTCCAAAAACAATTATATCTTACAGCAAATGTCTGTTGACATATGGTGTGCGGCCATTTTGCTTTCGGTATCTTTTGCGCCACCTGTGTCCTAATCGGGAAACTTACCGACCAAAGTCGGTATCAAAATCTACTCCAGCATCCCCTTAACCACGTCGTTTTTTCCGTGTAAACGAAATTTCTGTAAAGCTAGAATTTTGTAACTTGGGAGGCCTGTTTTGAAAAAGAAAATACAGTTTTAGTTACGACTTCAGCCGGGAATCTGTAAAGCCGAGTGAAATTATCGCACCCCATTTATTCACGAGCGTTATTTATGGCCATTATGGAGAAGCAAATCTGACGTTTATAAAAAGCTGTCGTTTCTAATTAATAAATGGAGTTTCTGTAAAGCTAGAATTTTGTAACTTTGGAGGCCTGTCTTGAAATTCGAACCTTATCATCAGCGCTTTCATTTCTACTTCTATCTCTTCAGTAGCAAGTACTGGCAAACTTTGGTCCTGGAAAATTAACTCAAGGAACGGGAGTGCACGATGCTCTGCCGCGAGCGAGTTCTCGTTTAACGACACTGCTCTTCAGGCCTGTCACCAGCTGTCGCAGTTCTTCGACGACTATAAACTATCTCCTGTTTCTACCTCGTCGTCGTCGTTTCTCTCTATTTCTCTCGCACTCTCGTTTCCTCAGACGTCGTTACATTTCCAGCGACTTTCGGATAATCGAGAAGACGCGAGTACAGAAGATACGAGACTCGAGCCAGACGCCGCATTTGTGAGAAACTATTACGTTCAGAATCGGAGAACTAACGTTCGACATTCGTTACTATATATACGATATACTTTTGGAAACTAGACTTGTCGAGAGTGAAAGCTTAAGACATGTAGAGATTTCCAGTCCGTCTAAGAGATGTCAGGACCCTCAGCTCAATTCATGTGTTTAAAAACTAAAATAGTGGAACCGAACATAAAAGTTAAGGTTTTACGAGCGTAAAATAGTCTTCAGGATTTAATAACAAATATGTCTCTATGAGAAAGCAGAATAGATAAAGACAGCTTCCTTTTCAAGAAAGCAAGAATTACGATTTTCATTTATTTCAAATTCAAAATAAAATCAAAACCTTCAATTAAATTTTCATAATACACGGAGAAAAATCATTTGCTAGCATATTGACAGCAAACTTTATTTGTTGGCCTAGAAAATGTATTTGCTGGCCTAACAAATAATTTTGCTGGCCTAGCAAATCTTTTTGCTGGTCTAGCAAATTTTTTGACAAGCCTAGCAAATAATTTTTGTAAGGTTAAGAAATAAGGTTTTGCTGTCACTATATTCGCAACTAATTTGTTGATGCAGCAAAAGTTTTCTCTCCGTGTATGATCCATATTTTATCGAAAATATTGTTTGAAATATAAGTTTTCTGGATTTACGGTTAGATTAATGCATAATTTTCTACCAGTTTTTAATATAGCAGACGATAAGAATACAGAATAATTTCAATGTATCAATCTCACTTAAACACCGACATTCATATAGTAATATCGGAAATATATTTCAATTTTGATCTGCTATACAAATAGTTAGCCGCACGATTATTTATTCTTGCGGTGATAATACAAAGGATGTTGCAATCTCAAGAAAATATCTGTACAATATTTTTGGAAAGTCGAGAAAATAGAGTCAACAGATTTTTTTGGAGTCATTCGATTTCACGTATCATGTCACATATAAGAAAGTTAAGGACATCATTTAATAGCAATTTCATATTAAACAAGCTGCTAATAAATCATAACTAGGTGGGAAAGTTGTTAGAAAAATATAATTTTAGCCGGAAGTAAATAAACGTTATCGATTTTTTTTAATCTTAGGGAACGGATCTTGTTTCACGAGATAATATCTGAAATTATAGGCATTCATCCTAAATGATTTTTACGCCCATACATATTATCATTACTTCAGGACTATATATCTATTCCTCGCAATTGCCATACGATAATCGAGCGCAATGAGGCAAGAAACTAGGCGATTATCTATGCATTGCCGTCCTTCTATCTCGATTTCTCTCTTCAACCTCGTTCGGGTATCGATCATGGAAAACACAAGATCGATTGCGCTGTAATTACGTTACCGCCGCTATCAGCTTCACTGCAGTCCCTTTGACTCCACTTCCATAATGCCTAATTGAAAAAGTTGCAAGTAAACTCCTCTTTTCCCATTTAATACGAGAAACTTCTCATACTCGTCTTCTGTAATACATAAATAAAAAAGTAGAACCTTGCACATTGCTTCCTCATTATTTTTCGCTTTTTACAAAGCTCCCTCTGTGAGGAAGCAGTATGTTATTCAATTTTGGCTTCCTCATAGAGGAAGCTTTGTAAAAAGCGAAAAATAATGAGGAAGCAATGTGCAAGGTTCTACTTTGCATCTTTTTTTTTTATACCTTGTGTCTCTTTTGCAGAGGTGTTTTATACAGCTATAAATCACCTCTGCAAACACCGTTACATCTAATTTTGATTAGATACAAATTTTTGTCGTACTTTCTCAACTTTTCCGGAAGTTATAGCGAAAATCTACATTTTTTTTAAAATGAAAAATGGTGTAAAATCCGAACGACTTCACCGATCATCACCAAATTTGGTACATGGCATTTCTGAATGTTATTTTTCGTCTGTACAAAATTTCTGTTCATTTGTTGAAATTCGACCTAATTTAGATCAAAATCTATTTTTTTCGAAAAATTCAAAATTCTATAAAATCCGAACCGCTTTATCGATTTCGTCGAAATTCAATACCATACAACATTGAACGTATCTTCAGTTATGAAGAACTATTTAGCCAAATCGGCGAACTTTTACGAAAGTTAGAGCGACCACGCCCTTTTTTCAACAAATTAAAATCAACATAAAATCTTAATGACTTCACATATTTTGGCAAAAATCACAACATTCAAAGAGGGGCAGCTACTCTACTTGCGTGCCAAATTTGAGCCGGATCGCTCGATCGGTTACCGAGTGAGAGGAGATTGAATTTTCGAAGCCCAGCACACACACACACACACACACACACACACACACACACACACACACACACACACATACATACATACATACGGACATTTTTTCTAAACCACTTTTCTCGACGTTTTAGGTGATTCTAAGCATACTGACATGAAAATCTCAAAAAAAAAAATTTCATGAAAACAAAGCTTCCTCTATGAGGAAGCAAAAACCTAAAATATATTTCTTTCTCATTATTTTTCACCTTTCACAAAGCCTTTCCTATCCTTGTAAAAGGTAATCAGAAATGTGCTAATTTCTTTTTCGTGTCTTTCAGAAACCTTATAGAATTAAATAACAAAATTACGACCAACAAAAATTTAAATCGACGTTTCGGACACATTATTATGACTTCAAAGTCTCGGATTTAGCGTTTTTTGGACACTTCCGTTAGTTAGTCATTTTTTGTTTCGAGTTACTCCGAGAATCTAGGAGAGAATTTAGTCAAGAATTTAGTCACTCTAGAATTTTAGCTACACCGAGACTTGAACGACTCAAAGACTTAGCATAATGAAGCAAGAAATTCGATGAGTATCCGATCGGGAATCGATTATGGTAGATGCAAAATCGATTGGGCTGTAATTACACTACCGCCGCCATAAACTTCCCGTCCTTTCCCTCCATTTTCATAATGCCTAATTGCGAAAATTGCACATACACTTCTCTGCCCGAATTAAGAGGTGGAAATTCTCATACTTGTCGTCCGAACAGCAAGAGCATATGGCTTCCACATTACTTTTCACCTTTCAGAAAGCTGCTTCTATGCGGAGGAACGATAATAATTTTTCGACTCCTAATAGAGGAAGCTGTGTGAAAAAAATATTTACGTTCTTATTTGAAAACAAAAGACTATCGTAATTTAAGTGGGCAGAAATGTAAGGTAACGCTTCCGAGAATTTCAGTATTATGAAAATAAAATCTCAAAGTTAAAAAATAATAATAGCATTAGTTTATGTATGAAGCAGAGTTGTAAATGCCTAATACTTATAGAAATAATGATGATGATACGATCAGCTCTATAATTATGATTTTATAATAATAACATGTAGCAATTGTAATACGATGATTGAACTTTGGAATGGCTGCAAAAATTATTATTTTTCAATAAAAATTCACGGTAATCCTGTTGAAAAAATGGAAAAAAATAAGTAATGCATTACTTATTTCTTCCATTTTTCCACTATTTCTTGCAATATTAAAGCGAAAATTAGTAGTTTTTTCAGCTATTTAAATGTTTACACTCTATTTTATAATCACTGCATATTATTATTATGAAATCATAATTACAAAACAAATTGTACTGTAAACTATATTTCATGAATTAATGGAGATTTACAACTCTGGTATGAAGTAGCAGAAAAATTGAAATATTGTAGCCAATAATAAGGATTTTTAAAAAAGTTCAATACAAATTTAAGATGTTTAAAATGGAAGTAAAAAATTATTAGCGATAAATAATTAGGTCCCTATTTCTATTTCATTCCTTATAAGTGACTATTTATTGCTAGTTACTCATGGGAATTAATTAGAAAAATTAAATAATAAGTGCCTGGAATTATGCAAATTAAACACAAAAGTTTCATCAACTTCCGTTCTGTAATTAGAAAATCATTAAGTTCTTCCTACCATTTGAGAAATCCCTAATATTTATATCGGTGCCGTCGCAAAGTGAAAGATAATTAGCTTGGGTTATAAATGAAAGTGAGGAGTTATGATATTCGCGTGGCACGTATGAGCTGTGGATTCCTATAGTCTAGTTAGCTGTAATACGTACACGTGTTAGAGGAGAACGTAAGTCAGGCGCCGTATGCAGTACAGCGGCGCAACTTCATGGTCTCTTCTGCCTCTTGCTCGTCGATCTTGCGCGGAAAAAGGGAACAAGTTCCATTCGCTACCACACGATGGGCACGGCTCGTGGGAAAGGAGCTAGCGACGGTATATCCCGTGTTGCTCTGTTACTGCTGATCCGCATATACTCTTTGGCAACATGTTGTCCCTGACTTCTCAGAGAGGGTCCTAAGATTAAAACATCCACTTAAACTATACGTTGAAATGAAGGCAACACATATTGAAACTAAATTTTTTTCATTTTTACTACATGAAGATTGCCAGTCGTTTATTGATATTCATTTCGCAATTATTTCACTCGAACCGGATTCATATCCTAAGAAAAACGAGTCCTGAAAATTTTAATGAAGATACTTTTAGATATCCAGTTTTTCGATAAAAAATGGTTTCCTCATATACGTGTATATTATTCATATAGTTTACAGTATATGTCTCTGTGAATATCAAATTATACAAATACTGGGGGTAACTTCAGCATCGTAGTGACACTACGGCGCTTTAAACACGCCGTGGCCTTAGCCGCCTCGTGACTTTAGCCACTCTCTGACTTTTGCTAATCCGTGACTTGCTAATCCGTGACTTTGGCCACTCCGTGGCGTTAGCCAGTCCGTGAGTTTCGCCACTCTGTGGGATTAGTCACTACGTGAGTTTAGCCACTCCGTGCCCTTAGCCACTCCGTCAGTTTAGCCACTACGTAAGTTTAGCCACTCCGTGAGGTTAGCCACTCCGTGAGATTGCCGCCCGTGAGTTTAGCCACACCGTGAGATTAAAGGCTCCGTGAGTTTGGCGTCTCCGTCAGATTAGCCGCCCGTGCTTTTAGCCACTCCGTAAGATTAACGGCCCCGTGAGTTTGGCTACTCCGTGACTTTAGCAACTTCGTTACTTTAGCAAATTCATGACTTCAGCAACTTCATGACTTTAGCAACTTCGTTACTTTAGCAACTTGATGACTTTAGCAACTTCATGACTTTAGCAACTTCATGACTTTATCAACTTCATGATTTCAGCAACTTCGTGACTTTAGCAACTTCGTGATTTTAGCAACTTCATGACTTTAGCAACTTCATGACTTTAGCAACTTCATGACTTTAGCAACTTCATGACTTTGGCAACTTCATAACTTTAGCAACTTCGTGACTTTAACTACACCGTGACTTTAGCCACTCCAGCACTTTAGACACTACATTACTGTAGCCTCTCTGCTAGTTTAAACATCACGTTACTTTAGCCACTTCGGCACTTTAGACACCACGTTACTTTAGCCACTTCAACACGTTAGACACCTCGGATCTTTAGTCACTCTGGGTTGTTGGCAACTGCGGTATTTGATTCTCGGGTATTTGAGCATTCCGGAGATTTAGCCACTTCGGTACTATAACCTTGTCAGAACTTCAATGGCTCCGGGATTATAGTCACTACTTGATTACACTCATATTCGAGCTTTGGGAGCATTTTCGCCATTTCTTAATTTTACACCGCTCCAGGATATTGTACGAAACTAACATATTATTCTTTAGTTACATTATTCAGAGATATTCTATCTTCAACAATCTTATGATCGCTCGCTTTTTATAATGCTTCACATTTCTTCGAGCTGAATCTTTTTTTTTAGAACATTTTCATTAGTCCGATCCCTCAGTGAAATTATCGTGATGCAAGACGTAATGTATTATATTTAAGTAAAGATAGACTACTAAGACATTTCCAGACCAGAGAAACTTCTTGTAAAAGTCTGGTCTCTATCATGAAATGATGAGAAAAACATCACATCTATCTTTACAAGCAATCCAGACTTCCAAATACGTATGCACGTCGATGTACGAATATAACGAAGCCAAAGATTAACGACATCGTTCGTATTCGCTGTATCGATACATCTCCGACGAACTAAATTCTTAGTGACTCCAAAGACGATGTGCACTGATGTACACGAGCTCTGCTGCTGCCCCCTTCATACTTGCATCGTTTCCAAGGTGCAAATCGAGATCAGCTATCTTAGTCGGATGCACGTATACGTAAGAATTTGCACTTTTACTCGCCAGCACATCAGTACTGCACAACTCGCTTCGCTGTATAGCTTAGTTGGGATATAGCATTGCTCACTGGCGCGCGTGCCAATTAAAAGTTTCACCAGTAATACAGTCGTCGTCGGCGTCTTCGTCGTCTTCGTCGTCGCCGTCGTCGTCGTCGTCGTTATCCTCATTGAGAGCTATATTCTAGTCACCGTTCGCACTTCTCGTGCCATCACTTTAGGATTACATTAAATATTATCTTTGTTGCAAATTATATGGACGAAGCCAACAATATTATTTTGAATGAATTTCATAAGTCTTCGAAATTTTAAATAAAAACCATTTGTGAATTGGTCTGAAATATTAAGCGTAAGCTCAAATTCGATATCAAACAACATTGGATACATCTGCTCTTATTGAGAACTATTCAGTAAAATATACTACATTTTACGAAAGTTAGAGCGACCACGCCCTTTTTTCACAAAATTAAGAAAGACAAAATCGAAATTTGTGTATACAATTTGTCAAAAACTACAACAATTAAAGAGGAGATAGTGCTTCACTTGTGTACCAAATTTCAACTCGATAGATACAACCATTCTTCGGTAATAGGCAATTGAATTTTCGAAGCCCTGCACACACACACACTCATACGCACACTCATATTTTTTCTAAACCACTTTTCTCGACGTTTTGGACCATTCTGAGTGTCCTGACGTAAAAATGTCGAATTTTTTTTTTTTTTTTTTTTCTTGACAACAAAGCTACTTTATGAGGATGCACAATCTCAATTGTCGATTTTATTGCAAGTGGCTAAATAAAATAATAATTTATCAGAAAACAATAAGTTCTCGGAAAGAAAATATTAATGTCTATCACGATTAAATAACTTAATCGATCTCAAAAATGATCTTTAATATCGCTTATCTAAAATTATTATTATTATTGTTATTTTTTTTCATCAAAAATAATATAAATTAGTTTGATGAAAATTGTAAATGCAATATTGCACAGCTGTTGTCATATCATCAAGCGAGATGAACGATAATTGAAAATGGAATGGAAATCCTATCACGGAAGCATGCTCGTTTGCATCACCTAGTTGCGTGCCAACTCACGCATTTTCTATGGCATGGTTTTTCATTCTCGTCTTTCTATAATACTGGCTAAACATCTTGCAATCGATTGCGCTGAATCTCGATTATGTTCGCAACATCGCACGGAGAAAACTCGCGTACAAGTGGAGATGAGCATTAAGTCTTGTTCACACTTGAAAGAGCATTTCACTTACAAGGAATATCACATTGATGAAACTCAACTATGTTATAGCGCTTGAAAAACTATCCCGCGTAGAAAAAAAGAATCTGGCCGAGATTCTCGCTGAGATTCTTAAGAAGATTCTAGCCGCGAGTCTAGAATTCGCAGAATCTTCGCAGAATAGAGAATATTCGCAGCGAGAATCACGGTTGCGCGCCGGACCGAGATTCTTTTTAATTTAAATCTATCTGAGAATCTTGCTGAGATTCTAAAGAATCTCGGCCAGCTTCATACCGAGATTCTTTAGTGGGTAGTTGAAAATAAAAAGAATCTTCATCAGAATCTCGCCCAGCTTTTTACCGAGATTCTTTAGGGGTTCGCCGAAAATAAAAAGAATCTCTATCAGAATCTCGCCAGCTTCTTAGCGGGATTCTTCTCATTTTCATTTTCATTGAAAATGAACAGAATCTATATAAAAAAGATCTTTACGAATATTTTAATATTGCTAACACTAATTTGTTAGTACATCAACGAAGGTTCAACCCCTCGTGTGTAGTCGAAACTCAGAAAAGCTTTCCAGTCTTATATATACGCTGGGGCTTCAAGTCACTTGCGAGAAACGCTTCATTCCTTCGCCATCTAGCGAAGTCCACCAGTGTTTCGTATGATGTCACTAGGTGGTGAACGGACGGAGCGGTTGTCGCAAGTGGTTTGAAGCCTCAGCGTATATATAAGACTGGAAAGCTTTTCTGAGTTCGACTACACACGAGGGGTTGAACCTTCGTTGATGTACTAACTAATTAGTGTTAGCAGTCCTTCAATATTCGTAAAGATCTTTTTTGATATAGATTCATTTCATTTTCAATAAAAATGAAAAGAATTTCGCTGGGCGAGGTTCTGTAGAATCTCAGCGAGATTCTGATAGAGATTCTTTTTATTTCCAGCTACTCACTAAAGAATCTCAGTAAGAAGCTGGCAGAGATTCTCTAGAATCTCGGTGGGATTTTGATAGAGATTCTTTTTATTTTCGGCGAATTAACACTAACGAATCTCGCTAAGAAGCTGACCGAGATTCTCTAGAATCTCGGCGAGATTCTCAGATAGAGTTTAAAAGAATCTCGGTTCGGACCGGCACTGGTGGTTGTGCGGTCGGTGTGCGGCTCTGGCGGTCCCCCGAGTTAAGCAGCATTCTTTGCGGTCATAACTTGGATGGGTGACCGTTTAGCGGTGTTTACACTTAAGTAAGTTACTTTCGTGAATACACCGGGAAATCAGAAGAATATACGGCGGTCTGTACCGGTACGGGTTTTCCGCAGTTTCCCCGTGCCCATGGCAAATGCGGTACAGTGTAGCTAAAGTCGGCTGCGGACGGATTGGAAAGTTAGGTTAGCTTAGTAAAGTGCGGGTAGGGAGTGATAGAAGTAAGGGTGGAAAGGGCGGTAAAAGGCGATTGAAGCCATACCATGGAAAGAAAGAAAAAAAAAAAAAAAAGAATTTCGGTTCGGCGCGCAACCGTGATTCTCGCCGAGATTCTCGCTGAGATTCTTAGGAATCTCGCTGAGAATCTCAGCGAGAATCTCGGTCAGATTCTTTTTTTTCTACGCAGGATGAGATACATATTTTTTTAATCTGCGGAAAAACGGTTTTAAGGAATGGAATTAACCCCGAAAGTTCAGCAAGAACTTCAAAAGGCGATGATACAGTTTCACCGAGAAGATTTCAATGAAACAATAACTAAAATGTTTCTCATCAAGAGTAATGAAAAGTCCACCTTGACATAAAAAAAAATTGTCCCTTTTGGTATTAAACCAATCTCCGATTTTTCTTTTACTCAACTTATTGAAAGTACTTACCATTGGAATTGGATGAAACACGTATCATTTGAAAGGGGAAGTAAAACTACAGTTTACGCATTTTTGCTTTTTAGCGGAGAAATACGTTTAAGGGGGTAAACATATCAATGTATGAATTTCCGTATAGAACCGCTTCATGCGCAATTTTCAATTGAATATTAATTTAAAATGATCTCGTTAGAGAAAGTCAACAAGTTGTAAGAGAAAATTGACGTATTACCCGTAATTAAGGGGGTAGACTGTCGACTCAAATTGTTCTCTTTTCAGAGCTATTAACAATTTGACATGTAACTTCAATGAAACTTACATAATATGAAGGACGTCAGCGAAATATTTTCAGATTAACCAAGAGTAAATTCTTCAAAGAGTAAATTTTGCTTTGGTTCGGTAGAATTGCATAGATTAAACTGAATTAGGTTAGTTGGGCTAAGTAACTTAATGCAACATTTATTTAAGACTTTCTGTCATTATTGTTATCCAAAATCAGTATTTTTGTTATGTCTGACAACATTTAAAAAATAAATTTTCTCTTGTTGTGGAGTATTACAATTTTTATAAAATAAAAATGTTGTATACAATAAATTGGATTGTATTAACAAAAAACAAGTATGTCTCAATTCCTCGATCATTGTATTAAGAAACTTCTCGCCGAGGTAGCGTTATTAATGAAAAGAGCAAGGCCAATCAATTAACATATTCTGAATAACTTTTGAGAATCATCCGTAGTGATTAATTCCTTCCGTTCTCAAACCAAGTAAAGATCAAGGTCTTTCATAGTTTCGTTTCATTGAGAGAATTTACGCATCAGGAAAACGCCCAGTTTACTTCAGACCTTACATAGTCCTGCAATACTATTTGTGTCGACTGAGACAGTGATGACCATTCTAGGAACACTTGTTCGGCAACGCCTCCAGTCGTTACTTCTCACTGAGTATACACTTCGTGTGAAAAAAAAAACTATCAGCGCCACCCTCTTCTGTTTCTATTACCGCTATTTTGTCTTTCACACGCAGTCGCTTTGTTCCCACTGCTGGCCAAGGAAACAAACTCGTACACGTTGGTTATTACCACGCGTATGATGGTATACGTCTTCTTTATGGATACGCAACAATGTCACATATTCTTTGCTATTATTACTATACAAGTCAACAGTAGGACACAAAAAAAAATTATGAAACATCGCGATAAGCTATCTGGCTCATTTCTACAGTAGAACCTCACATAGTTTACATAGACGAATCAAGAAAGTATTACAAAACCTTTTTTTACGAAATTATTAGGGATAGCACCAACGAGTTCGATTAGCTCGCACTCTTTTGAGTTATTTTCGTTACTCTTGTCATTCAATAACATGTTTGTATCATTACAATCCTCAACGATATTGTGCACTTTTTGGTTATCTTGTCTGACTAAATAATTGTAATTAAAATTTGGCACGCTGTACCTCCCTTAATTTTCATCGTACGAGGATCCGCAGACCTGCTTTTTGTTGATCTTAAAATTATGTACGAGCGGCATTTTTTTCAGATTTTTTTATCGAACTTATTTTCGACATTACAAGCAATGAAGGGGAAAAAATTGGCATGCTATATTTTAAATGTTTCTCCATTCGAGATGTGCCCATTTTTGCCTGTGAGTGGATCGCATTAAGCGCTTCACACTTTGATAATTAAAAATTCTATTTTTTATTTTTGTGAATGAATTTCGAGGCATTTATATAGCGATCTTGTTTAAGATATTCGAGACGCAAATTTTTTCGTCGGTAATTTTCAATCGGTATTGTGGAATGGCAATTCTGTTGAGTTAAAAAATTTATTCATGAATTCTGAAAATGGTTTTTAAGAGCTGTTTTGGATATGATATAATGGTATGTGACCTTGTTGCTATTCGCTTAGCGATGTTTTGTAATGTTGTTTTGATTCCGTCAAATTAATGATCAATAAACTCTCCAATCCTTGGTGTTGATATTTTAGCTCTGAGAAGTGTCACAATCACAAATCTTCCTTATAAAAAATGAACTGTCAATTTGTGAAACTATGCTACCTTTATTTTAGTGCCATTTACTTCATTATCATGATGCGAGTTTATGTAATTGAGGCGGATACCGGTTCGCCTCGATCGTAGAACCTGTTTCACGCGTTTATTTAATAGATTAACTATAATTAAAATAACCGTAATAAAGTGATGATAATTTACGAAATTGCCCTTTTGATTTCAGGTATGTAGCTGTTACGGATTCCACTTTCGCTGTGATAAGACAACTAAAAGCATCATACATCTCAGTACGTATATGTTATCCGAACATCTTAATTGTAAAAAAAATAGTACTTTACGATACTAATGCGATTATGACCCAGTTCCTCGTACGAGTTTCGTATACAGCTTTACGTCACTAGTGCAAGAAGTGCGACTTCTCATTTGAATCAAGCGTTAGTGTTGACCCTACAGCCGAAGGAGCGCACTGAGAAAAGAGTTCATTCACTACAACAAAATATATTTAGTTGAGCTGTTTCTTAAAATATTTGTTAACAGTTACCAAATTTATTAAGAGCAAATAAAAATGAGTGTTCTCATAACAAAGTCTTATTCTGACGGCAATTCCGTCAAATGAACGATTTGCTTATGCAATTTTTTTGACATAAGTCGTTCGATATTTGTTGTAAATAAAGAACGATTTAGGACAACAAGATTAAAAATAGTTTGGGCAACTTCGGATTTGTTAATAGTTAATAAATCATTATTTGCCGCTACGCAGATTTTTTAATAGTTAACAAATCATTATTTGCCGCTACGCAGATTTTTTAATAGTTAACAAATCATTATTTGCCGCTACGCAGATTTTTTAATAGTTAACAAATCATTACTTGCCGCTACGCAGATTTGTTAATGTTGTTTGGGGTGACTGTTATGTTTGTTTACAACCGTCGATCCTCAGAGGATGAGTTCGTTCTCGACTCAATCACGCCACAGCCGTAGTTTGGCAGTGCGAGCGAAACAGTGCATAACACGACCTCCTCATTTCGAGGGGCTTGCACGACGAATTGGAAAAAGCCTTCGAACGTAAGTACAAAAATAATGTACTAATAAATAGGTTACGAGCACATTCAAGTAAGAAAATTTAACGTTGCCACGTTACAATTGCAGCTTATATATCGTCTTTTGAGCGAGATGGGTATTGCCGATTCAATCGATATCAGACGTATCATCGGAGAACTACTAACCGAAAACGTCGAGTACGTCAATTTTCCTGTTATTGACTCCCCAAGTTTCGAAGTAACATCGGGCTTCGAGTAAACGGTATTACGCATAAACCAAAGTGTAATCTTTACATAAGAAACAATGATAGGAATGACCCTGTTAATGTAATTATAACCGACATTTATTTTGTTATAACGGAATCGCAAAAAATATTTATTTATTTATAAGAAATGCATAACGATAGGGTATAATAACCATTTAAAATGTATAATAAATATATCTCCCATTAAATATACGTTTATGTGTTTGTAGTTTTACCTTCACTGGAACCAATCCGATCGGACAGTACATCTAACTAAATGTACCGTTCTGTCAAGCTATGCATTAATTGATTTAAATTATTATAATGGTAGCTGCTAATAAGCATTGTTTAAATTAAAAACCAATGCAATATTGAGTCAACTTAATGTTCTGTGGACACCAATAAAGGAAATATTAATTCAAATATAAATTTATTAACTATTAAGAAATCATTATTTGGGCCAATTTATTAGTTCAAATATACGTTTATTAAATGTTAATAAATCACTATTTGTGCCAATTAAAAGGGTCAAATAAGCGATTTGTTAATTATAACAAAATATTCATTTCGCCATATTTAACATTATGATTTGTTAATAGTTAACAAATTCTAGTACCCACAAATAAACTCTTTTCTCAGGGCGACACCGTGCGCGCGGCCTGGGTAGATTCGACCCAGGTGTGACCATAATCGAAATATTCACAGAATCGTGATCAACCGGGGGCAACCCCCGAGTGCCACATTTCATCGGATTCAAATAAGTTTTTGCATTTTAGGTCGACCATTTTGAATCCGCCCCGCGTAGTAAAAAAGAATCTTGTGAAGAATCTTACAAAAAGTCTTGAAAGAATCTTTGAAAGAATCTTTAAAGGAATCTTGAAAAGAATCACGTATAGGATGCAGAGCAAAATTCTTTCCAGGATTCTTTTCAAGATTCTTTCTATCCGAAAGCGTTCTGAGAATCTTTCAAAGAATCTTCGAAAGAATCTTGAAAAGCATCTTTAAGAGAATCGTGAAAAGATTCCGTCCATTAAACAGAAAAATCGTTGAAAGAATCATAATGAAATTTTTCAGAGAAATCGACCGAAACCTGTTGTTGCTTTCCCTTGGTGTCGAGAAGGTATATTTCGGTACGTCAACGAAGGGTAAACCCCTCATGTATAGTCGAACTCAGGACAGCTTTGCAGTCTTATATACGTTCAGGCTTCAAGTCACTTGCGAGAAACGCTTCAATCGCTCGCCATCTAGCGGAGTATTGAATGTCAGTGTTTCGTACGATGCCACTAGATCTAAAAAAAATAGTAGAAACTATGAAAAACAAAAGCAGATTTACTTAACTTCCGCTTGCGCGTTTTTCTATCTTGAAAAACTCCTGAACTTGTTAAATCTGCTCGATTCAATTCTTCCTGAGAGTATTATCGGTGGAATAAAGATTTTCCTGCAAGCATTGAACGGTTCGGACTAAAATTTCGTTTTTAAAAGCTCCAAGATATTTGCAAAAAAGGTAAATAACAAAAATACTCGAAAGAATGAACAATGAAAGAAAATTCATGGTTTATCGAAGATTCCATAGGACACGTTTAAATTATGTTTATGAAAATTGCTTTCCGGACTCAAAAAATCTGTCGCAATGAGGTGTTCGGTACATTCAAAAATATCAATATCTAGGAGGAGAATGGCACATTATTGCTGTTAGTTAATGACGAAACGTAATTCAAACATGCCGAGCTTTGCTGCGAAAAAAAACTTGCTGCCGTTGAACAATCTTTTTCATGTTTTTTAGAACTTATCACACAGATTCAGTTTTTCTGAGCAAAATAATTATTAAATTTTAATACGCATTAGAAAAACCATTTTCCGCATTCGTGAAGTTCTCCTAGATAGTTTTCATCAATATTTCCAAGACACCACGATTTTTATTTTATAATTTCAAGCGTCAAACATCGAATTTTCTATCACGCCATCATTTGTTTCACGCTGCCTTGGAACCGTGAGTAAGCCGAGGCAAGCAGTGATCGTCTTTTATATATAAGCTATATCGAAGTACAACGAAGTTGCGACGTCTGGGCACTGTCGCTGTGACGTCCCGGCGACAGCTCTGTGATTGGCCCACGCTGATTACTAATAACTAAAAAACTATTTGTCGTGTGACATTTTCGCAAAGTGTGATTTACTCGTGTGATTTTTCTACATTTTTGAGTTATAATCCGATCATGCCGACTATTTATACCCTGTATATTCGTGTTGAAAAAACACATGTAAATATATTTGCTGTTGGTGGGAATCGAACCTGGATTCTCTGGGTGACTGCCGGGTGCCTTAGCGCACTCGGCCATTGACATCTTAGAAGATTTTTATTTTTATTGTCTATTCGAAGTATACTAAAATGAAAACGCATCAAGACTACATTCATTTAGATGGTTGCAACCAAAATATATACAATATTAACACCGTGGGGCGTTCACCTATCAAAGTACTGATCCTTGCGGGATTCCAAAAAATTCATCCGTGGTGCTCTCACTCATCCAACTACTGACCTACGAGGAACTTAGAAATATTTCTTATCATTTTGTATGACTTTTTATTTTTTTATTTTTTTTTAATAAACGAAATTCTTCAGTTGTCGCGAAGAACTCAATTTTTGAAATATGTGCGTGCGAAGTTGGCCTTCTCGTGCCCGCGTAGCGTGCGCGAAGTGCTCGATTCTCACATGTTGTGGGGGAATTTATTCGCACACACCGAATCGTGCGCGAATAAGATCTAGCCATGTGCGAATAAGATCTAAGCAGATTTCCCATACGATTGAAGAACACATTCATTCAGGTTGGGCATTCACTTGTTTAACTAACTTCATCGCTGACAACGAATAGCACGCTGACAGGGAGAAGACGAACTTCGCACGCTCATATTTAAAAAAAGTTTTAAATAAGTGATGGAAATGAATAGTGACTGTGAAAATGATGTACCGCTGGAAATCCTCGAAGCGGCAAGAGACGTATCCCTAAATCTACTTCCAGAAAAATTGAAAAGGCAATATACCGGAGTTTATGATGAGTTCACGAAATGGCGTGTACCAAAAAAACAACTTCGTTCTCCGAAGAAGTTCTTCTCGTTTATTTCAATCAACTCTACTAAGCAACTACAGCCATCGACTCTATGGGCCCGATAATCGATGTTGAGAGCTACTATCAAGACCTACAATAATATTGATATCAGCTTGTACGGAAAATTGGCAGTTTTTTTAAAAGAAACAATCTTCGGGTTACAAGGCAAAAAAATCCAAAGATTTTACACCAGCGGAAGTGTCCAAGTATTGCAATGAAGTATAAATAACACCATGCTGTTAATAAAAATTCCGAAAACGAAAACCGGCATCCAACGGTCATTTATGGTGGTTGGAGAATTTTACAAAATTTGCAAAAAGTACATGGAGCTGCGACCTAAGAATTCCACAAACAATCGTTTTTTTCTGAATTTCCAAAACGGAAAGTGTACACAGCAGGCGGTTGGCATAAACAAATTTGGCGGCATGCGAAAACAAATCGCCACTTTTTTGAGTTTGCCAACTCCAGAGTTATACACTAGTCATAGTTTTCGTCGAACTTCAGCAACTCTACTCGTTGATGCTGGAGCGGACATCATCACATTGAAGCGTCATGGTGGATGGAAATCCAACACTGTAGCTGAAGAACAAGATGGAAATCGGTGAACAAATAACGAGCTCAATGTCTCTGCAAGCATCAACTTCGACGGGACAAACCGAATCAGCAACACCAGCACCAAAACGATTGAAACAGACTCACGAAGAGGACGTTCATCCATCCGCATCAACATCGTCGAGTTATTTCAAGGGAAACGAAACTACTTCGTTTCAATTTAGTAATTGTTCCGTGACAATCCAGATAACCGGCAAACGGACATAACAAAAAATAAATTTTATAAAAACATAGAGATGAACTATGCTTGTTATAAAAATCCAAATATATTAATTATTTTCGTTATTATAGTAGTAGTAGTAAGATGTATTTATTGAAATACTATATTTGTGTGGAATGTACTGACGTTTATTTTGATGCAGTATAAAAAAGTATATTTGTTCCGTGGGGGGGGGGGGGGGGCTTCACCCCCCAACCCCCCACCGGGGCTTCGCCCCTGGACCCCACCAGGGCTTCGCCCCTGGACCCCACCGGGGCTTCGGCCCTGGACCCCACCGGCGCCAGTTTTTATACTCACGTCTTTCAAAAAATAGTATGTGGGACGCGTGCGCGTAGGTGATTCGCGACTCGCTTGGGTGGCAAACTTCACACTCGTCGTGAATAACCTACTTCGCGCACTTGTCACACAATGTACTATTTTTTAATATCTTTGTATCATACATCCTTAGATAATTAATTCATGACGTTTGATTTTTTCCTATGTTCATGGATGCATATACATGAAATATCTTATGAATATGTGCGTTCCTGACGCTCAAATTCGAATTATTCTAGTATGTGCATAGAATGTGTTCTTGACATTCATGCGTGTATATACCTGCATGTATGTAGAATAAATATCCATCGAATACACAGGATATATTTTTCACATTAAGTGGCAGTGATACACCGGTGAAAATTTCTTCGCCCAGTGTTAAACGTCTAAAGGTCTCTTTCGCACATAGCTCTGTCTCTATCGTACTATTTTTCTTTTAATTCTCACAAAAAAACGACTGAATCGATTGTGAGGAGCCAGAAGCTTAGCCCAATTCTACGATACTTCCTCGGATTACCTCAAAATGCAAGCCCAATCTGTGTTTTTTTTTTTAGAGAAAACAGCTTTCGAAATTTTGAGGTGTAGTGGGGGAAGTACCACTGCCTCTTAAGGACCTAAAATGGATATACATCGATAATCTGATGCTATATGGACTAGGTCCAGTCTCCCCTACTTCAATTATCATCTATTCGGACTAACGTAGTCACAGTACTGTACGTTTAGATAACGAAAATAATACCGCGTTATAAATAATATACCTCCATCTACTCTTCATAATCCAATGAAACACAGCTGCATCTGTTGCTTCTGGGGTCGCTAATTTTATTCTCAATTGCTCGATCGAGCGCTCGGAAAATCTAGTGATCTAGCGCGCCCGAGCATCAAAGCAAAACTACATGACGGGCCATAATTCTGGCTGATTAAATATGCATAGGATTTGCGATGGACTGTATGGTGGTGATGCTCCACTGGTGCTGTGGCACGATTTCGTGACACTCGGCGAGTACCTCTGCGTCTGCACACTAGCACTCGTCGCAATGCATCACATCTCGATTCTCGTTGTTTATCCGCTAAACGTACAATAAACAGTGATCACCGGTCGGAGCTCGCGGAAACAACTCCATTGCGGGCACGTTTCCGAACCTCCGCTACTGTTTCAACGTCATCACACCGCCACATTCGCCTTGTTCGTAGTATACGCAGAGAGATTATACATTTCTGCGCGATTCATGTCCCTCTCGCCGCTCTCCGCTTTCGAAATCCTGTACAGCGCATTCTCTATCACGCGCGTGCCTCCTGGTATCAACATACATACTACTCGCGCTCTACCTATAAGGCATTCTCTGTCAATTTTTCCTTTTTTTTAAGGGGATGGAGTTAGACCCAAATTGCTCCTATTTATTGACAGCTATTTCACTTGTTTATCTCCTAATCCTCCCTTAAGGTAGCTATGTCATAGGCAGTAGCATCTATATGACATCGAAGATTTATTATATATTGCATTTTCACTGTGACGAAGATAATACCAAAAATAATCGAGAATTTGTGAAAATTTTTGCAATGAGGTTGACACAATTATTTGCAAGTAAATTATTTTTCATTGCCAATTTGACTTCATTTTTACCACGACATTTTGAAAATCGAATGATAAGCTAGGTTAGGTTACGTCATCTGGCCTGGAATGTACTTTAATATTAGTTTACTTTAAGATATGTCCCGTGTCTTCATTTTTTAATGATACACAAAAATTCGCAAATAATTTTCGAACTCGCGGTACTTTTTATCTTTTCTCTATCTTTAATCTAAGTATGTTAATTCTCGATTGAAAGATTAATTTCGCTAACATTCCCATAAGCGACGTGTATAAAGATCGATTTTCAAGCATTCATTATTTATTCAATTTCTTGGTAAGAACCATCTAAATTTAGGAGAAGTAAAGCTGAATAGCTCAATTACAATAGGCCAAAAGTTCATGAACATCAGTTTGATTTGCCTTTCTGACATAATTGCCTTAATAAGTTGATGAGTAACGAAATTTTATCGAAACTATTGTCATCGTTTTATTCGTGCTGCGATAGGTCAGTGGTGTCGTTAGACACACTGGGATTGGGACCAAGTTTAGGCATTAAAATTTTTTGGTTTTGTCAAATGTAAAATCAGAAAAACAATGTTATTCTTTGCAACCTTGAAACAAAGATTTTTTCGCTCTATGCTAACTGTTTTTAAACAATTTTAAAAAAAGTTTATTATGACGATGATACATGTTAAATATAAACTAAAATAGAATAAACGGTATTGATAATAATGATGGAAAAAAGTAAAGAGCTAAAGCCTATAATGGCTCACTCGAACATCAATTGGTTGGGAACATTTAAAAGCGTTCACGCTGTTTATTTATTTATTATTATTATTATTATTTTTTTTTTTTTAATTTTTTTTTTTTTAAATTCCCATTATAATAAAATTAGAAATGATTGTCTTTTTTCCTTGCTTAAAGGGGCTCTCGTGTCTTGGAGCGAATGACCCTAATCTTAACTGTTGCAAATAAGATATAGGAAATTTATGAATTTTTAAAGTTTGTCACAAAATTATATAATTTAAAAAAACAGCTACATTCTGGCCGGAAATAGTCTTTTTATGTATAATGGAGCCATTTTTATAAATTTTTCGCTTACAGATTAGCTCAGGAAAGTGTGAAGAAGTTTAAAAACTCATAAATATCCTTCAACTCATTGATCATTAACCCGACGAATTTTCTGTACATTTTATATGCAACTCTGCACATCTTATAAAATTTGAAAAGCAATTGTTGGTGGGGCATTGATCGAGAATTAAAAAAAATTATTCTCTTCTAATAATTTGTTTTTTTACTTTACAATGGAAACAATTTACAATGTTGTGAAAACTCATTAAAAATATAAAATTTCCATTTATCGTTTACGATATTTCCTTCATGAATATAAATTATGTAATAAAAATGCAATTTCTTAATGTACAGAAAAAAATCTGAATAAACTTACAGAATGTTTCTCTCAAATAGTAATAAAATCAGATGAACTACAAAAAATATCGAAGAGGATCGGTGAAAAAAAAATTGATTCAATTGACATAGAATGACTCATACATTGGTACCCATATACGAATCCACTGATACACGCATGAAATAATGAAGCTCGAAGCATTCATGCTTCGATTTGTAATTTTTTTGCAAATCATAATATCGTCTGCATGAGTGGGCGTGAATGTATAATTAATTTGTAACCTGCGCTCTGGCCGGATTTTGATTCACTTACGAATCTCGAGAGGCTTCTATACGCCAGCTCCAATCAGCGCCAATTCGAAAAGATCATTCATACGCAGCCATCCTTTACATGTTCCATTGTGTTACTGTAATAACATCACGTATCAGCAGAACTTCACTATCCGCTATAAATAATATAGACACTACTGTCTGGTAATAATACATTCTGCAGTGAAATTATAAAGTAGCAAACTGATAATTATAATAAGAGCAAAATTAATAATTTCTCGACGCCTCGAGTTTCCGTTTTTCACGATTAAATTGCGTGAAAAGTTTTTCGAGGGTAACAGGAGGAAAAGGTTCTGCTACTTACTATACATATATAATTGCAAGAAGACTTTAGTGCTCTTTAAATGAATCCAAAGTTTTACCCGTCCTGACCGCTCGGCTTAAAGAAAACTTTTCGTGTCAAACTTCCTACTCCGATGAACTCGAAATGAAGAAAGTCAACACGGAGAGGCTGCGAGAGATTTCCTAATGTCCCTCCACGGGGCGGAACTGCTAAGTAGGTGGAATCTTCGGTAGTTCGTTCAAAACGATGAGAAAAACATGTATTCGTTGAGCCTCCTTTGACCATTTTCCATTCTCAACTCTCTTTGTTGGTGTGTACCACTTTTAGTAGATTGGCTATCCAGTCTCAAGGAATTATGACTTTTTACGTACAGTTTCAAATGAATTAGCTTATTTGCGAGTGACGTTTATTGTCGGTCCACTGCAACTGATTTCCATTCCAACTTTGAGTATATTTACTGAAGATTCATTATTTTTGATAATCCGGCGTTTGAAGTGGTTGCGCAAAGGCGCAAGGCACTGTAAACACTTCGGTAAAAGCTGTATTATTAGTTAGTGATCAAAAACTAACGAAATAGCAACAACTTTCATTCTAGGGACGATTTTTTAAAATAATGTTTGCGGGTAAGTTCAAATTGGAAGCGTAGGTTTGAACTCAAATTCTAACGTGAGTTTGCATTTAAGTTCAAAATTGAGTTTCAATTTAAATTCAATCTCGAATTTCAACATAAATTGAACTTTGAATATAAAAATTTTATGATCAAACTTGAGTTCCAATTTATAATTGATTTTTGGGATTCATATTATAATATCATATTACCATACAAGTGCGGTAAAACTTTTTTGACGAGTATGAATTTGTAGCACGAGCCGATCACACGAGTTAAGAAAAAGTTTTTCCACCGAGAACTGTATAAAATTTTACATCACAAAGTGTGAGGAGCGCGCGTAAAACGTTACTTATCGCATCAAGTGAAGCAAAGTGAATTGTTTCATTTAAGGGAAGACGTTCTATAATGACGGTTTAACTTTCTGCACTTGGCAAGTATTTTCCGCCCTACTTACACTTTGATATATGTTACTTTCGCTTACAATTACCGGAATTATTAAAGTTTACTATGGATTTCTTTTTATTGTTACCAAAACTCTGAATCCGCGTAAAAGTAATTATGTCAAATTGTGATCATAAATTGACATATCTCAAAAGGTGCCAATTTTGAGACGCGTTAACCCTTTGATGCACGTCGGGATGTTTAACATCCCACCTAGATTATTATCATTTTTAAAATATTTCAACGTTTTCTTTCTCGGTTTTAAATAAAAGTAACTTTTTAAAAATAAGAATGTATGCATCAAAGGGTTAAGACGAAATATCTTAGAAAAGTTCTAAACGATTTTGAGATTGATTTGATACCCAGTTTTTAATGTACTTTTTAATGTACTCTATTAACAATGTATTGAAATCTATATTTACAACTTATCGTATAACTTATTAAAACGTATGAACAAATGTTCACAAAAACGTCACAAAAGTCCTTTCAAAATAAATTTAAAAAAATAACAAACATATCAAACAGCCCTCAAATTAGTCAAACCGTAAGATTTACGATCCACCATAAAATCGTCTTCAAAAGTTATTAAAATCAATTCACAAATTGTGCTTGAATTAGTCAGTAAACATGATATCAAATCGATCTCAAAATCGCTTTAAAATTTTCGTCTTAACGCATCTCAAAAATGTCATTTTTTGACATGTCGATTTGTGATCTCAATTTGACATCATTATTTTTACACGAGAAGTCTCAATGTCAGTCTGAGAAAAAGGATTTTTCCAAGATTCGACAGAGTGTTTCCAAGATCGGAGCGATTTTTCCAAATCTCTTACAAAAACTCGTTGTGGGAATGCATTTTTCTGCGAGGGAGGGAGTTGCAGCTCTGAATCTGTATTCTTTTTCCCATTGAGCGCTATTGTACAAATATTGCGGTAACCATATAGCCGGTATTTGCTCGGAAGGGGAACTGAATGCCAGACCCATGTACACTATCTAGAAACCGGAACGGTGCGGGGTCAGGGAGGCGACCACGAGCAAGTTTGACGAGCATCTCATCGACGAATGCATGGAGAGGCTTCGCGCGTCGGTGGCCGACGTTCCGGCGCACAGTAGCCACGAGGATACCAGTTGTCGAGGAGTTCATCTCCTCTCCTTCCACACCAGCACCGTCACTCTGCACCCCAGAGAATTTCAACCCTCATCCTCCAACGTTCTGTCCTCACACTGTTCCCTACTTCTTGTTCTACCTTTCCTCATGACCCGCGTAAGACCCTAATTAACCGTACGTCACTCGTTGACGACACCAACGTGAAACACCAACGAGGTATCATCAACCTTCCGCAACACAAGGACCATGCAAACTGTTAACCTGCCACCGGCTGAGAAAAAAAAAAGGCTGTTTATGCTGGTAACAGACAACACGTGCCTCATCTTTCTCACTTCTAGACGAGGAGCATGTAGAAGGATCTTGAAGCACAGAGCGACGAGATCCCCTCTTCCACTGAATTCTTGTTCCTTACGCTGCACTTCATAGCGCAGCTGACTTGTCGGCCCTGCTATGTTTTCCAACTTTGAGACTCTGGAATCTCACTCTCCGTTTCGTAATCTTCTCTTGGCAAAGCTCATGAGCGCGAACATGTGCTTCAAGTTGAGTGGGAGCTTTTGCTTACCTACAGACGCAGGGCAACAGGCTGTGGGACTAGCATTGTAGTGGTTAACATCATATTAGCCCACTTGCACTTGCTGCACTGGTACTTTATTACATAGCCGATTATTGCTCTGCCTTAGGGGTGGTCCCTAGTTTCAGTTGCTCTGTTTTTATTGATGGAAACAGCTATTACATAAATATGTGTTCGTAGTAGAGATGTTAGCGGTAGTTTTATCATATGTTTACCGAAAAAAATGGTACGTTACCGCTTTTAAAATTACGACATTCGTCATCAAATCTTATGGTTTCATAGTGATGCAAATTCTCACCAAGATACGGTCAATTTACGAAAATATGGTACGGTAATTTTACCTCAAAAAGTTGTTACCGATAATTTCACAACTATATAGGTTGACTACTTTTTCATCGCTAATCTAATATGTAAATACGAGGATTTTATATATATATTATTATATTTTCTTCTCCGTATTTACGCGATACGAAATTTGTAGAAAAAGTTAATGTAAAGTACGGTATTGTTACGGTTAATTTACCGAAAATAAAAATACCGGTATTTTCACATCTCGAGTACCTAACTTCTTCAAGATGTCAGCTAATTATATGAGGCCTGCATCTATAATCGCATCGCACGACCTTCACCCTTCCGTGGCCAGTGAAACACGTATATTGCAGTCACTCCGAACGCCCATAACTTTTTTTAAACGGCCGATTGAGGCAACGTTGGATTCTATTTAAAGATCAAAGTCCGCTTCCACCTGCAAAAAATGAACATTATCCGATATTGCCTACCTAACTAGTAACAACGTATAAAATAAACTCAAAATCGAGTAAAGATTTGAAGAACTAATCATTTCTAACTGTATTTTGATTAAATTCTGGTTCTTGCAGTTGATGACAAGAGGTTGTGAAAGAAATTGACTATGCGAAAACCACCACCTAGAGCATAAATTAAAACCCACTTATTATATCTATTGTTCATTACATACCATTATTTTCACATTTGGTACTTGCAGGTTTTCTCTGTCATTAATTACAAATTTGTACTCGAGGTGTCGGTTTCAATATGACGGTTCAAAATCCAAGATGTGACTTGATTGTGACTTGTACGAAACTCTGTACTTTGAAGTTTTTGAAAATGCTAATTACGAATTTGAGTACAAAAATCAGAAAATCAAAATGGCGGATCTAATATGGTGAACCAAAATACAAATGATGGCACAATTTGGATAAAACGAAATAGGTAAATAAATTAAAAGTAGTAAATACAGTCCAATGTGAATCTAATATGGCGGAATAAATATCAATGAGGGTATGATCGACGGGAGTTTATATTTGTACGTGAATATCATATTTTTTCCCGGAAGAGGACCCATTCGTCAGCAGAATTCGCGAGCAAGATTTTAATTTGTAAATGTAATTTATTCAAATTAGTAATTTTTTCCCAGAAGGGGAACCCATTATTCAGTGAAGCTATTTTTTTATAACCCAAAATAAAAGAATGATTTTATTAAACTTTTACAGAACGAACAAAAATGAGAGAATATGAAATTCCCAGAAGGGGTGCCCACTATTTAATGGAGGTAATTCTTGAAATCCACTAAGATAGTGGAGCAGCGAACCATTATATTCGGTTAAGGAAAACCTCTTGGTACAGAGGAGAGTCAGGGAGCATGCCACTGGAATGGTGGAGGAGTGTTGCCAGATGATCAGTGCAGTGTACCCCTAGACAATTTCATTTTCCACTAAAAATCCCCTAAATAACTCCCACGAAGTCAACAACGTTGAATAACCGTGTTTTTTCAAGTGTCGGTCAATTGACGTTGAATCAATTGTGTGTACAATGGATAATTTAATTCAGCAAACGTGTTATCCCACGACTTTATTTATACTAACAATTTGTAGTTCAACTTTGGCACGCACGAGCCACCGGCTATCCGCTAGCATGTAGGTTATAGGTTTAAGATTCGTAATTTACTTGGCAATATTAACGCTTGTTTGGACTCGTTGGTTTTATTTATGTTGGGATCAGAGCTTGTGGGTTATGAGTTTTTAAATTCATAAAAAGGCTGCATGTCGAAAAACCCTAAATATTTTTTCCCCTGTTTGCCCCCAGACGTGCCGAAAAAACCTCTAAATCTAGGGGGTAAACCCCTAATCTGACAACACTGCGGTGGAAACAAGCTAAGCTTCTCGGCCCGCCGGTGGTGCCTTATATGCCTGCCGACTCGGCCAATGGCTTGCGAGAAACATTTTGTGCGCTAGCCATCTATCGGCGACGACGGAAGCAATAGCTGCGTGAGGCGCGTCAGGGCCGTCTATCGAGACTTAGTCCAGACGCCAGAGGGGGTTCTGTGTGCCATTCGAGGTCCGCGAAATATTCTTGATGCAGATGATAGGTTTTGACCTCCTGAACACGAATATATAAGGTGTTTTGCGGAAAACCCGGTCGTTTAGTTATTAATCGCAATTGTTTATTAACAATAGAAATTGTTGTTTTTTTGAACTCGGATATTTTTTTTTTGTATAGTCCTGTCAATTCTGAGACGAAAAGGTCCCATACAATTTTGCTCTACAATCCATAGATTTGGAGCAATAAATTGTTGAAAGTTGCAATTAGACCAAAATTGCTCTTCTTAACAAATTAGTAACTTCGAATATACGCATCGAGCGTATGTTATGAGAGAAAAAATACCGTTTCGCGACTCTTCATAAATAATTATTTTTTGTTCTGCCCGTGTTCGCATTTATTTTTTCATATTCCTCGGTTCATTGGGCAAAATTAGTTCCTTTACATTTTTTTTTACGACTTATATTTTTGAAGTTACTAATTTGTTAAGAAGAGCAATTTTGGTCTAATTGCAACTTTCAACAATTTATTGCTCCAAATCTATGGATTGTAGAGCAAAATTGTATGGGACCTTTTCGTCTGAGATTTGACAGGACTATACAAAAAAAAATATCTGAGTTCAAAAAAACAACAATTTCTATTGTTAATAAACAATTGCGATTAATAACTAAACGACCGGGTTTTCCGCAAAACACCTTATATATTCGTGTTCAGGAGGTCAAAACCTATCATCTGCATCAAGAATATTTCGCGGACCTCGAATGGCACACAGAACCCCCTCTGGCGTCTGGACTAACTCGGGCGACCGGTAACTTAGAATTATTATTTTTGACGTTGCGAACACAAAGCTCCGATTTCGCCGCATCATTTCACGGGATCACATCTAAATATTTTTTACACAAATAACTACGTCAGAACAACTTGGTCAAGTGAACCTTATCATGAATAACTTGTGGCGAAAATGACTTGTGCTTAAATAACTTCTGACTAAAATAACTTGCGACAAAATAATTAGTTGTTTTGTATATTTTGGTTTTTACTTGTTTTTCTTCTATTGTTGTGTGTATTGGTGTGCAAAAATTAACTTAATAATTAATTTACAAAAATCATTTTTATTTATCAATCTGTTATGTTGCCAAATATATTCTATTGTTAAGACTTTTTTACACAATAATCTTAATATTCAGAAATCACTTTTATTTATAAACATATTATATTGTTAAAATTTTTATTCAAAATAATCTGAACATACAAAAATCACTTTTATTTATCAATATGTCATTTTGTTAACACTTTTTTTTAAACATTCTTTCATAACTTATTTCTTCATGCTACACTTGTGGGCATTTGTTTTTCTTGAGTTTCTTCATGTGTTTATTTATTTTGTTTCACAATAAGAAATAATCATAATGACAAATTATCACGTGAATCATCCACTTATACTGACTTCTTTAGGTTCCTTAGGGCGTTAGTTACGTTGATGTTCGTTTCTTTAGGGAGGTAATTATTTTGGTATTTTCCTTATATTTGTTGTTTAGGTTCGTTAGGTTAGTTGTGGTTCTTTAGGTTGGGATATTTTGTCTGTGTGATATTTTGGCGTGTTATAAAACGTCATGGAAGTAATGGTAATTTATATTTGAAATTGTGGTTTATTTGAAGTTTTTTGCCGGTAGTTGTTTTTGTTGTGGTTTTCTTTGTTGGCCTGATTTGTGTATGAAATTATTCTTGTACGGAGATTTTTTGTTCAGGTTGTTTTGTCGAAAGTTGTTTTTTCGAAGTTATTTAGACATGGACCCTCATTTCTCGCGGCACGGATATGAAACTTAAACACCTTACCTTAAATTCGTGTGTGGCACCGGGTTTGTTTAGTGAAACTTAATAATACATCATTAATAGTGTGTTTTGTGTAATACAATTCGAGAATACCAGAATCGAAGTGATATTTACAGGTAAGTGATATGCGTGCAAGTGTTTTCTGTGAGAGTCGGAAATGATTCCTAGCTGTCACATGTATGTTTGTACATAACTCATAATTTAAATAAATATTCATTAATTTTCTTTAAGTTTCTTCGATACATCTAGTTTGGTCTCACGGAAGGCCAAACTAATATTTGTTGAAAGAGGATTTCCAGGAGCTTCCGCAGTGGTTATCTATCTATTGTTAAGGAAATAATGTCTCCATCGATTGAATTTTCTCACTTTGTGCCACCTGAATTTCAAAACGTTTTACCATTGGCCGGAACTATCAACTAACTATCTGGAAGAGTAAACTATCATTTAGAATAAATTGAACAATTATTCAACGCCGGAATATATTATGCTGGCTAAAATAAAATATAAATGTAGAATGTATTTCTAATTTAATTCCACAATTCGCCACATTTCTCGGAAATTCTTCGATGAAAATGTAGCAAATATTGTTATGTTGAATTAAATTCCAACGACCTCGAAACAACACCTGTGTGTAATATCACCTTAAGGTTCAATATCGATTAAAACAACACAAGAATATAATCGAGTAGGTTGAGTCGAACCCTCTGTACCCCTGGCATCCCCGTTTCCCGATATCCTTTTTGCTTTGTCCACCCCTTTGAATTAAAGCAAAGGTATAACATAGTGTCCGTAGTATCCGAACCGAGTAGAGCAGAACACGTTCATTATACTCCCACGAATACGAACATTCATCCAGCAACATAAAGAAGCGTGCGAAGTGTGTGATGGAAGCGTTTACCCGGAAAATCGTGTAGCTTGCCTCGCCTCAAAGAATTTACAAGTCCTTCGCGTATATAACGTCGACGATACGACGTCAGCGTCGTAGAGAGTCTTTCGATCGTCGTTGTTTGCGACCGTGGGTACGTGCCAGTGGACACGACCCCTCGGCTTAACTATATCTACATTGTTCTCCTTCTCTCCACCACCTCACCCATCACAAACCCTCACGAAAGCACGCAGTCTAGTAAATGTGCTGTTAAGCTCCACATGGGGTGTTCTTACCTTAACTCCTTTACTCTCTCCTTACCTATTTCACAACGTAATATAATAAAAACAAACACCTGAACATTTTCGCTCCGCCACAGTGATGCGAAATTATAATTTAATAAAATCGATTTGATACTCGATCATAAAAAAGAAAAATGTATTTCAAGAATCGAGGATAAAGTATCTGAAAAAAAGAACCTCAATATTAAATATGCATTGCCTCCACATTATTTTGTAACTTTACAACACGGAAAGAAATGTTTGGTTGTGGCGACTACGTTTTCGATTTGCTGCACACAATGTCTAAAAAATTAGTTGCCTCAACCATATCGAATAGTAACCTCAACTATTCACGATTAGTTCTCGCGAGATTAGTTAGGTTAACTAATCGAATCGTTGGGCTACCACTCGAATCGTCGGTATTATCATTCGAACCGTCGGTATTGCCATTCGAATCGTTGGTATTACCATTTGAGTTGTAAGATAAATAGAGTAATCGATTGGTTGTGTCAACTCATTTCTTGATTATGGCAACTAATCTTTTTTCCGTGAAGTCTATCTCCACACTGAGAAAAGAGTTCATTAACTACAACGAAATATATTTAGTTGAGCTGTTACTTACAATATTTGTTAACAGTTACAAAATTTATTAATGGCAAATAAAAATGAGTGTTCTCATAACAAAGTCTTATTCTGACGACATTTCCGCCAATGAACGATTTGCTTATGCAATTTTTTTGACATAAGTCGTTTGATAATTGTTATAAATAAAGAACGATTTGGGACAACAAGATTAAAGATAGTCAGGACAACTTCGGATTTGTTAATAGTTAACAAATCATTATTTTGTCGTTACACAGATTTGTTAATAATTACCAAATTATTATTTGCGTTTCGCAGATTTGTTAATAGGTAACAAATCTATATTTGAGTCGAGTACCGTCTGTTTGCCGTTGTTTATAACCGTCCACCCTCAGTGGAAGAGTTTGTTCTCGACGCAATCACGCCACAGTCGTAGTTTGGCAGTGCGAGCGAAACAGTGCATAAGACGACCTCCTGATTTCGAGGGGCTTGCACGACGAATTGGAAAAAGCCTTCGAACGTAAGTACAGAAATAATGTACTAATAAATAGGTTACGAGCACATTCAAGTAAGAAAATTTAACGTTGCCACGTTACAATTGCAGCTTACATATCGTCTTTTGAGCGAGATGGGCATTGCCGATTCAATCGATATCAGACGTATCATCGGAAAACTACTAACCCAAAACGTCGAGAACATCAATTTGCCTATTAATGACTCCCCAAGTTTCGAAGTAACATCGGGCTTCGAGTAAACGGTATTACGCATAAACCAAAATGTAAACTTTACATAAGAAACAATGACAGGAATGACCCTGTTAATGCAATTGTAACCGGCGTTTATATTATTATAACGGAATCAGAAAAATATTTATTTATTTATAAGGAATGCATAACGATAGGATATAATAACCATTCAAAATGTATAATAAATATATTTCTCATTAAATATACGTTTATTTATTTGTAGTTTTACTTTTACTTCAACCGATCCGATCGGATAGTACATCTAACTAAATCTACCGTTCGGTCAAGCTATGCATTAATTGATCCAAATTATTATAATGATAGCTGTTAATAAGTATTGTTTAAATTAAAAGGCAATGCAATATTGAGTCAACTTAATATTCTGAGGACACCATATAAATTGCTCCAATAAAGGAAATATTCATTCAAATATAAAATTATTAACTATTAAGGGAGACTTTGTCCTTGAAATTTTCAAAAAATCAATTTTTTTTTTATTACGGATTTTTAATCTACATGAAGTAGAAATAAATCTGTCGAAGCGTTTCCCGGATTTCGAACGTTTACGATATTTTAAACGCGTTTGAAGTTGATACCGTCAGAGCGCTCTGCCCGTCTCAGCGGGGCGCCCGGCCAGCTGGGTTCCTGCAAATCTTAGGGCGTCTGACGCAGGTATACAGAGCCTTTAATGCGTAGAAACCTTTGAATAGGGTCCCTACTTTGTCCTCATTCGATTTTGCAACGGTTATTTCAGTCTGGCTTCGGCATTGAAAGCGAAAACATCGTAGCGTGTGTGTTTTTTGTTTTCCGTTATTTTCAAGTAATTTATGTAAAATTTGTGCGCAATATGCCTCGAAAGGGTACAAATGATCAACCGAAACAGTACGGGCGCAAAAGATCGCATCCCCCCCCCCAATCGCTGGGAATTTGAAAAGAGCAAGTCGTTCACAAGCACGTCAGCGCAGAAAATTTTACAAAGTGGCAAATTGAGAAGTTATGAACTAAGTGTTGATTCAGTGTACTGCTTTTTGAACTTCGTATTAGTTTTTAACTTTTTATCCGATAACGTTTTGTGTAAAGAGTGCAACGGACGAATCGCTTTTTCCATGCGTGATCGACGAGGCATCGGTTTCAAACTGAATTTAAAATGCGAGTGCGGGGAAAAAAGTGTTGCTTCGTGTCCACTTATCGGTAAAGCTTATGAAATAAATCGCCGAATCGTGTTTATTTTCCGTTTATTAGGCCTCGGAATAAACGGTTTGAGCAGGTTTTGTGGCATGATGGACATTTGCAGCGGAATGACGACCACAGTATATTACGGAAATCTAGAAAATATAAAAATCGCGACGAAATCGGTTTACGACATGGTTGTGAAGAAAGCTGTAGCAGAGGAGAAGAATCACTTCATCGTTTCAGGAGATGGCACGTGGAAAAAGAGAGGGTTTTCATCTCTCATTGGCGTGACTAGTCTCATTGGATACCACACCAAAAAAGTTGTCGACGCCATGGTCAAATCGAAACTTTGCCAATCTTGCAGCTTTTGGGAGAAAAAAAAAGATGAAGATCCTGCTGCTTACGATGAATGGAAGGAAACACACGTGGAAACTTGCACTGCAAACCACGACGGTTCCGCAGGAAAGATGGAAACCGACGCAATCACCGAAATGTTTCTCCGATCGGTAGAATTGCACGGAGTCAAATACGTCACTTACGTCGGGGAGAAGCCATCGAGCCAATTTACAAAGACTTGTCGTCGGACGATTTGCTCGAAAGATGTTTGGGTGCTCATACTCAACGCCATTTTGGTTTTTTTTTTTTTTTTTTTGAAAAAAAAAAAAACCAAAATGGCGGCCGTTGCAGCTCCGCGAAAACATGTCCTCAAATCGCGGGAGGTAAACGGCTGACATCACTGCCCCCTCCTCGTTGTTGATCTGAAACACAAATTCAAAGCATATTATCAATGTGTGACCCTTTGGCCATGGAATGACGGATGGGTTTTTCGTTTAGTACAAATTTCGAAAAATGGCGGCAATTAAAAAAAAATCGAATTTTCGCGTTTTTTTTTCGCATAAATAGATAAATAATAAATGCAAAAATGTATCTATCGAAAAAACGATCCGTCATTCCGTGAAGACATATTTTCTGAGTATGCTCTCCAAATTTCAGGTCGATATGTTAATTACAGCGGTCAGGAGAATGTCAGCTATTTTTAAAAACGTGTTTTCGAGAAAAACGCGTTTAAAGTTTTGTTATGTGTTTACACAAATGTGTTTATAATTACCGCTAATCGGCAATGCCTGGTCCATAGAGGCATCCCTCCTCTTCTGCTTGCTTCTCATGTTGAGCCGCTAACATCTCCCGCTGGTCAATCCGGGCCTTTTTCGCTGCGTCGGTCACCTGCTTCTCTGCGCACTCAATCCTTGTTTTGTCCCGTGAATGGATCCAGCTCTCGGCGAATGTGCCAATCCGGACACCCATGAGATCCATGGCAATTAACAATGATTCCTCACCTTCGTTGAAGATAATTACTGCTAATTCCGTGGCAATATTGACCACATCTGCGCCGGAATGAATTTCTTTGGGCGCACGCATCCAAATCATTTTATTGAGTGACTCATTGCTGTCATAGGGATCGGCTTCAAGTAATCCCTTAAACGTTTTACTGTAACCATCCCCGACGTAAGTGACGTATTTGACTCCGTGCAATTCTACCGATTGGAGAAACATTTCGGTGATTGCGTCGGTTTCCATCTTTCCTGCGGAACCGTCGTGGTTTGCAGTGCAAGTTTCCACGTGTGTTTCCTTCCATTCATCGTAAGCAGCAGAATCTTCATCTTTTTTTTCTCCCAAAAGCTGCAAGATTGGCAAAGTTTCGATTTGACCATGGCGTCGACAACTTTTTTGGTGTGGTATCCAATGAGACTAGTCACGCCAATGAGAGATGAAAACCCTCTCTTTTTCCACGTGCCATCTCCTGAAACGATGAAGTGATCTTCCTGTAGTCCTCGAGAAACGTTTTCTTTCTTCTCCTCTGCTACAGCTTTCTTCACAACCATGTCGTAAACCGATTTCGTCGCGATTTTTATATTTTCTAGACAACCGTAATATACTGTGGTCGTCATTCCGCTGCAAATGTCCATCATGCCACAAAACCAGCTCAAACCGTTTATTCCGAGGCCTAATAAACGGAAAACAAACACGATTCGGCGATTTATTTCATAAGCTTTACCGATAAGTGGACACGAAGCAACACTTTTTTCCCCGCACTCGCATTTTAAATTCAGTTTGAAACCGATGCCTCGTCGATCACGCATGGAAAAAGCGATTCGTCCGTTGCACTCTTTACACAAAACGTTATCGGATAAAAAGTTAAAAACTAATACGAAGTTCAAAAAGCAGTACACTGAATCAACACTTAGTTCATAACTTCCCAATTTGCCACTTTGTAAAATTTTCTGCGCTGACGTGCTTGTGAATGACTTGATCTTTTCAAATTCCCAGCGATTAGGGGGGGGGGATGCGATCTTTTGCGCCCGTACTGTTTCGGTTGATCATTTGTACCATTTCGAGGCATATTGCGCACAAATTTTACATAAATTACTTGAAAATAATGGAAAACAAAAAACACACGCTACGATGTTTTCGCTTTCAATGCCGAAGCCAGACTGAAATAACCGTTGCAAAATCGAATGAGGACAAAGTAGGGACCCTATTCAAAGGTTTCTACGCATTAAAAGCTCTGTATACCTGCGTCAGACGCCCTAAGACTTGCAGGAACCCAGCTAGCCGGGCGCCCCGCTGAGACGGGCAGAGCGCGCTGACGGTATCAACTTCAAACGCGTTTAAAATATCGTAAACGTTCGAAATCCGGGAAACGCTTCGACAGATTTATTTCTACTTACATGTAGATTAAAAATCCGTAATAAAAAAAAAATTGCTTTTTTGAAAATTTCAAGGACAAAGTCTCCCTTAAGAAATCATTATTTGGGCCAATTTAGGAGTTCAAATATACGTTTATTAACTGTTAATAAATCACGATTTATGGCAATTGAAAGGGTCAAATAAGCGATTTGTTAATTATAACAAAATATTCATTTCGCCATATTCAACATTATGATTTGTTAATAGTTAACAAATCCTAGTACCCACAAATAAACTCTTTTCTCAGTATATGAGAGAGTGTAATCATAAATTTTAACAAAAATCTGCAATTTTCAACTATTTTTTTTATTAACTTAAAAGTTTAATTCAAAAAGGGAAAAAATTCTTGTAAAATTAAATATGTATTCGATCAAATTACGCAATTTTTGTATAACGCTTTTTTATATTCTGAAACTTTTCATCCTGAGACTCCTTTTTGCCAACTAAAGTTTATTTATTAACTATAATTTTTACTTAATTCTTATTGTCTTCACAAGAAGACGTTCCCGCGCAAAAATGGAAGGATGAAAACAGTATTTCCGAAATATTAAAAGTGTCTTGAATTGTAGTATGCCAAGGCTGGCCTAGTGGAATAAGACATACCGAATAATATTTCGCTCAAGTAAAGAAAGTATTAAAACAGTATTGAACATCTTTCCAAAAGTAAAGAGTCTTAAGTGTGATCTATTCGACTGAGTAATAGTAAAGAGTATTGCACCGTTTTATTAGTTTTTATGGTCCAGGTCGATATCTATATGACTACCGGTGTCCAGGTCGATATCTCCATGGTTTTCGGTGTCCAGGTCGATATCTCCATGGCTTTCGGTGTCATGGTCGATATCTCCATGACTTTCGGTGTCCAGGTCGATATCTCCATGGCTTTCGGTGTCCAGGTCGATATCTCCATGGCTTTCGGTGTCCAGATTGATATATCCATGGCTTTCGGTATCCAGATTGATATATCCATGGCTTTCTGTGTCCAGGTCGATATCTCCATGGTTTCTTGTATCCAGGTCGATATCTCCACGGATTCCAGTGACCAGTTCGATATCTCCATAGTTTCCGATATCAGGGTATATTTTTCAACAGTTTTGGCAGCTGGACACAGAAAGCTATGGACATATCAATCTGGACACCAAAGCCATGGAGATATCGACCTGGACCATAAAAACTAATAAAACGGTGCAATACTCTTTGCTATTACTCAGTCGAATAGATCACACTTAAGACTCTTTACTTTTGGAAAGATGTTCAATACTGTTTTAATACTTTCTTTTGTAACAGGAAAATAAAACAACACGTTCCTCGACGTCATTGCGCTCGTTTCCACCCCTCGAGCGCCAATTTAGGGAACATATTTGTCGTAAGGAAATTATTAATTATATCTCCTTTTCCTGTTTTGTCTAGATTATTATATTCATTATAATTAACGACGGCGCAAATCGGCAACGTCGCCGAATTAAGAGAACGTATCGACGAGCAAAATCCACGTCAAGACCAGATAATGCTGCAATTCGATTGCGGGTTGTATCCCCGCTTCTGATTCGTCAAAGGGCTTATGACGAACTAACGTGAGCGCCGAAATATCGAAGCTCGCGGAATTACCGAAAATTATAACCACTTGTCCGTCAACTGTCTTTAGAGTCGGCTGGTCAGCACTCGAGGGGTCTCGACGATACGTTGTCGAATATATATTATTGTAATAATTATATATATTTCGTGTAATTGTGATACGATAAAGGAATCGTCAAAAGAAGTCATATTGTCAAGAAAAGAGAATTGTGTGTGTGTTGTGGAGTAATTCAATAAACGCACCTAAGTCAAAATAGTCAATTATACTCTTATTTCTTGCTGGTGCATCTCTGAAGTGATTTTGCAATAATATTGGGTCCTCCAAACTTACCTCATCTGTGATAGTCTCATAGATTATTTGAGTTAGCCGAGATTAAAGATTTTGTTTGTTAGTTTGACTTAAAACTAACTGGCGCCCATATGGTATTAAATTTAAATAGTTGTCAAATCACAACCCTGGCAGCCCTTGACCCAGGTCGCGCCAGGTGAAGGCTTTCACTGTTATAAAATATTCTGTTAAAAAGAGAGCCTGTTTCACTTTACCTGAGCGAAATATTATTCGGTATGTCTTATTCCACTAGGCCAGCCTTGGCATACTGCAATTCAAGACACTTTTAATATTTCGAAAATACTATTTTCATCCTTCCATTTTTTCGCGGGTTGTGATGTTTAACGATTGAGAAAATTCGGTTTGATGCAGACAATCCTGGATTGTTAGGTGTTTATGCACAAATTATTTTCAAATGCATATTTGAAATTCCGGAACCATTTTACACTTATTATATATGTATCGTGAAATATAAAAGTGAACTGAGATTTTTTTTAAACACATGTAATGAGAACATTTAATTAATTGATTGTTTATGCACAATTTATTTTCAAATGCATATTTGAAATTCCGAAACCATTTTACGCTTATTATATATTTATCGTGAAATATAAAAATGAACTGAGATTTTTTTTTAAACACATGTAATGAGAACATTTAATTAGTTGATTGTTTATGCACAATTTATTTTCAAATGCATATATGAAATTCCAAAATGATTTTATGCTCATTATATATTATCATGAAATATAAAAATGAACGGAGCTTTTATTTTTTTTTATTATTGATATTTATTGCTGGCGCAACCAAGTTATGTGAACACTTGGTTAGCATGCTGAAATGTGTGAGCTTCAAGCCGCGTTTGCGTGCACAAATTGATGTATGCAGAGATCGATAACATTCGCGCATACTTCTGTAATAAGTCTAGGCGAAGGTTTTCTAGCGGTGTAGTCAGCAATTACAATGCAAACGTTGGGAGTATATATTCCAATGTTCGATAAGTGCTAGGAAGCATAAAATACAGCACTAAGGGCTGAAATAAAATACTCCCCCAGGTGCAGTGACCAAAATCTGATCAAATATATATCATTATAGAGAATTACAGCTATCATAAACGATACCAACAATCACTCTAATCTTCCTGAACGGCTAATCAGGGGAATCATGTGCGACGTGGTAGTTAGATTGAAATCACAATAATGGATGTTACAAAGCGAATCAGATGTGTAGCATCCGCCAGGAACTCTTAATGGAACTATTTCGTTTTACGAAGCAGCAATAAAAATGTCGAAGTAATTATGTCCTATCGATCAAAGAGATTATTTCATCGCTTGGAATTTAATTATATAGTTTTTTTCGAAAGAACCCAAATTAATGACATCGGGTCACCTAAAAATCATGAAAAAGAAAGTGTGTTGAAATTGCACGTATGAAATATTAGAAATGCATTTTTTTTAATATCACGTGATGAACATAATAAAAATCTGCGAAGCAGAATTCTACACATTACTTGTTTGTTTTTCAAAGCCATATCTATGAGAGGGAGTATGTTGATTTTTTTTGGCCTCCTCATAGCCGAAGCATATTAAAAGACTTGAAAGAAAGAGAAAGCCATATATGAGCTACTGCTATGCATGATTGCCTAACATTTTTTTTATAAACTGAATTTTGATATTAAAAGTTGAAGGTTGGTCATTTTTATAGACAAGTTTAAGACGGTAGCTTTAAATTTGTAAGAATAGAAATGCGAAAATACATTTTGATAGAAAAATTAAATCAACAAGCCTCAACCGATTTTCACAAAATTCATTACAAAAAATAATTTGATGTTAGTGCATCGATCGCTTAAATCATTTAAGAGGAAAGAGTACGACCAAAATTGCTGATATTCATTATCAGATATTTCTCTTATTTAACTCACGATGTTATTAAAAATATATATTCATTTGAAGCATCTAATTATTGCAAATGAGCTATAAGTAATTTATGGAGTTATGAACTTCTTCACACTTTCCCAAGATAATTGATAATCCAACAATTTCTAAAAATTGTTCTATCGTGCATAAGAAGAATTCTTCAGGCGTGAATCTAGCGATTTGAGATAAAGATAATATTGAAAAAATTCCACAGATTTGCGTGTTAATTAAAACAATTATTTTCATTTTAAAATTATAACTTTACCGATTTTAAGAAGAAAAAAAGCTATTTATGAAGATCAATTCAACTAGATTGTGATACAGAAATTGAGCCAAACAAAAGATCATATTTATGCTTTCCTGTTTAATTAGTCAAGTAATTTCGATTTGACGTTTTGCAATTTGAAAAAAATAAAACCCTTTTTTTAAATAAGTGTAAATAACTCAATGATATACATAATCCTAACGCTTCAGTCGTTTCACCAAATTTGGTACCAAATATTCTCGCACGTAATTACGAACATATCGACAGTTCAACTCGTTTTGTCAGATGCGTCAAAAAAATAAGTGGTATAGAGCCATAAAATTAAAATTGCTGTGAAATCTGAAGTCCTTTTTCGATCTTCACCAAATTTAATATACACTATTGATGGATATGAGTTAGACCTTGTAGAAGATTTGAGCTGAGTTGGTCGAAGTTTACTTAAATTCCAACGGAGAACTTAATTGTTAAAAAATTTTAAGTTCTATAAAATTCGAACCGCTTTATATTCAGAAACAGCTCAAATTTATTACGGTCCGTCCTTTAACATTACTTTATTTGTTAAAAAATATTTAGCTCAATAGTTCAACAGTAGCGGCAGACTTTTTTCGACAAATTCAAAGTATTATAAAAATTGACAAGATGGTTCAATTTTTTTCGTAAATTTTTTTTCTAAATCACTTTTCTTGTTTTATACCATTTTAAGTAACCACTGATAGAAATCAGGAAAAATATATTTTTTTCACGAAAACGAGGGTTCCTCGATAAAAAAGCGAAAATGCGAAGCGCCTTCATGCGCATAAAAAGCTGTCACAAATTTCTTCGTTTCTGCAGGACGTGTGTACACAAAAATATATATGCACGCGTATTGATATTAATTTATATACATATATATCTATATATCCATACATAATAGTATTGTGGATGGAGTATGACGATGCCGGGAGGGATCGATATAACAAAGGCACCGGCAGACGGTCGCGTCTACGATTTCCGCACGGTTTAATAGATACCTGTCCCACAGAACCCGTGTTAATATACCTACAAGCCGGAGCCCAACAGGACGAGTCTACTATAACAGCCATCCACCCCCTAGATTCCATCTCTCTTCCTCTCTTCCTCTCAGCCTACGTACATATACGCAAGATAGTATTGGCGAAGAGGGTCCTTTGGTAAGCACCAACCGGGATATCAACAACTCCCTCATACTCAGAGCATCACAGGTGTGGAACAGAGTGCTTGTGGAGCTCGCCGCGAGCTGTCGGAAGCCGCGTGGTGGAGAGTAAGTTCGAGAGAGTGAGAAACAGGGACACAAACAGAGAGAGAGAGATGGCAGAGAGAGGAGGAGTATGGATGCAACCGATCGTTTCCATAAATGCGGCCACACGTATCGGGTAACGCGCTGCGTTCGTCCGTCTGTTTGCTGTATACCTGTTGTCGGTTGTACACTCATGTTATATACGGGTTATTCCGTCTCAACTCGGCCTAAATGTCATAATAGAGATGTGAGCGGTAAATGTCACTGGTAACTTTACCGTATGAATAGGTAAAGTGACGGCGTTTTGAAATTACCACATCGTCATCGAATCGCATGGCTATATGGTGGTGATTTGAAATCTTACCAAGGCATGGCGAATTTGTGAAAAAAATATTACGGTAATTCCAAGAAAAATTAATGTCGGTAATTTCACAACTATGTAACTGAAGTTTACCACATTTCAAAAGGTGATTTCGAATTAGTATGAAATTTCGAAGGGTCTGAACGCGGGCATATGAATTTTAGACGGGCCTAAATTCGGAAACAAGAATTTTAGAAGGTCCTAAATTCGGAAGTATGAGTTTTAGAAGGGTCTAAATTCGGAAGTATGGGTTTTAGAAAGACCTGAATTCAAAAGTATGAGTTTTAGAAGGGCCTAAATTCGGAAATATGGATTTTAGAAACTCCTGAATTCGGAAGGGTGAATTTTAGAAGGGCCTAAATTCGGATATATGCATTTTTTAAGGGTCTGAATTCGGAAGCATGAATTTTAGAAGGGCCTGAATTCGGAAGTACGACTTTCAGAAGGGACTAAATTCAGAAGTAGGAATTTTAGAAGGGACTAAATTCAGAAGTATAAATCTTAGAAGGGCCTGAAATTTAGAAGTATGAATTTTAGAAGGGCCTGAAATTCATACTTCCATAAGTCATGAATTACTCAACCGAATCAGCACAAATTTAAATGTCATGTAGTGTACTGATCAATCTTTACTTGGTATACATTTTATAAAAATCGATGCATTCCGTTTTCATACGATTTTTATGATTCCGAAAAATATGCTTCAACGTTCTAACTCGAATTAATTTTGAGCTATCGAGCTAACATTTCGGATGATAATTGAAAAAAGCGATGCGACCTTTAATATTGAATTTATAGAAGATGGGGGTATGGGATTTCGTAAATTTGATGAAAGATAGAACGAACGCGCCCTTTTTTTGGAAAAATGCAACAAAAAAACCGATATAATCTAATAGCGTCGCAAATTCCAGCTCAATTGGTGGAACGGTTCTTGAGTTATGAGTCATTGAAATTTATAACCCCTATAAACACACACAAATACGGACATTTTTTCTAAACCATTTCTCTTGATATTTTAGACCATTCTGAATGTCCTGACATGAAAATGTCGAAAAAAAATTTTATTCATGAAAACATTGCTTCCTCTATGAGAAAGCAAAAAGAGAGGGTAAGATGCCTGAAAAAGGAAGTTGGTGGAGCAATTGTGAAGATATTTCGGAATTCAGAGGCGGATAGACCTGTGGAATGATGGTGTGCGAGTGTAGAAGTGTAGTAAGCCTCGCGAACCGCACTCGTCAGGATTGATTATGGCAAACTTGAAATTGTATTCAGAAGTATATAAAAAACAAAAATGTTTACCATGCATTTCCGTTCACGATTTATGCATCTAGAATAAAAATAATAATTCAGAATACACTTGTCGCAATTGTTCAGATCAAAACAATCTTAAAAAAATCCACCTACTTTCAAGCAGAGTTGTAAATTTCCATTAATTAAAAAAATATAGTTTACAGTGCAGCTTTTATTTTGCAATTATGATTTCATAATAATAACTTGTGGTGATTATAAAATTATATGCAAATATTTGAAGAGCTGAAAAAAATGAAAAAGCACGGTCCTCCATTAATTTCTTAACGCATTAATTATGTTTTTCCATTTTTTCAATAACGCACTGTGACATTTTATTGAAAATTGATAGTTTTTGCAGCTGTTCAAAAGTTGTCATAGAGTATTACAATCGCTACATGTTATTATTATGAAATCATGATTATAAAACGAATCGTACCATCATCATTATTTATACAAGCATTAGGCATTTACAACACATACTGTAAGAAAATCTACTTGAAATTTAACGTACTTTTACTGAAAGATTTTATTCATAACCTAGTATATTAAATTTAATATACAAGTGTAATGTAAAATTAATGTATGGTACATAACATTCAATAATTTACTTTAATTTTACAATAAAAGTACGTGAATTTTATACGACAATTGTATATTAAATTTCGATTACGATTTTATGCATAAAAACTTCGAGACTTTTCTAACAGTGCAGCTTTTACGTGCTATTAAAATTTAATAATGCCAAACATTTGAGAAATTGCGAAAAATTATGTCGTAGTTGAGATAGAATACTTGATATATACATCCACATAGATGTATATAATAGCAGTGCGCTTTGCACCGTTCTGTACACTCGCGTGTCTATATCCGAATGAGAAGCAAGGAGGGGTATGGTGTTCGCGTCATCAAAGTGAGGGTTCGACAAGCCGGTGTGTGTAGGGCGAAATCACAGAAACACGTGTTTCCTGTTCGCCAGCCAGTGAGCGCGCACGGCGAGAGGCTCCGGTGCGGCATCGCGGTGCACACACAGCGTTTGAATGCGATTAAGCCAGTGGAGCAGCAGTGAGCGCGTCGAGCGGGCTACCAAAAGCATTCGGACGGTCTCACTACTGTTGCTGCTGCTACTGCTACTGCTGGGAGAGGTATAACAGGTAGGACTAGAGAGAGGAAAGAGGATGGAGTTACGGTGGCCCGCGTGCGGTCCAACGTTAACTGCACCAGAACAGCTCTGTGGAGGCTGGAGGGTAGAGGAGGAATGAGTCGCTTGGTATCGGGGAGAGCAGCACATAACACCGTGCCAGGAACAGCAGCAGTAGCAGCTTCGCTCTCTTGTGCGACTATACGCCGATGCAGTGCTCCCGGGTATTATTTCGTTACATTGAACACGAACCGCCCAGCAAAGGATTGTTTTATCACAAACTTCCGCCCCGATGAATTCGTCTGTAACGGACCGATGCTCTCTGCGCTTTCCCCGAGAGAGAGTGGGCGAGGGAGTGAGAGAAGGAGAAGGAGATGTGTTTCTGTCCTTTTGTCGCTTCGAATGTAGATTTCCGCACAACTCGTGCGTTCGTTTAACTCTGCAGATGCATCTCGACGAACATGGCCGCAATTGGATGGAGACACGATTTTCAGGGCGGTTTGTGATGAGAAAACTAGATTTTTTTTTCGGCGGGTTTCCTTAATGCTTGAGGGTTGTATATCAACTTTTAAACTTTCTAGCATTGACAAGTATTTGTTACTACAGTTGCATGTTTTTTGTAGAACGTTTTTCTTTAACATTTATAAAGATCTTAGAAGAACTTATAGATTGTGGCAGTGATGTCCTTCTGTCGCTTTGGATATGGATTCTCATGTCCGGTGCGTTTGATTCGTAATTTTTTTGAGGCAAAAATCTATCTGCAAAGGCGCGAAGCCAATTGATTTTTTGGTGGATTTTTTAAGTATTGATCTCAATTTGGGATCTTTGCTATTCTAGACTGGACTATCCTTAACGTCATGCCTAGATTGTTCTAAGTTTCGCTAAGACGGGAGGGATTTCAAGGAATAGGTGAATCCTAAAAGATAGAAAAGTTCTGAGGGTTAGATGAAGGCTCCTAAAGAATAGGGAGGTCTTGAGCGATAGGGTTCTGAGGGGGATAGAAAGTTCTGAGGGGTATAAAGGACGGCTCCCGAAGAATACGGGGCAGGGTCTTTAGAAATAGGAAAGTTCTGACGGATAGGAGAAGGCTCCCAACCAATAAAGGGAGGAGTATCTTGAGGGATAGAGCGATTAGTCTAGAGGGCGTGGGTCTCGCGAGATAGTTGTTTCCGCTTTATGGGGTTGGTTCCAATTAAGAGAGTTGGTCCCGATTGATGGGGTTGGTTTTTAGAGTTTGCAAAGTTATTTTTTAAAAGTCACTCATTGCCGATATTGTTTCATGAATCGTAAAGATTCCGTGACTTTTTCTTACACTACGTCATTCGTTCTCTGATTGGCTATCGGGTTGCGTAGGTGCTAACCAATGAACAGCTTCAGTCGAGTTATTAAATGACAGTTCTCGGGCGTGTGTGACTTTTGAAGTTTGGTGAGTGATAAGATGTGACGGATTCGGAGACCCCTTAGCTGTAACAACGAACAAACAGATAGTCCCGTGTTTTTACTGGTCAAGTGTTCAGTTATTATCGTGAAACTCGTTTGCATGGCAAGTTCCACCTTCTTTCAGGTTAAAGAATGAGTGCTACCTGTATTAAAGGCAGTCTGTTGAATTTTTTCGCCGCAGGGCCAAACTGGTTAATTGTCAAATGATTCCATAGATAAATCGTTGAAATTATAAGATTGCAAAATCGTTGAGTCCTCCTCGAGGAGTCGCGAAACTGATAAATAGTCAAATTGTATTGAATTATATTATATACTGTATATTTGTGTTAATTATTTTAAAAGGTCAATAGTCAAAATATTTAATAATTTTTCAAATGGTGTGTGAACTGTGAAAATATGTTATCGAAATGCGACGTGAGTTACTTTAATAAATTTATACTTCTGGGCTCGAACATTTTCTCGCATTCTGTCGATTATGTAAAACTTATGTAAAAAGTAAAGTTTATGAATTTGTCTTAAAACTAATGGGCGGCCTGTATAATTTGGAATTCAGACAAATAGTAAAAATATCAGCAGCGATTGAAGCAGGCCGCGCCGAGTGTTAGCTTTATGCACATATCGTCGAATAAATCGTCGAATAAAATGAAACTTTCTCATCATATAATGTTATCAAGACTATTTTCGTGAAAAAAATACGTCGGACATTTTTTTCTCTGAAATACGATAAATCCCGAATCATGTACAACGTAACTGCACAACTTTTTTTTTGTTTTCTATGTAAGAAATCGTCGTTATTAATTTCTAGTCTGCTTGACTTTTAAATAATAACATCAGTAATATTAATTATAATAATAAGAGATTAGATTCTTGTAAATAATAATACCATGAAGACGTTTTCTTGAAACCGAATTCAGCTGTATGAGAGAAAATAGCAACAGGTATGACGACAAGAAGAATCAAGGAATGGATTTCGATGTCGGTCGATGGTCTCTTTTCAGTCCTCGACATGCTTTCTCCGCGTGATTTAACACGCATCACGATAACGTCTATCCCGAAGAATCCAGTTGATACGTGAAAACAGTGTGGCGCCCGACACTAAGCCTTCACTTCCCTTTCCTCGAATGCCCCTGACCGCCGCTACTTTCCCCAGCTTCTTCCTTTGCGCAAGGTTGTTTCTCATACTCGGCTGGGTCTCCCGATCCCGTCAAACAAGGTCACTGCACCTTGCAATGTACCTCGTTGTGAGTTATGTACATACCGACCTGAGGAATCTTAGCCTTTAATTAAATTTATTCATTTTCAGCTATCGAATTCGCATTTTTGTACAAACTATCGTGTTCTTCAAGAAATAAGAGTACTCACTTACCTTCAGGTCATATATTAATATGAATAAAAAAACGAGTTATTTTCCGGTCTGTCTGTCAGATATCAATATCTGAAGATTCAATCTTGGTGTAAGGTAGGTCACTTTGAATAAACTCCTGTGGTAATTCTCACTGCGCATCTTCAACGAATAATTCTCGATAAACTATACGCGTAATGTACTTTAGCGATGATTCTGTAGGGTGATTCTCTATGATGATTCTGTAGGATGATTCCGTAGGATGATTCCGTAGGATGATTCTGTAGGATGATTCTGTAGGATGATTTTGTAGGATGATTCTGTAGAATGATTCCGTGGGATGATTCTGTAGGATGATTCATTTATTTTTTAATCAATTACATTTGAAAATTTTGAAAATTTTAGAACCTAAAGAACCTAAAGAACCTGAAGAACCTAAAGAACCTGAAGAACCTAAAGAACCTGAAGAACCTAAAGAACCTGAAGAACCTAAAGAACCTGAAGAACCTAAAGAACCTAAAGAACCTGAAGAACCTAAAGAACCTAAAAAACCTGAAGAACCTAAAGATCCCCCAGAGTGGCTAAGCCCACGGAGAGGCTAACTCCACGGAGCAGCTAACTCCACGATCACATGAAAAAACAAAGAGCAATCGGGAAGTTAAAAAAAAAACGATCGGGAGGGGACATACAGGACGATCAGGACGAAAAACAGAAGACGATCGCGACGAAAATCAGATGACGATCTGAAGGGGAAACAAAGGATGATCTGGAGGGACTAACTCCACGAAGTGGTTAACCGCTCGATCAGGAGAGAAAACAAAAGGCAATCGGGAAGTAAAGCAAAAGACGATCAGGAGGGAAACCAAAATACAATTGGGAAGTGAAACAAAATACGATCAGGAAATAAACCAAAATGCAATTGGTAATTGGTAAGTGAAACAAAATACGATCAGGAGCGGAAACAAAGAACGATATGGAAGGGAAACAAAATACAATCGTAAGGTAAAACCAAAGACGATCGGTAGGAAAAACGAAAGACGATATGAAGGGGAAACATAGAATGATCTGTAGGGACTAACCACACGGAGTGGTTAACTCCACGATCGGGAGAAAAAACAAAAGGCAATCAGGAAGTAAAACAAAAGATGATCAGGAGGGGAAATAAAATTCGATCTGGTGGGGAAACAAAGTACGATATGGAACGGAAACAAAAGTCGATTAGCCGTAAAAACAAAAGACGATCTGGAGGGAAAACAAAGAACGATATGGAAGGGAAACAAAAGACGATCTGGAGGGAAAACAAAGAACGATATGGAAGGGAAACAAAAGACGATCTGGAGGGAAAACAAAGAACGATATGGAAGGGAAACAAAATACAATCGTACAATCGTAAGGTAAAACAAAAGATGATTGGTAGGAAAAACGGAAGACGATATGAAGGAGAAACAAAAGATGATCCTGAGGGACTAACCATACGGAGTGGTTAACTCCACGATCAGGAGAAAAAACAAAAGGCAATCGGGACGTAAAACAAAAGACGATCAGGAGAAAAACCAAGGGGCAATTGGCAAGTGAAACAAAATACGATCTGGAGGGGAAACAAAGGAAGATATGGAATGGGAACAAAATACAATCGTAAGGTAAAACAAAAGACTTTCGGGAGGAAAAACAAATGACGATTTTATTATAAATGGAAAGATACTTATGTATATAGGCGTATAGTGCACGACAAGTCCCCCCATGTATGATTTTACCTATAATAATATAATAATTATAATAATATAATATAATATAATAATAATAATAATAATAATATAATATATATATGTATACTAGGATTTTATCGTGGCTCGCGCGCTGCGCGCGCTCGCAATCGCCCCCCACCCAAGGGTGCCACCTCCGAAGGGTGCCCCCTTCCCCTCCCGCTCTCCCCCCTCCCCTTCCGCCAAGCCCTGAGCCCGAATTATTCTAAGTCCCTCGATTCTTGACACGGCGGCGGCGGCGGCGGCGGCGAGATCTTTTTATAATATAGAGAGATATATGCCTATAAGGCATTCCATGTCAAGTCTTTCCCTATGTATGCTCTACGTGGCCCAAATTGTTCTAAGTCTCTCAACGGCCCCCGAAACCCAGATTTTTGGAAGTCCGAGGGAAGATGAATTTCAGACGAATAGTATCATGTTGGTGATGGAATTATAAAAAATAGATTCGAAATATTTAACCGAGGTTTTGCGGTTCACAGAGGAACCGATTTGTCTTTGTAATGGTATCGTGAAGTAAAACTTCGATTAAAAATCTTCGATAATATTTAACGAAACGATAATATTTTGTAGTGTGTATTTGAAGATTCTGAGTTCGGAAGCGCGTAGGGGGGCGCAGCGCCCCTAGTGATAATATAAATTCTTTTTTCTATGAAAAATCATTGCAACCTTTTGTATTATACACCATAAAATAATGTAGTCATGATTTCCTGCGTGTTTCTTTATTGTTTCATTTATTCAGTGTATTTGTACACTTTAATTATAATGAAAGTTGATAATCAATATACAATGGATGGAATATGACTGAACATAACCTATACATAAAAATCATAAAGCATATCCATTCGCAACATATAACTTATTTTTAAAACTTAATATTCAATATGTATATTCTGAAATTAACCCTGTTTCTTTGTTAGGTTTCACTGGCACTCGTTAATGTATTAACCCATTAAGGACCAGAAATGTTAATTTTTTTGTTGTTTTTCGAGCTTCATTCTCAATAGGAAAAAAATAACTATTAACTCCAAAACCACGTATTCCACTATTTTGGGTATGCTCTTTCGATTGGTGAGATCAAAATTGCATTTTAATGGCTGCAAAAAACAATATGGCGGATTTTTTTATTTAAAAATAGCAAAATTTTGAAATTTTTTTTCATTTTTTTTTGCATTCAGATAGTAATGGAAACGATTTCGTATTTCAACTAAAAGTGCACAAAATAGTTCAGCTTCATGAGAGAAATTTTTATCCCGACCCCAAATCATTCTAACCTCTTAAAAGTGCCGGTATAGTCACTTTAAGCACATAGAATGATAATAATATGGTAATACGTATTTTTCTAGTCGTCGAATTTTCATAAAAAATAGTATACGGGGGTTTTTGAGATCGCTGATCACGATTACGCTATCAAAATTTCAAAATAAAAAATGGCGGATCCAATATGGCGGGAAAAATTTCAAGGAAAGCTTAGATTTTGCTGAAAGTTGGTTTTCGAGGTCACTGATCACAATTGGGCCATTAAATTTTCAAAATTCAAAATGGCAGATAAAATATGGCGGGCAAAATTTCGAAGAAAACTTAGATTTTTCTGAACGTTGGTATACAGTGGTTGTCGAGGTCGCTGATCACGATTACGCCATCAAATTTTCAAAATTCAAAATGGCGGACAAAATTTCGAGGAAAGCTTAGATTTTGCTGAAATTTGGTATATAGGGGTTATCGAGGTCGCTGATCACGATTGCGCGATCAAATTTTCAAAATTCAAAATGGCGGATCCAATATGGCGCGCAAAGTTTCGAGGAAAGCTTAGATTTTGCTGAAAGTTGATATACAGGGGTTTTCGAGGTCGCTGATCACGATTGCGCCGTCAAATCTTGAAAATTATAAATGACGGATCCAATATGGCGGACGGAAATTCGAGGAAAGCCTACATTTTGCTAAAAAATTGGTATACAGGATTTGCTACCAGAAAACTTATTTTCGGTTAGAGTTGAATAACATTTATAAGTAACCGCTAACGGACGAAAACACAAAGTTTTCTGGTAGAAAATCCTGTATAAGATCCCGTTTTCATGATGCAATAAAAGCCAATCAGCTATGATGTGACGAGCAAAGTATTTAATGAGCAGAAGTAATTGAAATGTCAGTCGGGATTTTAGATGATTTTGAAATATTTAATTAGAAACTGAAATAAAGTGTTACATATTTAAAAAATAAATTCTGTGGTTATGTTCATTCAGTTGCAGTGGTTCTTTTGGACTTTCGCAGTCTCAACATTTGTATGCCAGTAAATCTTTGAGGATTTTTTGTAGGATTGGTTAGACCCTCAAATGCACCAGATTTTATTTTTTTATTTTTTGTATGCAATTTTTTTTAAATATTTTTTTAAAGTGACATATTAAATGCCCTAATTTAAAAATCTGAATTTTTTTTTTTAAATACTTTGTTGAATATCAAGATTTTCGAGCTTATAGCCAAAGTGGGCAAAATTTTTCTTATAGTTTTTAAGCTTTTTTTATTTTAAAAAATTATGAAAATATAGAAAAAAAAAATTTACTACTAGCGATTGGTCAAACGATTATTTATGTGAACTCGGATTAAAAAAAAAAATGTCAGATTTTTAGGAAAGTCAAACTTTTCTGAACTAAAACTATTCTAGCACCATACATGCCGCATTCTAGTACCAGCATGCCATTTAGACATTTTTTAAAATGTCTTGAAAGAAAAAGTTACTAAAACTGCTCTGAGGGAAAAAATGTTATGAAAACAAAGCGTTTTCGATTAGTATGCAAACGGACAATCAACATTATTCGAACTTACTATGAAAATTATTATATACGAAAAGCATACTCAACACACGCAGTGTTGAATAGTAATTAGAGTTCATTCATATGTGTTCACAATATTTTCTTGTAGCGAGATAGTGTAACGTATATATATACTGTATATCGCGCAACAGTACAACATACAAACTATACGGAGGGCGCAGCGCGACGTCCCCGTGAGTGCCTAAAAAAATGGCTCTTCGGGCCATTTTTTGGGTGGTTTGGGAGGCGGAGCCACACAAAAATAAGCTTGTTTTAATTTTGACTTAGAAGAATTCCTAAAAATGTTCAAATCAGACTTTCCAATATAACCGGATGTAAATATTGAAAAATGCTTCTCATCCTTCGGTGTAGTTGTCAACTACACGAAAAGAAAGGCTTGGTTGAAACAACCAAGTGCTATGGTTATATATGCGCCAGACAATTAATTGGTTAGACCGACCAATTTATTGATTAGGCTACCAATTTCTTGGCTAGACTAACCAAGTGACTTGGTAAGCTAACCAAGTGACTTGGTTAGACCAACCAAGTGAATTGGTAAGCTAACCAAGTAACTTGGTTAGACCAACCAAGTGAATTGGTAAGCTAACCAAGTGACTTGGTTAGACCAACCAAGTGAATTGGTAAGCTAACCAAGTGACTTGGTACGCTAACCAAGTAACTTGGTTAGACCAACCAAGTGAATTGGTAAGCTAACCAAGTGGCTTGGTTAGACCAACCAAGAAATTGGTAGCCTAACAAGTTACTTGGTTGGTCTAACCAATTAATTGTCTGGCGCATATACATAACCTTAGCACTTGGTAGTTCCAACCAAGCCTTTTTTCCGTGTATCTATAGAATTCTGAACCGCATCACGATATTCGGACCTCGGTCGCCGAATGGGCTGCACAGAATTTCCCACTTCTGAATTCTCCTAGCATCGAAGTCTCCGAAAACTTCCTGTGGATAATGTACGCTTCCTTTTTTCTGTTCTTCATATTTTAATTATAGTTTTGTTTTTTCTTTTTTTATACTTGTACTTTTTGTCTTGGTTGCAAGTTATGCACGAATTTAGCGGGGATGTGAGCTGGGCATAACAGATTCGGGGAATTGGAGTAATTTAGAACCCAGATCCAGTTATTAGACCCGGGATGAGCAATAGAGATACATTTGCGGTTGGAATCTTGATTAGTTTCGGTCATTCTGCAGAACAGGTTTGTTCATGACAAAGAGCCAGCATGAACAAAGCTGAATTTAACTATGTAAGTTCTTACATATTTTAATGTGACGTAAGCTTATGTACTTTTTTGTGTCAAAAAAAGCAAAGAAATATATACAACGTGACAATTCCCAGGTGGCCATCCCCTTTTTATTCGTTGTGGAGCTTGATTTTGGTTAATTTAAGGGGCGGTCCTTTAATGATTTTTCATGAACTTCCATATGGAAGTGTCTATTTTTTTCTTAAGTGTGTAGTTTTTAAGTTATAAAAATATTTATCTCGGAAAAAATTCGAAATTATGTTTCGACCACAAATTCGTAAAGATCATGAAATTAAGAATTCAGAAATATAGGTAGTTCTTCATTCCGAGCTATTTTCGCGAAGGAAATAAATTTTAAAGTTGCTCAACTTCTGCTTAAGGTATTCCGAGCGTGAGGTGATAGTCTTCAGAATTCTATAATTTTCGGGTATACTATAGTTTTATTACGTAAAATTGTGTCAAAACAGTCCCAGGCGTGGTAGCCACCCATTTAATGATTATTTATCCCTTCAAAAACCTAATATTAGCACAGAAAGATATGAAAAAAGCTCGTGTCCGCGTTTCAATTGCAGATTTCATTAGTCAAAAATCTCGACGTCGGAAAAGTAAAATATGCAGTGGACACAGCGGATTTCGGAAATAAATTATCGCACTTAAAAAAATATCCCGACCAAAGTCTTTCACGAGAAAATATTATCTAAAGGTGTGAACAAAAATCTAATATCACATGACAGTCATGACGGGACCTGTGTCGCTGACAACGCTGTACATCGTCAGCTGTGCTTATGACTTTCGCCATTGATGCGCGCGAAACTGAAAAGTATTTGACGTTAATGCCGGTATTATTTTCAGGTTACAAATTCACATTAATAATGAGTTCCATTCTTTAGTAGGCCTAATAATCCTTCATTATGCATCGCATTTGTATATTAAATTTCAGTACTTGTGCATTCAATTTGAAGTTTCTTTTACAGTGTGGGCATGAAAGTATTTCAAAGTTTGAAATACTTTCATCTGTGTTCGAAATTCAGACACATTTTCATTGAATGAATCGCCCATACCTGGTGTATAGAGATAAAAATAATATAATAAATAGAATAGTGGATCGAATTGATAGTGATAGGGGTGAAGGACATAGCAATAGCTGTTAGGTTCTTAGGTTAGCGGCTAGCGCGTTTTGGAGTTTCTGTAATATTTCGATTGAATTTTGACATACGCAGTTATTGTTTTCATGCCCCTTCTGCAAACATGGCGCTCAATCACGTGATACGCTACAACAGCGTTGCCAGATTGTTCGTGAAGTCTCAGGACCGTAAGATTTGAAAAAAGTGAAAAATTATTTTCAAAAACAGAAATTCTGCATATTTTGTGCATCAGGGAGTTTAATCGGACATTTAAAAAGATTCTCAAATAATTTCACGGTGGTACAGCATTACATGTTCGCGGATATTAGGGGTTCCGCACAGGCACTCACAAAACCCGCATCTAGGCGCTCGGAATACCTTAAATTCACGGCAGGTGAGAGTGGCGGATGGGCTCACGTCTGTCAATGTTCGGTGACGTTTTCAAACATCAGTAAGACACGGAGTAAAAAAAAGTGTGGTTTTGTTGCCCAGTGTCACGACGCTTCATACTCAGGAATGAAGTGGAAGATAATAATAAGTTCGATTAATCGAAAGGATTAGATATTCTTTTCATGTGTAACTTGTCACAGAGTTGATGTTACACCAATTCAACAAATTGTTTATTCGCAGTCTCATTCAGCAGAGAAGTGAAATTTAAATCGAAGGTAAGAATTGTGTTCACCGCCTTAATCAATGTATGAATAAAAGATATTGGCCAAGAATAATTATTCTTTCAACTTATTGCAGAATTTAGATGGTCCCCTCAACATTATCTCAACCTGCATAGAACTATCAATCAGTTTGAGAAAATGATCCTGAAGATGCCGGTCGATTAGGATTGGTGAATTCATATTGGTGCTGGTGGACTTGCATAACCGATCAGGACTTCGTTCTTTACTCCTTCCGAATTACTAAACACACACACTTCACACACACACACACACACACTACACACTTTCCACTATCTCAACTTATTCTCAACTTGCATAAAACTGTAAGAAATGCTGGTGGACTTGCAGAACCATCCTGCATCTCGTTCTCCACTCGTCCTGAACCGCTGAACTTACTCTCAACATACTGTGGACATATTCTCGACGCTGTGTCAACTTACACTCAGCTCGAACCGAACTGTGAAAAAACTCGAGAACGTTATCTTGGGAATACCAATTACATTGGCATTCGACTATTGTCTTGGAGACTATTGAATTCGATTCAGTGATTGAGTCGTGATAGATATGCAAAACTTTTTAACTGACGAGTAATCTTTCCATTCGCCCGATTAGGATTGGTGAATTCATAGAAGACGCTGGTGGACTTGCATAACTGAATCGCATAAAGAACAAATGAATTAATAATATAAAGAAGAAAATATGACCCGAATATATTAACTGGCCGTTACAAAACATCACGAATAAATGCTAACGTTGTTTATTAACAACCAAATCAAAACATCATTTTTTTTTTCAAAAACGAAGTTAAACAACATGATTTATTTATTCATTCAATGTTCCTGCACAATTAATGGTTTTCAAGATATCATCTACATAAAAAAACTAAAACTTTGACCAATAAACTCACAAATATAACGTTGAAATTTCTCAATGCAATTAAGAACTAAACAAAAGGTTCCGTCATTTTGCAGTTTTGACTTCAAGAATTTTGCAGCTCGTAACAGTCGAACTGCGGATACAAATCGTATTGTCTGGTCAATTGGGGTAATTTTAATTTAAAAAATTGCTGAGTTGAACTTGAAAAAACTGTCATTTATACAATTTTTATTATATTTCACTAATTCTTGCGGCAATGTTCTTGTCTATATTTTCTCTTAAGATATCGTCAGTGTAGAATAGCGTCGCTATTTTTGTTTTGGTGATTTAATACTTTCAGTGAAGCTCCGTCTATTGTCATAATTACCCCAGATAGTGGAGTGAGTGTAATAGTGATTGGGGTAATTGTGATAACATTATATTTATTGAAGGAATTTTTACATCAAGTTTTGACATTATAATGCATAATACTACACTGTTAAAAATGCAAGTGAATTTATATTCAAAACAATATGAGATTATATACGAGTATATGGGCATATCTCACACAAACCTTTGACTTTCGTGTATCTTGACTGCGGAATGCTATAGTTATTTACACAGAATGAATTACGCGAGTATCAAACTTTTACTAAGATGTACGAAGCATAATCTATCTGAAAAATAATTTAATTTTATAATGCACCGATAGACTGTTTTATCCTCGTTCAAATGCGGAAATTAATAACGTTTTCGCTTGTAACTCAGATTTTCGCGTCACTTCGTCCGGCGTAGCATTGATATGCACCTTCAGGAAAATAAAAAAATCATAAAATTCTGGTAAGGTGCAAAGAACATAATGTACCTAATTGTAATCGGCAAACATGTCCGAAAATTAAGCGGTTATCCTGTGAACGTCTGTCACTTGGTTTCGATGGTGAACCTGACATCCACCGTTATATGGTGCAGGAATATCAGCACAAGCTAATTGAGCCAAATGAATTGGATGCACATAAAGGTAGAATCATCACGGATTGAATGAAGTGAAATTTATGTCGAAGAGTCAATTATTTTGCTCGCAACGTTCTGCGACATAGACTCATATTGCTGCGTGGAGAATAAATGTCAGGTTTTTCGCATCGTTATCCGGCCAAACTAGTCAAGTAAGATAATTAAATTCCATCTGAGTACGTTATTCTTATCACGAATTAGATGTGCGCAGATGTACCCGACCTCTCGACGAGAAACAATTTTCTTCTGGGTCAAAATGTATTCAATTGTCAGGTTCGAGAATGTCAGGTTTATAAATTCGCATAATAAATTCAAACTATTATCGTTCCTAAATTATCTAAATTATATTTTGAGTCAGTAGAGTCATTACCAGTCATACTTTTAATTTTCTGCATACGAATTGAGTAAAATTGGATTAGAAAAAATGACCTATTGGAAGGGTTAAAACTATGCCTTCAATGGGTCATTTAAAAAAAAAAGTTAAATTGAAAGTAGGTTAAACACTTGTAAAACACAATAACACATAGTTCCTACAATGAATTAGCACCAAATAAATGATTTTTAGTTAAAATGATAATATGATTTTTTATGCGAGCACCCTGTATATGATGCTTTGTCCATGAACGAATATTGCTTTCTGAAGGTCTTAAGATGAGTACAAAAAATTGGCGCTCCTGTGCTCCTTAACTAGATTTTTATTCTTTGAGACCGTGAAAGTCAAAGGTTTGTGAGATACGCCCATATAAATTCCATATTAATATCCTTTTATTGTAAATTTAAAAATAGTATAAGAATTCTCGAATACTGGTATTTGAACATTACAGTACGTGATTATAGTAATCTTCATTTTAATATACAAATATTGGATTTGTCAATGGCGAATGCGGCTGAAAATTAATATATGGTATATGCATCCGGGCTTCATATACAGTATATTAATTTTAAAAAAAAATGATCACAGTGTATGTCTAAGGTGAATAAAATATGAATAGTAGTAATAGTAGTAAAAAAAATTATTGACAATACAATGTACATTTTTTTTGTTGCACGTAAACTTAATACAATACATTCAAACAGTTTTGGGTATAACCATATTGCCAATGGGCCATCGACCTGGATCCTTCAGTCCGAAATATTAATATTTTGTCAAAACAAGATTTAACTATTTAAAAATTGTAACATTAAAGTAGTCTGTTTGGAAAGCTAGTCAAACTTTTCTTTCTTTTCAATAAATGTTTGCTTCTTTGGGAAATGGTAATTTTTCATTTTACAGTAACCTGTAATTAAATCGCAGTCTATGAAAAAAATTTGTTACCGCAGATATTGCAAACAATCATTTTATTGGCATATTCTCATTTTTTAAAAGTGAATACGTGAAAATCTAATTACATTATATATTTTATTAGTAATTTGGATAAATACTTCAGTTAAGATTTTTTTTCAAGACAAATAAAAACAACTCCTAGATAGCCTAACATAAAAATTGAACTTTTACTATAAAAAATACAAAAAATCGGCATTCAATTTTATTACTGGTACAGATTAATTAGCTAATATGGAATGTATCGAACAGCTGTAAATACACAAACAGGTATTTAATCATTATAATTGAGGGTATCTTCGAAAAAATGTAACCCGCTTGCCGGCATCGCGTTCCAACAAAGCGCCACGGGTGTCACATTTACCCTGTAGCAATGTATCGCACATACCACCTTTATACGAAATTCCGAGGGGTTAATATGTATATTGCGCTTTTAAATGGAAAAGTGATATATTTTTAGGAAATATATACAGCTGTAGTATCAGTGGACTTTTTTTTCAATTGATATCAAGTATGTGGGATTAAATATTCTAAACTTCACCGAAAATTTAGATCATTTAAAATTTTCAAAACTTTAATGAAGGTTTCCATTATCCTTCTACAAATATCGAAAATGATTATAAACAACATTTTTTTTCAAGCAATAGTTCATTAACGATAATCAAATGTTTTATGTTTTATTTGCCTGAACATTTTACAGGATGTTTAATATGACACAAAGTAAAAATCTGCCAAATTTTAGACTCGTGTATTTTTTTTTCTAATTAATATGAATTAATTAGTTTTTCGATTTTCATTCGATTGTATATTTTCCATTATTTTTAACGAATACAGGTGAAAACATTAAATTATTTTTAAAATCTTTACTTAAGCACAAACGTCCAATCTTTCTGAAAAAAGTATTAGTTGTTGTGTCATACATGTTTAATCTTCAAAAAATTAGTTTTTAGGTGTTTTCATTTTTATGAAACGTTTATTAGATTGCCTTTGGCATTTTTACAGTTACAAACCAAATTTCATATTAATAAATATGTAATTTGGTTCGGAACTGTAAAATTGCCAAGAACTGAAAAATATAAAATAAATATCACTAAAATGGATTTGAATTAATGTAATGAATGAATTCATTAAATTTTAATAAAGATCAATGCCATCGCACTCTGTAAATTTTAAATTAAATTGGTAAATACACGATCTTTGAAACGCATATTTTATTTATTTTTTTAATATCTGGGAACGCATTGAAAAAGAAATGAAAATCCTTGTAAACGGATTTTATTAGAGGGTTAAAATTTGTTCACACAAGATATAATCTTTTTTTTATTAAGAAAGTTTAGATATTTGTGCCTACGAAAAAATTATTTTTACAATTTAATGTTTTCACCCGTATTAGTTAAAAATGATGAAAAATCTACAATTGAACGAAAGTCGAAAAACTAATTAATTCATATTAGTTAGAATTTTTTATTTTTTGCTGGGGTTTAATATTTGGCAGACCTTCACTTTGTCTCGTAATAAACATGCTGCAAATATTTCAGGCAAATAATAAATTTGTATTACGGTAAAAAAAAATTTGAAATACATTTTTTATCCTAAAGAATATATTCAGCATCACAATGACCGCACTACCACAATTACTGCAGTTGACTCTACTTGTAATGTTTTAGATTAAACCCAAAGTAATGAATAGGTTAGTTCAGTATTTCACGATATAATTAAAATAACGAAAAGAAAAAAAAATGTCTAGTGTAATTAACGAGTGACCAGGAAGCTCGACTGATTTTTACCTGTGTGTATACATAGAATAGATTTTTTAAAATTTGAGTAGCGAGGAAGACAAGTGGAAAGAGGGTTGCATGTTCGTTCGATCGAGAATGTGCTGTACCAGCGGCGTCGGTCACCAACAAGCGCACATACTGTTTTTGGTATCTCGCTCTAGCCCATATCATCGACGTCTGTGCCTCGAGGGCGTGCGTCGTCAGTGCTCGTCGAAAATTAACATGCGAACGACCACGAAATATCGGAATGGAATGGAAAATAGGCGACACAGAGGTTCCTGGCACACTGATGCATGCACGGAAATGGGGTAGGGATGACGCAAAAGGGGTAGCTTCGAGGTTTCCTGAACGAACCAAAAATACGTTTGCCATATTTGACATACCAAAAAAAAAAGGAGGGAACGACAAATAACACAAATAAAATCGGCCGAATGGACCGGAAACAACCGTATATTATACATAAAACTGAGCATCTGCATCAACGAAGCACACTGTGATCAGCACGTTAAATTACTTTTACAAATCATTATTTGATTACCCGTGCATATATTTTTGAATGATTTAAAAAAAATTATTTGTTTAATCCGTAGTTTATTTTACCTCATTGCATTATGTGTAGAAATAAAGTTTTGTTTTAAAAAATAAAGAATCATCCCCTAAAGTAAGATAATAAATTAATTAGCTCATTTATTTTCTAATTACTTCGCTTGATTACTGTAATGTTGTCTATTTGCTAAAAATTTTCTTAAAGAATTAATTTAAATTTCATGAAATCCTAAACCAAGTATTAATTATTAATTAAAGACGTAAGAAATTGAAGGAAAATTATTTCTTCAGTTACGTACTCAATTTCAGTTTTATCGAAGTTCAATTGATTCTTTTAATATCCAGTAAATTTAATTGATCTAAGAACTGTAAAATCAATGCGGCCCCAATTCCTCAATAGATCGTTGCAAAATCTAATGGTAAGTGCTCTTGAATTTAACTCTATTTCTGGAAAACTATTTTAGTCAATTACATATTACTCACATTTTAAAAGCTTAACTTGTTTATCAATATTTACTAGGAATGTATCAATGAAAAATGCATATCACTGTATATTAGGGATTTTCACCAATTGTAGACAATTTAATGAACAATTCTGTCACAGAACAACGAAATGGTGTTTCCCACCCTCGAATATAATGACATATAACTGACGACTGCATCTCACAAAAAATATCACAGGAAATCAAATTTGGCGGGTAGGGGTTAAAATAGCGAATTTCATAATAATAGCCATTTTAGATTCAGACGTTCATTATTTTTAAATTCGCTATTTTAGCCATTCGCTATTCTCACCCTCACGAATTTTGTTGATCAGAATGAACGTAACACAAAATATTCTCCAAGTAATAGAAAAATCCCTTTATAATATCGAACGTAAGCGGCTACGATGCGGCCAATTCTTCGCTTGTTAAGTTGGGAGATGATTGAAAGAAAATCTCCGTGTTTGTATAACGTTTCGGTCCTAGGTGTGGACCTTCTTCAGACCGTTTTATATTTTATTAATGTGCCTGTGGTGCAAAATACAAAAAATAAAACGGTGTGTGGTCACCAAACAGAATAGTAATACAAAAATCCACAATCAATTATAAATGTGGAATATGTAAAAATAAGGTATGTAAACCGACTTTAATGACAATATCGGATAATATATTATTAACAACTTTTATTTTAATTTTGTAGTGAGACGTATAATTAGTTTATTGTTTAATTATGACATGTGTGTTCGTGTGAAAGTATTAATTCATTGTGTGTGGTTGATTGCAATGATTGTTGTTTATAATTTATATGATATCGATTTCGTTTTGTCTATTTATTCTGTAAGCGATATTTCTTTAGTAAATTGTAAATTGTCATTGATCCGTTGGTACAACAATCTTGTATTCAAACGTATAATGTTCCCCAGCTCCATATCCCCCTAATGCCTTATAGTTCGTGTCAATCATTGGTAATATCAATCTTGGTGGAGAATTTGAATATTATCCAGAGAGTTAGTAAGTGCAACTTGTAAAATGTGAGTCATGTAGAATGTTGCTTGACAATTTTCATGTTCTGTGGAGTCAATATAGTAATACAAAATGATAGTAAATTGTGAAATAATCGTCTAAGAATAAAATGTCAATACTTTAAAATGATAGTGAATTGTTAAATAATTGTCTAAGGATAAAATGTCAATATTTAAATAATATTAAAAAAATCCCTTTATTTTGATTGCCCTCTTTTGTTGTAGGTAAAGCAGCAGAATATTATTCATAATTTTGGTTTAGCGTATCTAAAAGAAATAATACTATTTATTTTTTAAACCGTTTTTCATTCATTTTAAAAAATTAACACAACACAGAGCCACCATTTTTAAAGCAATCACAATATTATAGACCAAGTCTTAGTTTTGACATGAATTGAAAATCGCCTTCTTAGGAAAGCAATAAAATAAATGACTTTACGCTAACAGAAAGGGATGAAAAATATTTATCTCGAAATCTTTGAACGAGACAACTCTTATTGTTGATTGCATTTTAAAAAATTAACACAACACAAAGCCATAATTTTTAATGCATTCACTATATTATAAACAATACCAAGTCTTAGTTTCGTAATGAATTAAAAATCTCCTTCTTAGGAAAGCAGTAAAATAAATGACTTTACGCTAACAGGAAGGGATGAAAATATTTACCTCGAAACGTTTGAAAGGTACAACTCTTATTTTTCGCCCACTTGCTCATTCGCTCATTTTTTATATTTTTTCCAATGGCTCGTTCCATCAGTCGCTTGCGAAAAGGCCATCCTCGTCGGAGGTCGATCGCTGCCAGATCGCCTCGAGGATGTAGTAGAGCAATGCTCTGCAACAGCAGCAGCAGGTTTCTACCTCCCTCTCCTGTCCGGTCGCTCTTCACTGGCAAACTGGTTAAAAATGTGCATTGCTCTGGATATGCTCACCCACCTCCCAGGTATCGATACAGTCATACGATGAGCGAAATCGAAAATGGAGATAAAAATTTTTCAATTTCGCTTGATCTGTGTGCAGCACCATGAAGGGGTTGGTTCGGATTGTCGATCGAGGACAAGAGAACGAAGCAGAAGCATATTTACGTACACGTTTCTATCTTGTTTCTCTGCACGGCGCCCATATATTTTGTGAAATCAATTTTTTTTTAAACTAGCGATAAAACCACTGCTTAACCCTTTGAGCCATACTTTTTTCGTTTCCGAAATGAAAGAAAAAATCATTAATTATTGTCAGATATTAGTTTAAAACATTTAAATCTGAGAGAAAACAGGTAGGTCACTTAGTGACCCACTGTGACGCAAGGGGTTAAGTTAGTCTTAAATTCTGTTACGTGTTAATCAAATCAGTCCTAAATTTGTAATTGGGATTCTAAAAATATTGGTACTTCTGTCGGTTGTTCTGAATCGGCTAATGTTAGGTTAGGTTAGATAAATAAATAATGCAGTGTAATGTTCTTGCAAACAATACTAATAAAATATTTCTTCGGCCAATGATTGAGCATCTTTCAATGGATGAAATCAGTTATTGTTTGTCACAATCGGACTAAAATTATGATTTTTGGTAATATAAAACTGGATGCCAAAAACACTTTATCGGATATTTGTATATATCAGTGTATTTTTTATTCAAACCGTGTTTGTAATTATATTTATATGTTAAGGACACATGCAAATGCAGAAAAGACGCTTCAAAATCGGCAACGGAATCACTAAAATTCTTACAAAAACTTTTCTTTGATTTGAAAATTGAAAAAAAAACGGCTATAGTCTTTTTCATATACCTTACAAATATTACTAACACGTAGCAAAGCGATTACCTTAAATGTTCCAGCTCACCGAGCAAAAGATAAGCGCCAGAAGCAGTTTTCTTTTGACTAATTTCGACTCAGATTTGCGAGCTTCCATATTTTTCCGATAAACATTATAATCTGTTTGATAATTATTTATTTATAACAATTATCTACAATTTTTATGAACACATGTTCAAATTTTGCAATAATTTCTAGAAATTACCTTTACAAATGGATAACATGTTATTGACACATTTAATAGGTATGGATGATTGTATTCCTTGATTATTTCTCATAATTTATCATGCTTTCTGATGAGATACATTTTCTTTCAAGTCCTCCGTTCAGAATCTGCCGTTTTCGCTTGCGAAAGCTTCTGCAGAAAGACAGATTCTGCAAGAAGCTTTTTTAGTCTTTAAATGTTTTCTCTTTTATAGTTATAAATTTAATCGAAATTGAGTCACATTTTGGCAATTAAATTTTTCTGTTTGTTTAAAAGCGACCTAAATGCACAAACTCTTGCGAATTTCAACATAACGTTTTGAAAATTTCTCCACACTTCTGACTAAGGTTGATTGGTATTGTATTTGAACACAATCAATAAAGCTGCTCAAATAATGTGACTTTTTTTCAACATTTTCTCCTTTGACTTGTTTCATGAGATTCGATTTGTTTTTAACGATAAAAAGCATATAATCTATGGTCGTACAAATTTCAAGAATCCGGGGTGAATACTAACACATAAATGAAGTTACAATTAAGGTTGAATTATGTTAAAATAGTCCGGGGCATTTTCTTTAAATAATAATAACTTCATCGTTCATCAATATTATCCAATAAAAAAAAATGCATACTTAACAAGCATATATATTGATCGTGCTTAAAATCCCGAACTCGGCATTAAAATATTCTGATTAGAAAAAAAAATTGAATATCGACCTGTTTTTTGGGTCCCAACCTTATTAAGAAGTTGTTGCAACAAGAAATTCTTTACCGCTAATCCAGCTTTGTACAAACTTTCATTTTATCACCTCAAAAGCTATAGGCTTCGATGGATCTCTTTCATATTTAGTAACATCACAGTCTTACAAAATAAAAAGTTCTCAACCGCTTCAGCCCACATGAAAAGCCTTATCAAAGGTGCTCAAAACACCCATAAACTTTCAGTTCGACAAAATAGCTGCTCAATATACGGAAAAAAAAATCAAATCCGAAAAGCACAAACGAATTTCCCTATGCGTAAACAAAACTAAAAACCTGCTATTGCCGAATGTTCCACATAATATTGATCCGATCAGATTCATCACCGCTGCAGATGAACGCATGCACCCCTTCTTCAATAACGATTGGGTTACCACGCATGATCGGTTACCACAGCCGTCGGCTTTATGCTATAATATATATAAAGAACGTACATCCATTTTCTTTTTTTATTTTTATTTTTTATATACATATATCGTTGACCCGCCTGGGCCAAGCCGCTTGCGCGGCGCAACGAATTATTTTCAAGCGCGTAAACAAAGCCCGAAACTTGAAAGGGAGTTCTGGTGGTGCACGTTGCAGAGTCAAGCTCCGAGGGGGAGAGGAAGAGGTGATAAGGGGTGGGGAAAATTGTTCGGTAGTTTTCCGTTGCCCCGGGGGCTCCTCGCTGTCCATCACGGGAAGATCCGCATGGCTATCCCGCTCCCTCTCGTCCTGGAACCGGGCGGACGAGTATCCGCGGACTACCCCAGCGTGCGCTTGAAGTCCATTGATTAACCGTTGTCTGCCGCGAGACGTGCCCGTGAGCCAGTAGCTAACACCGAACAACCAGCCCCGTTCCGGTTTATGAAGAAAATTGTTGCATCGGGCGTGTGCACGTCCACCCCACGCAACACCACACCACCGCTTTTGCTAACCCGGAGGCCGTTGAGGGATGATGATGCCTCCACACTGGTCTTCTGTTCCTACTGCTGTAGCCCGTGGCTCTCGATCGTGAGGCTTCAGTTCGCGGCGCGCGAAACAACGCGTTTAAATTATTTTTCTACCTATCTCGCCACAGCCCTATTCTCCGATTCCTTCAAACCTGTCGTCCCACCTAAAATTTTACTATCCATTATTTTTCCGTCGGTATAAATTGTACTTGTATTTAGCCGCGAGTGCAGCACTCCTGAATGTATAATAAGGTCCGCTACCAAATTACAGTGCAATTTATCCAAGGACGTCGGAAAAAGTAACTCAAAGAAGCTACGGACGTAGAAGAAACTACTTATTCATTCGAATGGACAGAAATTATTTGAAAGGCATATAGTAAGAATAAAGGAAAACTCGAACACTATCTTCAGAACAACTGGAGAGAATAACGGGCTCAAAAGGCCATTTCGGTTTTCTGTTCCTTCAACTCGTGTAAATTGACGTTCATGCTACGACGTTGTTTTCATCTTTCTGTATCCTCTTAGCTTAGCTTAATCTGTTTATGTATTTAATATTCGAGTACATATACCGTAGTATCTTTTATACTGATACCAAGGCTTCCTTCCTGAATATATAAAAAATACACAACAAAATTGCGGCGTTATTATCCAGTTGGAGCGAATAACCAGAGTCAGAGAAGACGATCACAGAAAAAAATATAAACCGCCCACTCATTTGAATCAACAGACGTTATGTTGTAGGAAAATATCACCAAAGACGGAAAACCTGGATGCTGCCTCGACAATGTCTGCGAAGAACGCCAGGGTTCAAAAAGCAAATCCGGTTTTTGGTATCCGGTCTTTCAACTCTCGACAATTTGCATTCTAGCTACGACGCTGAATTCTCGGCTTCTGCAACCCCCCAGTTTTCCTTTTCAAGTACTTACATTCAACCTATATACGCCTTTCTACTTAATCTTCATGTATCAACATATATATATATGTACAAAGCTTTTATATTCATGTACATATATGCGTGCAGTTATAGCCCGTGGAGCCCACAACGTTTCCATTTCACCCGTTCGCGTAACAAGCGCGCCAGTCGCTGTCTGTTGGTACGAGTACCTACCTACTAAGAAGATTACTTTCTAACTCCTATATAGCTCGAAAGCTATGGTATAGCTGAGCTCGATGCGAGAGGACGAGACCAAGCGGGAGTAAAGGTGCACAGAACTCCGGGGCGTGAGGGGAATGAGGGGCGTCGTGGTATACCAGTGAGCGAACGCACATATATATGCCCGAAGACCGATAAAACAGGACCGCAAGCCCCGTCTAGGGTGCAGAAGGGATACGTTTGCTGCTTGAGAGCGAGCGAGACCTGACCCAAACTTTCAGCCGCTCGTAAACGCTGCTTTTGCTTCTGACACTGATGTTGGTGCGCCGTGTATAGTCTGGGGTTGTAGTAGGTGGTACACCACCCGCTACGCTGTCAGCCTGCTCACTCGTTCGCCGCTGCTGTTAGTCTCGTTCGACGCCGACGCTATCCCCGGCGTACTCGACCGGTTTTACGGCTCAATTCGCAGTGCGCCCTTAAAGGAACAAGCCCGAGAGCATTGAAGCCCGGGAGTTGCGACGGGGCTTGCGCCACCGCTAAAGGGACGCCCAGTTCGAACCAGCTCAATGTACTATATACACTATGCTATATACCGAGCTGGTAATTAAACGCGTCGGGCTGGAATATGAGACCAGTCGCGCGGGCACCAAGTACTACTAGGCTACTCCGAGCTTCTCCCTCAACGTATATTCTCTTCTCGTTTGCTATGACGCCCCACCTTCTTCCCTCCCCTTACTCGGCACCCGCTCTGCTCTTCACCTCTTCGTCACTTCTTTGCAGTAGTCTCTGGCCGTAGCTCCCCGGTCTCGTTTAAACGGGTTTACCTATAGGTATCCTACCTCCGGTTTTATTTCCCGGAGAGAACCGGAGTTCAGGGCTTTAACGTTCGTACGACATTGGGCGAGGATTCCACGCGAGACGGCAGACAAGGAACTTACTGAGCGACAAACATGCGAAAAAAATTCTATGAAAGGCAGATTTGAAAATAGTTTCGCAAGAGTCGAGAAAGTTTCTGAGAACTTAAGGGAATCTTCAGAAACTCGAAAAGTCTCGTGAGAGGCGGAAAATATCTTAAAAAATCTGTTGGGTCTCCAATGATTCTGACCAATCTTCTGGAAGTTTTAAAAGAGTTCGTCATTATCAGGAGAATTAGAGCTATTAATCTCCGGAGAATCTAGAAAAAGGCAGCGAAGTCTCGTAAGAGTATCTAAAAAGTCGGAACGATTTCGGAGAGGATCGAAAAGGTCGGTAAACGCGGGGAAGTTGTCATAAAAGAGATCGAAAAATGTCGAAATCACCAAGTTTCGAGAAAATCTCGAAACTGTCACGGAAAAGACGAGAAATCTAGGAAGGATTGGTCGTTTCGACATAATTACGAGAATATAAAAAGTCTAGAATCTTGATAATTTTGACAAATATGCCTGAGTGTTGTTTTCAGAGTCTATGATAATAGTGATCATTCAGCGATAAGTCTGCGGTCAGAGTTAAGCGCCAGAAAATCTATGAGACAATAATGTAACAAACCAACAGACGCACAACTGCATCCAGGGATGACCTAAACTTCAGACAAAGTCACTTCACACATACCGAATAAATGAAAAAGTTCAGCCTAAATTCACTTTTGCCCGGAACGTCCGCTGAAAGCGCAGACTATTTCTCGGCATTTTCACCCGAATTCTCAGCAACACTAATACCAATCCCATTCTCATACTGCCGTTGCCTAACACTTCTGTGAAGAAAAGGATATAACAGTCGGTGCAATATTTCGTCGATTCGGTTTCCCGAGTAGCCTGGGTCTTATTCGATAAAAATATTTTTCCGTTGCTCGCGGCAACGACCAAGCGTAGTTACCTCCGTTCTTCCTTTTCGCCAATGCTATTCCTTTCCTTGCCGCTTCAGGCTCTCCGAAAGTTTCGTTTCATCTCCTCCGTTGTTGACTCGAATATATCGTTTGCTACAGCTATTGGGTTGATAGACGCACGCGTTCCTCTATGCTGGACGTTCCACGAAAAATTCAACCCCGAAATCCCGTCGAAACGCCCCTTTGCCAAAGACGTAACGCAGCAGAAGAACGTCTCGCGGCTTGAAGGCATCACTGGACTGCACTATGTTATACTGTACTAACTATACTACCTTCTCTTTGTATATATATATACATCACCGATAGGTGGCTGAGGTAAAAATGGCCGTGGAGATTGGATTTTCGAAAGTGGTCCGCGACTACCAAACCCCTGTCGGACCGTTGGGGGTCCAGCAGCGCCCGACTCCACTTGATTACCCGCTTCCTCCGATGGATTCCTTGCTCCCCATACCCTTACCCATTTCCTTCACGCTTCCCTTCTCTCTGCGCCCCTCTACATCCCGCATACTCCTGCAAGCGACACCCCACGAGCTTCCTTAACTTTCCTCCACCCTCTTCCATTCTTATTTGGCTCAGCCACTCTAAAGGCAAGTCCGGTAGTGTCCTTATACTACAAATTTACGCTTCACCGTTTAGGAAAGGTTCGAACAAGGGGCGTCGAAGCCGATAGGACAACGTAATTCTGTTCAACCACTGATGCATCATTCGTTCACCTCGCTCTTGCTGAAACTGTCGATTTTTGTAGCTATTTTTAAAAAGACGGCTAGTACGAATATCTCATACCCCGGATCAAAAATGCCAATGCTTTCATTGGTGGGGCTCCAACTCGTAAGGCGAGAAAATAGGAGAGCGAAGCTAAATCATTTTTTGACGCTTATACGGTTACGGATGCGCTCTACGGTTTACGACTAAGACGTTAACGCTTGCCCTTGCGTGGCCTCATATGCCCACTTCTAGGCGTCCACGGTGACTCATAGTAGAGGTTGAACTGATCGTGGATAAGAAGAACTCTTAGTCGAGCTTTGAATAATTTTGTCCGTGCTAGGGTTACAGACCCGGTCAGAAATTGTGTTCGGGATCCAACAGGATTCCAGTTAGAATCCCTAATTGCCACTCGGATCGGATCGGGTGCCCGATCATATTCGATTTGGGCTATGTAACGAATGTAAATTAGATTCCAATCGGATGATTGGACTTTCGGATATCGGATTCGAATCCTGAGGGCTCTTTACAGATATAAACATCGTCACCGAAATTCCTCATATTAGTATCCGATCCGGAAACTAGCAAGAAGCTACCGATCAAATGTTTGTATTTGTAATTATTTGTTGTAATGATTCCATAGGGATCCTATTGGGATGCCTTTAATACAGAGGTCATCAAACTTAATGCGTCATCTGGAAATACCTTCTTATGACCGAATTGGATTCCGGTTAGGAATTCTCAAATGCTGGAGGTGCATTTGTTTTATAACGACCCGACTTCGAAACGATGAGAATCCGGTGATTAGAGACTCCGAATTGCGGGTCCCTAACTACTCCCGATGGGGACCCGACCAGAAACCGAGATTTTTCGGGATATTTCTGCACGGGGAAAGATATGCGCAAATGCATCTAAAACATTACAAGCATCGGATGGTCGAACTTAATCTTCCAGTTCAAAATCTCTAGTAATTTGGCCGTTCATAATAATACACTCTGACCAATAACTCATTAATTAAAGTCGGACATAATGGCCTCGTTTGTCCCCCTTTAGATTATTTAGTTTCTTTAAGGTTCGTTAAGTTCTATCAGGTTCTCTTTAGCTTTTTCAGATTCCTTATGGGTTGCTGCTTCGAATAGATTTCGTCGCAGGGCTTTTTGTCTGGAATGATTTTGACTGGGAGGTTGTGTCAGAGAGTTGCTGTTCTGATGGTTTTATCCGCGTGTACAATCTTTGGAGAATCAAGGGAAAGTCTCCGGAGAATCTTGGAAGAATCGTGATAGAATCTTAAGAGAATCTTGAAAGAATCGTGATAAAATCTTGAGAGAATTGTGAGAGAATCTTGAGAGAATCTTGAGAGAATCTTGAGAGAATCGAGAGAATCTTGGGATAATCTTGATGGAAATTAGGGAAAGTCACAAAACGTGAGGAGCCTTTGAGAAGAAACTTGGCGCTTGACAACCCGCTCGCTCATATGGATTCCTTTCTACTCTACCTTTTCCTTTCCTTCATGCTTCCTTCTGCTCGCCCTACATCACCCATACTTCTGAAGGTGCTACCCTTGGAGCTCCCGTAGCTTTCCCTTCCCTCTTTCATTCTTGTACGCTTCTCTACTCCAAAGGAGACCCCGGCTGTATCCTTAGACTACAAAGCTACGCTTCAACGTTTAGGAAAGGAACAAACGGAGGTGACGACACCAATAGGCTAATGCAATTCCGACCAAACACAGATTCGATCCCCTTGCCCAGCTGATGCGCTGGGTCCTAATAACTATTTTGGAACGGAACATATATATATATATATTCTGGAACGATGACAACTTCAGATATGCAATGCTTTCAATAAGAGGGGCTAAGACCGGCGGTCAAACTATAAGAAAAAGAATCAGGTAGAGAAAATAGAAACCACCTGAGGCGATAACATCGCAGATTTTCGGGGTACATTCCGGTAGAAATGGAATTTGACGATTGTTTGTGATTCTTCTGCGTGTATCTTGCTTCTGGCAATGCTCACGGATGATTGCTTCCGGGAAGAAATATGAAGCTTAAGGGGGCGGGGGAATGTATAACTTTTCTTTGTATATTTTTGCCATATTTTTCTTTCAATTTAAATCTGAAATTACGAGGCTCTGGCCGAGGAACTGGTGTAGTTGGAAGAGGACAAATGAAAAAGGGAATCAAGCCGCGAGGCCACGGTAAGAACTTGATAAAAGTTAGACATCTCGCGGAATTAAATCCTCGGGTGTGTTTCGGACGATTGAATTAGTTTTGAATTATCCGCTTGACAAGTGTATATCACGAACCAAGTGTATACAACTTGAGTTTGCTTCTTTTACCGACTGTGACTGATGCGTACTTTTGTATTTTAATACAACAACTTTCTGCGAATGATGTATGTTTTTTTGATTGGGAAAAATATGTTCGTTGATCGGGGGATAAATTTTATTAAAAGGAGGAAGACAGACCGAAATTGCTGATACTTTTTGACAGATATTTCACTTATTTATCTGCTGATGTCATTTAATAAATGCATTCTTTTGAACCCTAATAATTGAAACATACATTTTCCTTACATACAATCGACTTGAAATTAGAAAATCAGGAGTTTTGGGGTCGCTGATTACGAACCTGATTTCAGAATTTGGAAATTCAAAATGGCGGTTCCAACATGGCGGACCAGAATGCAAAAAGTCGTCCGATATAAGTGAAAGTTGAATTGGGAGGTTTTGGGGTCGCTGATTACAGATCTGAACTCAGAATCTGGATATTCAAAATGGTGCATCCAAAATGGCGGACCATAATGCAGAATGAATTTTGGGAATCTGACCACGATTCGTAATCAGCAACCTCGAAAATAACCAGTATGTATTTTCATGTGATTTTCATCATTTTTTAAATTTTCGGTATCTGAACGCGGATTCGTACTCAGCGACCCCGAAAACGCCTAGATATGGATTTCATGAGATTTCCAACGTTCATCAAATTTGAATCCGCCATTTTGGATTCATCATCTTGAATTTTCGATATATGACCACGGATTCGTAATTGGCAACCCCAAAAACCCTCAAGTGGGAACATTAGCGTTGAAACACTGAGAACTTTCGGAGACAATGAATTTTCTCCAGAAAAGCTCCTATTTGTCATCGTTTGTTTATGTGTATATAAAAAATAAACAATTATTTCGAATTATTGCGCAGCGTTTCTTATTCTGCAATATATAATTGATACCGAAATACAAAATTAAGTGAAAACTACGCCAACTACTCAGAAAATGGTTATTGAAAAGGTGACATACCAGTATGTTACTATGCTTCAAGGGGATAAACATATACTTTTGTCACAAGGACGTAATACGCCACTTTTATAGCCGTGGTTAAATCTTTGCAGGAACCAAAGGAGCGCAAGCTCCTGCTACAGCTTAACATGAAGTCTAAAGTAGCGTATTACGTCCGTGTAATGAACCTTATTTTTTTTCATTCCCTCTCTAAACGACGTAATTAAGGGGTAATGCAACGGATTTTCGCGCCTAGGCGAAGCCGAGGCAAGGCTGATTTTCTTTGGCTCAATGTAATTTACTCCGTGACTGAAATACACTTTCGTATCGCGCACAGCTTTGTTCGCCCACTCGTATTACATTGAATCGAAAAAAAAGTTGAGTTTCGAGATTCTCAGGGGCAAAGTGAATACCAGACAAGCAAAAAAAATCACGCATTCATATCTGTTTCGAAAAATTGCATGTTGGTGAAAGAATTCTCTTTGGTTGAAAGTAGTGTGAACTTTAGCATGAGAAGAAAAAGTGTCGAAGAGAAAAGAAATATAAAGTGATTTTTTTTTTTCTAAATATATACTTTCAATACACTTTGGTAATTAATTAATTTTCATGCATCTGTTTGTACTCTATTATCATTACTTTATTTTATAGAATGCAAAAATCGATTTTTTCCATTTGAAGAACAACAGAGTCTTATGACGGAAAGTCAGTAGAATCTGAAAAAAAATTTTTAATTTAAAAAAAAAATGATAAACTTTCGTCGTTCACTAATTTATCAAGAGTCGCGGTAGCGACTCGACGCCAAGTAAAAAAGAAATTATTAATAACTATTTGGAGTTATCATTGTAGAAAATGATTTTTCTTAGTACTGACAATGACGTTGTTTTTTTTTTTTTTGGAGATTATTGTCTGATCTCGGAGTAAGTAATAAATTTTCATTATCAACCTTTTGCTTGGAAATATATGTGCAATGTATCTTTAACGTCGGTTAGAAGTAAAATAAAAATAAATGAATATTAAATAAACCTTTTTTTAGAGTGTATTAATTAATTTTTACTTCAGATGGTGGGACATATAAACGTCGGTAACGAAAACTGTAATCTATTTATTAAAACGGTGAACTTTTTTTTTTTATCTCTGACATATTTGACAGAAATTTATTGAAGTTATTGCTGCATATTCAATCTTAATCGGATATTTTCATCGTTCCAAAATTTTGCAGAACTTTATTATGTTCCTACCACATATTTAAAATAAGTAAACTCAGCTGATTAACATGCTCAATAAAATGGTTTTCAATTTTATTTTATTTTAGTTTAGTTTAGTTTTACAATGTGAAAGAAAATGTTGCAAAAAATCTTTGTTTCTGCTTTTTTTTAGATATTTGGATAACGTTAAACGTGCTCTTTACTTTCTTTAATGAGTAAAATCGATCAAAAATAAAGCCTTAATTTTTTTCTTGTCTACGAAAAAAAATTTGCCAAGGTTGAATATTTTTTATTGCACTGAGATATAAAATAAGAGACTAAAAAGCCGTGGAGTAATTCGTTACCCCAGTTTGACGGTCGAACTTACAAAATAAATTCTATGATGTTTAGAGATCATAATCACCTTTATTTGATTATTTTTTTATTCCACAATTCATACGGAATCAGAAATCGTTGCTCCAATGTTTAAATGCTAAAATAGGCCATCGTCTTTATTCTAAAAGGTTCTTATGTCTTCACAACTAAGGCATGATATATTCATCAGTGTTTTTAAATTACCAGTAAAATAATAACGGTTCGATAGACATTTCTGCTTATATATACAAATACAACTAATTTACAAATACTTTGTTAATTGTGACAAAACTGTCAAATTTGTGAGACACGAATTTGGCTCTCAGAGCACGAGTAAATTCGCATTTCATTTATAAAACATGGTCTTGGCCGCGGTCTCAGGATCAATCACAGGACGAATGAAAAGGTAACAATGACCAACTCGCATTGCGATATATTTTCGATATTTGAAAACTTATAAATTCTAAAACTTTTAAAAATAATGATGTTACATGTCTTATCATTAATCTTATTAATCTATTCGATACTACTCACTATATTTGTTTCGCTCGGTGTTTCATAACTGATAATTTGATTTAATTATATACTGTATTTTATTTTATTATTTTTTTTTATCTTATCAAACTAATCCCTGCACTTTTCTCTAAAGATTGTGCTGATTCTATCAGTGCTCAGTATTCTTCTCACGCACAGTTACAACGGGGTGTTAAATACAACGAATAGAAAATTGGGCATGCACACGGAAAGAAAATAATTGGTTGAGTAGGCTCCAAGTGAAATAATTTAGTTGGGTCAATAAACTAGTTGGTTAGAGGAACAAATCAGTTGGATGGGTCTGCAAATTAATTGGTTGGTAAGTAACAAATTGCGTGTCACAACCAACTAGTTTGTCGGTCCATCGAAAAAATTGGTTAACCCACCCGCGTAAAAATAATCATGTCAAATTGAGATCACAAATCGACATATGCCAAAAAGTGCCATTTTTGAGATGCGTTAAAGACGCATCTTAGAAAATTTTAAAGCGATTTTGAGATCAATTTGATATCACGTCTACTGATATCAAATTAAAATTTGAGGTCAGTAAATGTGATTAGTAAATGTGTACAATTGATTTTGATCTTTCAAATGTATAATTGAATATCAGCGCAATAATTACGGTCGTATTAGTAAAAAAACTTGTTACCAAATCGATCTCAAAATTGCTTTGAACTTTTCAAAAATGGCACTTTTTGAGATATGTCAATTTAAGATCACAATTTGACATAATTATTTTTATGCGAGCAGCCAACTTACAATTAGTCGCATGGAGCGTATTTAGTCATGACAATGGTTGGGGCAAACAATTATTTATCTCCGTACGCGCAATCAGAAACGCTTAAGGTAGTCGTTCTGCGTGCTAGTCAAATCAGTGCCAAATTTTTAATTGTTTTTTTTATACAAATTGTTAGCATTTTGTCGTCTGATCCGAAAAATGGCTTGCACATCGTCATGTGTTAACATATAGGAACATCGCCTGACACGGTTTAAAAAAAATACACTGATATGTACAAATGACCGATATTGCGATTTTTGTCATCCAGCTTTATTAAAAAGAAAAAAAGGTAAGTAATATTGATCCGATTATGACGAGCAATAGCTTATTTTGTTTATTAAAAGATGTGTTATGTATTGACCGGACAGATTCTTTATTCGTATTAGTTGTTCAAAAGTTACAAACATGTGTACCTCTAACATTACGTTAGGTTAGATAAACAAATGATCATCATTTTCTTAGAAAGGACACTTACAAGGAAATATCGACAGCCAATCAATGGTGCACGTTTCAATAAACAAAATGTGCTATTGCTAATCATAATCGGACTAAAATTATAGTTATTTCTAATACAAAACAATTTTTTTCGTATAAATCGGTGTATTTTATTTTGAAAACGCGTCCGTGGTTGTATTTATATATTACTAGCACTTGGAGACGCCCAAAACCGTCTTCAAAACCATCAATCGAATCACCAAAATTGTTAGAAAAGGTTTTGAAAAATTTTCACTGTTTTGACTAGTACATAGCAGAGCGATTACCTTACACTGGAATATTTTTTTGCGAGCGGCATAATAAAACGGTATCTCAACAAAAGACAGCAATCGTACAAGCACCTCAATGAAATTCACGCCTCCGGAGCAATTTTTCTGAATTCTCATTATTGGCACTATTTGAAATGTTCAAATTAATATTGAGATCGAATAAATGTATCTTTAAAAAAAGAGCAACAAGAAAATTTGTTAAAATAATTTTTTATCATCCATGAAGATATTAATCGTTTTATAGCCCCGAATACTCACAGTTAATTAAATCAAAATGTATTTATAGTACTAACTAAATATCGTCTTTCGACTGTCGTTCCTTTAAAGGATGTATTACATATACATTGCCAACCACATATTTTATTGGATATTAAATTTTTGTGAACTTTGCAATAAGAGAAGAATTTAACCGGAATTGACATCAACGAAGTTACTAAGAACATTGATTTTGAACAATAATAAAACGAAGCGAAAAAGAAAAAGCCTATGTATATGCACTTACAGTTCTTAGTACTTAAAGTGTGCCCAGCTTTGTTAATAAATATGTTTTTAAAAAGTTGTTCAACAAATGCAATTGAGACCTTTTTTATTCTCCTGAAATAAAATGTTCAATTTTTTTAATACATGCGATTTTCAATAAAATTTTCCACCAATTTTATAATTATTGTCATTATTTTTTTTTTACGGATAGTTAACAAGTTATGAAATTTAAACATGTTTCTGCGAAACTCTCTATATTGCAAATAAGAAAATTTAGGATCGTTGAACAGCTTCAAAAGAACAGTATTAAACATTATTCAGAAACAGAAATTTCAAAATTAAGAGACAATTGTCGAAAAATAATATGCATTTTGGAAAATAAGACAATGTATTTTATCTAGAAAAAAATTAATATTTCTATCGTATTTAATTTTTTTTTTTAATTTTAACTAATCTTTCAAGCATTTTTCGCTTTTCTTATTATACAAAATCAATGTTCTTAAGATTTTCGATATGATTATTTTTTTCCCTGTCGCAAAGTGTCAAGATTCCGATCAATTCGATATTTTGTTTACGTACATAAAACATCTTCAAAGTTTCGGGCAATCGAAAGAATATGGAAAATAGTAGATCTTTGATTGCAATTGAGTACCACATACGCTCATACGTAATTCCAAATCATTTATTGGATTTTGACAATTCTATTTCTTATTTTTAATAAACGACTGCGCTTCACTGACCACTTCGAGTCTAGGAAAATTAGTCCCCGGAGATTTGGCCCTCGGTAATTTAGCACTCCGAAAAAATGGCCCCGGATAACAGTCAATCACATTTTTGTTTATCTTTTTGGGAACTAACTTTCTGGGGTCAATTTTTCAAGAGGCAAATTTTCGTGTTACCGGCGACTTCAAGAAATGATAGGCTGTGTTGGTTTTAAAGTCACGAAGTAACCACAGAACGATGTTGAGAAGAGTCAACATTCTGACCGACTCATTTCCTTCGAACGAAGATATTCTCCAGCAGTTCCTTAGTGATTATTCGATGAGGTCGGGTTGGATTCTCCGCTGGCCTCTGATAAAGTCTACTGTTGATGGCATATAATTTAGAGCTCAATTCGCACCTAACGTTGAACCACCAGTCACATACAAATACGGCCTGACTAAACTGAGTGCCATTTGGGCATAAAAACGTCGCTTGTCTTCCATCTATGTCACAATAGTGCCAAGCTTGACAGCGAGATTCCTCGTCGGCAAAGAACCCTGGATAAGGCTGATCATCGCAGTAGAAATTCGTGTAGGGCACTTTGCCTAACACCGGGTAATCGGTACCAGGACGTCCTGAAAAAATTGAAAGATCAATTAATTATTCGATGGATAAGAAGTGCTTCAACAAGATCTTAGAATTAAAAACAAATGAGTACACTTTAACACTAGGGAGAAAATACTTTTGTAACAAATACTTTCTAAAAAATGTTTTTTCTCGGGTGCGGAACGAAATTTTTCAGTACGACGTCTGTAAACTGTGGTTTGCGCAAGTGACAGCTTGCGAACGGAGGATTGAAATAGTATATTATACTACCAGGAAGGGTTTTTGTCGAGAAATGACTCGAAGTGAAAATCAAGCTCCCTCTCGTGCATCATACGATACTGTTTCTTCCAGATTTCCCTAAAAATAATCACATTTCGTGCTTGTAACAAGGCCACAAAGTTGCTCATATTTAAGCAACTGCTAGTACGCATGTGCAATACGGTTTTCATTACTCCCGCTGCACAGAAATTAACTGTTTTCATTCCCTCGGGAGTAATGAAACTGGATTTTAGAATTCACATTCGTCAGAGATTAAAAATGAACGATTTTACGCCTGCGTTATACGCACAAAATGACGTTATTTCAGCTAAGTTGGGAAAAAACGCCTTTACACTTAGATATTTCTTGTTGACAGAGTTGTAAACACTACATTTCAAATCCAGTCTATTTGTTTATTTATTTCAGGAATAATTTATTATACTATTTCAGTGCATCCTGCGATTTAGGTTAAATATATCAAGAGTCGCGGTCGCGACTCGACGCTAAGTTAAAAAAGAAAATGAATAAACATTTTATCTATAAACAAAAGCAGTAAAATAGCCGTATTGATGTCTTCAAAATCCCTTTATAAAAAACACATAGTAATAAAACATATAATGACTCGTTAATTTTTCCATTACTTCCATTTTCGTATCTATAAGAAACAAGGATGCAAAGTAGAACCTTGCACATTGCTTCCTCATTATTTTTCGCATTTTACAAAGCTACCTCTATGAGGAAGTATGTTATTCAATTTTTGGCTTCCTCATAGAGGAAGCTTTGTAAAATGCGAAAAATAATGAGGAAGCAATGTGCAAGGTTCTACTTTGCATCCTTGTTTTAATTAGATAAATATACATGTTGTGGATTCGCTTTTTCTATTTCGTTATTGCGTTATTTCGTGATTATTAGAGCGTTTCCGAAGTGAATGTGATAATGTATATTTTTAAAAATATTTCAACATTCCATAAAATCAAAAATTTCATACCGTTCGTCACTAAATTATACATATATAATGGCTGAATATTGTTTTATTTATATACAAAATTTGAGCTCGCTATCTTAAGTTTTGCAAAAGTTACAATAGAGCGATAATGTCAATTTTTTGAAAAATTCAAAACATCATAAAATTTTTACGGCTCAACCGATCTTAACCAAATTCAATAGCGATCACCGGCATATGAAAGCTCAAATTCATACCAATTTTTAGATCAATATCTCGAAAATTGAAAGAGTTATCGCGTAAACAGACATTTTTCAAAAAATTAAAAAACGCGTAATAATTTAACGATGAAGTGGATTTTAACAAAAATTTGCATGAAGGTTAGCATGAACGATGAGGCTTGATCCCTCTATCTATGGTCCAAATTTCAGCTTGATATCTCAAGGCATTCCCGAGTTATAAAGGTTTACATTTTTCGATTGTGTAACATACACACACACATACACACACACACACATACAGACATTTTTTCTAAATCACTTTTCTCGATATTTTGGACCATTCTGAGTGTACTGACATGAAAATCTCGAAAAAAAAAAATTTTCACGAAAACAAAGCTTCCTCCATGAGGAAGCAAAATGAACGTTTAGAGGAAATCTAAAGGTAATTATTATTTCTCTCTACTTTTCACAGAAACTGAAATACAATTTAATTTTCTTTCTGTTTTCCAATTTACATTGCAACTTTGAGAGGATGTGCTGTTTATGATAAAAGGTTTTAGGAATAGAGCGACTAATAAAAGAATTGGAGTCTAATTACCGACGGCAGTGGATGCGCAACTGAAATTGAGTAAACAAAATTTGCAACAGAATTAAACTCAGTACGAATAATTACTAGAAATGCATAGTCGTAATATATCGTAGAAACGCCAGGATCTTTTTCTTTCACCAAATTCAATAGACATGTTTAAGTGCTATGACGGACATATACGTCATAGTGGCTAATTGTTGCTTAAAGGGACCCCGACACCTAAAAAAAGTCATGAGAAAAAAATGTTTATAGATGTTATCCTTCTTTTAAAAAAATCAAGTATATATCAAGCACTATAATTCTGCAGCTTTGTAAAGACATGCACCAGACTGGTTTGAGGTTTAAAATAAAAATTTTCACTTGTCGTAGCTTTCTAAACATACCAATGAAGAGATTATAGTGTTTCATCTCTGATTTTATCTGCCGAAAAGTGCATTTCGTTTTTAGTATAGAAATTTTTATTTCAGGCCTTCATAACAAAGCTATTGATTTAAATGTGTAAATAAATCGTTATTTATTAAAAACTCACTAAATAATGGATTACAATTAATCTAATTTTCACTGTGTCCAGAATCGCTATACTCAAAAGGGAACGAACATTTGGACGGATAAAATAAGAGATCGAGTACAAAAATCTGTTCACCGGTTCGGTCTAAAAGCTGTGACAAGTGAAAATTTTTTCTTTTAACCTCACACCATTCTGGCACACTGTGTTTTAACAAAATTGCAGAAATATATTCCGCGATATGTACTTGATGATGTTTCAATGTAAGATTTTTTAAAAGAAGGGCATCATCAATATCTGTTTCCTTTTTTCTTATGACTCTTCTTGGGTGTTTGGGTCCCCTTCAAATTTTACCGTATATTTTCCACAATATATATTTTACAATTAATGTCCCTTACATATTGAATCATTTGGTTTATGTCAGACCAAAGTGGGTGAGGGGGCGCAATGAATTTCGCGTGAAACTTCAAATTAGCAGCGCGTTATATAGTCACGGGATCATCAATGTTGCGTCAAGAGATGGAAGCAGAAAGAGGCAATGGCAGTAGCGAAGAGTAGCATAAAGTGAGTACGTGAGGAGAAGACGGACGAACCAGCAGCGTTTCTCGCGTGAGCCGACAGGTAATTACATATCTCACCTCGCAAAGGGTTAATCAACCTCGATGTTTGCCAAAGGCCCTGACGCACGCTTGTTCTCATGCCGCTCGTAGAACTTGGCGTCTCAACTTACCAAGCTCAGTTCGCTTACTCGTGTATATTAGTCTAAGATTCAAGGGAGTGAGAAAGAGAAAAGGAAGAGAGAGAGAGGGAATGAGCTCCGTAGAGGGCGCAACAGAGAGTGCGTATGCAAGTTGTCGAAGAAGCTCGAGACAGAATAAGTCGAATATGGCTTATACATCCAGGAGTAAAAGCCGCGCAACTAATGCACTCTCATACCTTTGCACTCTGATTTTTGCCTCAGTAAACGAAAATTTCGTTTATGGTCCTTACGCTAAGCGATTGTGCTAGAAGTAGGGGAGAGTGGGGTACAATGTGACACGGCCAATATCACGGGAGTTTTAGTGAGTAAATTGCTAAATTTTTAGCGCTTGACAATAACTTAAATTGCAATTGGTCAGTGCAAAAAAAAATGTGATGTACTATGTGACAATAAAGTGTGTCTCAATGTTACATCTATTGGAATTGTTGTTCTTAGGACAACAATATCAGAAGCCGAAACTGGTCCGAAATAGACATAGAACAACTTCGAAAGGCACTGTTGAAGAGAGAAAGATGAAAGAAGTGGTTTTTCGAGTGGTCAACGAAGACTAAGTTAGGTATAGCATAACAAGCACTGCTGGAGACGTAAATATCAATCGGATGACTTTGCATCGTGTACCATCGAACAAATGTTGTAAAACCCATCGAAAAAATTAAAAGTTTGCTTTTTTGGACTGAATGGATTATGTTTTACATCGGTTGTAACATCGTGCCGACCCCCCCCCCCCCCCCCCCCCTCCATCTATCACACTCTACCCCACCGGTGGTGCACGATGAGACATTCCGTGAATTTTTTTCGATCGTATTATTTCGATATCATCAACCCTTCTTAACTATTCATTGCAACTTCTTCGTATACCCAATGGTTTAGAGAAACCAATTATGATTGGAATTTAGACGTAACACTATGCTAGAACATTTTTTAAAAAATCTAAGAAAATTAGATTCAACTGTACCCCACTCTCCCCCCCTATTCTGTGTGAAATACCATACATCGCACTTATGCTATCTCTTCAATTCGTCTTCCATTCTATGGCAGCTTTTGCAATTACATGGCACTATTGCGATGGAAACTTTTGAGGACTATGGGCATATTTGAATGAAAATATTTTTAGCAGACTCGAAGGTATCAAGGAAAACTGTCTTGGCAGGAACTGCAGAGGTTCGATTCATTTTTATCCCGAGATTCGGAAGTAAACAAACTTCCGAGACTTCCCAAATTTTTTTTAAGTTCTCTGAGCGTTTTTCAGGATCTCCCAACGTCACGACTTTTTCGAGGATCCCACGACCCTGCCGTAATTTTTTAGAGCCTCCCACAACTCTTCCAAGACTCTGAAACTCGTTATAGATTATCGCGAGTCTTTCAACACACTACCAAGACACTCTCAACTGTTTAAAAAAACTCTCCAAGCTTTTGCAACATCCTGCGAACACTTTCCAGGATTTCCTGACTCTTTCAGCAGACTCTTTCAGGATTCTCCTGATTCTTCGAGAGGTTTCCAGCGTTTTCGAAATAGTACTAAGACTCTCCCCGGTTCACCAAGACTTTTCTGGAACCCTTAAGACTCTCACGACTCGTCCAAAACTCTCCCAAATCTTATGGGACTCTCACATATATCACAAGACTTTTCGAACTCTACCGACTTTTCAGCCTCTACTGACTCTACGGATTCTACCGACTCCTCAGACTCTACCGACACTTCAGACTACCGTTTCTTCAGACTCTACCGTCTCCTCAGACTCTATCGACTCTTCAGACTCTACTGACTCTTCAGACTCTACCGACTCTGCGGACTCTACCGACTCTACCGACTCTACAGATTCTACCGACTCTTCGGTCGCTACCGACCCTTCGGACTCTACCGACTCTTCGACCTCTCACGAGTCTTACTAAACTCCGCCGATTCTCACAATTTTTAAAACTCTCCCAACTTCTATCCAACCCGCCCGACACTTCCAACATTCTTTTCGAAATGGCTTTCCTATACTATTTTTTTGTAAGTAAAACGATTCCTTAATATAGGAGAAATTCTAGGCAAAGCAGGTTTTCAGTGTACACTACCTCTTCGTTTCTATTTGATGTTATCAATTATCCCTGTCTTCCGCTGTTCTGAAATTTGGTATTAAAAATAGTGCAGCACCTTTCATATTGAAAATCAGATAATGAAGTATTTCACTGTGCAGTGACATATTTATCTTGGAAGTATATGAACGGTCTAAGGAAAATGTATTCGCTGCGCGATCCGCACAGAGCAACAACGTGAACGGAATACTCAAGGATGACAAAGGGATAGAGAGATACACCATTCTTGACTTTCTTCCCTTTTTCCCTTCCATCATCTATTCCGTCTTTTCTGCAAATACTTCACACGCGTGCAAATTCTGTATGCATGAAAATATAGCTCTATCGGGCGCGAGCAACGAATAATAACGAAGGTGGATAGACGTCGCATTCAGGACTAACGAGGGACTTAAAATTTCACACAGCAATAGTGCGTCTGGCTCTCCCGATATTTTTTCTTTTTACATTCTATACTGAGTCGTGACGAGAGCTTAAGATCGTCTCTATGCCTTTTATCACTCGCGGTTTATTTTTTCCCTCTTCGAAATTTAGGGACAATTCTTTAAAAATAGACTAACGATGACTATTTTCAGAATCCCATTACTGAAAATCAGAAAACTCAATAATAATCTCGGCGTATGCCTAGTGGATATTTGCCAAGACTTCGCTTATCGTAAAAAAAATCTCTTTTTCCGGAAAGGAATGTGTATGTTGTCTCTCTCTATCATTCTGTAAAACGTTGGCTAATATGGCAGAAATTTTGCTAAATTAAATTAGTCGACAAAATGAAATTTTTTGTGTACTAGCAGAATTTTTTTTTCACCCGTACTGTCCTTTTCTTGGTCGCTTATAATTTAGGAGAAGTTGACCTTCGACAATTGCATATGATCAAGATTCTAATAACGTACCAATTTACCGACCGAATTAACTCCGCATGTGAATCAAGTATAATGAGATAGGAAAACTAAAGGAACAAAATACATCCCAACAGTTCGCACATATCGTTTGTACCTAGCCACCATCGCCTTTAAATAATCGATTGCGCGCAAACAATGTGTTTGCGTGCTCTGGAAACAAAAGTCTCTTTGACTCTGGTGACGCTGGTGAAGACGCGAAATTAAGGTTCATTCAGAGTGAAAGAGAAGAGGAGTGTTAATAGACTGGGTGAATGGCCCTCGCTGGCCCGGATTATACTAAATCCTCCAAAGCGCGAATTTATTCAAATCCCTCAAGGGCCCCACAAACCCGGATTGTCCTAAGTCTTGTGTGCGCCCCTCAAGGCCAGATTATTCTAAATCCTCCAAGGGCCTCCCAAAGTTTGATTTTTCAATGATATCGCAACAGTTCACACATTTTGTTTGTACCAAGTCACCATCACTTTCAAGTAATCGATTCTCGAGGTGATGAGGACGCGACATATGGGAGAATGACAGAATCGCGGTCACCGGACAATACCGGTCAGCCGAATTTCGTTTCTTTCGACATTGTGACGGTCCTAAATTGCATATAAGAAAACAATTCGAATGAGAGAAATATCAGACACTCCACACCAATTCAGCCACAATGTTCTCGAATAATGTTCTAATTTTGCGGTATTGTAATACTATAAATCCTCAGAAAAAATAGTAAATTTCAAGAGCCTATGGTGTTCCGTTTTCGAGATATACCGTTTGTTTATATTTTGTTTGGTTTGGTAATATCTCGATAATCCCAAAGCGTATTGTAACGTAAAAAATACGAAAATTCTCGTTTTTTAAGGTACTCTTTATATATTTAGTTTCCCAATTTAATGAATCGCGTCAAATTTGATTATATTTTTTTTTACTTTCAATCTAAGTTTTCTAAGTAAGGGCCTTCCGCTATTGAACTGATTATTATTATTTTTTTTTCTATTTCACTGACCTATTGTGATGAAGTATCCAGAAGGGCTAAGTGGCAAACGCAATAATGTACAAGATATAATTTGATTCTAGGTTTATTTGTCTTTTAATTTTAATACTACAACGATTGATATTGCCCCACCAGTAACCGTTATTATCCCAATCATCCGACAATGCCATTCAACGCAGCGTTTTCTATATTCGATGAAAACATAACCCGGGTAGAAATTAGCTTCGGGCCCTAGTCAGGGCGTTATCAGGCCGCCTGACTGCCCTGGTAAGGCGCTTTCATGGCAACCTAATAGCACCCTGAATCGAACTGTAATCCTGTGTCACATATGACCCTGATCAGGCTGCCCGACCAGGCTATTATACGACTGCCCTGAAAATGCCTAATAACTTCCAAAGGCTGTATTTACGTTCATTATAAATAATATTACAATTAATTATTAGTTCCAGGGCATTATGTAGTAATATGAACAATAACATTCTATTAATATAGCAAACAAAAGAAAGAGGATCGTCTTCGGAGACGGTTTTTCCTAACACTATTCGAGAAGTGATGAACGCGGGATTTGAACCCAAAACCTACGGGACCTACCTATTTACCTAACTAGGTAAATAGGTAGGTCCCTACCTAACTAGGTAAATAGGTAGTTACCTAACCGAGCATGCTAACCACTAGACCAAACCGACTATGTGGATATGTCATACTATAATTCCATAATAGTTTATTTTACGACAACAGTAAAAGGAGTGATGCGGGAGGGTGATATATGGAACCAATATTTAAAGGTGATTCTGCCAAAAACATCGGATTGAAATTCGCCGACCTTATACGACATCTCTGGCACAGAAATGACTTTAACTCAAGATTCGTAAAATCAAAATGGCGGATTTAATATGTCGGTCGAAAAAGCAAAAACTGACTTTATTTGCATAAAATTGATTGATTGCAAAAAGCATCTTTGTCCGCCACCTTGAATGCGATACTTCGATTTTATAAATGATATTTTTAATTCGACGATTGCGAATCTGAATTTTTAATTCGTAAAGATCATATGGTAGGTTCAATACTGTCGGACGAAAATAAGCCATCTTAGTTTTATTATGAATTTCAACTTTAAACTTACAACATCAACATGGCGGACAAACAATATTTGGAAAGATTAAAATTCAAACAGTTGATTTGACTGACCTGACACTAGTATTCCAAGAATGCGAAAGTAAGGTTATGTTTTCACAACAGCGTATCCGTGGCAACGAACGCTGCGAGCATTGTCAATTCGAATACCGACGAACAATTTCGATTCAAAAGATTATTTGGAACCAGACGTCATCCTTTATTTCTACGGTAACAATCCATAAGTATAATAGGTATGGACTATGATACCTGTCTGAATTTTACTTTGAGTCGCATGGGATAAAGTAGGAAATGAAGCACTCGTAAGGCAAACCTAAACAGCGTAATTTCATGGTTGCCTGATCTTACACCTACTACGGCGGCTCCGGATTGCGCCGGATCAGGCCCTGTTCAGTCTTCCCATAATAGGGCTAGCCATGGCACTGCCTGATCAGGGCCAAGCAAGGCTTTCCATAATAGGGCTAGCCGTAGAATTTCCCGATCGGGGCCTGATCCCGATAAGGCAAGACCTGACAGATTTCTACCCGGGAAATAATTCATTAACGATATTGATTTCCATGTTGTCACTTTCGAAGATGAGTAAATAAAGTTCCCGTTTCCAGTCAACTTTCTATACAAAAGATGATTTGTTTTCAGCACACTGAAAAACCGGCTTCGTTGGGCCAACTAATTATTTGTTAGTTGAGTCAAAATTTCTTGTCACAACCATCAGATTCGTCGGTGTAACGACATGGTATTAGTCGCATTTACCATTCACAGTTAGTTGACTTGAGTAGATCACGCAACGAATTTTATTCGTATTCCAACTAAGTCAGATATTTGGGGCTAACCAACGGTGGCGGCTTTGTATTTGCGTGAAGGTATATAAAGTGACAAAGTTATACGAGACTGCAAAGAAAAAAAAACTTCGAAGTTTATGAGGTGTAAAAACGTTAGTGAGGTTTAATAAACAATGTCGGTATCATCCGACGAAGTGAAGAAAACGGATAATGCTGTCGGACAACTTTTGACTAAGTGGGGTTATGTTCGACCAACGATACAGAGCCAAACAAGTGAAAATAGTTGATACAACCAATTAAAAATGGAAGTAAATTTATTATACAAAACGATATGAGATTTCCGAATCGGGTACACTGGAATCTTTCATAGCGTACCCTCTCGTAGCGTACATCGTTAAATGGAGGGGCACATCTTATCGCTGTGATTGGACGATTTCATAATAGAGAGTGAGAGGCACGACGGTTTCGCGTGCCTGATTGGTTCTTCACTTAGCGTACATGTTCCCGCATTATGTACGCTATGGGAGGTTCCACTGTATATGAATTTCATATCAATATACTTTTATTGTAAATTTAAGAATAGTACAAGAAGACTACGATACTGACATTTGAAAATTACAGTACGTTAGTATTGTAATTTTCATTTTAATATACCAATATTGTATTTGTAAATGACGAATGCATCTGAAAATTAATATATGGTATGTGCATCCGGGCTTTATAACCGGTATATTAATTTTCAAAATAGTGTTTACAGTTTAAGACACTTGGTTGGGTCAAACTATATTTTCCGTTACCTTAGTCATTTTTTTTTTCGTGCAAAAGATATATATTCGTTAGTGACCGTGATTCTCCCCCTACATTCGGAATGATACAGAAGAGGAGTGTTGATAGACTGTCTAAACCACTTTAGCGCACTCTTGTACTTGTACAGTGGCTTGCCCGATGTTGTCAATACTTCTCCTCCAATCTCATCGTCAACCTTCTCCGCCCATCATCGTCGACAGGGTGACAGGCATAGTTTCGCGCTGTGGTACTGCTTGTCGTTATACTCCTCAATTCGGCGGTTCGGGTGGAAAGAGTAGTTATTTTGCGCTTGCGCTTGTGCTCATTTCGACGAACCCAGGGTAGTTTGGGTATAGGCATTGTGACAACGAGGCATTCAGAGGTGCAAAGTAGTATCCGTCGGCGTGCAAGGAAAACCACGCCACGAGTTAGGGAACTCTGTGGAAGCCTTGGCAGCCCTGAGTCCCTAGCTCATGCTATCCATAAGGTATGCCTAATGTCACTGAGGGTGAGGTTTTCCCTTCTCTGTTGAACTCTGAAAGGTAACCTGAAAGGAAGAATGCTACGGATTGCGATTCGTTATCGACTCGGCAAAACATCTGGTACGACGTTAGGAGTTCCGCTGAAATTCCATGGAATTCTGATGTAAGGCCAACACCTAGACTACAACTGCGAAGATTTGGAACCAAGAATTCAGGACTGTTTGTCTTTCAGTATGTCAAAAATTCAAAACATTTTCTGTTTCCTTACCATAATTTTATCTTAGGATCATTTGTCTCGAGCATGACATAACTACTAAGAAAATTAAGCGCCATCTTAACTGGCCATTTGAAATATCGATTTTGTTAGACACAGACACGGAATTACAGAGTCGGGTTTTAAGATCAAAGTTGATCTTATCTGGATTGTCAAAAACAAAACTTAAATTAACTTGGAAGACATTGATTGTAGTCTTTTCAATGGCCTAACTTTCCTTTTGAAGTGTGTTTGTGTGCAGTCACTTAAAGCACTAGAACGGTCAGCTTTGGCAGCTTGCAATTAAATATTCCAGGAAGCACGTAGAAAAGGCATTATTATAATTTTTTGTGCGTTGAAAAAAATGGTATCTGTGATCGTGTAAAATACCGAATCGATCGAACGTTCCTTTATGGCATGAAAAATTGAAATGTGAAAAGTGCGTGAAGCAATGCCAGGATCCCCTACTCATACCCGCGAATTTCCAGAGTATCGAATTGTCGGTTAACCGTTATGGTTTGGGCACCTATTTTTTGAGTACCTGCCATATAATGAAATCACTTTCTCGTTGTATAATATTTTATATTTTTTATAAAAATTAATTACGTCCCGGCTGGACATTACGGGTATTTAAAACCGACGGGTATTCCTCCCCTAAAATTGTCGGGTGACCGTCATCCAAAAATATCAGGTAGACGGGAGAGCAGATATTGCCCGCATTTACTAGTGTTCAGCTATGCGCTTATGTGTAAGTGCGATTTTTTCACAATAACCTCAAATAACTAATGACAATTTTCTCTGTTTTATGTGTAATTCATGAGAAAGAACATTAGGTATGATTATGTAAGATCATCAGATATGACACGAAGAGATGATTATGGGAGTATACTGACAAAAACTCCTGGAAGAGAATGCCGAATACAGTGAGATCTACAAAATAAATAGTCGCTCGTAGCATTATTTAGTCGCTGATTGCATTATTTATCGTTGTGGTGACCATAATAGTACTTTACGACACTAGTGCGATACAACCCGCGTAGAAAAAAAGAATCTTGTGAAGAATCTTTTAAAGAATCTTAAAAAAAGTCTTGACAGAATCTTTGAAAGAATCTTTAAAGGAATCTTGAATATAATCACGTATAGGATCCGGAGCAAGATTCTTTCCAGTTTTCTTTTCAAGATTCTTTCTATCCGAAAGCGTTCTGAGAATCTTACAAAGAATCTTCGAAAGAATCTTGAAAAGCGTCTTTAAGAGAATTGTGAAAAGATTACGTTCATTAAACAGAAAAATCGTTAATAGAATTTTAATGAAATTCTGCAGAGGAATCAAGCAAAACCTGTTGTGGTGTCGAGACAGTATATTTCGGTACGTCAACGAAGGGTAACCTCCTCGTGTCCCGCGTAGAAAAAAAGAATCTTGTGAAGAATCTTTAAAGAATCTTAAAAAAACGTCTTGAAAGAATCTTTAAAGGAATCTTGAAAAGAATTACGTATAAGATCCGGAGCAAGATTCTTTCCAGGATTCTTTTCGAGGTTCTTTCTATCCGAAAGCGTTCTGAGAATCTTTCAAAGAATCTTCGAAAGAATCTTGAAAAGCGTCTTTAAGAGAATCGTGAAAAGATTTCGTCCATTAAACAGAAAAATCGTTGAAAGAATCATAATGAAATTCTTCAGAGGAATCGAGCGAAAAGAGTTGCTGCTTTCCCTTGCTGTCGAGACTGTACATTTCGGTATGTCAACGAAAGGTAAACCCCTCGTATATAGTCGAACTCAGGGCAACTTTGCAGTCTTATATACGTTCAGGCTTCAAGTCACTTGCGAGAAACGCTTCGACCACTCGCCATCTAGCGGAGTATTGAATATCAGTGTTTCGTACGATGCCACTAGATGGCGAGCGGTCAGGCACAGCCGTTCTACTGTAAAAACAGAATCGCCGAATGAAAGATATTAACGAGTTTTGTGACTGATTTCGGTGACGTGACATAATATAACAGTAGAAGTATCTTTTGACTATATAGCACGGACGCAAGATTACTAGACAAAATATCACAGCGACACTATATCATAATGAAAAAATATCATAGCGACAAAATATCACAGTGAAAAAATAATGGAGTTTTGATCCTGCCTCGGGTTCCATGGGCGAAGCCCCGGCGGCGGTATGGAGGAGGGGTGCAGTCACCCATTACAAAAATATACTTTAGGTAATTTTGGTTTTCTCTAGGTTCTTTCGGTTCTTTAGTGGCTAACTGGAGCATCCTAGACAGAGCTTTCACGCCTAATAAGGTTTTGATCCTTTTTTTGGGGTCCAGGGGCGAAACCACCCCATTACATAAATACTTTGTCGATGTGATATTTTATCAATGAGATATTTTGTCGTGTTATATTATGTCATGGAACCCCGATTTCATAATAGCGTGGTAGATACGACGACCCAAACTCGAAAGACCCAACAATTTCCAATAAATAATTTAATTTTAAATTTCGTAGGATACTAAAATGCCTACTAAGAGCCATGGGAATTAGGATAGAAGGGAGGTAATTGAGGGGAAAAAAAAAGACGAGGACTTTCGGCAGCGACCATAGAAAACGAGGAAAAAAAATCTGGATAGTTCCCTGAGCAAATAATGGCAAGCGAGCACGAGGAAGAAAATCTCTTTGTTCTTCGTCAAATTTGTGCATAGACATGAAGACAGGGCTGATAGGCATGTGTGTGCCTACCTTTCATCGAGTAACTCCCGTGAAAATCTGTCCTCTGGTTACGCAAGTGAAGGACGAAGCAATGCCTGGCTTGAAATAACTCTTCAGTTTCTATCTCGTTTCATTCAACCATGCTATTTCAGCGCCTTGTTCGAAATGGACCTCTGTATCCCTTTTCCGCATACTTCTTCGCCTTCTCTTTCTCCGTTTTCATGCAGCTATCGTCATAAAGTCAGCCAAGCAAACGGGACGAAGTCGGCGGTACTTTCCGGCACGTACATCGCTCTCTCCACCTCTTTCCACCTTCGCTCGTAGTCGTAGTAACGGAGTCCGCCAACCCCGACAGTTCCGCGACTGTGTGCATAAAACGGAGGTGATGGAAAGAGGAAGCACGAGCTGGAATGACTGACGCCAAGAAATACCAGTCTGCAGGAGAAAAAAGTTAAAGGTGATGAGGGAAGGACCGGGTTTTGGTTAGATCGAAAGAGTAAGAAGCTGCGAGGATAAGAGGGACGAAGAGGCGAAGGGTGAATTTGGGTTATGAGACGAATGAACGAATTGCGGACCTGAGGCACTGTGGACAAGATGACGAACGCACAAGAGAGAAGATGTGGATGAGATTGAAGAAAAAGGATAAAGCAGCAGTGGCTGATTGAAGCAGTTCGATAAATGTTGGAAGGAAAATACAGAAAAGGGACAAACTCATCTACCATTGAATCGCAATTGGTTGACTGACGAATCAAAATAGTTTACACTTTTAACGTTTAAGATATTTTATGCTGTAGATTATTAATAGTAATCATTGGGATCACCATTTTGCCCACTTTACTTATTAATTTACCATTTGAACAAAAATTACTACTTATCTGAATTCGCAATTCTATCTTAAAACAGGTAGAATTTTTCTAGAAAATTTTAATAGAAGAGTATATTTTGGTATTCATGTAATGTGCATATTAACTTGATGCTAATGAGATTTAAAGTGACCGATAGCGAAATGGTAGTCAATAACTGATGGAGATAACAAGGAAAAGGGTTAAATGCTTCGATTATTCAATCTGGCTCCATTACCTGATTCTCAAAAAGACTTTGCCTGGTTTACATAATGGTGGAACGAACATTTCCATGATATAGATTATGAATATTTATGACGACCCATATGATTATTCATATGGATCGCCATTCATTCCATATGATTATTCATATGGAAAAAAAGTCCATGGGAAAAAGATCCCTCGATACAAATATTGCCAAAAGCAAAATAATAAAGTTCTCGAATTGAGATGCAATTTTTATTTAAAAAAACCCAGATTTCTAAGAATCTTTAGATTCTGTAGGTTCATTGTGTTACTGCCGCGAAAAGTGACGTCTGCAACACTCGAGTCGCATAACCTCGAATTGACGTTTTTATTTTTTGTTCATATTATGCTATTAGTTTAGTTCCGTTTGTCATTTACGGTTTTTTTTTCAGTTAATAGTGTTTAAAACAGAATCAACAATCATCACAAGTGATCAACACCGGATAAATTGTCAGTGATGTTGTCAATAAAGGTGATCATCCCAATATTATTTCCAGGTTTTTTTAAAAATTATGCATTTATTTACTTATTCATTTGTAAAAAAAAATTTATTAATAACATAATTACTAATATGCTGTAATCTGACTTGCAAATAATATTTTTATTTTGTTCATTAAAGGGACTAAGGTGCCCTAAAGGTGAAATCAGCGTAAACATTTTTTTTTTAGTCATAAACTTTAGATGCCATTTGCCGAAACTTGGTTTTAAACATATTCTGCGCGTGATTCAGACCAAACTGTTAGGCAGATTGGGCTAGTTGACGTCTCATTTTCTTCTTCATGAAAAGATACATCGACTAAATGGAACAAATGTAAATAAAAGGTAATATTTTTTTAGTGACATAATTACTACTAAATACATTTTATGCTATTTTGTAAATCAGTGATTAACTTTGTTTTCAGAATGAAAATAAAATAGTTTGCTAATTTTCAAATACCAATATCGTAGAATTTTTGTATTATTCTCAAATTCACAATAAAAGTATATTAATATGGAATTCATATACCCGATTTGTAAATCGCATATCGTTTTGTATATTAAATTTACTTGCATTTTTAATAGTGCAGATCATTTTTGTCTACTTTTGCCTACTTTTTGTTCACAATTTAGTGGAAATGAATGAATACACCAGATTCCCTATGTTTTTTTTTTCTAATGGAGGTTAAGCCCTTTTACTCGAAGTTTCCTATAGAAAAGCGTGCTATGTGTGCAACGATCAAAATAGCTTAATATTATTACGATTCGAGGAGTAACATAAAGCAGACAACTTTATCTTGAACTGCCTGCATAAACCAGCGGATTTCTGTGGGATCGAAAGGGCAAAGGGTGAATTTGGATGATGAAATTACAAACTGAGGACGTAATAGAAAAGTCGATGACCTCTCGACATGGATACAGAAAAATAACAGGCAACAGCGTTCGATAAAAACAGGTCGATAAACGTTGGACGAAAATACGAATAAAGGAAAAACGTCGCCTCTCAGTGACCACTGAAAAAAATGGACATAGAACTTGCCTCTTTCAAACCTTGATGGAACTAGAATTACAAGAATGGTTGTACATCATTTTAATCTCTTTTGGGGCACATAATTATATATTACCTAAAGTATCTTGACAAGTTTAAATTTTTTAAACACTTCAGTGACAATTCCTTATTTTGTTCTTTCTACATTTAGTCATGAAATGCATTTTATCTCAACGTGCAACAGTGAATAAATTATTACTTATATTCAAACACTAGTCGACTCGCAAAAAAAAAGGACAATCCACGCTGAAGGACTTTGATGCATGTTAATCAAAGAAAACTTTAAAAAGTAGTCTTTGCATATTGCATCCTTGTTTTAAATAAATAAATAAATAAATACGCAATTTCAACGAAATTTCGTATTTGATCAATACTCTACATGGCATTAAAATTAGAGTTGATTCGGCCGGGAAGTTCGCGAGTTATGGTGTCGTCAAATTTTAGGACCATTATCACACACACACATGCATAATACATAGATATGTCCGGACAATTTTCCTAAACCAGTTTTCTCGACGTTTCAGCACATTTTGCGCGCCCTAACATGAACATCTCAAGAAAAATAATTTTCATGGAAACAAAATCTTCCTCTATAGGAGTAGACCTGTTAAAAGAAGGCTATTTTTTTTAAATTTCGTTGCTCATTGAGATTCTTGAAATTTGATGCAAAGGAAATGTTTTCGCCAAAGGCGATGTCTGTAAGAAAATATTTAGCACTGCCTCTTAACGTTTGAAACGTTTGAAAGCACAAGAAGATGCCACAATTCCCAATTTTGTTGTTATTTGAACAAAGATCGTAGATGAGAGCGCCAAAATTCTCAAATTTCGGTATTTTCAGAATTTGCAATAAATTTATTACGATAAAACAGTACTAAAAAAAAACGCATCGTCGTAGGAGTTCACAAAAATTTTAATTTCCTATTGAATAACGAACATACTATGCGGTTTGGCGCAACGAACTTTTTGAAAATTGCGCTTTGTGGCTTTTTTTTTTTTTTTTGTATTTTTGAACATTTTAAGTGTCAAGAGGTAGTGCTAAATATCTTTTCACAGTCATCGCCTTTGGCGAAACATTTTCTTTTGCATTAAATTTAAAAAATCTCGATGAGCAAACAAATAAAAAAATAGCCTTTTTTAACAGGTCTAACGAGGAGGCAAACAACGTGAAAAATATGCATGTAATTTAATCCGTTAACAATACAAATTCGTCGCATCTTCTGTATTGTTAATAAACTCAATATTACTACAACTACTGGATTATGCAGTATTTAACATATGAGTAGTGCCGGTCAGCAACACTGACGAATGAAAATATACATTCAGTATGAGGGAGCACTTAACATATATTTGAATATAGTTAGAGTCGGGTGAACAGCTGAATGAGAGAATTCCGAGTTTACGGCGGTGAAGGTATAGAAACTCACGATTTAGCGAGTAAACGGCGAGGAAAGGAAAAGCGGAGAACGAATTTCTGGATGCATCTACCTAAAGAGCGCGAGTTTATGGCTACGCGGAAGGAAGATTTAGCCTGAGAATGAGTAGAGAGGGTGAAACCTCCCTGTATGTCTGTCTCCTTCTTGTAAGGAGCCAAAGCTAAGTACGATACCAGAGAGTAAGAGAGAGGGAGAGAAAGAAGCCTGGGCGCAGCAAAGTGTAAGGAGAACGAAGATCCTCTCTACTTGGCGTGCAAGGAGAAACTCCCTCACATTCACAACCGGGGCAGAACATACCGAGAGCACAAGCAGAGCCAAGAGCTTCGGGCGGTGTGTATAGAGACCCCTGGGATCGGTGGGGTTGTCCCGGGACCGCCTCGGTATTTCATTATCCTATCCGAGTGCCACGGGAGGGAGACTCCCGATTGCCAACCTCACCTCACTGTCTCTCACCCTTCGTTCCTCGCGCTTTGTCATTCTCCAGAACTAACCTCTCCGCTGCAACCCTTCGGAATAAAGGTAGAGGGGTGACTTTGAAAATCATCAAACTACCGATTTAAATTTCACCGTAAATATTGCAATTGATTACTCTGAACGAAAATTGTGCCTAATAGCCCAATTAAACTACCGGCGCAAACGAAAGATTAGGGAGGAGGTGGCCACAAAGAGCCATTTTTACTATTATGCTTGTGTACTTTTAACAAAAAGTACATACGCTCTTGTCAAAGCGTCGAAAAACAACCTTTTGTCAAAAAACAAATTTCTCATCGATTTTTATGACTTCCGATCGGAAAATCCGAAGTACATTTTTTTTTTCTTTTACATATCGAATTTGATCTTCACTATCGTTCTCAAGTCGTATATTTTACCTCAGAAAATACCGATTCAAAACCTTTTTACCAACGTTTTAAAAAAATTGACTTTTTTCCTTTTCTGATTCCAGAATTCACAGATTTATTTTCCGGTCGGCAAATCCAACCTAAATTTGTTTTTCTTCAAGATATCGAATTTTGCGATCCACTATCGTTCTAAAGTCGCATATTCTACCATAGAAAATAGCGGTTACAAGATTTTTTACCATGATTTTAAACAAAGATGCAATGTAGAACCTTGTACATTGCTTCTTGATTATTTTTTGCTTCTTACAAAGCTTCCTCTATGAGGAAGCCAAAATTGATTAACATAGTTTCTCATAGAGGTACCTTTGTAAAAAGCGAAAAATAATGAGGAAGCAATGTGCAAGGTCCTACTCTTTCCTTTTTTTTCAAAACTTGCCGTTCCTTCCTATAAGTATTTACTAGCTTCACGACTATTCAATCTACCCCTGCAGAGACTCCCTACTTCAGCAATCATTACGAAGAGTTCTATTAATCGAAATACTTTGAATAAATATCCACTGATTACAAAGTCATTTAAGTAAAAAGTTAATTACAGAGGATCGCTAAGTCTGATGAAGGGAAAAGTTGAAATCGCTTTTGCAAGAGTCCTAACGAAGTAAATCTATTATTCTTTAAACTGATGTTGATTAGCACAGCCAAGTAACCACGATAGTATGTACGATAATATAGGTTGGGCTTTGTTCTGTTTAAACCGGCGGAAAAGGATCAGAAATGGATCTTGAATACCGTGGACTTGTGTCGTTTTGTGATGATTCCACCAGCACCATTTTTTATGGTAATTTTTACTGAAGTTTTTCCTGGTCTATATCTGTACAGTATTTTTCAAGTTAAGTTTACCGGCCACGAATTTCGCATTATTTTTACCGCAAATAAACCGACTCTAAATTTTGCGATATTTTTGCTACAAATTGGGCGGTATTTTTGCTGCAAGACCAGCGACAAAATTAGTCGTATTTTTGCTACGAATTAGCCGGCTACATATATAGCGGCATTTTTGCTGTAAATTAACCAGCTGCAAAATTAATGGTATTTTTGAGGCAATTTTGTCAGCTAAAAATTGGAAGCTATTTTATCATAAACTTGCCACTTACAAATTACTGTATTTTAAAGTAAATTTATCTACTTAACATTTCGCTTTACTTCTACTGCATCTTGACACCACGTTTTATGGTATTTTACCGTTACTTTACCGACCCTATATTTTGCAGTACTTTTACCGCAAATTTCATGGCTACACATTTTTTGGTAGTTTTACGTTAAATTTAGTAGCTCCATATTTTGCGGGTTTTATTTTTCTGAAGCTTATCGGCAATACATTTTACTGCATTTCTATATCCCTATTTACAACTATGATTATTGCAATTATTCTGTTATTTCGATTATCTCATACATATTCAAATACATTTCTATCGCTGTTCACTGCCGCTCGTGTATATCTTTACATCAACGGATTCCGCAACACGTCCTCCTACTGTCCGTCGATCTGCATCGCGTATCGAATCCGCGTTCGCTTACTGTAAGCATGATAAAATGATGCAGCACGGTGCGCGAGATAATAGCAATAAAAATAGAATGAAAAATAATTTAGTGAATTTACATGTATAGTTGGACGGGTATAGAAATTTCGCTGCCCCACTCACGAGGCGTTATGCACGCTCACGTTCTGTCCGGCCAGGGCGGTGAAAATTCGATTATAAATCGAGTTTGGGAACTCCCAACTATCGGGCCAGGTGGACATCGGGTTCTCCCGCAATTTTTCTATCGGGATGCGGCTAATTCCCTCTGTGCATTACGTTGATACGCTATATGTGCGTGGTGAAGGTTTTATGTTGGCTACTACCCTCTGTCCGGTGCGGCCGCAACCCCATCATTCGTGCGCAACAAGAATGTGACGTATATGAAAGCTTCAAATAACACGACTTCTTTTATTCATAAAATTTCACGCAGACAAATTTAGCTCTGGTAATTCTCTTTTTGTTTGTAAAGAAAAAATTTCGTTCCCGTTCAGAAATTCAATCGTACTTATTAAATCTTCTTTACGAACCCAACGATTTTACTCCCTCTTGCACTTGCCGCGATAACTAACGAGGCAAAAGTGCTTACTAGCCCTTACTACAAAGGCTCACTAGCCCTCCGTTTCTCGTGAACTTATGGGGCACTTACTCTACTCCCAAGTTCGGGGACGCGGAAAAATGCTACACTCCGGCGAATAATAAGAGGAGGAAGAATGAAAGCATCCCAGAGAATCGACAGAAGCTTCTAGTTATTACGAGCAGGCCTAGATGACTTTCAACTGCGACGTCTGAAAGATGGCGTGAAAAGAAAATGAAGAGAACGAACTCTATAAAAATATATGGAAACGAAAAATAAAAAGAACTGTCGATATAATCTGCAATATTATAAAAAAATGTATTCTGCAATATTATCGACATTTTTTTTTTTTTATAATCGTGAGCTTTTGCAGAAATTTTTTTCATGAGTCGTCAATAATCTTGTTTAGCAGCTCGAACAAATAATTTAGCGGTTTTGTTGATTGTCCTAGTAGGTTTTTACATTTACCATAAATACTATTACTTTAAATCCACCATCCAGGAAATGTGTGGCATAACGTGGTTACAATACAACAACAAAAAACTCCATGTGCGGCCGTCACTGGGCACGGTAAAGCGAGATAAAAGGCACGAGTAGATCTGTCCAGGGATGAGCAGATCAGCACATAGGTATTTCAATCTTTCGGATTCTTTATGCTTACCGCGACTTTACTCGTCCTGGTGAATGTATGCCGTACGCTTACCAGGCTCGCATTGTAGGCAGAAAGAGTCCAAAAAAAAAGCTGGATAGAGGAGAAAGTAACAAATTCAAAGGGATGGGATACGAACGGACCTGGATGTATGCACTTCAAACCCGTTTCGAGCGCCTATTGATCATGTTTACGTACCGGGTATCGATTTACCGAGATCAAGGTACTCCCGTACTGAAGGACTCAGAAATCCCGGCGGTACGACAGGTGCCTCGTTTGTTGGATTGTTTCTCTCGTCCACATTGTCGTCATCATAATAATAATCATACTCTGCAGGATCCAAAGGCTTGGCACGTTTCGACACCTTGTTAGTGTGATGGTGATCATCCCGTTGATGGTTGTGTAGTTCGTGATGGTTAGTATTGTTGTTCGATCCAGCATCATATGTATCAGGCTTTTCCATTCCACCTGCAAAAAAAATGACATTCGACTTTGAGCGATTAATGTGTCATGATGATTTTAGATGATTCTTTGACGTGCTTTGAGGGATTATCTAGAGTAGATTGCAAACTCGGTCGTCACGCCAATTACTTGTTTCGTCTCTGAAGCCAAACGATTGACGCTTACCGTTAGGTGAGGTTAATTGTACGAGGATGTTATGGTGATCCACTTTCCTTGCTAATGGGTCTGCCACTAAGTACCACGGGTATCAACTCGGCTCTAGTAATCGATTTGATGGGTTAGCGACTATGTTGAAAACACGATGTTTTTTGTCACGTTTAGTCGCTCCTAAAAGTGTATCTCTTTTACTATTCCAAAACACCTTTCTTTGGTTTTTAACGCACGGAGAAAATGTTTTTGCTCGGCCAGCAAATCTTTTGTTATTATAGTGACAACATACGTTTTTGTGCTGTCCCAGCAAAATATTTGTTAATCTAGCAAGAACATTTGTAAGACCAACCAATTTTTGGGTTAGGCTAGCAAATAATGTAATGTTATCACCATTTTAACAAAAGATTTCCTGGCCTAGCAAAACTGTTTTCCCCGTGTGTTTTGGCAAAACTGTGGTACTAATAAAAAAATCGTCGACTTTTTGTTAGAATTTCTGGCAAGGGTTAAGATCTAGGGTTTCTGAGCTACTCTTGGACTATTTAGATGTTGTAGGTTTTGATTCTTAACTAATTTGGATGTTTTAGGTATTGAACTGGGCTAAATTTAGAAGGATCTTAGTGCAGTGAAACCTCAATTATCTTAATCGTTCACTTCCTTCAATATCAGATTGTGTCGCATTAATCCCGTTAACCTTGAAAATTGATTAACCGGTTAAAAAATTTTCGGTGTTCCTTAAAATTAATTCCAGCGTAAAATGAAAAAAAAAAATATTGTCTGAAAAATCTGTCGGGTCTCAGAACTAGTTTTTCAGACTCACAGAACGAATAACCCAAAATCCGAAGCAGTCCTCTTTCTCTTAAGATGATGTGCTACTGCTCGGTCGGTAACAAAAACTGTAAAGCGTTGGTCTTGGTCACAATTGATGTTTCAGACAAAAGACGAGAAGTACTGACTGCGTCTTGACAATCTGCAGTCAGTACTTCTCGACTTTTATTCGAAAAATCAACCGTGGCGAAGAATAACACTTCGGGAAGATTCAGCTATCGCACTCGCACTTATGGCGATCTGAGAGAGACAGACGATATGTAACACATCACCTTAAGCGGTGTAAATGTTGGGTGTGCTTAAGTTTTTACTCGTCATAGTATCCAGCCTTTGAATGTACAGAGTCCTTAATACACTTTTGCCTTCAAAACTATTCCCTCGTGGTTACTAGCGTATGACTCTACCCTATTGTAATTCCCTCATAGCATTTTCTAATTGGACTCTGCTACGTTAGGTAGTTAGTAAGATGAAAGTAAGTCTCTTAAGTACAGGCAGCGAGTCATCGAATTCTATAGAACTGATCTGCCTCGCACCGCTTTATGTGCCAGCCCCTGCGCATCAACACAGCCGCCCATTCCAGTTAGTGACATGACTAAATACAGTTTAACTCACGAGATCGCCGAAGCTGGACACCGTCAAACACCATTGTCAGTCAGATTTCTAACTATTTTTTCAGCAAAGTTAGGAAATCAAATCTCAAAGAAAAATATTTTTTATGTAATCCGGCGAAACAGATAATGAAGGAATCGTGGTTAGTCCAATAAGAACAATTTGATAAAATGGTAAAATACGGGATAGCAGACTTTTCGAAGAGGTTTTTCTTCCACGGCCTCGATTTTCCACTAAACAACACTACATATAATGAATAAATGTTTTGTTAACTATTGAGAAATCTCGATGCAGGCGAAAATAGACCTTTATTGTCGATAGTCGTCGGTCTTTTCTCGTTGGTTCACTCCGTCTAGCCTCTCATTACGCTCCAGCGCTCGTACCGTTCGTCTCAGCTCGCAAGAATAAATGATTTCGTAGGAGCCAAGAAGGTGATGGTAGCCCTCCCTGAGCGCCATCCAAACGGGAAAGGAATGACGGGGTTGGGGCTTCGAAGACGTCGGGGCGTAAGGTTAACAAAGCAAAGACTCATCTCTGACGACCGAGTAAGATTTCGCGCGGAGCTTTCCGCAGTTGGTGCTTGGGTAGAAACCTCTTGCACCGTAGCTTCAGCGTTAAAGGCAAACGCAGCAACAGTAGCAGCACCAGCAGTTGAAGCATAGCAGTGAAAGGTGTTCCATTTCGTTCCGATGGTTTGCGCCAAGGAATCGATTAATTATTTAACGAAGCTCGTATTTCCGGAGAGCTTGGAGCTTGAAGAGCAGAACGCGAAAGAGTACTAACCCCCCTCCCACTTCCCGATCTTCCGCCATTCTCGTTTCGTTCCACCGTCTGTTTTCGCTCGTCTGGAATTTCATCGCTTGGCCTTTTCTCTGTACCATCTCGTGTTTCTCGCCTCACCACCAATCCTCCTAGCTTCCACCGTCGACCCCTTTTCACCTGGGGAGGGTGAAGGTAACGGCTCCGAAGCCTCGGAGCGTTTCGGCATAACAAACGTTAGCACTCTTCTGCTTTCTCTCATTCAGGACGTTGCTTATACTTCAGTTTCTAGCTATCTTCCTCTATTACCATCCGCTTCTGTTTTTTTCATCTGGAATCGTGGCATTTTGTAAGTTTAAAGCTTTGTTAGACCCGCCCATGTTTTTTTCGCTCTGTCTCTATCATCCTTTCGTTCCCGCTTCCTGTATTTGGCCTAGTGATGCGGCTCGAGATATGATTATCTCGAATCTCGCTCGTTTTTTCTTGCGTTTGTCATTTGTCTTAAGTTCTCATCTCGAGCTTGCGTTATGAAAAAAAAATATCATAGTCGCTCGATCTTGCTTGAAATAACAAGCAAGATTGAGCGAGATCTTGAAATTTATGACAGATAAACTGTCAACAAAATAGAGGCTACGTTATGGTTCTGATGGCGACAGTATCGCACGATACGATAGGCTCGGCCACCGATCACCAAAATGAAATTGTGTTGTTCCTAACAGCTTCCCGAAATGTCGGCATGGAAGTATAGTAGACATTGATTGTCTGGTATAAAAGGACTACATCGAGCGAAAGAGGTTCATTGAATCGCGGAAATATTCGCCAATGAAATTGAATACGTATCAGAAGGAGTTGCATTTTACATACAATTATCATGTAAAATGCCAACATGCTTAAAATGTGTAAAAAGACGTCATAATGCAAAAGATAGGAAACAACACACTTGTAACGCGTTTGGTTTTTAGAGTGTGTACTCCAATGATTTAATAATTTTATTGATTCAAGGCTACAATAACAGCACCAGATATTTAATATAAATAATTTCACAATTTAATCTCTTCTTCTCAGCGTTATCCATTTTCTGAAACATTAATATTATCGGAAATAATTTGAAAATAGTTAATAGGGAAAGAAAGAAAAACAATATCCGGCTGTCAAGACAAGATTTTGAGCGAAATTCAAGGCGAGAATAAGAGAAAAATCTTGCAATGTCGATAATCTCGAATTGAAATGACAATCGAGCTGTCAAATTCCGAGACTGACTCTTGATCTCGACTTTTTCTCGCTCGTCTCGCTCGTCCGCATCACTTTTGGCCTGGTAACATCAATTTTCTTGAGCCTCCCAACCCTGTGCTTTAGCTGAACCTTTTTTGCGTCCTATATTTTTATAATTATCATCATTTCCTGGAGCTTCTACCCGTCTTGCATCAACCTTGTATTCATGCTTGATACATTTACAAGAGAGTTAGTCATTTAGTAACCCCAAGTAAAAAAATGACCCGTTTTGTCTATATACAATTTATGCATTAACCCAACTTCACAGTTGGTCTTATATATAAATTGCACGTAGATTGTATATACCTACCCTTTGCGTCACAGTGGGTCACTGAGCGACCCACCTGTTTTCACTCAGATTTAAATGTTTTAAACTAATTTCTGACAATAAGTAATGTTTCCTTTTATTTCGGAAACGAAAAATGTGTGACTCAAAGGGTTAACTATCCTCTCCCCATTATTCGCCATTCCATTTCTTGAGACCCTTCTCGAGAGTTGTCCCCAGCCACTATACCTAATACACTACTGTACATATCGCATTTGCATCAAGACACAGGAAGACTGCGAAAACCCTGCCAAGACACAATATAAGCGGCTCTTTTCTCTATTTTCTTCCCTTCATAAATCCACGTGGTCACCAGTACTTCCCTGACCTTCCAACCATTTTGCTTTTCCTACTTCCCTCAATCTATGTCCTTCCCAGCTCTTTCCATTTCGGTTACATATATTTGTTCTTGTTCCTATAATTGCAGGTGAACCATTCATTGGCTAAACCTCCCACCCTTGTCTATCTCAGTACCTTATTTTTATCCTTTCTAAATATAATAGCAAGAGTAGCAGACATTCCCTAACCGTCAGAGCCCTCGTTCTAACTATTTCACTGGTGCACACGTGTACCTGTAAATCTATGTTCTTCCCAACTTTCTCCATTTCGGTTACATATATTTCTTCCTACAATTGCAGGAAAACCAGTCATTCCTTGACCATCCCACCCTTGTCCATGTCAGTACCTTCTTTTTATCCTTTCTGAACACAATCGCAGGAGTAGCAAACATTCCTGGTCTTTTCAGTCTTAGTTCTTTTCTCCACATTCTTCCCTTTCTTTCTTCATAAATCCACATGAACACCCGTAATTCCCTTTCACCGTTGACCCTTTACCTCTCTCTGTCTACTTCCTCTACTACTTGTCATTATCCGACCCTCTTATATTTCATCCAGTCAATTCTGAAAAAAGTGTTTGTGCACGGAGATAAACGCTTGGCTGAACTTACGAAGATCTTGGTTAAAAATTTTACCAAGAAAATGTTGGGGATGAGGATAACGAATGATCAAAATAGCGAATTCATAATAATGACCATTCTAGGTTCAGACGTACATTATATTTAAATTCGCTATTTCAGCCATTCGTTATTTTGACCCTCATCCTATTAAAATGCAATCGAAATAGCAAAGGGCTAAAATAAGGAATTTCATAATAATGGCCACTCTAGATTCAAACGTTCATTATTTTGAAACTCGCCTATTTGTACCGCCACCCAAATTTGGTAAACGCAACCAAGTTATTGGTTAGGCATACTAAATGCTTGGTTGTCTTACGAAATCCTTGACTATGTCAGCCAATAACTTGGTAGCGCCTACCAAGTTTTCTTAACATTTTTAACCAAATTTTTGGTAGTTCCAACCAACCCTTTTTTTTACAATTTGAATCGGGCTCCGCTATGCCGAATTGTTTTTTTTTTACTATAGTAGCAATGGAAATCTTGATTTAGCATATCTTAACGTAGTATTAGAAGTGAATGCCAGCTTCGGACGTTTGGATCGTGACCATGTACTGCCTAGCAGGAAGGTAGCCGAGGGTGGGTCTACAGAGTGCGTTTACCATCGGGATATAGGAGAGTATGCCTGAGTAGAGAACCAGAGCTCGATCGCGCGTATCTTTCCCGCGCACACCCCGCTATAACAGAATACGTACGTAATTAGTTCTCCTTTGATGAGAAAACTCGGGGCAACTGGCGCTACGGGATCCCCACCATCCAGCAGCGGCAGGAGCAGCAGTAGCAGCATATCCAACCTGGCGTTTCACTTCTCTTTTCGCCCCCGTTAGCCAACGGTTTACTATATCCAAAGCAACGAGTGCAGAGAAGAGAAGCGCCAAAGATACTATATATCAGTATAACATAGCTGCACTGCGGAGTATATATAGAGAAGCGATAGAGAGATGAGGCGAGCGACTCGTCGCGTTCGTATACACGTTCCCTATCCTTCCAGCTTTTCTATCCTCCTAGACGATACCTCCTCATTGCTACCTCTATATATGACACTACAACTCATTGTTAGCACAAAAGACCTAACGCTCACTTTATCTCGCCATCTCTCTCTAGTCTACACCTTATATCTTTCCGACCTCGTCAAAACGGTAGAAACTAGTGAACTACCGTTATGGTCCTGAAATTTGCGCACGAACCATATTCGTATTTCTACCGATTATAACTTTACTAAAACGCAATTCTATCAAAATCCAAATCGATTGGATTATAATTGTATTGGCATACACCGCAACCAGTTTACAATTGTCTTATATAACAACTTCACTGGAATACATCCGAACCAGAACAAAGTGCTACCAGCATAAAGCTGTACCAGAATACAATTTACGTGGACGGATATTTTACCGAATATATATTCTGATTAAAAATATGTTCATGTATAAATAGAACTCTGGGAGATTTTTTCCTTCATCTTTGCAGTCTGGTTGAGATGGACTCTTGTAAAATCATAGTTTGATAGAATTGCGATATGGTAGTTTTTAGTAGGTAGAATTATGAGTAGTCGGTTCTGGCGGCATTGTATTCTGGTAGAATTAGATCTTGGTTAAATTGCATTCTGATAGAATTGTGATATGGTAGAGTGTTTAGCAGGTAGAATTATGAGTAGTCGGTTCTGATAGAGTTATATTCTGGTAGAGTTGTTCTGTAGGAAATTTGTAATATAATAAAGAATTGATGCCGTAAAATTATAAATTGCCATTAAATTAGATAAAGTTGTGGTATGGTAGAGTTCCGATCTGGTAGAATTATAAGGCGTCGATTTTGGTGAAGTTGTTTTTCAGTAGAATTTTATTCTGGCGACATTGTATCTGATAGAGTCAGATGCTGGTTAAATCGCATTCTGATAGAATTGTGGTACCGTAGAGTTTTTATCTGGTAGAATTACAGTGATCAATTTTGGTGAAGTTGTATTTCGATCTTGATTAATCACATTCTAGAATAGATCTTGGTTAAATCACATTCTGAGAGAATTGTGGTACGGTAGAGTTTTGATCCGGTAGATTTATGTGTGGTTAATTCTGGTGAAGTTTGGTAGAATTGTATTATGGTGTTGTTTGGACAAAGGTTGTATCCTAGTATTCTAACGATTTGGTAGAATCACAACTAAATATATATTAAATCATCGGCTAGCGGTAATTTTTGTTAAGATTCTGTGCTTTCATCTTCTTTTTACCCTCAACGAGGAAAAAACCACTCTACGTTGTGTATATCTATCTCTCGTAATGTCCAAAGCTTAAAAATCTCTGCGCCCTCTTTTATACTCAACTCCTTCGATTATATTATCCAAAGTTTTCTCGTTCCGAGAACTACTCTTGGAATTAATAGCTCGATTATAATTAAACGATTATAGTATAACAGCGGCTAATCATACGCCACTGCACTAACGACTATGAAGCATATATATGGCCAGGCAAAGTTGAATTTTTCTTAGAAAGTCATCATGTCTGTTATTTTGCGTTTTTCGTACTGGGTTCTCGGGGGTGTTGAAAACATTTGGGGTAAAACACGTCGAGTCGGCCACACGAATTTTTCATTTCAATAAAACGTTTTCAAATTTGTTGAGGACGTCGATCTGGCTGAAAACAAAAATTACAAATTTTTTCAGATTTTTTTATCGCATATTTCAGCCGTTACAAAAAACTGAAAATAATAATTGGTAATTTTTTAACGCCAAAACTACAGCTCTCGCAAAAAAACCACGTGAACAAAAAATTTAAGGTATTTAACGTTCTTTTCAATAAATTTTTTGCAAAATCTTCATACTCTGTTTTATGCTATTTTTCAATGGAATAAAATTATAATATTTTTTTCCTCCAAAACTGCGTTCCCGATTCGGCTGAAATTTTTACATTTTGTTCCTTAATATGTCTAGAATCTGAAAAAAAAATGGCGAGATGGGCGGCGATTTCATTCCACTGTTACAGCTCTTCAAACGATCGAATACCAGGGCAATCTAATGTGTAATTGCTCTGTACGTTCAACAGACTGTCTACATAATAATTCTAAAGCCTGCACTCCATTTTTTGCATCGGATATTTTTCCCTCTTCAATTTTTGAGTTTTTTAATACATTTATTTTATCGACTGATGGAATTGAAACTTTTTTCCTAGTGACACGTTATTCATCATCGTGCTCTTTTCTGATCAATCGAAAATTGGCAAAACGTGGTGAATGAATGTGTCTTGAGTTCAATATTCACGTGCTCAATGTTACACGACCATCGTCCTGCGTTGTGAACACAAAGTGTGGACGACAGATACGGGGGAATTTGCCAATTAACCTAATTTAAAAAAAAATTAAATTAAAAATAACAAAAAAATAAACAAGTGATGCGGGCTTTAGATTTTTTCTATTGACAGTATCAAACCTGTTGAACGCAGAGAGCAATTACACATTAGATTACCGTTATGTTCGATCATTCGAATAGCTGTAACTGTGGAACGAAGTCACCGCCCATCTCGCCATTTTTTTTCAGATTCTCAATATATTAAGGAACAAAATGTAAAAATCTCATCTGAATCGAGAACGCAGTTTCGGAGAAAAAAAAAATTGAAATATTATTTAATTGAAAAATAGCATAAAACGGAGTAGGAAAATTTGCAAAAAAATTTGTTGAAAAGAACGTTAGATACCTTAAATTTTTTTAAGGTATCTAACGTTTTTAGATATAACGTTTTAACCATCTTGCAGCGATGGAAAAACCAGAAACAATTGTGCCGTATTGTTATCGAAAGCTACATTTTTTCCAATACCGTTGATATGAAAATTCAATATAAAGGTTTATGAAATTTAATGCGCAGTTTATGCATATGGTACTTCCAATACAAGTATAAACACCAAAAATGTTTTCCCAAAACAAAAATGGTACGCCAAGTTAAAAAAATTGCTTTCAAAAAAATTGCTGACAAACAAAATTCCTTGCAAAAATATTAAACCAAATCCAATATATTAGCCAAGTTAAACTCGCTACAAAAAAAACTTGGTGTGCCAGGGACTAGCTCCCGTACATAGTCCATTAGCCAACATAAACTCGCTACAAAAAAAACTTGGCGTCCCAGCGACTAGCTCCCGTACATAGTCCATTGAAGTTAGGACGGGAGGCCAACGGACCTCTAAAAATGACCCTCTAAAAATGGCTCGCCCCTTGGCCAGGGCGGATGGGGGGGGGGGGGGGGGGTCATTTGCTATTTTGACTCTCGTTCTATTCAAAACAATCAAAATAGCGAATGGCTAAAATAGCGAATTTCATAATGATGGCCATTCTAGATTCCGATGTTCATTATTCTAAAATTCGCTATTCATGTTTTTAAGGGTACCACGTGGGCGTGCGGGGGGGGGGGGGATGATCATTCGCTATTTTGACTCTCATTCTATTCACAGCAATCAAAATAGCGAATTTCATAATGATGACCATTCTAGATTCAGTCAAGAGTCGCGGTAGCGACTCGACGCCAAGTTAAAAATAGTATATTATGCAACAAGGGCGTAAAATGCGATTTTACACACGAGCAGTGATCGTCGTGTAAAATCGCATCACGCGATTTTACACACGAGCGCGATCACGCGAGTGGGTAAAACGTACGCCCGAGTCGCATACGACATTTTTTAGCATGACGTGCGTAAAATTCGCATTGTGTTTAGGGGAATACAACGCGGGGGTCCAGGGGCGAAGCCCCGGTGGGGTGCAGGGGTGAAGCCCCTGCTGGGGTCCAGGGGCGAAGCCCTGGTCGGGTGCAGGGGTGAAGCCCCTGCTGGGGTCCAGGGGCGAAGCCCTGGTCGGGTGCAGGGGTGAAGCCCCTGCTGGGGTCCAGGGGCGAAGCCCCGGTGGGGGGTTGGGGGGGCGAAGCCCCCCCACTGAAGACAGAAATAGATTTATTATGCATTCGCAAAAAAGACAGAACGTGTTTAATTGTGAGTAAACTTTGTTTATAACTATAATTACTTTATTTGGTAATATAATTATTAATTATAGCATAGATGAAAGAAAAGTAAAAATAATTTTTTTATTTTACGCACACTGTTTCATAAAGTTGCATTTTACGCACTCATATGGGTGTGTAAAAACGAATTTTACGCACACTATGCTAAAAAGAAATTAATGTTGCCTTCACACTACGATTTGTCTGTTTGATCTTGACTGGACGGGCTTTCTCCTGACGCGACGATCCCTACTGCTACTCTATTTCTTCCGAAGGCGGCCATGATTATTATCCTGAAATTCGCTATTCGTGTTTTTAAGGGTACCGCCTGGGCAGAGGGGGGGATCATTCGCTGTTTTGACCCTCATTCTATTCAAAGCAATCAAAATAGCGAATTTCATAATGAAAGCCATTCTAGATTCAGATGTTCACCCTGGCAATTTGTGTCACCGTAGTGTTAACCGGAAATAACTGAAGTTAACCGACATTTTAACCGAGGAAAGATAAGTCTCGATTAGCCCACTATTTCAGCAGTTTTAACCGACAATTTAACCGATTAAAAACGTTTCGTTCGGTTTAATTGTCAGTTAAAATCGGTTAAATTCACCAAGCAAAATTGAGTTTTATTAATTCGGTAAGAATGTCGGTTACTATCGGTTAATTCACCAGTAAAAATCGCTTAAAAAATAACAATTTCGGTTAAAAGGTCAGTTAAACTGGGTGAAAACGAGGGTTAATCGAGACTGGTTAAAACACCGGTTAAAAAGTCGGTGACACTGTTTGCCAGGGCATTATTCTGAAATTCAGAAATTCGTTACTTTAGCCATTCGCTATTTTGACCCCCACCGCACCGACAGTTCGAAGAATAATAATCTTTCAAAGATTTATATATATTAAGATATTATTAGATTAAATGAGGTCAAAAGAAAGTAGGGATACAAACTGATAAATTAGATAAAAGTAATGAATAAGGTACGATATGCAATTTGAGCTCACTCTGCAGGTTCGGTAATACGAAACACGAAATATCATTAGGAATTGTTTTCTCCCGCACTTACTTCAATGGACTATGTACGGGAGCTAGTCGCTGGGACGCCAAGTTTTTTTTGTAGCGAGTTTATGTTGGCTAATGGACTATGTACGGGAGCTAGTCCCTGGCACACCAAGTTTTTTTTGTAGCGAGTTTAACTTGGCTAATATATTGGATTTGGTTTAATATTTTTGCAAGGAATTTTGTTTGTCAGCAATTTTTTTGAAAGCAATTTTTTTAACTTGGCGTACCATTTTTGTTTTGGGAAAACATTTTTGGTGTTATTTGCTCTCTTTTTGAAAGTCAAAACGTAATTTAAAAAAATAATGAGAACACATGTTTTAGTTATATCTGTGTATTGATTAAAAAGTTCATGTACAATGAACAGTAAATGAAGGTAAGTAGACACTACTAAATGTATCCTGCATGTTTACAAAGAACAGAGGCAGCAATAAGAATTCTACAAGAATTCTTGTCTAACTTTGCAAACTCAAAACATTCAATGAAACCAAAATTTCTATAGACTCGAAATCTCGTCGGAGGTGAGGCATTCCATTATATATATACAGACAGAGAAATTGTCGTGTGACAGCAACATTAATTTCGTTTTTAACTTGGCGTCGAGTCGCTACCGCAACTCTTGATGATATCAGACTTAGGATGATACCATCATCCAACATCGACGGATGCAATGCTCTCATTGCAAATGGAAGAAATGCGTAGTTGGCACAAGCGAGCTCCAGTTGTAGTACAACCGAAAGGGCATCCTGGGTCAGAGAGAAAAGTGGTTCCGAAAGTAAAGAAAGTGCCACTCCATCTGGTACCATTATCAAACCACCGTCTAAATCGTTGACAATCACGTCCATCCATCTAGAAAAAACATAAACATCTGACTCATCGAAATTTCTTATACTTCATTCCTCCAAAATCTTGTCATTCAGCTAATTTTTTGCACGTATTCAGTAGAACTATTCAGTAGTTCTTCAATTGTAAACTATTGTATAGTTCTAGACGCAACAGTTCCTTCTAATAGTGTACTTTTATCTCAATAGTGTAGTTCAATAGTTTCTCCCAATAGTCTGCCAATTTAACAATGGTTTATAGTTTAAGGGGAAGGAGTCAGGTAAAAAAAATTGATTTTGGAAATTCAATATCATCCAAATCCTATTGCATATAAAAATGCCCAATGCACTATATTGTTGGTGCTCGATGAAAGGATTTTTTACTGTCGTCTGACTTGCATATGCTTTTCAATATTATCTTAAGCAAAGTTCTTAGGTTTTCCATTCTGCGCATGATTCAGATGAAACTACTAGGCAGATTGAAATGGTTGGCATCTCATTTTCTTCTTCATGAAAAGATACACCGGCTAAATGGAGCAAACTATTTTTTTTTTCATTCTGAAAGCAAAGTTAATCACTGATTTAGAAAATAGCATAACATTTATTTATTAATAATTGTGTCACTGAAAAAATATCACCTTTTAATAACATTTGCTTTATTTAGCCGGTGTATCTTTTCATGAAGAAGAAAATGAGATGTCAACCATTCCAATCTGCCTAGTAGTTTGATCTGAATTAGAGTTGTGAAATTTTTAATGTGAAAATAATGCATTATTTTTTACGAAAAAAATGGAGTATGGAATTCGGATCCACTATCCATTACTTTATTAATGAGTAATGGAATTCGGATCCATTACCCATCACTTTATTAATGAGTAATGGAACACACATCCATTACCCATTACTTTATTAATGAGTAAGCTACCTCTATGAGGAAGTATGTTATTCCATTTTTAGCTTCCTCATAGAGGAAGCTTTGTAAAACGCGAAAAATAATGAGGAAGCAATGTGCAAGGTTCTACATTGCATCCTTGTTTTAATTAGATAAATATACATGTTGTGGATTCGTTTTTCTATTTCGTTATTATTAGAGCGTTGCCGAAAGCGAATGTGATAATGTATATTTTTTAAAATAATTCAACATTCCATAAAATCAAAAATTTCATACCGTTCGTCACTAAATTATACATATATAATGGCTGAATATTGTTTCATTTTTATTCAAAATTTGAGCTCGCTATCTGAAGTTTTGCAAAAGTTACAATAGAGCGATAATGTCAATTTGTTGAAAAATTCAAAACATCATAAAATTTTAATGGTTCAACCGATCTTAACCAAATTCAATAGCGATCACCGGCGTATGAAAGCTCACATTCATACCAATTTTAAGATCAAAATCTCGAAAATTGAAAGAGTTATCGAGTAAACAGACATTTTTCAAAAAATTAAAAAACGCGTAATAATTTAACGATGAAGTGGACTTTAACAAACATCTGTATGAACGATGAGGCTTGATCCCTCTATCTATTGTCCAAATTTCAGCTTGATATCTCAATGCATTCCCGAGTTATAAAGGTTTACATTTTTCGATCGTGTAACATACACACACACACAGACAATACATACAGACATTTTTTTCTAAATCACTTTTCTCGACGTTTTGGCCCATTCTGAGTGTACTGACATGAAAATCTCGAAAAAAAAATTTCATGAAAAAGCTTCTTCTATGGGGAAGCAAAAAGTAATGGGTGATGGACCTCTGCTCCATTACTCACTAATAAAGTAATGGGTGATGGACCTCTGCTCCGTTGCTCATTAATAAAGTAATGAGTAGTGGATTCGAGTTCCATTATCAATTTTTTTCATAAAAAATTATGCATTATTTTCACATTAAAAATTTCACAACTCTGCTTTCAACTAACTTCTAGCTTTTGACTGACTACTAACTTTTCACCAACTGATGACTACCTACTAACTAACTTTTAACTTTTAAAAGTCAGAAGTTAGTCAAAAGTTAAAAGTAACTGAAAAGTTAGTCAAAAGTTGGAAATTAGTGTAAAGTTAGAAGTTAGTTGAAAGTTAGTCAAATGTTAGAAATTAATAAAAAGTTAGAAGTTAGTCAACAGTTTGTCAAAAGAAGTTAGTAGTTAGACAAAAGTTAGTCAAAGGTCAAAAGTTAGAAGTTAGTTGAAAGTTAGTCAAATGTTAGAAATTAGTCAAAAGTTAGAAGTTAGTCAAAAGTTAGAAGTTAGTAAAATGTTAGAAATTAGTCAAATGTTAGAAATTAGTCAAATGTTAGAAATTAGTCAAAAGTTAGAAGTTAGTAAAATGTTAGAAATTAGTCAAATGTTAGAAATTAGTCAAATGTTAGAAATTAGTCAAAAGTTAGAAGTTTGTCAAAAGTTAGAAATTAGTCAAAAGTTAGAAGTTAGTTGAAAGTTAGTCAAATGTTAGAAATTAGTCAAAAGTTAGAAATTAGTCAAAAGTTAGAAGTTAGTCAAAAGTTAGAAGTTAGTCAAAAGTTAGAAGTTAGTCAAAAGTTAGAAGTTAGTCAAAAGTTAGAAGTTAGTCAAAAGTTAGAAGTTAGTCAAAAGTTAGAAGTTAGTCAAAAGTTAGAAGTTAGTCAAAAGTTAGAAGTTAGTCAAGTTAGTCAAAAGTTAGTCAAATGTTCGAAATTAGTCAAAGGTTCGAAATTAGTCAAAGGTTTGAAATTAGTCAAAGGTTAGAAGTTAGTCAAAAGTTAGTGAAATGTTCGAAATTAGTCAAAGGTTAGAAGTTAATTAAAAGTTAGTCAAAAGTTAGAAGTTAGTCAAAAGTTAGTCAAAAGCTAGAAGTTAGTTAAAAGTTAGTCAAAAGTTAGAAGTTAGTTAAAAGTTAGTCAAAAGTTAGAAGTTAGTCAAAAGTTAGAAGTTAGTCAAGTTAGTCAAATGTTCGAAATTAGTCAAAGGTTCGAAATTAGTCAAAGGTTTGAAATTAGTCAAAGGTTAGAAGTTAGTCAAAAGTTAGTGAAATGTTCGAAATTAGTCAAAAGTTAGATGTTAGTCAAAAGTTAGAAGTTAGTTGAAAGATAGTCAAATGTTAGAAATTAGTCAAAAGTTAGAAGTTAGTCAAAAGTTAGAAATTAGTCAAGAGTTAGAAGTTAGTCAAATGTTCGAAATTAGTCAAAGGTTAGAAGTTAGTCAAAAGTTAGTCAAATGTTCGAAATTAGTCAAAGGTTAGAAGTTAGTCAAAAGTTAGAAGTTAGTCAAAAGTTAATCAAAAGCTAGAAGTTAGTTAAAAGTTAGTCAAAAGTTAGAAGTTAGTTAAAAGTTAGTCAAAAGTTAGAAATGCAACATGTCGCAAATGACTATTGCTAAGATTTTCAGGTATCCGGATAGTTCGTCTCTGAGAAATCGCCCGTCTATCGCGACCTGTTTTAACCGCAGACTTCTAATGATATTATATTTATTCATTTATTTTTCAATTTTTCGAACGATTTTGCTATTCATCTACTTATTTATTAACTTTTTGAACGATTTTCCGATTTATTTATTTATATATTTATTTAATAAGCAAATTTTTCTAAAGTAATGGGACTATCATATATCCATTAGCACGTTCATTACCCATTAATTTAAAAAACGGTGATGGATGTGAGTTCCATTACTCATTAAAAAAGTAATGGGTGATGCATGTGAGTTCTATTACTCATTAAAAATGTACACTTCGCGTCGAGTCGCTACCGCGACTCTTGATGATGTCGGCTGTGCAACACGCGCTGACTGACTGAACCGCTGCCGACTGTGTGACGTCACACACTGGTTGCTCGCGAGCCGCCACTCGCGCCTGCGCGCGGCGCTTCTATATAATGTGTGTACGTGAATACGTGAATCGAGATTGTGTGAGTGCGTTAAAAATGAAAAACTTTGAAAAGACCAGATATCAGCGGTAAATGAACCGATTTTCTTGTGACTGGTCTCATTCGAAAGAAAAAAAAAAATAGAAAATATTGATCATGATACATTTTTCGTTCGCGACATGTGGTCAGAGATAATACGTCGGCAAATATAGGTTGGGACATTTAAAGTTGTGTGAGTGCGGCCGTACGGGAGGAACATAAAGTCGCTCGGCGAGAATTACTAAGATGCCAGATATCAGCATTAAAGAAACAGATTTCCTTGCCGCAGGTCTCATTTGAAAGAGAAAAAAAAATAAAAAATATTGAACCTGACACATCTTCCGTTCTCGACGTGTGGTCAAATATAATTCGAGTTATAATTTGAAAACGGCCGGTGAGTGGCCGCCTTCCGAATAAATAGAGTAGCAGTAGCGACCGTCGCGCCAGGAGTAACAGCCCGTCCAGTCAGACAGACAAATCGTAGTGTGAAGGCAACATTAATTTCTTTTTTAACTTGGCGTCGAGTCGCTACCGCGACTCTTGATTAATTTTAGGAAAGATTTTTTTTACAGTGTAATGTTAGACAAATAAAAATCTGGAAAATCGAATAAATATCCTAGTATAGTAGAATATAATAAGTTTAATTCCACACAGATTATCGTAGATTTGATGTAGGTGGATCTAATCTGTCAGAAAATAATTCCCCGTCGGGACGAAGTCGAGAGCGATTGGAATGCGCAAGGATTCCGCGACAGGATGAGATCATTTCTCTCGTGACACGTAACTCGACTATAGTCTCCCTTGTTTCTCATACGTGAGGGGAGACAGAAATTGAGAAATTTCTCTGTCTGAACCTCACGGCCTGTCTCTCCTCCTCAGTGTATCACTCTCTCTCTCTCTCTCTTTCTCTTAGTATTATCTCGAGAATCGTGCCTTTCGAGAGTTTCGGTTTCCCCGAACGCAAATACTCTCTCACACCTGGCCGCGAATTCGGTTTTAGTTCTCCAGGGGGAAGAAGATATCGGATAGATGAATCGAGATTCCTACGAAACATGTAGACTAGTTTATACAGCAGAGCTGAAGCATCTCGTCATGGCGCTGGTGAGTTCGTGACGTGAAAGCTAATTAATAACTCATCGACGATGACATTCATGCCTCCTCTGTTTAACGTATTTCGCGACACGCCTCCACTGAAATAAATAAATATTATTGCCCTGCATGTAGTCGCGAATAGTTTTTTTTTGTTGTTTTTTTTTTCAATTATCAACGACAGTTTACATTAATATCCATGAGTTATTCTCTGCCAATTCTCCAACTTTGTTTACTAGCATATTTCACATAATTAGTCAACTTTTTACTACGTCCAGTATTTGTCACTTTTTTTAGAGTTACTTGTACCTGAAAACGTATTAATGTATTAATCATATGTTTTTAAAAATCATCTAACTTCACGAAGGGACAATAGCAGAAAAATAAAAATTATAAAGTAGAATCTTGCATATTGCTTCCTCATTAATTTTCAGTTTTTAGTTTTGGCTTCCTCATAGAGGAAGCTTTGTAAAAAATGAAAATGAATGAGGAAACAATGCGCAATGTTCTACTTTGAAACTTTTTTCGTTACCTATATGGTTCTTGAAAAATTCATATTCATCACATAAAATCCACACTGCTTTACCGATCACGACCAAATTTGGTAGGTAACACCGCTGAATGTTATTTTTCATGTGTAAAAAAATTCAGTTGAATTGGTGAGATTTGACGTGAATTATAGCAAAACGAATATTTTTTTAAAATTCGAAATCCCATGAAAACCGAACTCTCTTACAGATTGATTCGGAATTCAATATCGATCCTCCTTTAACATTTTTTAAATTGCAACGAACAAAGGCGTCGACCTGCTTCACCGGTCTACTAAATTTCAGCCTGATTGTTACAGCAGTTCTTGAGATATGTAAGTTTGAATTTTGAATGACGGCCACTAAAACACAGACGCACATCCATTCATACATTTTTTTAAACCGGTTTTCTCGACGTTTTAGACTATTTTGAGTATACTGACATAAAAAATTCGAAAAGAAATTTTCGCACGAAAACAAAGCTTCCTCTATAGAAAAGCAATAAAAATGTAAGTTATACTTTAAAATAAATACACAATTTTTCAAAATTTCAGGCGATATGAAATATGACATACAAACTTATGACATATTGTAAGTTGCATACAGAAATTATACAAAAACAAAATTACGATCAGCTCTAACAATAATAATCAAATTATAATTTTGCCAAAATTAAGCAAAAGGATTAATGTTACAAGGTTCTACTTTGCAACCTGGCATAAAAAAAAACACATTTTATATCTATCGTGTGCATCTTTTCTCTTTCAAGTTATGAAAATAAAATAGTATCTCATCTAGTAATAAAAATCAAAATATAGTTGAAAAATGTCAAACCGTATTATCAACTAGTAGTAAAATTAGGCTATTCATGAGATATTTCAGGAAAGTATTTGAAAAAATATAAAAATTGATGGATAATGCCAGATGTGGAAATAATAATTGATATTTATATGGAATATATATTAAGCTCGTAGGCAAATGGGGCGACGTAAATAGTCGTTAATAACGTTAATGTCCGGTGGGAGTGGACGGGGGGAGGGGTGACTCGATGGTCACGAGTGGACGTGGACTGACCACCGACGCTTTCTCGTCTGATGAGTGCCACGATGAGGGGTGGAGAGTATGTTGGTGGAAAACAAAAATTATGTTGCCGAAGCACAGAGGGAATGGCGCCCGTTCAACTCGTGGGAAATAGCGGGCTTGAGTTTGGTATATTACCCGAGCAAAAAGCATTGATATGCAGGTTATATTTATTCATACATATTCTGTTCTCATCTCCGTTTTTCCTCCATCTGCGTCTGCCCTCCATATCCAGTATCACTATTTTCAGTATAATAATAATAACAACAGTAATAATAACGATAACAACAACACCAATGAGTGTTTGGTGCATATATGAATACTTAATCCCCGGCACGAATATATGTCGTCACTTATGTATTAACAAGCGTAACATGTGTGTAAGCACATATCTTCTGAGCATATAAGTACGATTCTCTGCTAATTCGTATTTATCCGCGCGTGACGCTGATTATGCACGCGCCGATATGAAACACGGGATGAGGTGGGTTACGAGCGGGAAAGCTTCTATCATGGTTGAGGCACCAACGCAGCATGGGGAATTTCAGCCCCGGAGTAAATTTACTGTAGCCACGGTTTCAACTCACCGGAGGGCTTATTCCGCATCTCCCTCTTACCTCTTGGTGATCGTTGCCCTCACGCGCTTTACGCTTGCTCGCTACAGCCAAGCAGCCATGAACCGGGAATGTGCACTCCATACCCTCATCAGCGTTTGTGATTTCCGATCAATCCAATAATACTTCTGAAGGAGGGAATAAGCCCGCAAGAATGTGCGGAAGAGGTTTGTGGTTATCCGGATTGATGGATTAGATTTTTCAGTAGACAACATCATTTACATGTCAATATTACACCGAGAGAAAAAGTTTCATTGATTCGCGGAAATCTTTGCCAATGAAATACAATACTTGCGTTTCAATACTATCTTTTTTTTAATGATCTCAAACTCAATGGAAAGTAATAACATTGAATCAAAGAAACATTTCTTTGAACCAATGAACCTTTTTTATTGATTTCAAAAAAATCGTCTCTGATTCAATGAAACCTTCTTCTTTAACTTCAAAGAAATGTGTGTTTAAGCCAACTATGTTCTTTTCATTGACTTCACTTAAGAGGCAGTGGCACCACAGCTCCCTCACCACAGCTCAAAATTTTGAAATCTATTCTTTCATAAAGTACTCGGCAGATAAACCTCAAACCTCAATCTAATAATACACCTGAAGGAAGGAAGACGCCATCAAGAATGTGCAGAAGAGGTTTATGTTTTCTCGGATTGATGGATTAGATTTTTCAGGAGACTAACATTATTACATGTCAATATTGCGGTACATTATTACAGTATTAACGAAAAGTTGGCATAAAGATTTTTCTTTTTCTGGTAATATATGTTATAGAAATAATTGTCAGTTGAACCTGAAACGGCGACAAAAGAGACGCTAAGAAGTCATAGGATAACCATTGTGCGGTGAACTCCAGAACGTTATGTTTTTCTAGATATACAGTTTTCCAAATTTGTTTGTTCGTCCTGGAGAGGCGAAAATTAATACACGATGAGGAGTCTTCATTGGATAACTCGCAAGTGATAACTCACGTGAGATAATCCTTGGACGATAATATGCATAGGATGTAATCAGCATGGGGTAATCCTTGGAGAATAATCCGCATGGGATGTAATCAGCATCGGCTAATGCTTGGAGAATAATCCGCATGGAATGTAATCAGCATGGGGTAATCCTTGGAGAATAATCCCCATCTGATATAATCCTTGGAGGATAATCTGCATGGGATATAATTCTTGGAAGATAATCCGCATGGGAAAAAAACCCTTGTAGGATAATCGCCATGGGAAAAAACCCTTGGAGGATAATCGCCAGGGGATATAGTCCTTGGAGGATAATCCGCATGGGATATCTTTATAGGATAATCCGTATGGGGTATAATCCTTGGAGGATAATCCGGATGTGATATAACCAACATGGAATATAATCAGCATGGGATAATCAGCATAGAGAGTCGCGGCAGCGACTCGACGCCAAGTTAAAAAAGAAAATTAATGTTGCCTTGACACGTTGATTTTCTGTCTGTAATACTTGTATCATAATCCGCATGTCATTTCCCGAGTTGAACTGTAGACCCTTCAAACACCCTTCATCGAATCAAAATGGGTAAAATATGCCACTTTTGAAAGTTCTTATACGGGTGTAAGAAACTCAACTCATTCTGTAGAATTGGAGGAAATAGGGGGAAATTGGAGGTCCAGACATATAAATTTTAGACCATAGACTAAATTTAGACTCCGTTCACTCTAAGTGAGTAATATTTGCCATTTCCGGAGGTTCTGCGGAGGTTCATGACTCTCGGCTTACTCGGTGGGACTGCCATTGTTAGGTTTTGGAAGAGGGCCGATATTTTGACTCGGGCTGATCCGTATAGGATAATCCGAATGGGATAATCCGCATGTGATATAATCCGTGTAGGATAAATCTCATGTGGCACAATACGCATGTGATAATCCTTGCAGGATGATCATCGAAGGGTAATCCCCGCAGGCCAATTCTCGTGAAATAATCCTTTCAGGACGGTCTTTGTGGGATATTCGGTATGAGATAAGCCCTATTTGGTAATCACGGTATGGGATTGTCCTTGCAAGGTGATCCTTGGAGAATTATCTCCATGAGATGATCCTCTTAATAATAATTCTCATGGATTCTTATATTTGTAATATTTAGTTGTTGCATAGACTTTTTTTCAATTTGCGTTTGCACTAATCTAAGTCAGTTTTTCTAATTAAATGTCTTTCAAAAAAAGACGTCACTTTGCTAATTACATCCTGCCATAATCGTCACCACTATTTATCATTTTTAGGTTCAATGCTACTAGTAGAAACATGCAATTTACTGGCCATAATCATGTTTCTGTCTGCTGTCGGAGATTTTTGTTCTGGTTGAATTCTAATTCAATTATCTAATTAAATCTGAGGATTAGTCAGGCCGCAATCGGGAAATCTTGCCTTTCTGTGGAATGCCTTACAGGGACCTGATTTGGTGCAGAGAAAGGTGCCTGATGTACATTTTCATGCCGTTTTCATCCCAGCGGCATCTTGCGGGCCAACTTTGGTTAGGAAGACGTACAAGGTCCTGATAAGATACGTATTGTCATTCCGTATTAGCCCCACCGCCATCTTATGCTCCAATTTTGATCAAGAAACCGTACGCGGCCCTTACTAGATATATATTCCGATCCTTTATTATTCATTTCGCGAGTTTTTTAAAGGTAACATTACAATCGAGAAGTCGGAGCAATTTGGGCATGCTGTAACTCAGCTTTCTGTGTTTCTCGCAAAATAACATGCAGTGAATATGGATCCCGAAATAAAGCGCCGAAAATTAGGACGTATACGTGCACGTAGATGACGAGCTGTAAATAAAGCTGTGGATACGAAAAATTTTTATTTGGACTTGGTAACAGGTACGTGCATTTATACACATTTTGACTGTAAGATCAAAAGGAAATGAGACGTGTGAAATATTTTTATTTACATAATCACCAACATCTACTAATTTAAATATATGCAAGAAGAGAAAAAACCAGATGGAGAGCAAATGACGGGAATGAAATGGAGGGTAATGAAGCTGACAGCGAACAGGACAGTGAAGGACATGAAAGGAGTATTTATCAGTGTAACAAGAAAAGTAAAAACAGGCGTCAAGAGGACAGCGAAAGACATCAAGATACTGATGGAGACAGTAGCGAAGGAGGTACGCAGAGTAACAACATGAAGAAAGACAGCTACAGACAGGACAGCAAACAACATAAAAATGAGCATAGGAAGAAAACGAAGAAAGCTATAGACAGGATAGCCAAAGACGTGAAAATGAGCATAGTGAAGGCTAGAGGTCCAAAAAGAATATATATTTGTTTAACATTAAATGTTTTATGAAAGTTTGTTTAAGTTGAGAAACTTAAAGTAATAAAGAAAACAAAAATGTAACATGCGTTTTAATTCATTTATGAATTTTCTGCCAGGACAATTCCAGGTAGGAGTCTTACTCGGGCAACACCTCGGTTCTACAGAGCCCATCTCTACACAGCCTCATTTCTACACGAGCATATGTACACCGAATTTTACTACACGCAACAAATTTACATGATGAAAAGTTTTACACGCCGCGAGCTCTACACGCAAAAGTCCGACACCGCGGAATTTCAACACGCCATAGTTCGACACCGCAAAAGTTTGACACTCAAAAGTTCAACGCGGAAAAATTGTACACGCAGAAGTTGTACACACAAAAGTCCGACACCGCAAAAGTTCAACACGCCAAAGTTCTACACCGTCATAGTTTGACACAGCCTCATCCCTACACATGCTCATCTCTACACGCGCCATGTTTTTCCAATTTCGGTCGGTAACGCACCATATTTGAACAGTTTCGGTCGGTAATGCACCATATTTTACCAGTTTCGGTCGATATTTGAACAGTTTCGATCGGTAACGTACCATATTTGAACAGTTTCGGTCGGTAACTGTTGAAATATGGCACGTGTAGAGATGAGCATGTGTAGAGATGAGGCTGTGTCGAACTATGACGGTGTAGAGATGCACCGTGTAAAACTTTGCGATGTCGAACTCTGGCGTGTTGAACTTTTGCGGTGTCGGACTTTTGCGTGTACAATTTTTGCGTGTCGAACTCTTGCAGTGTCAATCTTTTACGGCGTAGAATTTTTAAGGTGTAGAACTTTTTTGTGTCCAACTTTTTCGTGTTGAACTTTTGCGTGTCGAACTTTTGCAGTGTCCAACTACGGCGTGTCGAAATTCCGCGATGTCGGACTTTTGCGTGTAGAGCTCGCAGCGTGGACAACTTTGGTCGTGCAAATTTCTTGCGTGTAGTAAAATTCGGTGTAGAAATGGTCGTGTAGAAATGAGGCTGTGTAGAGATGGGCTCTGTAGAATCGAGGTGCTGCCCTTACTCGAGCCTGATCACGGCTCGAACAGGTATCCTGATCACGGCCTTAGCAATTTCCCCGATTATGGCCTGAACAGTTCCCCGATCATGGCCTTAACAGTATCCCTGATCATGGCCTGAACACGACCGAGGTCACGGCTGTATCACCCACAACGTTACGTTTTGGCAGCGGGCCCGGTCCGGTTGCCTTGACACTGCCTTGATAACGCCCTTGTTGCGCCAGTATCAAAATTTCTACTCGGGATTATGTGGAAAATCAGGAAGAGGATAATCTAGAAAACTACTCAAGTCAACATATCGTTCGCGCCTATTAAGAGCCTTTACACTTCCTATTCTGTTGAACTGATGTTGATGGGTTTTATTGAAGAAAAAAAAGTGTACATAAGCATGAAAACAAATACTTTTACATATTGTCGGTAATTCACCGATCGTTCAGGATCACTCGGTAAACGCCTGCAGTTTTTTTTTTCGCCCATTAGTTCGTTACTCTTCTCGTCTCTACCACTTCGCAACTTCTCCTTTATTTTCCTTCCGATCCCTCTCGGAGTATTGGTTTCTTTACCGAATTACAGATAAACGTGTGAGCAACAGGTTATCCGATTGAGATTAGTTACTTCAAGTTTGCTGAAAGGATCAGTATGTATTTATCTTTTTTTTCACTCAATGCTGCGTCAAGCGAAACATTTTCCTTTTCCACTGAGATTTCAACTGACTGAAGTTGGATTAATAATCCCCTAATTAAACCCCCTCTAACTAAGCTAGTCTCTTGAGCTCAAACAAGATATTTTTCAAAATGGATAACAATAATTATTTCCTAAACAAAAGCTTGAATCTACTGGAATTTAACTTCTTCGTGTCAAAGTAATTGAAAAAAAAAATCTATACCACTAAAGATACTGAGAACGATAACAATTGTGTCAGATGTTAATAAATAGGCAAAAAAAAAATAGTACGATTTAAGAGACGCTGTTTTGTTTTCGTACAAAATAAACTAGCAGATTTAAAAAAAAATTAACATTTAACAATTCTGGAATGTCGTATGTGCAATGTAGAGCCATTATTTAAGAATACATCGGAAAATATAATAGAATATAAATAAGTTTAAAATATTATACTTTCGAAATAATCAGGATATTTATTTCTATGAGGTAAATATTCAGTATTCTAAAGGTTTGTTGAAACATTTTTCAACTAATTTTATTAGTTAAAAGATTTATTTATTTACTTATTTATTTGCTAATCACTTTTTGGCTTTCTTATTATGTAAAATCATGTGAGAAATTGTAAAGTGAGTTTAAATAATGCGTGATAAAAATTGCTATCCGTGACATCGTGAATCCCGAGTGAAACCGACAATTACCGAAACACAAATCGAGCTTATTCTTCTATTGCAAAAATGTTTATAAATTCACATCCAAGAAATTCAACAATTAAATCAAACGAATAATCTTATAGACTTTAAGTAGGATGATATTGTGAAGTGTTTTTAGCATATATAAAGAGTGTTTTAAGGTATGCGTGATTTTATTATATGAAAAATAAGCGCTATATTTAAAGTCAATTGAAAGTTATAAGATATGCTAAAATTAAAATTCAAAAATCATCCGTAAAAAATTTAATTCGAATCACTATAAATTGTCTTATGCATTAATTAGTATACCTAATCTCATAAATATTCAAATTCCGCTCCTGCTGGTCCTCATAATTCTGTATTTTTTAATATTATCTTTTCAATGCCAATTCATCTATTTTAATTATTCTAAATTGCAAATAAACATTTCGTCTACAAAATAATTTTAGAAAAAATTAAATAACATAAATTAAATTTTATTACAATCAATAATCTTAGTATATTCACTGGGGTCGATTTTTAAAATGTCAATTTGCAATTACTTACTTCCATGGATAAAAATGTTCTGTTCATGGGTTTAAATAGTAATTCGAGAAAAACAGAAATATATAGATTTTCGAAATCGCAATTCTGTTTTGATGGTTAAACAAACTGATCATCGTCCAAGAGACAACGATAAATATACCTTCAACTCGAATCAGTTAAGCCTTGTTGCCGATAGCCTAGAGTACACGCCAAAATGGGTTAGGAGGAAGGGATGAGAGGAAATTACAGCCAATTCGGAAACGTAACTCGAGAGCAACAGGTAAACGTTTCGGATTACCCACTCCCGGATTCCTCACTCTAGGGAGTGAGAAACAGGATATAGGCAGGAGGAAGAGAGTGAGGACGTTGTGGTTCGGGCGGGGCTCACGAAGGATAATGAATAAGAGTACTAAGCGACCCGTCTCCGAGACAGATTGAACAGATTTACACATGCTGGCAGAACCATAGCTGGAGATGTCAAAACAGCGGTTTTTTTTAAATTTTCGGTAAATTAACCTTAATCAAGCCTGCGAAGTAGAAGAGGTAGCTTTTTACAAAGCTACCTCTATGAGAAAGTGTGTTGATCGATTTTGGTTTCCTCATAGAGGAAGCTTTGTAAGAAGCAAAAAATAATGAGGAAGGAATTTGCACGGTTCGTTTTGGCTCGAGAGACGTTTTTCTAAAAATTGAAAGTGTCATAAAATTTGAATCGCTCGACCGATTCATCTCAAATTTGTACCTCAACTTTATTACATGCTAATCCGTATATGCACCAAATTTGAATTCGGTATCGCGTATAAAATTTGCCTCATTCGTCGAAGTTGACTTAAATGATAACGACAACGTCAATTTTTCGAAAGTTCCAAATACTATAAAATCCGAACCTCTTAACTGATCTTCACAAAATTCGAGATCAACTATAGCTGGATATTAATTCGTTCTTGTAGAACATTTGAACAGGGTTGGTCGAAGTTAACTTGAATCAGAACGAAAACATCAATTTTTCGAAAATTCTATAAAATCTGAACCGCTTTATGGATTTCGCTCAAATTCGATACCGACCGCAATTTTTCATTATTTAATTTGTCAATAACTATTTAGGTCACTAGCTCAAAAATTGCGGCAACTAGAGAATATACAGACATTTGTCGAAAAATTCAGTTTTATAAAATCTGAAAAAATAATTCAATTTTTTCGTAAATTTATACATAAAAATGGGCGTTGCTGCTCTACCACTGTACCAAATTTCAGCTTGATTGTTAAAGCCCTTCTTAAAATACAGCGGTTTAAATTTTGCAAAACTGCCACACACACAGACACACACACACACACATACATCCATTCGGACATTTTTTAAAACCATTTTTTTCGATGTTTTAGACTATTCTGAATACACTGAGAAAAGAGTTCATTCACTACAACAAAATATATTTAGTTGAGCTGTTTCTTAAAATATTTGTTAAGAGTTACCAAATTTATTAACAGCAAATAAAAATGAGTGTTCTCATAACAAAGTCTTATTCTGACGGCAATTCCGTCAAATGAACGATTTGCTTATGCAATTTTTTTGACATAAGTTGTTCGATATTTGTTGTAAATAAAGAACGATTTAGGACAATAAGATTAAAGATAGTCTAGGCAACTTCGGATTTGTCAATAGTTAACAAATCATTACTTGCCGCTACGTAGATTTGTTAATAGTTAACAAATCATTATTTGCCGCTACGCAGATTTTTTAATAGTTAACAAATCATTATTTGCCGCTACGCAGATTTGTTAATAGTTAACAAATCTATATTTGAGTTAAGTACCGTCTGTTTGGGGTGACTGTTATGTTTGTTTACAACCGTCGATCCTCAGAGGATGAGTTCGTTCTCGACGCAATCACGCCACAGCCGTAGTTTGGCAGTGCGAGCGAAACAGTGCATAAGCCGACCTCCTGATTTGGAGGGACTTGCACGACTAATTGGAAAAAGCCTTCGAACGTAAGTACAAAAATAATGTACTAATAAATAGGTTACGAGCACATACAGGTAAGAAAATTTAACGTTGCCACGTTACAATTGCAGCTTACATATCGTCTTTTGAGCGAGATGGGCATTGCCGATTCAATCGATATCGGACGTATCATCGGAGAACTACTAACCGAAAACGTCGAGTACGTCAATTTTCCTGTTATTGACTCCCCAAGTTTCGAAGTAACATCGGGCTTCGAGTAAACGGTATTACGCATAAACCAAAATGTAATCTTTACATAAGAAATAACGGTAGGAATGACCCTGTTAATGTAATTATAACCGGCATTTATTTTGTTATAACGGAATCGCAAAAATATTTATTTATTTGTAAGAAATGCATAACGATAGGGTATAATAACCATTAAAATGTACAATAAATATATCTCTTATTAAATATACGTTTATGTATTTGTAGTTTTACCTTCACTTGAACCAATCCGATCGGACAGTACATCTAACTAAATGTACCGTTCTGTCAAGCTATGCATTAATTGATTCAAATTATTATAATGGTAGCTGTTAATAAGTATTGTTTAAATTAAAAACCAATGCAATATTGAGTCAACTTAATGTTCTGTGGACACCAATAAAGGAAATATTAATTCAAATATAAATATATTAACTATTAAGAAATCATTATTTGGGCCAATTTACGAGTTCAAATATACGTTTATTAACTGTTAATAAATCACTATTTGTGCCAATTGAAAGGGTCAAATAAGCGATTTGTTAATTATAACAAAATATTCATTTCGCCATATTTAACATTATGATTTGTTAATAGTTAACAAATCCTAGTACCCAAAAATAAATTCTGTTCTCAGTGTAATCTGACATGAAAAATTCGGAATTTTTTTTTCACGAAAACAAAGCTTCCTCTCTGAGGATGTAAAAAATACCGTAATTTACAACCATTTTTCTTCCACATATATTATATTGTGAAAATATATTCCGGAAAATTGTTGGTAAATTTACCATATAAACTGATAAAAATCACCCACCAGATGGGAAATGATCGGTCACCAAGTTTTTTGGGAAATTTACCGTAAAATATATAAAATTGACGTATTTAGGTAGGGAATTACATACCGGTTGAAAATTCGTAAATTTTGCCTGTGTAGTTGTAAAATTACCGGTATCAATATTTTTTGGTAATCGTACATGTTTTTTTGGTAAAATTATCATTTTTTTTTAAATTACCATACATTTTTGTAGAATGATTGTAAATTTCTTTTGGCAAAACTGCCATCATTTTTGTCTCGTAAAATCACCGTGTCTTGGTGAGATTTTAAATCACTCTGAGACCATATGATTTTATGACCAATGTGGTAATTTTAACAGCGTCACTTACCGTTTTCTTACGGTATTAATACGGTAAAATTACCGCCCGTATCTCTAATGACATCTTTTTCAAGATAGATACATTTAAGCATGTAATACTAATAGAAAGCCCGACCAGATCAGAAATGATGGATATTGCAACAAGAAGAAGCTGTAAAAATTCTAAATCGGATTAAAAATGTAAAGAAAAAAATGTACGATAATAATAGGAAAAAGTCATTAATTGTCTTCTAACATAAATTTATTGATTTTTCCGACTAAATATCAATTTTTCAAAGAATTTTGTGGGTGAACATTTTTTTTCCTTTACTCTTGACAAATTGTTAAAATGACGTAAATCTAAGATATATTTTCGCCGAACAGTCAGTGGAAGTCCCAGGATTTAACATAGTGTTAATTATAAAAACAGATAAACATTTCCTGGACACATAAATTTTTAAATCACAGAAAAATGTCGTCAAGCAATTAGCATCTCCCCATATTATAAAAAATAAATGAATTAATTTCGTAAGAAAAAAAAATAGTTTCCAACAAATAACTTGAGCCCTTTTTAAAATACTAATTTATTATTAACATTTTGCCATTATTATTCAATGTCGTAGAATCTTCAAGAACGTTAAGTCTTTTTTTTTTTTCTTTCTCTTGTGCTCAAATTGAAACATCAAATTTCAGATAGAACAGTACGTGTCATACATCCGTAAATTAATGCAATATGTCTCGATGAAGCTAAAAGAAGCATCTATTTCGCTTTTAAGACTAACGACACCGCGAAAAAAAATTAAAGATTCTAAAATCAATTCTAACGTAACTAGTCGCGGTCTCGGTGGGATCATCATAATAAATTTATGCGTAGAAACGTACGTTTTGATCGCAGATTAAGAAAACTTGGAGAACTACGACAGACGGAAATCTCATTGGCGCAATCGACGAGCTCTGAAGATAAAAGAACGTGGAATTATATTCCCTCTTTAAAGTGGGCAAGATTTATTTTTCTTTTCCTCTCTTTCTCTCGCTTTCTTTCTACAAGCAGAATACGCCGGGAAAAAAAGCGAGGAGCGAGAAAAGAAGAGGTAAGGAAGTAAAAAATAAAAAAATACCGAATAACCCCTCTGCAAATCCCTTGAGAGTTTTACCATTGTACCTTGATGCGGAGCTTCATCTTTTCAACCTCATCCTCCCCCCATTTCTTTTTCACCCCACTTCCTGTCCGCTCATGCTGGAAAACACTAGTGAATCTCTCCAAGTATATCTCTGGAGTAGCAATATCACCATCATGAGGTAATCGTCGGGAGTAAAAAAATTGATATAGGAACTCCTTTCGTATCAATCTTATGTGTATGGACGAGCAGAGGATTTTTATTATTGCCTCGGTCTCTTTATCGAAGTCATCCGAGAGCTCAATGTTACGAGAATAAATGTCGCTGGGTATCTCTCATGCATTTCTGATATATATGCTTATAGAAAATACGGCACGTACTATATTTCGCCGTTATTACCATATCATGTTTACATTCATTTTACATTCCTAACAAAAAATTTATTTCGATCAGTATTTCATACTTTTCAATGAGAAACTTTTTTTTAAAAATGATTTATTATGAAATTATAATTTTTTGTAAATATTTATTTATTTATAAATTTATTATCATATTTTTAGATGTTATTTTTTATTTTTGTATCCTTATTTTCTTTTTAAATATTCAATCATTTTTATCATATGGCTGTTTTATTTAAAAAATGTGAAAACAAATAGATTTTATATATTTTTGGTTTGGAAAAATATTTTACTTTTCAGAAATACATTTTTTTTCAGGTTTGTTTATCTGGCGCTATTTCCAATTGCAATGACCAGTATATACTTTTGTTATAATGCTGAAAGGACATTAAGTATCAGCAAGAAGCTCGCCGCGATTCTTAAGAATCTCAGCCAGAATCTCGGCGAGAATGTTGTTAAAAATCTCGGCCAGATTCTTTTTTATTCAAGAAAAAGTAAGTAATGCATTTTATTAAAAAAAAAAACAAATTTATTTTCGAAAAACAGAATTAAAAAAAGCTAATTCATCGTAAATAAGCACATTGATATTAAATAAAATTGCTGAAAAGATATTACTGGATAATTAATTTTCAGCAACCTTTTATTCTTATAAAATTGTTACTGATTTTCCCGATTACATTTGATTTTTTATTCATTTATTTATTTGTTTGACGGGATAAACCGTTTTATATTATCAATTTTACAGCTACCAGTAAAATAACGAATAATATAATACCATAACATTTTATGATTTTTACTTTTTACGATTTTGGATACATAAAAAATTTATTTAAAAAATCTTAGGTATTCAGAAAAATGAATGTGTGAATTCATTTTGTGAAAAAAAAAGAAAATCTTTCTCAAAAAATCAAGTAAGCATTTTACGATATTATTATTAACTTTTTGCCATTAGTGCGGTGCTGCTCAGTGATCTTTCTTGCAGTCTCAATTCCTACGGTTTTCGATGCATGAGCCTCGTAATAACGACAAGAGAAACGAAGATAAAGGAAACGAGACTGACAAGAAGGAAAAACTAGAGAGTAATAACGACATCGTACTATATACAGGAAAGAAAGCACATGAGGAAGAGAGGAAAGAGCGAGGGGCAACAAATGACGAGAGGGAGAATCGAGACAACGTTTCAGTAATGACAATGGGAAGGACACAATAGCCAGCACAGTGTGGTAGGTATCAATAGCTATGATTGTATGCTATAGAATACCGACCAATACAAGCGTAGCAGTATCTACAGTATACTATATACATAATACAAAGCCTATCATGAAAAACGTTTCTACAGCCTGGCGTGCATTTTAATCGTTGTTTCGTCATTTACCAGGTATGAACGTGGTGACACAGGGCGTTGGAAATTTCTGTGTGCTGAAGTTTCCTCGAGTGCTCAACAGTCAGGGACATGAGTGGACAGTGTGTGAACCACTGGAAACCATCACGAGGGGGAAAAGCGAGAGTGTTGAACCTTTTGTAAATGACAGTTTTTATGTGAAACCTTAGGACGTTGAAGTGAATGATTTATCGGTGGCGATTCAAATGTGCGAAACTTGTCACATCACAAAGAGATTACCGAGATAAACTATTGTGACAGCAAAAAAATATATATTCGTGATTATTCATATTTATTCATTTTTTAAATATAATTTATAATTCACTAGGGGATTAAATTTTTACTAAAATTTTGAAAAACAAAAGAAAAATATTCTCGGATATAAATGAAAATTAATATTATGAAAATGATGGCAACAATTGGATTTGTTGCAATATAATGCAACTTATAATGCACTTAGTGCACCCGTTTAGGCGACCTACAGCAGTGGTGCATTTTCATTTTCATTTGCATTTTCTCTGTATATTTTTTGTATTTTTTGTACGGTTAAAATTAATTAAATTTTACATGTTCTTCGCTCTTCTGCCTGCAATATTTATGTTTTTCAAGAGCTTGTCCCGTCTATTGTAAATAAAATAAAAATAAAATAAATAATATCTATGATGGGCCATGATAAGGTTTTTAAGGTAGTTCTGTCGCTTCACGCTCACTTCGCATAAGTTTCCGAAAAATGAGAGCGAATTGCAAACACTTCGTGATGATATAAAAATCTGAAAAAAATCATGCATATTTAAGATACTTAAGACATTATTTCGACATAATAATAATTCCAATATGTTATTAACAAATTGATGAAAAATAAAAATGTTCAACAAATCTTCCGACAACCTAATTTTTTTGTTTCGATGAAAATGATTCGTTCATTTTTGTGAATACGTATGAATTTTTTCAAATTTTTTTCTTTGCTTTGAATTTTGTGATTTTTTCCATGTAAAAAATCGAAAAATTCAAAGCAAAGAAAAAAATTTGAAAAAATTCATACGTACTCAGAAAAAGGAACAAATCATTTTCACCGAATCAAAAAAATTAAGTTGTCGGAAAATTTGTTAAACAATTTTATTTTTCATCAATTTGTTAATAACATTTTGGAATTATTATTATGCCGAATTAATGTCTTCAGCATCTTTAATAGGCATGATTTTTTACTGATTTTTATATCATCGAGAAGTGTTTGCAATTCGCTCTCATTTTTCGGAAACTTATGCGAAGTGAGCGTGAAGCGATAGAACTACCTTAATAGAACATCTGAAATAACTAAAGTCAAACAAATCAAGAAAAGAAAAATAAAACATTCACACTCCACACATACTCATACATAAAACGATAATTATTATTATTTTAATATTTTGAATTTGATTTTAATGAAAATTATAGAATTAAATAAAACTTCTCTCTCTTTTTATATTTTAAAAGTAAAATAAAAATATTAACAATCTTATTTTCTTGTTGTCAAAATTGAATTACAAAATTATGTAGTTTGTAATATAAAAGAAATACTTATCATCTGTAATCAATTTCTTCAATTAACTAGAGAATTAAACGATCGTTTTTAGTGATCTATTTTGCTGTTTAAAATACATAGGATTTCGCTCTATATTACCATACAATTTTTTTTGCGTCTCTAAATGTTTGCTATACGTGATAAAATTTTCTTGGTTTCAATCAATTTTTTTATATATACATTTTTTTGTATCAATTTATTTTTTATATTTGAGTTTTTATGTATTTTTAAATCAATTTAAAAAAATCTAAACTACTTTTCTCGATTTATTGAACTAATTTGAGAGTTTTTATATGAAACTACGGATGTTAATCCGTATGTGCACCAAATTTGAATTCGGGATCTCGTATAAAATTTGTTAAATTAGTCAAAGTTGACTTAAATTAGAACGACGCCATCAATTTTTCGAAAACTCAAAATTCTATCAAATCTGAATCGCTTTATGGATTTCCCTCAAATTCAATACCGACCGGCATTTTTCATTACTTTATTTGTCAAAAACTATTTAAGCTCACTAGCTTAAAAATTGCGGCAGCTAGAGAACATACAAACATTTTTTTGATAAATTCAGTCTTATAAAATCTGATAAAAATGTTTCAATTTTTTCGTAAATTTATAGATAGGAAGGGGCTTTGCCGCTCTACCGGTGTACTAAATTTTAGATTGATTGTCAAAGCCGCTCTTGCGATACAGAGGTTTGAATTTTACAAGCCTGCTACACACACACACGAACATTTTTTTTAAACCACTTTTTTTCGATGTTTTAAACCATTCTGAGTAATCTAACATGAAAATCTAGTATTTTTTTTTTCACGATAACAAAGCTTCCTCTATGAGGAAGCAAAACTGTATCATTTTGTCAATAAATTGTCTTTCACTATAAATTGTAAAAAAATGTAGTAACGTCAACGTCAAAGGTTCCATCGATAAAATGAAACGAATAAAAAGCGTGCGAAGGCGCTTAAATCTCTGTTGCACTGAGCGATATATAATACCTACACGAAAAACACTGGAGCAACACGTGGCCCCCTAGTGGCTCGAGTCCCGCTAAGCATTGTTTGAATATTTGAGGAACGAGAGAGAGAAGAGGGAGTTGTCGCGGGGGTGCGACCCTAATTCGAACCAACGTCTGGGCGCAGCTGTATATAACCACTGAAAGGTCTGTCTGGATCCCGAGGGGATTAGTCATTTCGGAGGGTAGGGACTCGACTCCGAAACTGCCCTACCCCAATATTCTTTGCGAGGAAACGTTTTCACCAAGCCATCCACTTTCATTGGTAGTAAGTAGGCCTGGCACCCTCGGTCTTAAGATTCTTGGGGTAGGAATGGTTAGTTCGCACTCGGAAATATAAAGCAATCACACCAAGTGAGTCAGACAGTTAACGATTTTTTAAAATATATTTCGTCCCTTAATGAAATGGATTGCTTCTTAAGGAGATTGGAGCGCTTACCACACGTAGAGAAATAATTGGTTGCCCCAACCAACTCGCATGGCTAAATATTAAAGTAGTCCAACTTTGCCTTTTATTTTTTTTCTCCACCGGGCATGTCGAAATTTTAGGCATACTGAAAAAAAAATTCTCCAAAAACTGAGACATGTGAAAAAATATTTGGAGGTCACTACCAAAGTTCAAATGTGAATTATTTAATTACTATGTGTGTTATTGGATGCGTGTTCTTGGATTGCGTGTTTTTGCCAATCTGACGCGGAGACCGGATGAGATTGGATTAAATTTGGAGGTCGCTACCGAAGGCTGAAGCTCGTTTTCATTCACTTTCCAGTTATACCTACTAGAATAACCGTAGCTCTGGGATCTATAGCTTTATAATTATAATTGGGCACCGAGAAAAAATTTTGACATTATCAAGAAGCACCGGAGAAAACTGCTGAAGCTCGGATCAAATTTAGAAGTTGCTGCTGGAGGCTGAACGAATTTTTTTTCGTTTTTAAGTATAAATTATCAAAGTAACCGCAACTTTCCTGGCTATATCTCAAAAATGTTGATGCGCGCCTAAAAAAAGTTCGACATTACCATTTTTTCTCATTTGTTAGGCTTCGTAATTCTTGCACTTTTATATGCTCAGATAATTATACATTTTAATGCAAATCTTAACATAACCAAGGCAAGGAGATGATGTGTTAAAAATACTCCTAAAAATTAATCGTGATCACCAAAAAACACTTCGTGATGGAAACTATACTGTACCGGAAGTCTGTAATGATACCTGAAGCGAAAGCATGAGTATCACACAGAAACGACAGATTAGTGACCCAAGCAAACGTGATAGCTATCGTGTATGTTATACTTAGAGTGTTACTCCAATGATATTATTCGATGCGACGAGACGAATTCTCGCCAAATTCCATTTTGAGATGAGTTAGGTCAGCACGCTCGTGTTTTCCATAGGAGTTCTCAACTGGTATCATCCCTGGAACAGAGAATCATACCATTTCCTTCCTCTCACGTCGGTACGGAATACCTTTGAGAACGTAGGAATCGAGGCGTGCACGACCAAAACTCCCCTTCCCCGACAAGGAAAACAGTAATCACAGAGTAACCGTATGGACGGGCACAATCCGGACAGCAGTGCCTTAGGTGAGAAGGTGGAGTGGATGGTACGTGAATGAGGTGGAAAGTGAGACAGGGATAGACAAACAGATGGATACACAGTGGAAGTCGTTCGAAGAGGGAGGGAAAAGGGTAAGAGAGGAAGGGGGTTTAGAAGGAGGGGAGAAGGTAGGTGCAAGAGCGTGGGAGGAAGAGGAGGAAGGGGGAAGAAGATATGGGATAGAAGACAGCGTGAGAGAGATGCTAAAGCGTAGGGGGCGAAGGGGTTTAGAACGAGGGAAGAGGGTGGAAGGAGGAGGGAAGCGGGTGGGAGGAGGAGGGAAGAGGTATAGGATAGAAGAGAGCGAGGTGAATCGAGTTGGCGTACTGCAATACAGTCTGCAATGCATACAAATGTCATTTCCACCTCGAGATTTCGTTCACCCTCTCCCTTCTCTCCTCTTCACCCTCTCATGCTCGCTTCCTTCCTTCCTTCCTTCCTTCCTTCCTTCCTTCCTTCCTTCCTTCCTTCCTTCCTTCCTTCCTTCCTTCCTTCCTTCCGTCCTTCCTTCCTTCGATGTTTCTCTCCTTCACGCATTCTCTCTCCGTACCTCTCTATAGTATCCTCGTTTTCTCTTCGGGATTCCATTCCACAGGTACGTGGTGAACCACCGAAACCCCATGCCAACAGACTGAGTTCTCCCCGCTGTCCCGTTTCATCGTTGGATCGAGATTGTCGGGTAACAACGAGACCTAATATCCTACGCGAAATTATGCGAGAAGCCGCAACGGGAATAAGCCCCCAACTACGCTCGGGCCAACAAGTAGCCTACCTTGTACCAGACAGGCTTTCCGTTCGTGAAACGCGAACGCGCAAATTTTCCCTCGGATTTCTCGTGGGACATTGTCGCTGAAGCGCACGGATGGGCTTTTCTACATCGAAAGAGTCGCTGCGAAAGAACCTTCTCCGCATCGGTTGATGCTAACTATGGAAACAGCTTTTTTTCGATCCTGTCTGATCGCTTTTTTTCCCAACTTTATGACCGATCTTGAAACGGGTTCATGTGTTAAAGGGGGTATTTTAGTTTCTTATGCGCTGAGCCAATTCGCATGTTACCCTGTCTAATATGATACATTTTTACGCTCCATAAAAATTGCAAAACTTATAAAATCTAATCAATCTATCAACTAATCAACGGTTTACTGCTCCTTTACCATTTAAGTAATTACTGTATTAATGCATATAGCGTGAAATATTAATTCTCTTGTTTCTGTATACAAAAACACCAAATATTTGTTATGTTAATTTATGTAAAATTGTGAAAGGGATTTATTTCCCGTCTACCAATAAATAAATAAATAAATCTGACATTAGCATATAGCAGTCGATTTTTATTTGTACAAAAAAAAATTACACACATCAGCGCTAATCATCTTTCAGAATAGTTGATTTAATCACCATAAATTGTAGAAACGTTTCACTACTGTAATTCGGCATAAAAATTGATTGAACAATCTGGGAGATTTCTGTTTTCTCATAAGCTTTGGAGCCACTCTATAATTACGAATAAAGTGCAACAAAAGAAATATTGCATTTTAGAAATAAGATATAATAACTTTTATAAGTGGGAAAAGGTTTTAAGTGGATATTCCGTGAACTGCGGCTAACCACCTAATAGCGCACTTTGAGCTACTTCCAAGAGCTTTTGCGCGAATCTGACTAACGTCGCAAAAAAGACTAAGATGAATCTTAAGAGGACTAAGAAAGAAGGCTTTTTAGGAATCTAAAAAAATAACTTTCGTTAGAAGAAAGAAAGAAGAAGAAAGAAAAATATTTCCGGTTGTGAAACGCTATCGCCAATTAAAGGTTACTTTAGCTTGAGACTGACGCCTACATTTTGTAAAAAAAATTTTTTTAAAATTGTGAACGTACTTCAAAGTATACACAATAAAAGCTTCTAAACTGATTTTCTGTTGCATTTACTATATTCTCACGAATTTTTTTTGGCTTTACCCTTTATCCCAAAGTCTGCTACGGGGCATCGAGATGAAATGTAAGCGATATGTACTGAATGAAAGGCCCGATTTTATTCTTGCGTTTCGTCCAATTGCGTAGAGTGAGAAAATTATTTTTTGCTGTTGCAGGAATTTTTATTCATGGTATTGAAATGTTTGACTGTTTGCCATTTTCGCTATGTTTACAGTATGAAATTTTCAACACAGAAATGTGATTGCTGCTGCGACAAGACGTAGTGATATGTAGAATAACGTGTTTAAACATTCAAATCTATCGAATTTCTTTTTTTTTTTTCATCTACACCAGCGAAACTATTTTTGTAGGAACCTGTTAATAAACATTTCAAAATGAATTGAACCGAAAACTTAATTCGAGCATGGTTTAATAGTGCTACAATAAACTTTAGAAAATATAAAATTATTATTTATTCTGTAAACTTGAAACCAAAAAAATCTAAAATCTTGACAAATTCTTGACCTCATTTACGCGACAATGATTTTTAGACATCCCTTCAGGGGAGAAAACTCTTTGGACGCCCGAAAATTAGTCATTTTGTACGAATTTTTTTAAATGTGTTAAAATAATCTTATGCTTCTGAAACTTTAACCTTATTTTATTAGATCTTTTAACATTTGAAAAACATTTTTCTTTTTTTTTTACAACACAAAATGGTGGCGTTATTCCGCGATTATCCCGAAACTACATTTTCAAAAACTGCTCGTGCTGCGGCTTGAAAAGTTATCGACCGATCTAGCTGAAATTTTGGGAGGTTTCTGTCTATATCATTAACGGAAGGATATACCTACAGCTTTAAGGATATCGCTTCAATAAATTATTTTTTGAGGTGACAATTGTCGAAAAAAATCGCCGAAAATTGGAGCTTTTCATTCAAAAGTCTATTTGATATTTAATTTTATACTTTTTAAATAATTTTATAGGTTTATCCTTCCCCTACAATTGTTAGTAAACGAAAAAAAAAATATTTTTCTGATTCAGATCACTCGAAAAAATACTGTAAATGCAGCAGTTTTCGATGCCGCCGAAAAGCAGGTAGAAAGAAGAATTCACAACGTCGCCATTTTGTGTTGTAAAAAAAAAAAAAAATGTTTTTCAAATGTTGAAAGATCTAATAAAATAAGGTTAAAGTTTCGGAATGATAAGATTATTTCATCACCTTTAAAAAAGTTCGTACAAAATGACCAATTTTCGCGCGTCTAAAGGTGTTTCTCCCCTTAAGGTAGTTCTGTTGGTACGCCGGAGTCATAAATCTCAGAGTCTATATGACATTAAAACATAATCATACACATCACCTTGATTGCCTCAATAATAATATAAAAAATAATCGAGAATCCTTCGAAATTGTCGTAATCAAATAAAAACGATTATTTGTAAATAGTTGATATGTTTAGTGCAGATTTGACTTAATTTTTACGATAATTAGGTTAGGAAACGTCATTTGGCCCGCTATCTTGCACTTTGACGTTGGTTCCATTAAACATTATACCGGAGACTTAACCTTTTTTCATGATGCATCAATTCCTGAATGATTTGCGAATCCGTAGTACTTTTTATTTTTTCTCTATCTTTGATCTAAGTATGTTACTTTTCGTTTTGAAGATCAATTTTTCCAGCCCTCCCGTGAGCGCCGTGTAAAAAGATCGATTTTCAAGTTTTAATTGTTCAGTCAAATACTCGGTAAAAGCCTTCAAGATTTTGTGCAAGTAAAATTGAATAGCTAAATTACAACATGTCAAAAAATCATTCATATGAGTTTGGATTCCCTTCACGACAGAACTACCTTAATAAACCATAATGAATACAATTTAGAAAAATTTATATAATGCTATGATGAATTTAAAAAAAAAAAGATTGATTCTGTTCAATTATAAATACACAAGAATATTGATTTCACAAATTCTTCATCACTTTGCTGGAATAACTCCACAAAATTTACAACTATTCTTTTTTCTTAAGATTTCGCATTAGTAAACAAGTAAAAATAGACATGTACGAAAATAAATATTTTTTGCAGTTTACGAATGCTACAATCAACTGTAAAAGAATTTAAATATGATTAATTTTGTTAATTTAAAAACTACTTTTTCAATGCCCAAAGGTTTCCAAATTTTTCGTTCACGTTCTTGAAAAAACGCCTTTTCTTCACTTTGATTCAATTCGATAGTAAATCGAAAAAAACCTCAGGGGAGGACCTAATATTTACTCCTTAATGGGTTTTTAAACTTCGTCACCCTTAAAATTGGAAAAAGGTGTTAATTTAAAAAAATATTTTCATTAAAACATTATAACTTGACTAATTTTAAAAAGAAAAAAAAAGCTTCACTCATTCTGGAAGAATTCTTCTTTTCAAGAATTCAATATTTATGATGATATCATGATTTTAAAGGTGTTTTTTTATTGCAAAATAAAAGACAAATATGGTGAAAAACAAGAAATTTTTTTCAAACACCTGTCAACAATTCAATTTTTACAATTTTTACTCGCAATGAGGTTCATATTCTTTGAAATCATGTTTGCGATGTAAAAAAACAACCATTTTGCTTTCAAATACAAATTGCGACCTCCAAATTTCGACATTTTCGTAAAAAATGACTTTAAAAAATTTGTAAATATAATTCAAAATATCAATAAAGCATTGTCAAAGTTAGATCAAATTCCAATTAATTTTTCACACTCAAAAAATTTCATGAAAATCAGCCTCCTAATGTGATTTTCCCCATTAACGTAATTAATAAAGTGATCTTTGTAGGATGACCCATCCACCCTTTATCCTGATGGGTCATTCTACAAAGTGAATCAACCTTGTTCCTCTACAAGAGAGTAAATATCGGACTCGCATGCCCCTGCTTCTAATTGCTAACACCGCGAAAGTCCTTAATACGGCTTTTCGAGCCATTAAGCTCGTTAGCATTCAGCGCTCTCGCTGACCACGAGCGCCTGGCTCCAACGGCGTTGACTCGCTCCTGTTATAGAAAGGGGAAAGTATAGATATACATATTGAAACATTGTCGAGTAGATATACATATATATAGTGTATATGCAATACGCGTGCATTTGTGAAACATGTAGACTTATATACACCAGCTGGTGAAGATGGATGAACACGGCCTCGGCGTGTTCATCCAATAATCCGTCAGCAGTTTACAATTCGTAGTTTCTGCTACTGCAACCGCTTCAGCTAACTCTTGCGCCTGTGAAAATTTCGACGCAAAGCGTAAACCCTACAAACGCAGACTTTTTTTTTCAATCGTCGTTTGCTTGGCTTTGTTTTCGTAATTCACGCACCGATGCGGAAAATCGAGAGAAAAATGAAGAAAAACTCCGACCAGGAAAATCAATGAAACAAACTCAATGCAACACGAATTCCACGAGAATGCTTTTCGCTGAACGAGCGTTGTTTTCATTTCTATGAACATAATGCCGTTGTAAATAGATCTCGATAATTGTGATGATAATTTATTTATTTCACTCGGTTCGATAATAGACGTTTTACGCACCCTTCGCATAAAACTCGCGTTTTGTCACCTGGTGCAGTAATAGTATTTTACGATACTAGTGCGATAAAACTTTTTCTTTCACAGTGAAATTTTATTTCACAAGTTTTATTTCATCATGCGTAAAACCGCATTTTTCGCACCGAGTGAAATAATAGTATATTACTGTACGAGTCATGAAAAAGATTTTTCAACGAGTATTGTACAAATGTAACTTTACGCGGCGTGAAAATGGACCTTTCCATTATTAGAGGTAAACGTTCCCTCTTGGAGATTGAAATTAAAAAAAATAAAATGGGTTTTTCGGTATTCATAAAATGGAGACATGACAAAACCGTTCCGTATATATCTAGAGATTTTTTTATCTGTAAAATTTTTTTAACCTTATTTGATGGGCACCAAATTATGGCCGATTACTTGAATCTCGATACGTAATGTGATAAAAAATATATCACTTTTTTTTTAACCGCTTGAATGGATCAATCTTTGTCAGTCAAGTCACTTTTATCCTGAACGTTGATGATTCTCATAAGTAGCTGTATTTTACGTAAGAGTTGGTCCTTTAGATTTTTCCAAATATATTTTGTGTAAAGTCGAATGACAAAAAATCAACCCTAAAGGTTGATAATTTCCATTGGACTGTGACTAAAATTTCGAACCTACCATCGGCTTTGATTTTTAAAATTATTATTGAATAGGGTAGAAGTACCGGTTGTGGCCACTTTAAGAATTTTCCCACTTTCAAGTACTTGTGATTGGGACCAAATATCATAAAACTGTTTTGGACCTATACTTTTCATATCTGAGAAGAATATAATTTCAGATTTCTAGCATTAAAATCTTCATATGTGTCGAGAAAACACTGGAAAATAGAAAAAAGTAGGAGCATAGCCATTTCACCAGTTCTGGCCACCTATGCACCGGTTTTGGCCACAGTAATGTACCGATTTTGGCCATGCTTAAAATTAGAATAACTCAATATTCATTGCACTTGAAACATTTTTTAAGGTGTGTTTAATAAATCAAAATTGTATTCTTATGAAAGCATCTAATTCTTCTACACGAAAATGTCATTAAAGCACAGATGCCATCTGTGAACCTAACTAACCTTTTTTGACATTCGTCTCCTTCGTTTTGCACTTTTCTGTAGCAGCTTTCTTTGTCACAAATAGTCATACATTATATTAATGTTTTACTCTTTACACTTCTATTTTTATTTTTACCAGAGTTCTTTCCGAAAGTAGATTTTCACATTGCATAATGATGGGAATCATCAACATGAAAGGTGTTCCACCGTTTTACCTTCTTTTTTACTGTACATTTCTAAGGATATCTTTTTCTTAGCGTTTTTTTTGTTTCTTCTTTACGAATTTATGAATTGATTGTGTAATAATTAACGAAAAAATAATGATTATATTATCATGGCCATATCCGGGGCAACATGCTTATTCCATGTACCAGTTGTGGCCATCGTATTTTTTATAAATGTATAGCTTTATTTCAAACTTTTAGTACATCAACATTTGCAGTGATGACTCTTAAGATTGATATGTGCAAAGCTGCATGCAATTCGTCAACTATATAATCCGAATATGTATCTAGAGCTTTCGTCAAAATCTTGTCGAATTCCGTAAAGAGTTGAGAATTTGATGAATCAGCTGATGATACTTTAATTACTGATACAGTACTTTTTGTAATGGAGACGAACGGACGTCAAAATGACGATAAATGTTTTCAAAATACACAACGTTATGAAAAATTATGATTAAATACAGGTACAGAATTAAAATAGCCACGAAAAACGTATTTAAGTGTGGGGGTGGCCACAACCGGTACTTCTACCCTACACATTGTAAAAAAGTCACACTACACTGCAAAAACATCGTGTTGACAAGTGTGTTGTTTCTTATGATTTGCATTGTAGTCACTTTTTGCACACTTTCAAGCGTGTTGCTTATCCATGGTAATGATATGTTAAAAGAATACGCTTGTAAGTGTATAAAAAGTGACTACAATGTAAATGATAGGAAACAACACACTTGGCAACACACTTTGTTTTTGCAGTGTATTGACGAAATTTACATTGCCACCATTTGGTCCGATTTTTAGTTAACTAAAACAATGTGGGGTTTATGATCATATTAACAAAAGTATGTGTTAACATCGTGCGAAACAACATTAAAGATTTCAATCAATGATGAAACTTCTAATTAGAAGAAATGCGATTGACCAAGTGGTATTTGCAAAATTTTACGCAAGCTCAATTCGCCTATTGACGTTTGATGCTAGTGCACATAATACAATATTTTAGTCAACAATTATATGTTTGAACCAAACTATATTATATGACTAACTCCAAATTCGGTTGAACGTCGGCAAATGCGAATTCAGTCCATCGATCGACTTTTCTTTCAGTCAAACATGTTTTCTCTCAAAACTCCTCAAAACTATCCAAACATCAGATGAAATCAAATATTCAACCATTAAACAACCAAAATCTAGAAAAAGTAAAAAAACTATCATCGTCTGATCGGACAGACCTCCAAATAAAAAAATGCGCTCAACCACTTTCTCGCTTAGAGTACCGGAACTGAATATCTGCCGCTACTTTTTTTGTTGTTGATCATAACTACCGATCCGCCAAATCGTATTAATCACATTTCCGTCTCGCTCCACGGAAATAACCTTCTGGCATCGTCTCGTTTACTGCTTCCCCACGTAGTCATGGACTTCCCGATCCGACTGTCAGCCTTGTCGCGTGATCAATGTCTAGTCTAACGCGTAGTTGCAACTTACGAGCTCAAACATCTTGTAAACTGTAGTTGTCGGTCTGGCTGACTAAACTTGAAGCCGGATTTAACGCCTGAGGCGTGCATTTCCCGTCGTCGTTGGTAATGCTATATAAAATCTTGTAACTATTGAATGGATTTTATTAGACAACCTGAGGGCAACCGCCCCAAGAAAATAGGACAGATGTCCAATGCCAGTGTTAACGTCGAGAAAAAGGAAAAGCTATGGTGCAAAATAAGATAAAATGAAAGGTAGAATGTAAGTCAAGCCCGGCGAGAGAAACTCGTGGAAGTTGATCGAGTCTGCCACTCTAGCGGTTTCGGTAGCGGTTGTCGGGTTAACTCGCCTGTTACGTTCTCGTGCAGCGCGATGAATTGCAAGGGAATCCAATGCGGGAGGTTTCGTCTTTTCGGGTCAATGACCCGACATTTCAACACTAGGGAAAGAAACTTTTTCTCCCGAGTGATGATGAACGACACTTTTCAGTATTACATCGGAAAACTGCAGTTTTCGCAGGCGAAAATGTAAATGTATGTGGATAACACTTAAGTTTTACGCGTGCGAGCGCATTGCACTTGTAGATTTTACGAATGTAGAGTTTTACTTCGTATAATTTCATTAAAGAGTGTCGGGCCATTACAGATGTAGAGTTGTAATACAACATTTTACGATTTAGCGTATTACATATGTAGAGCCGTATGCGTGTAATTATCCGTGTAGAGTTGAAAAACACTTCGATATAAAATATTTAACGATGTGAAGAATTACACTTTTAAATTAATTGGACACGAAACCGTTTGTCGGCCGATGTAGATTTTTATTCGTGTAAATTTGTACTCGTGTCAATTTTGACCCGTGTAGATTTTTACTCGTGTAGAGTTTAACTAGTGTAGATTTTGACCCGTGTAAATTTTTACTAGTGTAGATTTTGACCCGCGTAAATTTTTACTCGTGTAGATTTTTACTCGTATTGATTATACTCTTGTAGATTTTTACTCGCGTAAATTTTTACTCGTGTAGATTTTTAATCGTGTAAATTTTGACTTGTAGATTCTTACTTGTGTAGATTTTTACTCGTGTAGATTTTTACTCGTGTAGATTTTTAATCGTGTAAATTTTCACCCGTGTAAATTTTGACTCGTGTAGATTCTTACTTGTGTAGATTTTTACTCGTGTAGATTTTTACTCGTATTGATTATACTCGTGTAGATTTTTACTCGTATTGATTATACTCGTGTAGATTTTTACTCGCGTAAATTTTGACACTTGTAGATTTTTAATCGTGTAGATTCTTACTTGTGTAGATTTTTACTCGTGTAGATTTTTAATCGTGTAAATTTTCACCCGTGTAGATTTTGACTTGTGTAGATTCTTACTTGTGTAGATTTTTACTCGTGTAGATTTTTACTCGTGTAGATTTTTACTCGTGTAGATTTTTAATCGTAAATTTTTACCCGTGTAGATTTTTAATCGTAAATTTTTACCCGTGTAGATTTTGACTCGTGTAGATTCTTACTTGTGTAGATTTTTACTCGTGTAGATTTATACTTTTCGATTTTTACTCGTGCATTTATACTCCTTTAGTTTTTTACTCGGGCAGAGTTTTATTCGGGTAGAATTACATCGGCCGATGTACATAATTATAAATGTAGAGTTGTAACAGTTGTAAAAATTGACTAATGTATCTCTACAGAACTATGCTTGTGTACAAAAAAAACTATGCTTGGGTATGCTTCAATATAAGATGATACACATACGTCGATTCGAAGTATCGTGTCATATTTTACTGCTAAAGATCTATATTTGAGTATGATCAAATTTTCACTTCAATCATAAAGTAGTATAAAAAATCAAAGCTTTCCTGTTTATTGATTTGCGGTAGAATGTCCTATGGACATTATAAATCTTCATTATTGGAAAACAAGAGCAAGCTCACTTTGTGTAAAACGACGATTATTATAATCTCACTTATATTAATTACGAACAATATAACCATACGATAAATATAGCGAGCAGATGATTGTCGAATGAATGAAAAAAGCTGTCCTTTCGAACGCCTGATTGCAATAATTTATCGCCACTAAAGCCTTCCCATATATATTTGCCTGTAGTGCCATGGTAAATAGTATTCCCATTTCGATATTCATTATAACAGTGCTTTTCCAATTAAGCTTGTGGCGTTAATTGGAAAGCCTTGGTTATAGTAGTCTATGTACCAGAGAACTTATTATACTCGAGTACTTAACACCCCTTTCGATTAGCCACCAGCACGTAGGTGAGTGTTGGTACACGAGCTGATGGTGATCGGCTGAATAACCACATGAGGAGTGGAGTGGAACTGGCGCAGAGGGATTACGTGTATGAAAAAAAAAAAAATTGAGAAAAAAAATCTGGTGAAATAATGAGAGGCTTGAGGCGCACGACGTTCAGACTCTACGGTTCACTCCTTGTTCAATGTCTATTACACCCGTATCACTTCACTCCCTCGCACCTTTCTCGCACGCAGCTAAGACCAAAGTGAAAGTTCGAACGTGATGAATGATATCATATAGTATATACCTTCGCCGACCGAGCTCTTGTTGAACCGAAGGTAGAACATTGAATCGTCTATTGATGAAACCAGAGCATTTTGCTGCAAGATTTCGATCATTAAGAGGCAATTTTTTGCATATGTGGGATTAAAGATTTTAATTTCGTATTTTTTGCTTCCTCATAGAGGAAGCTGTGTTTTCGTTAAAAAAAAAATTTCCAGATTTTCATGTCAGGACACTCAGAATGGTCCAAAACGTCGAGAAAAGTGGTTTAGAAAAAAGTTGCTACTGGCGTATTCGCAACACGTGACTTTTTCATCACAATTGTTACTGGCGTGAAGTTTTTATCGTGAATTTATTGGGGTATAGTGACTTACTACACGAACAGAAATTTGTGAATTTCGCACATTTATTGTAATCTATTACATTTCTCGCTATAAGTTGTCAAGAACGCGTTTTTAAATTTGAGTTCAAGCTACGAGCCGCACTCGCAAGGCGGCGCGTGTGATGTTCGCGCCTCACTTCACATCTCTCTTTCGTTTGGTGGTATTATTGTCGGCACTTCGATAGTTTGACACATGGAGACTAGAGTACAAGAGGCCGAACGCAATGTTGTGGAAGTGGTTCATGAAACGTCCGGATTTTATGCCAGCTAGAGCCGATAGAGGCGCGGCGGACGTTGAGAACCGCGAGAGAGACAGACTGAGTATGGAAAGACAGCGAGATAGCAATTATTTGAAACTGCATATTTAGTATTTTTTGTATTTGTATACTGGTAATTATTATATCATTAGTTTGAACCGAAACATTTTGTGAATTGATGTATCTTTTATCTGTGGTAAATAAAAAACTTGTCTTTTGTAAATAAAAGGCTTATGTAACGAACTATTCCACAATTACTATTTTGTAAACTGATAACACTGATCTGCACATTTAAAACACTCAACCGCAGTGAATAACAATGGTGGTTAATGTGACTTCCTTCACTGCATCGTCAAACCACCAAGCACTTACTTCACTTCGGTTCTCAACGATCGAATCGACGCTCGTGGAAATTTTTAGAACCATATCGTCCGGACGTTTCGTCGACCATATTTTCGCATTCTCCCCATAACCGTTCGGCCTCCTGTACTCTAGTCTCCATGGTTTGACAAGTCGGATTTGTATTTCAATTATTCATATTTCAAAAGTTTCGAATCTTATGGCGCGTATGAGGCCTCCGCAGGATTTTGAATTCGTGTAAAATGCTATGCGAGTGATAAAAACTATGATACGATGAGTGTATGAGTGTTTATAGTCTAACATCATGACTGTGAATAACCTCAAATATTTATTTCTTGCAATTTTCACTTTCCTTTTAAGGTAGTTCTGTCGGTACGCCGGAGTTATAAATCTCAGAGTCTATATGACAGTAAAAAATAATCATACGCATCACTTTGACTGCCTCAATAATAATATAAAAAATAATCGAGAATCCTTCGAAATTGTTGTAATCAAATTAAAACGATTATTTGTAAATAGTTGATATGTTTAGTGCGCATTTGACTTCATTTTTACGATAATTAGGTTAGGAAATGTCATTTGGCCCGGTATCGTGCACTTTGACCTTGGTTCAATTAAACATTATTCCGGAGACTTCACCTTTTTTCATGATGCATCAATTCCTGAATGATTTGCGAATTCGTAGTACTTTTTATTTTTTCTCTATCTTTGATCTAAGTATGTTAATTTTCGATTTAAAGATCAATTTTTCCAGCCCTCCCGTGAGCGCCGTGTAAAAAGATCGATTTTCAAGTTTTAATTGTTCATTAAAATACTCGGTAAAAGCCTTCAAGATTTTGTGCAAGTAAAATTGAATAACTAAATTACAACATGTCAAAAATTCATGTATATGAGTTTGGATTGCATTCACGACAGAACTACCTTAATCTAACATATGGTGTGAATATTCATATTATATTTCTCATTGAAAACTGCTCAAGATCATTGATAGTAGTTCTTTTGTTTAGTGAATGTGTAACACAATCCATGTTTCAGGCAATATAAATTTTTCACAACATACAGTTGCAGAAGTCTTGTGTGAGTGATTGAAAAGACCACAAAAATTTTCTCTGTACTAAATCTCTTGTTGTTCATTGCTCATTCGCTAGTTATTCTGTCTGTATGTATCATGTCAAAGCATAATAACTTTTATATTAGCTTGCGGTCCAAAAATAAATAAATAAATTTATTTTTTTATTCACTATTTCAGGCAAAGCATCAGAAGCAGTCAAGATTTTGGATTGGATTTCAATACCAAAACTACATTTTATATGCAAAAGGCACACACTAAATTTCATTGCGGTCCAGATTTTTTCAGAAATTATTGTACTTTCGGACACAGATGCCGGACACAGCCAGACAGACAGACAGAAATTGGTGAATGTGTTTTTTTGAATCTACGACGTTCAAAACATATACTTCCATCAAAATCCAAGAGTCGAATTTTTTTTTGGATTGCTATACTTTCTATTTAGGTTCTTTAGTTTCTTTAGGTTCTTTAGGTTCTTTAGGTTCTTTAGGTTCTTTAGGTTCTTTAGGTTCTTTAGGTTCTTTAGATACTTCGTATGTGATGAGAAAGTAAAAACGTCCGGATGTGTATGTACGTGTGTGGCACGCTTGCAAAATTCAAATCGCTGTATCTCGAAAACGGGTTTAACAATCAAGCTGCAATTTGGCACGCTGATAGAGGAGCAACGCCCCTTCCTATGTATATATTTTCGAAAAAAACGAAGAAAAAAAATTCAGATTTTATAAGCCTTTCAATTTTTCGAAAAATGTCTGTATGTTCTCTAGCTTCCGCAATTTTTCAACTAATGAGCTTAATAGTTCTGGACAACTAGAGAAATGAAAAATAAAGGTCGGTATTGAATTTGAGCGAAATCCATAAAGCAGTTTAAATTTTATAAAATTTTGAATTATCGAAAAAAATTTGTTTTCGTTCTTATTCAAGTTGTGTTCGACCAAATATACTCAAATCTTTTGCAAGGTAAAATTAACATCCAGTTGTAGTAGATATCGAATATGGTGAAGATTGGTAAAGTGGTTCAGATTTTATAAGACATTGAATTTTTTAAGAAATCTGTATGTTCTCTAGCTGCCACCATTTTTTAGATAATGAGCTTAAACAGTTTTTGACAAATAAAGCCATGAAAAATGACGATCGGTATTGAATTTAATCAAAGTACATGAAGCGGTTTAGATTTTATAGGATATTGAATTTATGAAAATTTTTATTTTCGTACGTCTTTAATTTGTATTTAAAATAAGGATGCAAAGTAGAAGTTTGCACATTGCTTCGTCAATAATTTTCATCTTCCGCAAAGCATCCTCTATGAGGAAGCCTAAAACAAAATAAAGAAACTTCCTCATAGAGGCGACGTTGCGAAAGATTCAAATTAATGAGGAAGCAATGTGCAAAGTTCTACTTTCATAACTCATACTTTCATAACCTCAAAATTGACTGGCTACAGAATGAATCGCGGAGCGTTCGTGATGATCATGGCACTTGTCTTTAATGAAAAGAATGAACATTCGGAATATATACCTCGGTCTTACACACACATTCTCTGTAATTTTCTACACTGAAAGAAAAAAAAGATACTGGTAACTCTTAATTTATACTGAAATACAACCTCAGCTATTTAAAAAAAGTTACCTGTACTAATCATTTATAGTCAATAAAACAGATAATAATAGTTATCGTAACAAAAAGTATATTGTTTTGAAAATTTACCGATGGATGTGACGTATTTTTCATAGAAAACATAATCACAAGCATAGTATTCTTTGAGAAATTATTTAACAATTTTAAAATGGTCGTTGGAACTGCAATAATAAAGTTGCCCTGCACTGAGAAAAAAAAATGATAGAATGAACTAAATCGGCGTTCACCCTCGTTCAAATGAATTTTTAGTTGGTATGACAAATATTTTGGTTATCGCAAATATATTTTAGTCAATTGAATCAAATAATTATTGAAGAAACTAAACATTTGGTTGTCCTGAACGAGAAATTCGTTTGAACGAGGGCAAACGCCGATTTAGTTAATTTCTACATTTTTTCTCTCAGTGTGACTATAAGAGAATAGCTAAGGTTGTATTTCACTATATGTAGCATTCTCTGTCAATTCAGCCACTTTTTTTTCGACCCTCTCTGATTTGCCCTGTAATTGGTTATATGAATGTACCATTAAAAGACACTATGTGAATTTTTTCAGATTTTTTAAAATAATTTTTTAGAAAATGGCTTTTTTTATTCAAGTGCAAATATTTCAGAATTTTGACGTTACTGAAAAAAAATGTCAGCACATAAAAGTTGTCGTTTATTGTTAGCTTTCGAGCGGAATATTCCAAATAATTGTCACGTTCCTGTGAGTATGATTTTTTTCCGAAAAATGGAGGAATTATTTTTTAATTAAAAAAAGGATATTTTTTTTACTGAAAAATTTTTTTACTACTGATATCACAAAAAAATCGCCACAGTGGCATCGATCGATCTTCTGGTATTAAAAAATGCATTTGTATGAAAGTACCGAAAAACGGGGGCATTATTATTTTTTTGATATAAAAAAAGTTTACTTTTTTTGGCTAATAAAATTACAGAGTATTCTTGCATGACTGTAGATATTGCAAAAAAATCATCAGAGTGGTACGGATCGAACTTACGGTATGAAAAAAAAATTATTCGTGTGGAAGTTTCGAAAAACGGGGGAATTATTTTTTTTTATACCGGAAGCTCGATCCGTACCACTCTGATGATTTTTTGCAATATATATAGTCATGCAAGAATACCCTGTAATTTTATTAGCCAAAAAAAAGTCACCTTTTTTTTATCAAAAAAATAATAATGCCCCCGTTTTTCGAAACTTTCACACAAATGCATTTTTTAATACCAGAAGATCGATCGGTGCCACTCTGGCGATTTTTTTGTGGTATCAACAGTCATGTAGCAATACTCTGTAATTTTTTCAGTAAAGAAAAATATCCTTTTTTAATTAAAAAATAATTCCTCCATTTTTCGGAAAAAAATCATACTCACAGGAACGTGACAATTGTTTGGAATATTCCGCTCGAAAGCTAACAATAAACGACAACTTTTATGCGCAGACATTTTTTTTCAGTAACTTCAAAATTCTGAGATATTTGCACTAGAATAAAAAAGCCATTTTCTGAAAAATTATTTTAAATATCTGAAAAAATTCACATAGAGTGTTTTTTAGTGGTACATTCATATAATCAACTACAAGGCAAATCGGAGAGGGTCGAAAAAAAAGTGGCTGAATTGACAGAGAATGCTTCATATGTTCACTATTAAAGCAACATAGGACATTATGTTAAGCCAACTATAGAATTAGTTACAGTAACTATAACGCAGTTAATTTAACCAATAAATCAGTTAAAATAACTATTCAAATTGTTGCATGGACTAAAAATCTACAGTTATGGCTTAATAGTTGCCTAAACTACCGCGATTTCTCTCAGTGTAAGCAGCTGTGCGATTTTGTGAAGCATCACGGGGGTCTGTGAGCAGGAACTTTTTAAAAAAAATGTTAAAACAAGGCTGCAAAGTAGAACTTTGCAAATTGCTTCCTCATTATTGTTGGATTTTTACAAAGCTGCCTCTATGAGAAAGCCAAAATAGATTAACATGCTTCCTCATAGAGGTAGATTTGTAAAAATCCAACAATAATGTGGAAGCAATTTGCAAAGTTCTACTTTTTTTATCTGCATTACCTCGAGCCACTAGACGACCTCCTTACAGATTTTTTTTTTATATTGTGAACAAAAGTACGCTGATTTTTTTTCATACTTTAGTCAAATATATTGGAAAAAAATTAGTAATAGAAAATGGGTGGGGGTGAAAATAGCAAATGACCAAAATAGCGAATGGCTAAAATAGCGAATTTCAAAATAAGGAACGTCTGAATCTAGAATGGCCATCATTATGAAATTCGCTATCTTAGTCATTCGCTACTTTGATTATTCTTTATTTTAACCCCCATTTTATTAAAATGCAATCAAAATAGCGGAGGGTCAAAATAGCGAATGGCTAAAATAGCGAATTTCATAATGATGGCCATTCTATATTTAAATGTTCCTTATTTTGAAATTCGGTATTTTAGCCATTCGCTATTTTGGTAATTTACTATTTTGATCCCTACCCTAGAAAATGTCATAATCATTTGAAAAACATGCTAACTGAAATAATTCGTAGTTTTTCTACTATTTAATTTTGTAGACTACATGATTCTTGAAAATGGCAATACATGCCTCATGTAGTCCACAAAATGTAATGGTAAAAAACTGCAATTCCAATTAACGTGTTTTGGAAATGATTATGATATTTTTTATTATTAATTTTTTTTTTCTGTTTTACAAAAATCGACGTTCTGTTCTCGAGCGATTTTCCACATTCTCTCAATCAAACAGCAATCCAGCCGAGTCATAGCGCGAATATGATGTCCTCTGATTGATTGTCGATAACGCGAACCGCGTGTAATTCCCCCACTGTTTTCTCCCTGTGATCCGCTGAACCTTTTATCATTTTTATTTTTATTATACCACGTATAGTTTTTGACAACCGGTGCGGTGACGCGGACGGAGGACAAGCCCTATCCAAAGCTATGACTACTGCGAAAGCGCCGCGTCCAATATGGTCTGCAACCCCTGTCGACGACGCATTCGAGTGGATTATATTATATGCTATTTGTATTGATTGCTGACTTTGCTTGGTACATCACGTACCCAACGTCCGGAAAAAAATGGTCTAATTTGGTATGAATAGCAGGAAAAATATTTTTCTGATGACCCTTATTCCGGCAAAATGAAACATAAATATATGTAAAAATATATCTTCCATAACATTTCAATATTTATTAAGCGAAAAAAGTTATTCGATATTATAAATTATTGAAATTGATTATCATCAGTCTAACAGTTATTTATAGATATTTTATTTAAAAGATACCATAATTGAATTATATTTAAATAATAAATTTTGAATTGCCAACTTGGTACATCACGTAACCAATATTCATTAAAAAATGGTCTAATATGAGATAAGGTGAAGGAAAAATATCTTTTCGATGCTTATTATTGCAATTATTTTTTTAGAGGGTTCCCCCATGGAAAATAAAAGTATTAAAAAATATAGCTTCCATAACATTTCAATATTTGTTAAACGAAAAAAGTTATTCGATATTATTAATTATTGAACTTGCTTATCATCAGCCCAACAATTATTCATAGTTATTTTATTTAAAAGATACCGTAAATGAATTATATTTAAAAAATAAATTTTGAATTGCCGACTTGGTACATCACGTACCCAATATTCATTAAAAAATGGTCTAATATGGGATGAGGAGGAGGAAAAATATCTTTTAGATGCCTGTTATTGCTATATTTTTTTCAGAATATTCCCCCATGAAAAATAAATATATTAAAAAATATATCTTCCATAAAATGTCAACTTAAAAAAAAATGAAAAACGTAATGCGTTATTATTAATCATCGAAATTACTTATTATCAGTGTTAGGATTATTCAGTCATTTAATTTTAAAAAATATTGTAAATAAATAATATGTCAATAACAGATTTTTTCTTTATTATTCGATTGCTCGCATTGTCTACTAACACGGTGTATTAATACAATGGACGGTTATGTATATTCGTGGAGCGTAAACGGCACGAATACGCTGGAGGTGTCAAGGGGTGAGCGGATTACAACGAAACCCAGCAACAGGCGGTAGCCAGTAGTGGCTGAAGCAATACAAACGCCAGCTTGAATGCCCAACAGCCTCGTACTATTATTCGCAGTAACTGTGCAAGGCGTGCTTAAGTAGAGAAATTTTCATGCTACTTCCTTCTTTTGTATCTTCATGAGTTCATTATAGGAATATGACACGATTCTAACGCAAAATCACTTTTTCGGTTTTAAATCCTACAATTTATTTATTCATTCTCAAAATAAATCATAAACATCTTTTAGTCAAACTTATTTTTTAGAGAAATTTTCATCCTACTTCCTTCTTTTGTATCTTCATGAGTTCATTATAGAAATATGATACGATTCTAACGCAAGATCACTTTTTCGTTTTTAATTCCTATAATTTGTTTATTTGTTTTTTAAATAAATCATAAACAACTTTTAGTTAAATTTATTTTTGATTGCAGGATTAGTTTTTGAAAAAACAATTTCATACAATGTATCATTATTTGTTATTCACAAAAATATACTTGCTTTCGTCACAATCGTGTCTCCCCTTAAACCTCATATAATCACTGTTAAAAATGTTTGCAAATTTACATTATCGAAAATTGTATTCCTCAGCCGATATATTAAATTCAATATACAATTGTAGAAAAATTACAAAGTTTTATATTAAATTTCGTAATTTCTATAGGATTTACTAAAAATAAGTCCCGACTGGTGCTCGACTGCAACGCACTGTTGTCGCAGATTGCCTGCTGCAACAGGCTAAAAATTCTATGGGTGCCAAGACATGCAGGCATCCAGGGTAATAAGAAGGCAAATACTCTAGCCAGAATCGGAGCCACAGTTACCGACCCAGCACGTATCCCCCCTGTCCCAATTGTCATGGACCATATTAGGACCCTGTCAGAACGGTGGGTGGAGGGACGTTTCACGGACCTCTGGCTCCAGACAGAAGGAATGGGACACTCGAGGGCCATCTTTAAGGGCCCCTCGGGTAAGCTAGACTCCACACTATTAGGCCTGGACAGACATCAGCTTAGAGCTGTAATGGGTCTTGTCACTGGACATTGGCACACAGGAAAGCATTTTAGACGGCTGGGGCTAAACGATGATCCGCTTTGTCCGAGATGTAAGGAGGAGGAAGAAACACCCCTTCACGTGATTATGAGATGCAGAGGGATGCTGGAGGATATTCGCAGGAATATACTTGGAGAACCTATTCTCGAGACACTAGACTTAGAGGAGATTGGAGTGGGCGTCCTCCTGCACTTTGCTAAGGAGGCACGCCTAACCAACAATCCTACATAACGGATACCCTGCTGCGATGGGCACGAGTACAATGGCCCATATGGGACTGAGCGCTCGGAAAATTTGCAAATACAAATACTGAAAAGAATTGTATTTTTACATCTCACTTGCATACCAAATTTAATATACCAGCTGCAATTTGACAAAAACGGCTTTTAAGACTTTGTCGTCATTTTTGGTAACATGTACGCAGAAATGCAATTTTTATAGCTTTATGAATATTTTCAAAAAAGGTGCTCGCTCCAATTTAAAAAAGGGATACAAAGTAGAACCTTTTATGTTGCTTTCTCATTATTTTTAACTATTGGCAAAGTTTCCTCTGAGAGGAAACCAAAATTAACAGGCATACTAAAGTTAGATTTGGAAAATGTTGAAAAAATAAGGAAGCAATATGTTTTTCATATTTTTCCGTCGTAAAATATATATATATATATATATATATATATATATATATATATATATATATATATATATACAATTCACTAAAAATAATTCTTCGTGGCTCCTCCATAATTGGCTGTGTCAATAACAATACGCTCTCTGGGTGAAGGGCAGCTGGAGTGATCGAGGTCTTCCAACCCATTTAGAAAGTCGAGCAAGCAAGGTAACGGATCCCCCATTCACTACCGGTTACGTCACATCTTACGGATATGTAGTAGTATTTCTCACCCTATCTTTTATTGTTTTTTTTTTTAATTTCTCATCACATACAAAGTATGTAAGAGAGGAAGTATTGCAATCCAAAAAAAATTCGACTCAAATTTTGATGGAAGTACGTGTTTTAAGTGTCCTAGATTCGAAAAAAGGCATTCATTAATTTTTGACTGTCTGTCTGTCTATCTGTCTGTATCATCCGAAAACACAATAACTTTAGTAAAAAGCTGTGAAACGCTGTGAAATTTGGTGTGTGCCTTCTACATTTAAAATATAGTTTCGGTATAGAAATCCAATCGAGAATCATCACTGCTTCTGATACTTTACCTGAAATATGAAAAAATACAAATAACATTTTTAAATTATTTTTGGATAGCAAGTTAATATAAACGTTCGCTATAAAATGAAAATCGCTAGGAATTTCATATTGAACATTGTAAAAACATTGAGTTATGCAAGGAACGTCTTTCAGGTATATTCTGAATATACAGATTTATAAATGAATAAATATGATTTATTATTATTATTCTTAAAAAAATCATATTTGTTGATCTTAGACCAGTCTGAGCATTTAAAATATACACGAAAGACGTTCCTTGCATAACTCAATCGTTTTGCAACGTTCAATATAAAATACATAGCGATTTACGCCAGATGTGAGAAAAACAATAAATGTTATGTTTTCAATCATGTATAAATCAATAATAAACGAACCAGTGGTCCGAAAAATGAGATACCTGACGGTTTGAGTCTGGTAGGTAAGACGAGCTATTATAGCGAAAAAAATATTAGTTCCAAAATAAAATTCAGACATATTTTAAAATTTATTTAATTTAACATCACTTTCCGTTGCAATTGTTTTTTTCTTTGACTCAATATTGCATTTTTTCATGCTCCCCAAGGCTTAAACTCGAGGTGTTGACCACACACTAAACTGTGCAAAAGATAAGCGCTGGCAAATAATGCTTAGAGGTCGCTCAATCGACATCGTGAAAACGATACTTTGAAAAATCTTGTCAGCCGATTCTATGTAAAAAGATACATATGGAAGTCAAGACACACACTCGCGCAAGTTTTATAAAAGAATTACATTTTTTTATCCACTCTAATGAGTACACAAAATTATATATGAAAACATGTAGATCTTACGCTTTGTAAGTATAATTTTGTAAGTATAATAAAATACTTAATTTCATTAAAAAATGATCATCTCCTGATACAATTAAAAAGATTGTTTCAACTCTGCATCAGCCATTTGTTATCAATTTCAACTACATTCACAAACTAACTTCACAATACTAAAGTGACGCCAGTAACAATCGGGATGAAAAAGTGACGTGTTGCGTAACGCCAGTAGCAATTTTTTTCTCTCACTTTAGTGTGCGAAGACTCCTTCTTTTATCTATGTCTTTGACACACAGAAAAATGGCTGTGACTGCTCTGAAATCCTGGCCAGCCTCGGGGCGAAGAAAATAGCGAATCGCGCTGATCTCCTCACGTCTCGTGGCCCGTGTTGTACATCTTCCTTCTTTCACAACGTTCACGTTCATGTTACTATACCATCATCCGTATCTCGAGTACTCGACTCGATGCTACTGTCGCTGTTGCTCGCACGATTACCGAGCCCCGGGTTGTTTGTGCCTCTAAAACCGTTTGTGCGAGAGAATAGCTAAAACTCTGCTATAGCGTCACATATTTGTCTTCGCCTTCTCAGAATCTTCTCTATCTGTCGTATTCGTTCTTTCGTCGCTCAGATCCATTCAGAGATCAAAGTGATCGTAAAATGAGTTTGTTTTCCTTTGCTTTCCGACTACTGTTTCTATTTTCCCAGATTAAGATTGTTGAATTCGGTTATAAACAAGAAAACAAAAACGAGTTGAACAATGTTGCATATAATGTCTGTGCGAAAATACAGAACTGGTTTGAAATGCGATGTGCCCGGGGCTGAATAGATATTAGGGACCCTCGGGGTAGACTCCTATGCAAGAAACGCGTATCTACGTTGTATGCGATATACAGTGAGGACCAGGTGAAACTAGACAATCCACAATGGCGCGGCAAAAGCTGTTTATCGCTCTATGACCCTGAGCCATGATTCGTGGATTTCGAAATATCGCTTGGAGGTATTTAATTTCACATGGTTTTCGCTGTATATCTGCTGAAGGTTCTCTATCAAAAAACATCTCTGTATGATAAAAATATTTAGATGCCACTGTATAAAAAATGGATATTCCGACTAAATACTAAAGTTTCGGGGTGACAAGACCTGAAGTCCTGGAATTACTAAAGTCCCGGGGTGTAAAGTCCTGGAATGACTAACGTTCCGTCGTCTATGAATTCCCGAAGCGACTAAAGTCCTGGAGTGACTGAATTCCCAGGGTAACTAAAATCCTAGAGTTGCAACCAAAGCCATCGAGTAACTAAAGTTTTGTAGTGGCGATATTCACGAATACGCTTATGCAGAATGAATCATGAATTGTTTAAAATTTAAGTTTATAAAATTTAATCCAAATGAAAGCCGATCAAAAACGATGAAAAAAAGGATCAAAAACAAAAAAAAAACGGATACGTCGGAATTCGAAACAAAAGACATGTATGTTAAATGTATACAGTCAACGCGCCCAATGTTAAAAATTTAAGAACAATTCTGCTTCCAAATTTGAGCCTTTTAAAGTACTGGTTCTTATATTTATGTCGTGTTTGTTCCTTAAATTAATGGCGCTATAATAACCGCAATAAAACATTGATTAACTGCATTTTTCTTTGTTTCCAGGTATGTAGCTGTTATGGGTTCAACTTACTCCATGATTATCCAGCCAACATTTTCATACCAGCTCAGTACGTATATGTTTTACAAATATACGGATAGATTTATGAATGAAATCTGTATCAATTAATGACCGAATAAGTAAATGAAATCGTACATAAGTGTTCATATTAGCAACCGAGCATCTCATTGGTTGTTGGTGGGCAAAACGGTCGTCTTACAATTGTATCTATACTAGCAGGTTATACAGTTTCGCATACTGTTGGTTGAATTTAGTTGGGCTTAGGAAACAAAAAAATGAAAACCCTTATAAGACTCCCCAAGGCCTTTCTTTTCAACTCCTCTGAGTTCCCTCTCTAGACACATATTTTTTCGCCTCCCTATGAGATCTTACGTCTCGGTCTGATTTTTCTAAGCCCATCCTTAAAGCCCGATTTTTTAAGTCTCTTGACTTAAAGTCCATTTTTTAAGTGAGGAGGTACCTCCTCACACTGCCCCCCCCCCCTCCCCCCCAAATGAAACTCGTCCCCAAGGTATGATTTTTCTAAGTCCCCCTAACAAGCCCCTCTCCGAAATCTGGTTTTTCGGAGTTCGCCTGTGCGACTCAGAGGGTTATAAGGGGACTTCAAATAGTCCGCCTTTGAGGAGGTAATAGGGGGACTTGAAATAATTCGGCTCAGGAACTGGTCTTACAGGGAGTGAATTTGCAATAATGTAGCGGAGGGAGGGGGTCGGAACGAATAAATAACTTTCTACATTATTGAAAATAAATAACTCCATATTATAAAAAGGTTTCGCCGCCGCCGTGTCAAGAATCGAGGGACTCGGAAAAACTGACCGCAAACCACCTGTTGCGAAGGGATAGAAAGCGGGGGGTCCTGAGTGTTAGAAGAGGGGTTCCCGTGGGATAAAGGTATTTCCGCGGGATATAGTAGAGGTTCCCGTAGGCCAGAGGAGGTTCCCGCGGGGTGTAGGAGGGGTTCCCGCGGGATATAGGAGGGATTTCCGCGGGGTATAGGAGGGGTTCCCGAGGGATAAAGGAGGGGTTCACGCGAAATGGGGAAGGGGTTCCCTAGGGGTAAAAGAGGTTTCCCAGAGGATAGAGGAAGAGTTCCCTAGGGATAGCGGAAAGATTCCCGAGGAACAGGGTAAGGTTCCCTAGGCGTAGAAGGGGATTCCCGTGACATAGCCGAAGGGTTCCCGAGGGGTTCGCAAAGGATAGAGGACGGTTCCCGTGGGATAGAGGAGGGGTTCGCGAAGGATAGAGGAGGGTTCCCGTGGGATAGAGGAGGGGTTCGCGAAGGATAGAGGAGGGTTTCCGTGGGATAGAGGAAGGGTTTCCGTGAGATATAGGAATGGTTTCTATAGGATAGAAGAGGGTTGGCCGTGGGATATAGGAGGGGGTCCCGAGGGATAGAGGAGGAGGTCCGGAGGGGTATCAAGTTGGCCATGGAATTCTGAAAGAGTGGTATCAAGTTGACCATGGAATTTCGAGCGAGTGGTTTCAAGTTCGTCATGGAATTTTGAGCGAGTGGTTTCAAGTTGACCATGGAATTTTGAGTGAGTGGTTTTAAATTGGCCATGGAACTTCAGGCGAGTGGTATCAAGTTTGCAATGGAATTGTAAAAAAAATAGATTCGAAATATTTAAGCGATTACTAAAAGGGTCACGATTACTAATAGAGTATACATCTTAGTTTCAACGTATAGATAAATAATCACATCAATCTATATGTAGGACATGATTTTTTCGTAGTGGCATTTTGGCGGTTATTCGGTGACATTTTGTTTACATAATAATAATGACTCAATTTTTTATCAATATTTTTCGGTTTAAAAAATAACTCAAACTCAGCAAGGCTATGTATTAATTATGTGTATAATCCCGACCTCGTCATCCCAATATCCTCATCACATCGATATATCGAAAACCGATCTATTTTGTAAGCCCCCTTTGTACAGACTCCTTCAAATAGCAGAGCTGTATATATGACTCGCCAATTTCTCAAAGCATTGCTAGATCTATTATTGACAAAAAATCTAAATATGTACGATTTTTGCTTTATATATTATTGGTTAACCTTCAGGTAACATTACTTAAATAGTGAAAAACAAAATCAATAATCTCTGGCTGCATTGTTCTTGAGACAAAAAGAAATCAATGTTTTTCTTTGCTGACACACTGTCTTCGATACTTAAGGATTTAACAATCTCCCTTTCACTCACACTTAAAGCGAAATACGGGTAGCAGTTCAAAAGTGGTAACTCGCAACCATGGCAACCGGTTTGAATGTGAGATCCGTTAAAACGTGAGTAGTTAAGAGGCGAGACCCCAGACTGTTTGTAAATGCAAAAAAAAAAGCAGTCAAAAGTTCTATATCGTGCGCATTTTAATTCCTTCCACAATGAATAAACTTATTAATGTCATAAAAAAATATATGCGGAATTCTATGGTTTTAACGTTTCCGGAAATGTTGAGCTATGCGCACTGTTAAAAATCCATGGCGTAAAATTCCGCTGGTTTGAACTTTTTGATAGTGTTAATATTTTGTACGGGGTGGATTTGAAACGAACGATTTTATTGTATTTATTCTCGTATAAATTTAACCTATTAACGCTGGTGTTAGGAATTTTTCATTATTTTACGATCTACAGTATGTCAGTTTAACAGACGCTCGACTAAAACGAACATTGGTTGGTGTCGATCACTTGTACGTCGTGGGAAGTCAGTTAACCGTCAATCTGGAGAATTCCGATCCGCGTAGAACGTCTTTGCACTTATTTTATTGTTCTTTGTGTATTATTATAAATAGCTTTAAAACGAAATCTGGTCGCATGTATGTATCCCGTAAAAAAAAGGTCACGAAATGGTGGCATACGACGCCATAAACGCGACATGTTCCGTACATCTCTCGTTTATGGTGTCAGTTGCGACTTCGTGCCACTTGTCCATCTGGGTAAATATACCTAAACGTATCCGTGTACATGCCATCTTCACCTCGATGTGACTATAGACAGAGTAAAATTTTGATGTGATTCATTAACGCATAATGGATCGCTTATGAAAAATTGTTACCACATAATCAATTCAAACGGAGTTTTAGAGCAAAATATACAGGTACTAAACGTTATATGGCTAATCTTTAAAAAAATTAGATAGCAGATGCACCGTTTATGGTTACTATCCCAGATGTAGCCATTTTCACAATAACTGATTCCAAATCGTTATTTATCCGCATTCACATGTTAATAGTGAATTAATAAGATTATCCGATCGATTTATTCTCCAACAATATTTATGATATTATTTCAAACTTGGCGGCCAAAATAGATCTAAAGGTGGCGAAAAACGGTGAATCTACGTTAAATAGCCTTATCTGTGTATCGTTTTTCAAAATTGCACTATAATCGTACCGGGTATCGTTTTCACCTTCGGTCCAAGTCTATATCTATGTACTAGTTAGATATCTAGGGAAATTAGAAAACTCTGGGTGCTTTCAGGTTGAATCTCGTCGGTGCATGGAAGCGAGTCCCATCACTCTAACCCCTCAGTAAAATTCGTTTCGAGGGAGAGACGAGTGGCTGGATGTGCATCACTCCGAAAGTAGTGGAATAAATTTTCTCCATGAAAACCGATCCCTCTCCCGGTCGGGTTCATTTGACCAAGAGGGGCGTACCAAGAGTTGGGATGCACGAGGCTTCGACGAAGAGCCAGAACTCATTTATCCGCTGCCGCCGATCAAGCCAGTATTCGAAGTATCGCGAGGATAAATTTTATCTGATACAATATAGTGCGAGGGTTGCGGGAGTTGCGTACAGAGGGTTACGAGCAGTAGAACCGGCGAAAAAAAAAACCGAGGGGAAGAGAAAGGGAGAGGGTTCCCTCCCTCTGAGTCTCCGTTCCGAGAGGAGGTACCTGTTTCGTCAGGCTTTAAAACCAAAGCTCGTCACCGTGACCATTTGGATTCTAGTACCGGTACGAGAGAATCGTGAGGGAAGCGGGAGCGATCCCTGAAACGCTCGTTCTCTCACGCTTTTGCGCTGCGGAGAGTTTTGAGCAAAGCGGAACAGACTCTTGTATTTACCCCTCCCACTCTCTCTCCCTCTCCCTGTGTATATCGTCGGGCAAGTTCCATGGATTACCCCGGGCACCCCGTGAAACCCTCTTCCCTCCTCCTCCCTCTACAACAACCTCTCCTTTTCCAACATTTTGCCCGGCAAAGGTCCGGCAAAACTTGCTTCCCTCACGTATTCTCTTCCCATGACTCCGGGACGCGTGTTTTCTTCTCTTCCTCATCCTTCCACCTTTCTTCCCTCCTTCACCTTCCTCTTCCTCCTCCTCCGCCTGCTTTCTCTGTTTTGGTATAGTACAATCGAACTAACAGTGCAACCCGCTTGCCAAGCTTCCACCTTCTGGAGAAGAAGCGATAGCAGCTACCTGTTCTAGGCAACAAACGCGTATATCCCTCTACCTCCGTTTTCCCCACTAAAACCTCAGTGCCTTTACGGTGCGCTGTTGCAATTTCACTTAATACAATAAAACCCAACGTAAAACGTAGCAAGGAATAGTACCTGCTGAGGGGTTAGTCGCCAACGTTTCTCCCATTGACTCTTCCCTTTCCCGCTTTCTCTCATATTGCCGCTCTCGCTACTATGCAACTCTCCCTCTCCCTCCCAGTCCTTTTTCGAGAAACTGACGAGGGACGGAAAATGCGGCGGAGGCATCAACGAGAAAACTGTTGTAGACTGAAGTGAGAGGGAAGGACGAGAGAGAGGAGGAGGGACGAGGAGGGAGGAGTTTCTCGTCGGCAGGATTCTCGTCCAGGCGAGTTCGTACGTTCGAGGGGTATGGTATACCTATTCGCCAATGCAAAGTTTCGTCTTTACAGCCTCGGGCTCTCGCTCTCGTCAAACCCAACGAACACCTCCTCCCCCTCCTCCCCAAAACCTCCCACTGCTCCCGGACGAATATCGATGATACCATCACCACCAGCAGCGACTATAGGAAGAGGGAGGGAGATAAAAAGAGGGGAAAAGAGCAACCGCCTGTTTCCCGGCGTCTCTCTACCTCCTCCCCCCTTAACCCCACAATGTTTTTCCACAAACGATCGAGATAAAATTCGACTCTCCGACGGCTGAAGCACATTCGTCTATCCTATCCTATCCTGTACTACCTGGCCGAACTTTACGGCTGTACGGATCATACTTTTATGGTAACGTACGGTCCGGCCAACCAAAGATCCTTGCATCCCTTCTCTGCCTCTCTGTTGTTCGATCAGAATTCGACGATACTCGAACGTCATCGCGTCTGTGTTTACGCTTACGAGCTTCAGACACTGTAGCCGTATCCACGATATTCAATTACCGTTTGTTATATTTTATTCATGCTTCTACGAGACTGATGAGGGCTTAACTCCATATACTCCAACGTGGCACAAGCTGTTTCTTTGCGCAATACTGTAGACTCTAAAAGACCAGGTAGCTGCATTTTGCGAGCATTAACTACCAATAACTTTATGTTTCACACGTATAGTTAGACATTTGGTCCTACACATTCATCTTCATCAATCTCAATTTCATATAAAGAGTGTAATGAGTTATGTGCGCATCTGATATAATTACGCAAGTGCTGAAAAGCTATTGTTCTAATTTTTCCTACTTTTTTAATAAACTTGAAGAGAATACTCTGTCAATTAATCACTCTTATATTTCTCATAATTAGACAGATTTTTATTACTTCTACTTGATAATACTTCCTGTGAAAAAGTTAAGTTTTTATATGTTGTATTATACTGATTTTTGTCGCTTAGAAAAAATTTGTAGATAATAGGATTAGTTTCTCAGCCTTTTGTTGACTTTAGAAATGGAGCGAAAAAATTCATGCGTGCTGTTTTTGTAACCGCGAAAATCTAACTTTGTGCCAAATAAACGGAAACCAAAAATGCACTGTCAAAAAAGACTAGAAGTTTTTATGCGTAAACTCGTCAATTATATTTAGTCTACAATTGTAATATAAAAGTACTGTACTTTTACTATAAAATTAAAGCAGATTATTAAAATTAAGTAGTTTTAATATAAACATTAATTTTATATCGCATTTGCGTATGAAATTTGTTGTACCAGTTTATGCATAAAAACTTCCAGCACCTTTCCATTAATTTCTAAGGAATTTTTTTTTGTAGTGTGTAACGCCTGACAAACTTTTGTTTATTCTAGTATTTAACACCATAAATGCATGCTCCTCCGCGTTGAAGATTGTTCATTTCGACTACCGCACCATTTTTCAAAGCACAATTTTTTTAAAAATGTTCTTGAATGCATTTTTATCATAAAAACGAAAACAAAGGACACCTACATTTTTCAATGTAACGCCCTCTATACCTCAATTATTCAAATATCTGGTGTAAAATCTAAGACATTAAAAAAATAACACAAAATAATTAAAGTAATAATAAAATATAGAAAAACTGCATTTTGCGAGGAGAAAACTTGTTACACGTCAAAATGAAATCACGCGATTGTCGTTTAAGCCCTTTCGTTTCTTAGTGATTCGTGTACAGTGTTCCATTATTTATTAAACGCAATCTTTCCGGTTCCCCTTTCGCTCCATCGTCGGCTTACACAGTTGGTTAGTCAGTGTCTCTACAGTCTTTCATTATTAGAGTGGATTTACGTTGCGCAATTACCTCCAAAGCACTGAGTCGAATAAAGATCAGGAAAAAGAGCGAGAATACGATGACGCATCGAGAATTGTACGCCTTGTCTTGGTGTCCTGGGCAGTCGGGTCACGGTCGTGGGGAATTCGAATTACAAAATCAGCTTCGAATATCGATGAAGTTAATTGTTGCTTACTGTATGTACAGACCGATATTACCGAAGCAGACACGATTGATATTCTTCGATGAGGTCGGTACTGCGAAACAATTCGCTTCATGGTTATCTTGTAGTGCGACTTACTCACTATGCATACTCCGAGACATTATTATTACATCTACAGTAGAACCCCGATTAAACGGTGTCAAGTTATTTGGGGTATTGGTAAAACCGTACGTCAGTCAACGCTTAAAAAAAAGTATGTTGCAACTACGCGTGATATTTTGCAACTACTTGAAGAATACCGCAAAATTTTTTTTAAATCTCAAGTGCGTTTTTTTACCAAGTTAAAACATTCAATTTTATAACAAGTTCATTCGTCCATCTTCTTTTTCTCCAAAGATTTTTTTTCGTTGGTATTTCTTCTGAGAATTGAATTTCCTTCGGTTTATTTTTCCACGGTTATTTTTTGCTACATTCTCCTTGTAACATTTTTTTCATAAGCGAAAGATCTTTACTATAAATTCGTTTATACGATAACTATTTATAAATAAAAACATGAATACGTAAAACCTTGATAGTGAGGAAAACCCTGCAAAATTGAAAGAAAAGAAAATTATATTCTGTTATAAAAATTCTTGTAATCTCTCTATGAAAAAGTTTATAATTAATTGAAAAAATGGTATTACGATTTCGGATGACTTTTGATCCATTTAATCGAGATTCTACTGTATTCATAGTTTCTTAGTGTCGAGTAACAACGAGATCGCGATGCTTAGAGATCGTGAGATAGCTGACCGGGTTTGCTCTCGTGGCAACAGCTACGACAGCATAGCATAGTCCCTGTTATTAATCTTGCCTTGAAGCCGGGACAGGAACACCGGACGAAGGAAAGAACGCTCGCCGCAATAAAAGATTATCATTATACGCTTGGTACTCTCGTGAATGACTAATATCCATTTCTCCATCTTATAGTAGTAGTAGTAGTAGTCTGTCCTATACATGATATTATTATCTCATGCCCTGTATCTCGTTATTTAATCCCCAACAAAATTATTCTTTCTGTTGAACGATGAATAAATGCTAAAAGAAAAAAGCTTCACTTCCTCCTTATGCCTTGCTGTGGGATAATACGACAAGACTTTCGAATATAATGCACGTGCAGTTCGTCGGTGCTGAAAGCCGGAGATTATTTGATTACTCAAACACGAGAGCACACTGCAGCAAATTGGACGAAAAATTCTTGAAAAGCAGACGAGCACGATCTACAATGGTAAATCGTTTAAGGTTGAGGAACCTCGAGGTTCCAGACCCGAACGTGTCGGAGATACTGGTCACGTGCCATCAAACGGGTACACGATAATCGTCAGGTCTCGCATTTTTACCTGGCCAAAGACATCATGTGGATATTAAATTATGGTTTGCGAAGCTACGAGTTAAGGCGGTTTGTGCGTGTTGACTGAAATGACTGGAACTCAAGGTTGACGATTTTTTATAAATTTTCTAAAATGATACATGCGGAGAAAGATAAAAATAATGTTGTAAACATTTTTACTTTCTCATCACATACGCCGTATGTAAGAGAGGAAGTATTGCAATCCAAAAAAAAAATCGACTCTCAAATTGTGATGAAAATACATGTTTTGAGTGTCCTAGATTCCACAAAAGGCATTCACTCATTTCTGTCTGTCTGCCTGGCGTCTGTATGTCCGAAAACACAATAACTTTAGTAAAAAGCTTTCGTCCGCAATGAAATTTGGTGTGTGCCTTATACATTTAAAAGGTAGTTTTGGTATTGAAATCTAATCCAAAATATTCACTGCTTCTGATACTTTACCTAAAAAAAATGAAAAAAATAAAAATAAAAAGTTTTATTTATTTTTGGACCGCAAGCTAATATAAAAGTTATTATGCTTTGGTATGATAGATACGGATAGATGATACATACATTTACCAGCAAATGAACAATGAACAACAAGAGATTTAGGATACAGAAGATTTTGTGGTCTTTTCAATCACTCACATAAGACTTCTGAAACCGTCTGTTGTGAAAAATTTATATTGCCTGAAATATGGATTGTGTTACACATTCACTAAAAAAAAAGAAGTGCTATCAATGATCTTGAGCAGTTTTCGATGAGAAATATACTATGAATATTTACACCATATGTTAGATTAAAAAGAAAGAAAAAATTGCAAGACAAAACAGATTTGAGGTTATTCACAGTCATGATGTTAGACTATAAACACTTATACACTCAGCGTATCATAGTTTTCATCACTCGCACAGTTTTATACTAATTCCAAATCCTGTAGAGGCCTCATACACACCATAACATTCGAAACTTTTTTAAGGGGTCACATCTAGTCAGAATTTTCGAAAAAATCGATTTTTCGTTTTCGACGGATTCTTAAAGTATAATCTTTCAAAAATATTCTCTTAAGCGAGTTACGGCCGTTTTTACAGCTACGTTCTGGGAGCCGCGCGACGCAGATATAACGGAGGAAAATTATTGACAAATTGACGGTATATTACGGTTTAGCTATTCGTCATAACACAGATTCGGTGGAAAACATGAATAAAACGATATGGGCAACCTTGGATCATTATAATTCAACCGATGATCATCCGGATCACGGAAACTGTCCGCCCGGATATGAGTCTTGGTGCTCTTGGCAACGCGCTTCCGCGAACGGAAAACTTGCCTCTTATCAACACGAGTATACAGCTCTACCAATCAATGTTTTAGAAGCAATAAAATCAATCTACAGAGAACTCTCCAACGAAATCTTACTGGAAAGATGTAAAGGTGGTTTTACTGAAAACAATAACGAAAGCTACAATCAACTCATATGGAAAATAAGTCCGAAGATTTTACCGAGTGAGTCGATTGCGTTAAACATAGCTGCTCATGTAGCTTCATATATGTTCTACGAAGGATGTGCTTCACTTTTGTCAATTCTGCAAGCAATGGGAGTAAGCTGCGGCCGAAATTGTCACGCGTACGTCTAATCACGTCTCTATCACTCGTGATAGAGTGTTAGACGTACGTAATCTAACACTTGTGAAGCAAGATTATCGCGAAGATAGCACCACATTGAAATTTTAGAGGCAGATTGTACGTCTGCAGAAAGATTGTTGTATGGGCCGGGCATCGATGATTCAATTTAGAGGTAATAAATTACACTTTATCTGTGTATATACCCGACTTGAAACTTTAAATGCGTTTTTCTCGAAACGGCTTTTTCAAAATCGGTGACCACGATATCTCAAAAACGAGTGGACCGATTTACTTAAAATCTTGCACACTTTTTTTTATATCAAAAGGCAGTCCTTGATCGAAGGATTTTTTTTTTCGATGCATTTTTTTTATATGAAGGAAAATTAAGTGAATTTTTCACCGAAACTTAGACTTTCACTTTCGATCGCCGGCCATTTTTTCAAAAATTAATATTTTATCAAATCCGTCGATTAAGGACTAGATAATACGATAAAAGAACTGAATTTATTTGGTTTTTTTTTTTTTCAGATCATTGGTGTGGAAGTTACAGGGGTCACCGCGGAAGACTTTTTTTGAACAGCGGTCTGGGAAATATATTATATCTGCTACATTTGTGAATTTTTGACAATAAAAAAATTATGAAACATAGTCAAAGATATAACCGGTGCGGTGGTCTAGTGGTTAGTGTACTAGCCTCTAGTCCAGACCATCGGTAGGTCGCGGGTTCGAATCCCGGTGCCGTCGATTTTCGTCGAAAATATAAATACGGGCGCGATGAAGATCCAGATGTATACATGAGACCCTCACAGGTATTTCTACCTGTGGAGGTCACATGTATACAGCTGTAGTCCGTTTACGTTTACGTTTTCGACGAAACTTGGCGTAGCTCCGGTGCCGAGAGGCGAACTCGAGACCAGCTATATCGGCATAGGTTTTCCGCAGTTTTCCTATGCCCATAGCAGAAATGCTATGGCAAATGCGATATAGAGGGGGAAGTCGGATGCGGCCGCATGTTGGCCAGGTTACCGATCCTGACCAGATCCCCAGGAGGGGACTGGCTACTGATCCGGGCCGACCCTGTGATAAGCGTGCAGACGGGGGGAAATGCAACATAGTCAAAGATATACCTTTACTATGAAAAAAAACAGTTCGAAACCTGCAATCATTTTCCCAAAAAAAATTCACAAAGACACGCCTTTTTTGCGGCCGCCAACTAGGGGTAACCCCTTAATATGAATAACTGAAATGTGAATTCGACTTGTCAAACTATCGTACTGCCGACCATAACACCACCAAAATGAAAGAGAGATGTGAAGTGAAGGCGCGAACATCGCACGCGTCTCCTCGCGAGTGCGGCTCGAAGCTTGAACTCGAATTTAAAATGGGTTCTTGACTAATTATAGCGAGAAATATAGATTCCAATTAATGTGCGAAATTCACAAATTTCTATTCGTGAGTTAGTCACTATACACGGAGAGAAGGAACTGATAAAATTTGCCAGACACTATGGTAAAAATTATCAAACGCGCTTGGTATTGGAAAGCCACAGCTGCCACCTGACGAAAAGTACGAGAACTATGAGAATTTCTACCGTATACATAGAATTTTTTACCATATTTCGTGGTAAAAATTCTCGTAGTTCTCGTACTTCTTGATAGGTGGCGTCATGGCTCCTTGTACCAGAAATTTACGATACTTTTTACTAGAAATATGGTAAAAAGTATTAGATCCTTCTCTCCGTGTACTCCAATAAATTCGCGATAATAACTTTACGCCAGTAACAAATGTGATGAGAAAGTCGGGTGTTGTGAATACGTCAATAGCAACTTTTTTTTAACTTCCAATTTGAAAAAGGGGTTTAATCAATTAACAAATTGGAAAAACAAAAAATTGTAAAATAATTATTATTTTAACAAATTGATCTCCCAACTGTAATATCCAAGTGATTGTTATTTCACCATTTTTTGTTGACCTAATTTGTTTATTAATTAAACTCCTTTATTTAATCAGGAGTTTTGTAATTTTTGTAATATTATTTTTATTTCGTCGTTTTTAACGTAAATGTAACACTTCATCATAAACGCTTTGAAGTTAATTACTGAATGCGCGATGACGGCGCTCTTGTGATATTTTGATATATTCAAATACACTTTTTGTAAAACATTTTTATGTTGACGAGTTATCAATTTCTCGCACTGAAATATAATTGGTTAAGCAAATTTGTGCCGTTTTAAGTAATTTGACGATTTAAGGGTAGAGTCACGTAAAAATCAGCGGCATTCATTGATGAATATCTCATTTCATTGGCTGCTGGTATTATTTTTTAAAAAGTAGAGTTGAAAAAATATTTTTTTAGATAGGTGGGAAAAGTTTATAGCGATTCTAGGTCACTTACTATAATCTATTTTTTTGTTGTTTTAATATCCTGCCCATTTTTATGCAAAAGGGTAGCTCAAATAATTTAGAATAATTATAAGTCGTGCTAAAGAATAAACCTTCCTAAATGGGGTTTGCGATTAAAGATGGTATTGAAATTGGGATTAATGAAAGATAAGTTTTCTCAAAGGTCTATTCGTACAAATAATTTTTTTTATTGTTGGTATTATTATTATTTAAAATCAATATTTATAGAATTATTTCCATATTTTTCATGTAAGGTTTTCACTCCGTTTACTCCAAAAACCCAATTTTCTAGTTTTTAAAGATGAAAAATAATTCTATTCATTTTTGAGGGATAGTTGAAAAATCACGATTTTTCAAATATTTTCATAGAAACGTTCCATATTACACATAAAAAATTTCAGGATTATTGGACCACCAATTTAATAAACAGGCTTTTAAAATTCTCGTTGCCAAGAAATTCAAAATCCTCAACAAATATGTACTTAATAAAATGAATAAATATTTTTTGTCCAACTCCTCTAAAAGTTTATTAAACAATTCAAATTTTTCATCAATCCACTAATAATCTTTATCTAAAATATTCTTAGTATTTTTAGGTCGATTCGTTTTCTAGTTTTCAGATTACTCTTTTTCCGCAAAGTGCTGAAATTCTGATAGCTCCATTTTTTGATAGAGAATGTACGTGTGAAGCACCTTTAAATTCTTGTGGCAACTAATTAGCTCGATAAGGGTGACCATAAACGTAAAAGACATTAAATTTACACAAAAATTCGAATAGCTTGTGACACTTTACAAACAAAAAAATTAACGAGGTCTACTGGTCGCGAATGACTAGTAGTTACGCACGTAGTGTTTTGCACTTGTTGAGTACAACAGATATTAGCACCATTAGTTGGGAGCATTGCACCATTTGAGTTGAACGTTGTGGAGTTAAGGGTCCCTCGCACGTTTCTCTCGTTTCACTTACTCGAGTCACTCATCTCAGTGACTGAGTCAGCTTGTTGGGTGTCGATAGACCATCGATTTGAACTGCATCGAGTGAACCGTTCCTGGTAAATTCAACGGGAACTGGTATTACGCAAACACGGTAATTGATTGGTCGGAGTTCAATTATGTTGATCGAGCTTGATGGGGTGCACGTGGTTACTCGCGATGACTAATTGACGAGTCGTCGAAAAAGGCTAGCGGCACGTATAGATATAATATCATTGATAAATAAAAAATCGGTAGTCCCATGTACACTTTTAGCAATAAACTGGGTGTATAAAAAAAAAGTTGCAAAGTAGAACATTGCACATGGCTTCCTCGTTAATTTCCATTTTCCACAAAGTCACGTCTGTGAGTAATCGCATTTATAATTTTGGATTCCTCATAGAGGAAGCTTTGCACAAAATGGAAATTTTGCACTCTCGTCAAATAGCGATTACTAATTTGCAAATTCAAACTCGTCAAGTAGCGATTACTAATTGACGAGTCGCCGAAAAAAGCTAGCGGCATATATAGATATAATATTATTGATAACTAAAAAATTCGTAGTCCCATGTACACTTTTAGCAAAAAACTGGGTGTATAAAAAAAAGTTGCAAAGTAGAACATTGGACATTGCTTCCTCATTAATTTCCATTTTCCACAAAGCCACGTTTATGAGTAATCGTATTTATAATTTTGGATTCCTCATAGAGGAAGCTTTGTGCAAAATGGAAATTTTACACTCAAAGACGAGAGTGGAAATGGAAATCTTGCACTCTCGTCAAATGGCGATTACTAATTTGCAAATTCAAAGTCGTCGATTAGCTATCACTAATTGACGAGTCGCCGAAAAAGGCTAGCGGCATATATAGATATAATATCATTGATATATAAAAAATCGGTATTCCCATGTACACTTTTAGCAATAAACTGGGTGTATAAAAAAAAAGTTGCAAAGTAGAACATTGCACATTACTTCCTCGTTAATTTCCATTTTGCACAAAGCCACGTCTATGAGTAATTGTATTTATAATTTTGGATTTCTCATAGAGGAAGCTTTGCACTCTCGGCAAAATTTCCATTTTGCACTCTCGTCAAATAGCGATTACTAATTTTCAACTTCAAACTCGTCAATTAGAGATTACTAATTGACGAGTCGCCAAAAAATTCTAGCGGCATATATAAATATAATATCATTGATAACTAAAAAATTGGTAGTCCCATGTACACTTTTAGCAATAAACTGGATGTATAAAAAAAAGTTACAAAGTAGAACATTGCATATTGCTTCCTCGTTAATTTCCACTTCCCACAAAGCCACTTCTATGAGTAATCGTATTTATAATTATAGATTCCTCATAGAGGAAGTTTTGTGCAAAATGAAGATTCTTATATTTTAAGTTTTGGTAGTTACAACACAAACAAATTGTATAAATTATAAAGTCATTATATAATGCGTGCAGACTTTTTTAAAATTCAATATTCAATAAAATATAAACAAAGAATTTTTTAATTGTTGTGTAAATTATTGCAAATAATTTTAATATTTCAATAAATTTCAATTTATTTTATGATATTTTATGTGAGTTATAGCAAAATTTATCGAAACATTCAAAATGCCATAAAATCCGAATCCCTTTACCGATCATTACAAAAATTGGCACGTAGAAGCGCTGATCTTTTTATTTTTTTAGTACTTTTAAATATATTTTATATTGTACACGGTATATGAAAAATATATTTGTCACACCGTTATAGTAACCTTATCAACAACGTAAACCACGTCAAGAACTATGAAACTGATAATAATTATGATAATATGAGTAATTAGGTGTCACTATTTTTTTTAAATCGGTAGAAATATTTCTATTTAGAAAAATAAAAAATATGTTTTTCTTCTTTTGAGTATAATTGCAAATAATCTATTGATACTGCACTTAATGATTAATTTATAATAATTAGTTGGAAACCCAAGTATTATTATTAATATTATTATTGCAAGTTACAGTAATAATACACATAAATTTCAGATTCATAGCAAAAAAAAAATTTCGATTGAGACGAATGAAATATATATGTTTTACGTATCATTGCAAATCATAGGCTGAGATATTAAATTTTTGAATTTGAACATACACTCACCAACACATACGTCCAACCATTTTTCTGAATTCCATCTACTGACCATTTGCGATATTCTAAGCACTATAGTATACAAAACTGGATATTTTTTAAATAAAAAAATATAATAAAAAATTCTCATTTACCTTGGACGTAAAAGCCGCAATAACTAGCTAGTATAACTACTTAGTGAAGAAATTTCTCATATAATTTTTTCTGAACAGGATTGTTTATTGAATTTCCAAATTTGGTAAAATATGCCAATCAGGAGTAATTTTTTTTTACTGAAAAGGCGTTAATCTATCGTCACTTTTTGGTATGAAAAGGTTTCGTGAGGCCCCAAACTCCAATATTATTATATATACGGTTTATGAAAGCCCCGCGAGACTAACGCCTCCAGTTTCGCTGGTCTATTGTCCATTGTTTAAATGAGTTGCGAGTTCATCAAAGTGTAGGTTGCATTATCCTACGTAGGTTCGCGTACTACATGGTAAAATTGTTGAATGTATACCACGACAAAATTCCATTTCAGGTACTGCATTTTCATATAGGGAATATTTATAAAAAGTTCATCGTAACAAAGGCTGGCAATGTTGCGTTTATAGTAACGTCGATTCAATGCGCCACTAGTTTCAATTTTAAGGCTGTTATTAACAGTCTCAGCGAATTCTCAGAAAAGGAATTTCCAAGCTCGTAATTTTTCTATTCCTTGTCGCTTGATGTTTCATGTTAATTTTAAGAAAACTTATCCTGTTATATTCAAAGAATGTTCCCCAACTTGTACAATCGGTAGTTTTTTTTTAAATAGTAGTCATTAGTAAAGCGTAATTCGTGAAGCATCAAAAAAACAATTTTTTTTAACGCGTATTTTTTAAAAAATAGAGATCGTCCTCAAAATCACGAGAAAATCGAAACTGGCGATTAATACAGTTTTTGGCCCATCAAAAGTTTTTCACACGATATATTAGATTCAAATAATTTCAGTATCTTCTTTAATATTACAGCAAATAATAAAAACGCGTTTGACCTAACAGAGATCCTTGTAAGATGCAGAAAAAAATTAACAATTGTGTTGCAGCAACGTTGCTAATTTCCATGCCATGAAATATTGGAAACTTAGACGCCGATAACAACCTCTAATTATCTCAACTACCAAACGCACGTAGACAGATCAAAGAAAGAAATATCTTAGCAAACGCACCAAAATTTCTATACATCTTCAAACCCCACCCAAGCGCATGTATGGCGCGAAACAAGTATTTGCGGCTGTATCGTCCACAATTATGTAGATGACGTACAAACAATGTTTCACCTAACAGAGATCACCTAATTCAGACCGATTTTCGGCTATCAAAAGTTTTCCGCAACATTGACTGGCGCGAAATAATTTTAGTAAGTAACATTCCCAGATAATGTAGGAGGAACAAAAAAAATATTTCCGCCAACAGAGATCGATCTCAAAGTTAGGAGAAAATTGAAACTGGCGATTTATACAGACCCATCAAAAGTTTTCAGCGCCACTTACTATGACTTCTGTGTAATGTCATAGCAAACAGAAAAATCACGTTTGACCTACAGAGATTCTTGTAAGATGCTGAAAAAAAACAGTGATTTCGTTGCAGCCACGTTGCTAACTTCCATACCATGAAATATTGGAAACTTAGACGTTGATAACAAACTCTAATAATCTCAACTATCAAACCCACGTAGACAGATGAAAGAAATAAATAACTTGGCAAACGCACCAAAAATCCTATATACCTTCAAACCCCATCCAAGCCCATGTATGCCTTGTACAAGTGTCTACGACCCGCGTTTCCCTAAAGTTCTCTCCACAAAATAGAACAACCTCACCTACAACAGCCCGGCGTACGGTTAACGCCGTAGCAAACCGTAGGTTCAGCCAGGAGAACGCGATAAACTTTCAGCGATGGATGATAGAAAATGTGAGACGTGGTGTGAAACCGCTCGCTGCTCTTGAAGCCCAAACTTGTGGAGTGGTTTGGCGTTAGGTGGTTCCAACGGTATATATGCTTGATTCATCCACGTGATCCCCCTACCAACGTTTTCTCAATCTACCCCGTGTGCTTCAAGCACGTTCGGCGCCTTGTAGAACGGCGTTATAAGCAACGACGACAACGACTACTAACCGAGGGCGTAGAACGCATGCTGCGAGACCGTCAAGTGAAGTATAGTGAGAAACAGACAGGAAGAAAGGGGGTGGTATAGGAGTTTGGTCTTGTTCTTGGTTACCTATCGCTCCTGAGAGACGTTGGTAAACGCAATTAACTGTCGCGGCCGTGCGGGATAAGGCGGAAGGTGAATTCTATCCGGTATACGCGTGCCGAAGGTGGCGCAGTCGGCAACTTCTAGGCTATGACAACCCGTAGCTTGTTCTTGGTTTCTGTCCCCCGGTTGCAGAATATCGTCATACGCGGCCCCACGAGACTAAACAACGCAACCGTGGGCCACACGAAGCTTTCTCTTCGCGGCCGCAATTCTCCCAAAACTTCCGTCGTGGCCCGAGCATCATCACAAATTTCTCGCGCACGCCAAAAGCTTCTCTCGCAAAGAGGGGAACAGAGGCAGTACCAACATTTCACAGGCTTAAAAGCTCCATAGAGTTATTGCTTGGAACAGCGCGCAACGACGTACCGAAAACTTAGTCGGGTAGTTCGATAATACGTTTTAGAAACTTGAGCTTACGGACTTTATTAGCCTTCGTAACCGTTTCACTTCATCGTTATACTCTCTTGGTTCTTGTGATGACTACAAGATTCTTCGGTTTTTTTTCTCATTGCGAAACCGCGAAATTATAATTCGATAGAAGATCGAATCATCGCTGAGCAGGAAACGCACGGAGCGCACGAGTTACGGAGATGATGAGATTGTCCCGTGGTTGACAACAAATTTCACAACGAGTTTCACGACAACGTTCAACACAGACTGTAACAGTAGAATGGTTTGTTCCTGTGAAAGATCGTACCATTGAGTGCTCAATTTGTCTTGACGTTAGATGTATCAATAAATCTATCTGTTGTCCATATTACACAATCTTCCCATTCGCATATCCACGTTACATTTATGAAACTTATTTGAAGTTATTAAAAAACATTTTGTGAAATTCAGAGGCTGAGAGATTCGACACTTCTGTATTTCCCTGTTATAAGGCGAAAATGTTTGTCGTCGGTTAATTATGTTCTGGTAAAGTTGTAACACGACAGAGTTATGAAACTACTTTTCCATCTGGTTCAGTTGCTAAAAAGTAAACTTTTTAGCCTGGAATTTTAACTTCCCAGTATTTATATTTGGTCAAGTTGTCATCTGATGAAGTTTTTATCCGGTAATGGTTTTAGCTGGCAGTTTTTGCTTGATAGAGTTTCTGCCTGGTAGAGTTGTTATCTGCTAGGAATATCATCTGCCAGAATTTAATCTGACAAGGTTTTGAACGGTCGTTTGTGTTTAGTAAATCATTTTCTGTTACATTTGTTAATAACTATTGAATCCAGTAGAATTGCAATTTGGTAGAGTTTTACTGAGTAAATACGTAGCTGTGCTAGCGAATCAATAGATAGGGTGAATAGCCCGTTGACCGAATACCACCCATTGAATGGACAAAATTATAATTATTGAAAAATCTCGTTTGCATGAAAACATAATATGCTGCATGATGATGACTCTTCGTCGACAAAACGTTCTAAGAAAACGCTGGTGGACGCTGTTCAATTCACAACATATTTCACGATATTTAATGACATGTAAGGTTAAGTTTTGACCAACACTAACAGAAAAATGTTTATTCCTCAAATGCCAAACGGTACTTACTACACATACTGATAATATGTGAAATACGCTAGTGTTCATATTTGAGGTTGGAATTCTAACCTCTTTCCATTGAATGAACACACGTAACACAAGTAACTATTACTATCGGAATCATTATTGATTATTATCATTATTATCATGTTTTATATTGAAATATTCTTTGTGGATGGCATCGAGTGGAGGTATGCCGAAATCTAAGAAAGACTGAATATAACCTTAATACATTTATACCAGGATTTTATTGGGGCTCGCGCGCTGCGCGCGCTCGCAACCCCCCCCCCCCCCCCCCCCCCAAGTGTCCCTCCCACCCTTGGGGGACCTATGTTTTTGAAAAAGGACTTAGAAAAATACGGGCTTCGGGTCTCACAGAACCCCTGAAATCGAGGAACTTAGAATAATTCGGGCTCGGGGCTTGGCGGAAGGGGGTGGGGCTGAAGGTTTGGGGCTAGCCCCACCCCCTTCCGCCAAGCCCCGAGCCCGGATTATTCTAAGTCCCTCGATTCTTGACACGGCGGCGGCGGCGGCGAGATCTTTTTATAATGTAGAGATAATTATTTAAAAATTTATAGATAAAAAATTTACGAATTTTTATGTATTTCTAAATGTACCTATATGTATTTGGAAGAAGCTGCAAGCGAATATAATTCTACGTTGTTATTACGATTTTAGGAGTGTTCATTCAATGGGAAACGTGTCCAGTCATTGGAATTTGGGGCATCATATTTAGTTTTATTATTTTTCCAGCAAACCATTAAAAATTAACGTTGAAAAAATGTGTATGTTCATCTAGTTTATAAATGAGCAGTCGGAGCGCATTTCGCGAAGTTTGGCGTAAATTATCTATTATTCCAACGTTGACAAAGTTGTCATACACCTTAAGTGATTAGTGTATGGGCGACCCTAAATGAATCTTCGGAACACGTTATGTTTAAAAATCAAATCTCTGCGATAAGTTTATCAAAAAGGTGTTAACCTAATCAAAGACTGCACGGAAAAAAGGCTTGGTTAAATACGCGCCAGCCAATTTCTTGGTTAGACCAATCAGATTGTTGGTTATGCCAACCAAGTTATTGGTTGTATTACAATGCGCTTGGTGGCGCTGACCAATAACTTGGTTGGTTTAACCAATTAATAGACTAGCGTATATATACACGGCGAAAAATTTATGTGTTGTGCCGACAGAAAACGAGGACAACAAAAATCGTTTTGTTAGACTAACAAAAAATTTGCCAGCCGAACGAAACTGATTTGTCAGGCGAACAAAACTGATTTGTCAGCCGAACAAAAGATTTGCCAGCCTAACGAAACAATTTTCGTTGTCCGCGTTTTATGTTGTCCCAACACAGAAATTTTTCTCCGTGTAATCAAGCATTTTTTTCCGTGTGCCACTGTTGGCTTTATCAATTAAGTAAGTTGAGAGAACCAGATTTTTTAAAACACCGGGACGAAGCCACCCCAAATAAGAACAAAACAATTGATGTTGTCACGACAAACGGTGCCTTATGCAGTAGCATGCTCGTAATACATTGCACACTTCTATGCCATAATGGTGCGTAACCATAGGGTACTATCGTAATACTACACGCGCGAGGACGAAAGAGAATTCCCGCGCCCACTACTACTTGGATGCTTTCAGACTTTCCACGCGCCACGTGAACATACTCGCGCTTCATCATCATCATCATCGCGGCGCCTCCAAGAGACTTATAGCAGTAGGCTTCCCCAATTCATAACTCTATCCACGCCTCTACGATTTCACCATCGACTCGCGTATTGTCATGCGCTCGCGATTTCTCGGTGCGGCAGCGATGTCGAGAATCGCGTGGCTCGAACCCTCTAACCCACTATACAGTCTGGCCTCGGTTGAAGTGTGAGTTGTCACTCTTTTTCTAAAATTTCAACATTTCAGATCACACGTACGCAAAAGTGAGAAATTTCAGAAAACAGTGTCCCAAAATTGTAGTCCTTAGTTAAAATCGAGATCAGACTGTTCTACAAAGTTATACTGTATCGATAGCTATAGGTACTAGAAAATTCAACCTTACCCCAGTAACTTTATGCTTCACTGATGTAATAATTTACATAGACAGAATTTCGACAATCTCGATTATGCTACTACAATCTTCGACAGATTGTTTCAATCAAGGTTGCACTGTACCAATAAACTATACTGAGCTATATCACTCTAATCGTTCTTAAAAGCAATTACTTAACCGAAAAATCAGAAGCGTTTAAAAGTCCTGTGAATTTTGGGTTCAGTCGAACTTCTCAAGCACATGTGAAATGTGTAATAATGTTGCTATTATAAAATGCGGATGGTGCAAAAATCTTTATGTCTGAAATATTTTTTCGATGACTTTCATTTCTGTACGAATTACAAACCATGACTGTTGTAAATTATAATAGTAATGTGTAGGTGATAAGGAAATTTATGTAAAAATGTTTAACAATCAGAAAACAAAACAGAACTTGCATTAAAAATATGTATCTCGAATAATAATTGTAAAAGAATTTGTAAAATAAATTGGTATATACTCATTAATGACGGACGACGGATTAAAATATTCTGTTGTTTGCCGAGAAGTTTTTATGTTGGTGTGTTAATGGTAAGTATAACAACGCCTTAGATATATTTTATGTAATATCCAAGAGCCGAAAAAGAACTACCTTGCCTTCAATTTAGAAGATTCACTAAAGTGTTACAAATTTCATTTTTGTCTTTATACAGGCGGATGAATTATGAGAAAAGAGAAACTATGTGACAAATCAAGTTTTCGTGCGTAATAGGTCGTTTACCCTCTAAAGAATGCTCTTTGTTAATTTGAAAGCGTAAATCATCTTATCTTTCGATGCCGTCCTTCATGTCACGCAAGTTTCATTGAAGTTACTTGGCAAATTGTTAATAGACCTGAAAAGAGAACAAATTATTTACGGGTAATACACCAATACCCTTAATTACGGGTAATACACCAATACCCTTAATTACGGGTAATACACCAATTTTCACTTACTGACTATTCACATTCACTAACGAGAATATTTTTAATTAAAGTTTACTTGAAAATTGCGCGAGAAAAGATTCTATATGGAAATTTATAAATCGATATGTAAGGGGTAGTGTACCCTCTTAAACGTGTTTTCTCGCAAAAAAGGCAAAAAAATGTAAAGTGTAATTTTACTTCCTCTTTCAAATGATACACGTTTCATGAAATTCCATTGGTAAGTATTCAAAATAGGGTGAAAAAAAATCGAGTTTGATTTAACCCCTCAAGAGACAATTTTTTTAAATATCAAGGAGAACTTTTCATTACTCGTGATGAGAAACATTTTAGTTTTTGTTTCAGTGAAATCGGTCGACCCCTTTTAGGTAAATATGTATTATAACCTCTCGACATGCCGAACTTCGAGGGTTGATTTCACCTCCTGAAACCGTTTTTCCGCAGATAAAACAAATACATGCCTCTTAGTTTTTCAAGAGCTACAACATAGTTCAATTTCATCGAAATCGGAGGGGGATATTAAAGTGACGTTCCTTGTCAGTCATGACTTTTCTCTACTCGAGGTTACACTGTACCTTCAAATCCTGCTGTGCTTTACCGTAATTTTCATTCCAACACTAATCTCTTAACATTTATAGGCTATTCATAACATTAGGTACATGGGGTGAAGTTGAACAACATCGATTAAAGTACCGACCTCAACTCGACGCTTCAATCGAAGTTGCACTATAGCACTAAACAACACGTTTCTCTACAGAAAACTACCTTTATACTTTCTACCCTATCCTGCCTCACTTACCTAGATGACCCGTGCACATAATTAGCTACATAAACTAGAGTTTCACATTATCGATTAGCGCGGTACCGTCCCCGACTTGACACTACAATTGGGCTTCGACTAAACGACTAAACAATGCCTTCATTTAGCACAATATTCTCTACTCTACCGCTGAACTGCTTGCGTTTTATCGAGACCTCGTCACATGTCTCCGAGTACCCGCCTTCGGGTTCTGTGACTTCTGCACGTAAATAATCCCTCTCACTCTTTCATTTGAGTTGGGTATGATGTGCATGAAGGCATTCCTCGGTTAACACGGTGAACCTGATCGGTTGCCGCAGTATAACGAGTATAGAACCTCCAACCCACTCTTTGCCGAGCGGATACGGCAGACTGCTAACATACAAGAGCTCTCTAGTCGCACGCGTCGATCTTTGTATGGCACGTATGGCAATGTCCATACGTAGTACGGCACGGCAATGGATGCCCGCGTGGAATGCTCATGGGCATGCGACGACGTAACGATGAAAAACGAGAGGACAGAGAAAATCGTTCCAGGCGCATAAACGGTCACGACTGTTTCCGTTCCGCTGTTGTCGTCGTCGTCATTTCGAGTTTACTGCGTGTTATGCCCGTGGCGTTTCAAGCTTCCCATACAACGATTCCCGTAATTCCAACCGTTCGTTCATAGTATCCCCCGTATTTATTGCGCAATTTTTATTATACTTTTATTTCGGTGGGTGATATAATGTAGTAGAACTGATGACATTACGTGCAATGCTATAAATGTAGACTTTGAGACCTGCGGGCTTGGCAAAACTAAAGACTGAGATGGATTCGTACTTATTCGTCCTGCTCGCGCAATACCAATAAATCAATCGGGACATTTATTCAAGTCAACCTGGTCATCGATGGTCGGGTCGACGGAAAGATACGTACCAATGACTAGATCGCCGACAACTCGGTTTTCGATGAACACATTGTCGATAACCTGGCTTTCTTTGTCCTGGTTACCTATAACCAGATAGCTGAAAACCTGGTTATTGAAGATTAAGTGGCCGACAACCTAGTTTTCGTTGGTCAGGTGTCCGATACTTTGATTATTGATAATCAGGTGAACGACAAATTGATTTTAGACAATCAGGGAATCTAAAACTGTTTGTGACGATCAAGTGGTTGACAAACTGTTTTTTGATAATCAGGCGACCGACAACATGGGTTTTCAGGTTCAGATGTCCGACAACCTAGTTTTTTACGTTCAAAGGTCCGACAACCTGGGTTTTGACATTTAGATGTCCGACAACCTGGTTTTTGAGGTTCAGATGTCCGACAATCTGGTTTTTGAGGTTCAGATGTCCGACAACCTGGTTTTTGAGGTTCAGATGTCCGACAACCTGGTTTTTGAGGTTCAAGGTGGCCGACACACTGTTTCTCTTTTAGTAACGGGTTACCGACAAACTGTTTTTTGATGATCAGACGGCCGACGACCTCGTTTTTGAGGTTCAGATGTCCGACGACCTGATCGATGATAATCAGGTGTCCGATAAACTGTTTTTGCTGATCGGGTGCTCGACGAACTGTTTTTCAAGATCACGTGCTCGACGAACTTTTTTTTACGATCAGGTAGCCAACAATTTTTTTTTTCTTTTTTATTCACAATTGGCCGACAAACTATTTTGTGATGGTCCGGTAGCCGACAACCTGGTCATTGATGATAATCAGGTGGCCGATAACCTGGTCATTGACGATCAGGTGGCCTACAACCTGGTCATTAATAATCAGGTGGCCATCAACCCGGTCATTGATGATCAGATGGCCTACAATCTGGTTTTTTTTAAATGAATTAACTGGCCGACAAACTGGTTATTCAGGCTTGGGATTCTGGGCAAGCTGATATCGCTGACAACCTAGTTTTCGATTTCCAAGTCGTTTTCGAGATTACAGACTGAGGTTGAAATTAACTTCATGTTAGTGCAAGCTAAGTATCGACGACTTGACCACTCTCGAAATCCAGATTCATTGTCTCCCTAATTACACAGTAATTAATTTCTGGTTATATTAATGATTTTACATTATTCCTTCGCTATATACTATACCAATGAAATCATTCCTCCTAAACTGTAAATGATGTAAAATTGTAAAATCTTAATGCGCAAAGCCGACATTTCACAGGAAGAAAAAAAATCGATGAAATTTCAAATAATTCTTGAATCATATTGCCGAAAAAAAAATCTGTTTAATATGTTGAATCGTCGCAGACTACCGTTCAACAGCGACAGATTTTTTCCTTTATTGTCTACTTTCTCCCTTCTGTGAAGGATGCTTCTCGAGACTGTCAGTAAATAGCGGAGAGGGCGAACGAGATCATACGGACAGTGACACAAACTGTAAATGATGGAAAACTACGTGTTCCGTAAATAAAATGAATGAAACAAATCTAAGTTCAATTTCAAGAATCTCAATTCGCAAAGCTGACATTTTACAAGAAGCAAAAAAAATCGATAAAATTTCAAATAATTCTTTAATCATATTGCAAAAAAAAATCGGTTTAAGGGGATGCTGGAGTAGATTTTGATACCGACTTTGGTAGGTAAGTTTCCCGATTGGGACACAGGTGGCGCCGCGTAGTCTGCTTACTTTTGGCAAAAGATACCGAAAGCAAAATGGTCGCACACCATATGTTAACAGACCTTTGCTGTAAGATATAATTGTTTCTGGAAATTAGATATGTAAAATCAGACCGAACGTCAATTCTGTGATGATTTCTAAATATTCCAAAACAATCAGAACGTTAACTACACAAGCCAAATCCATATATAGTGTATACTACGATCGCATTGCAGAGGCTCGGAGCTTTTACCAAAAGTAAACAGCGCCATCTGTCTCCTAATGACGGAACTGTATTCATGTTCTTTACCAGCTCTGAGCCTGTGCGAAAAGCAAACAGTTTTTGCAATCGTAGTATACACTATTCGTGGATTTGGTTTGGGTAATCGACATTCCGACGGTTTTGAAAGATTCAGGAATAATCAAAGAATGGGTGTCCGGTCTGATTTAACGCATCTGAGTTCCAGAAACGTTTATATCTTACCTCAAAGAACCTGTTGACATTTCGTGCGGCCATATTGGTTTTTGAGAGGTTCAGTAATATACGATTTCTTACATTTCTTGTATGTTTTGAACAGTAATTCGACCGAACACCCAAGCATGAATGTTTTTATTACACCCCTGCAAAATTTGACGTATATTTGTAGCATATTTTCCATGAATAGTGTATACTACGAAATCGCCTATTTTTACCGACCAAAGTTGGTAAAAAAATCTGCTCCAGCATCCCCGTAATATGTTGAATCGTCGCAGACTACCGTTCAACAGCGACAGATTTTTTCCTTTATTGTCTACTTTCTCCCTTCTGTTAAGGATGCTTCTCGAGACTGTCAGTAAATAGCGGAGAGGGCAAACGAGATCATACGGACAGTGACACAAACTGTAAATGATGGAAAACTACGTGTTCCGTAAATAAAATGAATGAAACAAATCTAAGTTCAGTTTCAAGAATCTCAATTCGCAAAGCTGACATTTTACAAGAAGGAAAAAAAATCGATAAAATTTCAAATAATTCTTTAATCATATTGCAAAAAAAAAATCGGTTTAAGGGGATGCTGGAGTAGATTTTGATACCGACTTTGGTAGGTAAGTTTCCCGATTGGGACACAGGTGGCGCCGCGTAGTCTGCTTACTTTTGGCAAAAGATAACGAAAGCAAAATGGCCGCACACCATATGTTAATAGACCTTTGCTGTAAGATATAATTGTTTCTGGAAATTAGATATGTAAAATCTGACCGAACGTCAATTCTGTGATGATTTCTAAATATTCCAAAACAATCAGAATGTTAACTACACAAGCCAAATCCATATATAGTGTATACTACGATAGCATTGCAGAGGCTCGGAGCTTTTGCCAAAAGTAAACAGCGCCATCTGTCTCCCAATGACGGAACTATATTCATGCTCTTTACCAGCTCTGAGCCTGTGCGAAAAGCAAACAGTCTTTGCAATCGTAGTATACACTATTCGTGGATTTGGTTTGGGTAATCGACATTCCGACGGTTTTGAAAGATTCAGGAATAATCAAAGAATGGGTGTCCGGTCTGATTTAACGCATCTGAGTTCCAGAAACGTTTATATCTTACCTCAAAGAACCTGTTGACATTTCGTGCGGCCATATTGGTTTTTGAGAGGTTCAGTAATATACGATTTCTTACATCTCTTGTATGTTTTGAACAGTAATTCGACCGAACACCCAAGCATGAATGTTTTTATTACACCTCTGCAAAATTTGACGTATATTTGTAGCATATTTTCGATGAATAGTGTATACTACGAAATCGCCTATTTTTACCGACCAAAGTTGGTAAAAAAATCTGCTCCAGCATCCCCGTAATATGTTGAATCGTCGCAGACTATCGTTCAACAGCGACATATTTTTTTTCCTTTATTGTCTACTTTCTCCCTTCTGTTGGGGATGCTTCGCGAGACTGTCAGTAAATGGCGAAGAGGGAGGACGAGGTCATACAGACAGTGGAGTATGGCACAAGCCCCCTAGGGTATCTATCCTCCCCGAGGAATGGGGTGCAAACGCGTCCTCGAAGTGAGCGGGCTTCGATCACCATCGATTACCCCGAGCTTCCAGCGTCATTCCAGTCGTGAATATACATTTTCTCTCGTTCGAACGAATGGACAATGAGGAGAGTTTGAACTAAAATTACATCCAGGGGGAGAAAATTGAGATCGAGTGGAAAGCAGAAAAATTTTCTCTTCGCCTGTGCTTCCAACCTCACTTTTGTTTTTGTTTTGCTCTGGTCTCGTTTATGTTTTTTCTCTATGCCGTGCATTTTATGCTTCCGGCTTTGAAAACGTTCGAGCACTACATCGGCCACTGTGGTATACAACATAACAGCGAACGAACATTTGTCATAGACATTTCTTGTTACCACTATGAAACAATAATAAGAATTTAGACGAAAACAATACCACTGGATCTCATGTACTCTTCTTCGTTTATGACCAACAATCTGTTTTATTTATTTATAAGCTATATGGATGAATTGAATATCGTGAACCCCTCAGGCTGGATGTTGCGACCTCAATTGATTCCATTTAACAGCCTTTCACCGGGAATATGGAAGGATAATGACGAAAGCGTAGTTTGATCATAAAAATAAAACAAGGATGAAAAATCTACCACCGATATACAGAATTGGGATTACGGTATTTTAATAAATAGTCCCTGTATTGGATTTTATTTTTACTTTCAGTTTCGGATTATTAAGGACTTTTTGGAATCATTTAAGGAGATTAGTCGGTCTAGTGTTGCATGATTGTTTTTACAAAATTTTATCAATTCACCAAAATATTCATAGCAATAGATTTTTTTTTTAATATTGATTGATCATCGCCGAATCCTGAAAACATTTTTGCTAGATTTTTTCAAAGATGAATGTATTATTCTTAACCAATTATTTTGGATGTAATTTATCTATTTACGGAATTATATTCAGATCTGGGGGTTCAAAAGTGATCATATAAGTGTGATATTTTGGCCAAATACGAACAAATTTTTTTTTTTTTTATGCTTAATAAAATCGAATTTCGCTAACATGTGAAGTTTCTTTTTAAAAAACAGCTGCTTTTTTACCCTATACAAAATTCTTCCAAAATCCAAGGGTACAAAAAAATCAAAATTCGCTAAAAAAATAATGTCCATTCTTAATCAAAATTTGATAATAACTTTCAAACATTTTTTTACTGCTCGTATTTTAGCTACGTAAATTTTTATAATATAAAACAACCTAAACAAGGCAAACACAACAATCCTCTTTTTTTATTTATAAAATTCATTAGCGACTTCTAAATATTTTTTCACTCACTAATGTCATAGGTAAATTTTTTTTTTTTGCAAAGCATATGGAAGGAAACTCCGGTCCTCTTCGGAGCGGATCTCGAAAACCTTCATTTTGGACAAAAGATTTTTTACGTTTTTAAAGTTTGTCGTTTTTTTATTTTTCGAATTAAAAAAAAAAATTATGTTGAGCGTTTGTAAGACTTATGTCAATTATTTTAAAAATTGCTGGATCAATCTGTGAGGTCAAGGGTCAGACCCAAGTCGAAATAGATTGCCCCAAACGTTTTATACTATAAATATTATCTATAAATACTTCTTTCCCATCCCCTGGAATCTACTGGAGGGAAAAATAAAACTCGATATTTTTAATATAAAATATTCTAGCCAAGATAAAAACGTATTACAATTCCCCTTTTTTATTTATAAAACTCATTAGCTTACCCTGTAAATATTTCTTTTACTCACTGTCTTTATGGGTACATTTTTAGCCCCACATATCGCTTTGTCAAATGGGAGGACAAAAAATGATGTACAAAATTAACCACTCTACTATTGAACCTCTTTTTAAATAATCTATTATTTTACTCTTGTGCAAGTAAAAAAAAATCAAGTGGTTTTATATAAGATATTCGAACCAGGATAAACACATATTACAACGCTTTTAAATAATCTTTTATTTTACTTTTGCACAAGTTAAAAATGAAATTTAATTTTTTTTATATAAAACTTTTGAACCAGGATAAATACATATTACAATTCCACTTTTTGCTTCCTCATACAAGAAGCTTTGTTTTCATGAAGGAAAAAAAATTTCGAGATTTTTATGTCAGGACACTCAGAATGGTCCAAAACGTCGAGATAAGTGGTTTAAAAAAATGTCCGTATGTATGTGCGTGTGTGTGTGTGTGTGCAAGGCTTTGAAATTTCAATTACTTATAAGTCAAGAACCATTCAACTAAATTGATTGAGCTAAAATTTGGCACACAAGAGAAGCAATAGCTCTTCTTTGACTGTTGAATATTTTTCACGAATTGTATGTAGAAATTTTTATTTTACTGCTTTTTGAATTTTTTCAAAGAACGATGTGCGCGCTCTTGCTTTCGCAAAATTGACGATATTTCGCTAAATAATTCATAAAAAGTGCAGGTACTCTTAATGTTATTTGGTATTGAATTTGACCGAAATCGGAAAATCGGATTGGATTTTACGCGATATTGAATTTTTTTTTTTAATAACGTTTTCGCTTCAACTTTCAAAAAAGTTCGACGAATAGAATGAATAGTTCTCTGTAACTCAAGATACGTTCAAAGTTGTTTGGTATTTAATTTTAACAAGATCGGTAAAGCGATTTGAATTTTACGTGATTTTGAATTTTTTTTTAAATTAGCGCTTTCGCTCTAGCTTTCCAAAAAATTCAGAAAGTAATCCAAAACTTTGTATATAATAAAAATATAATGCATCGGTATTTCTTACGGCGTTTTGCACTCGTGTGCAACTTTGATTATTTTTTTAGATTACACATGTTTTCAAATTTCTAATGCCCGTGAGTACCAAAATTCAATTGCCCATAATTTCCGAACGCCACAATGTACCAAGCTGAAATTTTGAATCGAAGTGGAGTATTAGCTCATCTTCCGTTACTGTAATTTATTATAAAAACTATCCGCACATACAGATTTATAATATACACAAAATAATATATTGAAAAAATCAATATATTATTATTGGTTTCTTCCGTATGCCTTCTTCAGGCTTTTACGTTTCCCCTCTCCCCTTTTCCCCCTTCCTTCATAGAGACCCCTCTAGAGTGTTGTCTGCAGCCACTCATCCTAATGCACTACTGTATCGCATTTGCACGAGGGCACAGGGAAACTGCGGAAAACCTGGCCGATACAGTCGGCTTTATTTTTTTACTGAGTTTCTACTGTATGAGAATACATTAGAAACTCAGAAAAACTGCCTCCCGCTCAGCAGTTGGCGCGCAAACCAGTGCAAGGCTAAGCGGTCACCCATCCAAGTTATGACCGCAAATAATGCTGCTTAACTCTGGGGACCGCCGAAGCCACACACCGACCGCGCGTCCACTGCTGTCGGTTTTTTGAAAAAATCAATATATTAGTTTTACAATTTTTTGAAAAATTTTATAAAAATGTCAGTAATGAAATATTGAGATTATTAATATTTCATAATAAACAATTTTGGCTAAAAAAAAAAAACCAACACATATATAAATATTATAAGAATATTTGATATTGAGTTATAATATAATTATGTTGAAAAGTTACGGTTTGACAAAATAGAGCTGCAAAGTAGAACTTTGCAAATTCCTTCCTCATTATTTGTCGCTTTCTACAAAGCTTCCTCTATGAGGAAGCAGTTTGTAAAGTTCTACTTTGCAGCTTTATTTTGCTTCCTAATAGAGGAAGCTTTGTTTTCATAAAAAAAATTTTTTCGAGATTTTCATGCCAGCATGCTTAGAATTGTCCAAAACGTCGAGAAAAGTGGTTTAGAAAAAATATCCATATGTGTATGTGTAACCGTTCGAGCGATATGGCTCAAATTTGGCACGCAAGTGGAGTAGTTGCCCCACTTTGAACTTTAAGATTTAAAAAAAAAAATCAGCCATTTTGATTTTATGGTACTTTTAATTTTTTGAAAAAAGGGCGTGGTCGCTCTAACTTTCGTAAAAATTTGACGATTTTGCTAATTAGTTATTTATAAATAAATATACGTTCAATGTTGTTTGGTATTGCAGTTGGGCGAAATCGGTAGAGCGGTTCAGATTTTATAGATGTTTGAATTTTTCGAAAAAAATCATTTTTTTAATAAATCACGTCGAAGTTTTACCAATTTAACTGAAATGTTTTACAGACGAAAAGGAACATGCAGCTATACCACGTACCAAATTTGACGATGATCGGTAAAGTGGTTCAGAGTTTACGACATTTTGAAATTTACAAAAAAAAAAAACGATTTTCGCTCTAGCATCAGCAAAAGTTGATAATGCGAGACAAAAGTTTGTACTCAATGGAAACAAGAATGCAAAGTAGAACTTTACCCATTGCTTCATATATAATTTTTATTTTTCAAAATTTTGTAATGACCGCTTGTCCCAAAATAGAATTGCTCATAACTCTCGAACGGCGTAACGAATCAAGATGAAAATTTACACAAAAGAGGAGAATAAACTCCGTTTTCGTTATTTCGATGAAGGTAGTCCTTGCGCATTAAGCTGAGGTCAAATAAGTTTTCGAAAAAATGGGAGGGCATTGCATACCCTTTTCGCCAATACAAGGCTGCAAAGTAGAACTTTGCAAATTGCTTCCTCATTATTGTTGGATTTTTACAAAGCTTCCTCTATCAAGAAGCCAAAGTAGATTAACATGCTTCCTCATAGAGGTAGATTTGTAAAAATCCAACAATAATGAGGAAGCAATTTGCAAAGTACTACTTTGCAGCCTTGTTTCATTTATCAAATTCATTAGCATCCAGTTAATATTTTTTTCACTCACTAACATTATGGGTACATTTTTAGCCTCACGTATCGCTTTGTCAAGTTGGAATACAAAAAATGATGTACAAAATTAACCACTCTACTGTTTAGCCTCCTTTTAAGTAATCTATTATTCAAAATCGCAGGGTGCAATGTACCAACCCCTCGTTGAGCCGTGTTTTTGCCTTTTTTTAAACGAGTAACCACAACAGCTCGGTGATAGAGAGGCACACACATGGACGAATGTTGTTCGACCTCGTCGCTATTGATAAATGTTAGAACTATTTTGGACCAATCCGGGAGAGCGAAACGTTCGTGCGCATCAACATCCCGAAAATGCTGTGCTCTACGTCACAATTTGCGGGCGAAAAGTGTCAGAGATGACTTGTCCGAGCGTACGTACAAACGTACGCTCATATTTTTCCTCTCTTCCTCGTTCGGTTTTATAAAAAACATATATATATTTCAAACCCACGGTGAAAGTTCCCCGACCACTGGGAGTTTTCCTCTGTGGCGATCGGCTCGGATTCTCCACGCCACTCAACTCCACTCTACTGGTGTACTCGTTCGCGCTGGTTCACAGATTCGTAAGCCCCGGCAACGGGTGCCCGATGCGTTTCCGTTATTTTCCAATAACGAGATTTTATCGCAACGGTAAATTAATCGTGACGAAAATAGGGGATAGGGTTGGAAAGGGGTTCGCTAATGCTGCTGCTGCTGGGACGATCGCGAATTTAAAAAAAAAACCTCCCGATTTAGACGAGCGGATGGTGCAATTTGGTTCTGTCATTGTGAAAGAGCCGAACGATGAGAAGACGAATTATTTTTTAAAATTGATAAACACAACAAAAATTATCGAATCGGATAAGAGTACGTCATGAGAGGGTTCGTCGAAATATATGAGGCATTCCACCAGGTTTCGATCTGTGTCTGACCCTTGACCCTTCCGGTTGGGCCCGCAATTTTTTATATGATTGACATAACTCTAGAAAACACAAATTAATTTTTTTTCATTTTTAATGATCTACGATTTGTTTGAACGAATTATTAAAAGACATATTATAAAAATCGGAAAAAAATTCTAGAACACCTTTTTTCGAAAATAAACATTTTTGGTTACCAAGCCGAAGTGGACCGACGATTCCATTGATTTTTTTTCGGCCTCTTCTTAACAATAAAAAAATTGTAAAATTAGAAAAAATAGTAACTTCACGATGAGCAGAAACTAGAAAATTTTGGTATGCTGCACATGATTTTTAGAATTTTTTCAGAGTTTTGCCAATGTATATATTTACAGATTGACAAAAATCTGAAAAATATCTGAAAGTCATGTGTTGCATGCAAAAATTTTTCAATTTTTTTATTCCTAAAAAAAGCTGGAAAAATAGAAGGAATCGCCGGACGGGTATTCAGCTTGATAACCAAAAATTTTTATTTTCAAAAAAAGGTGTTTTATCATTTTTTCAGATTTTTTAAATTTGTATTTCAATAATTTGTTTAAACAAATCGTAGATAATTCAAAGTGTAAAAAAACTAATTAAAAAAATGAATTCGTAATTTGGAGTTATGTCAATCATATAAAAAATTACGGACCCAATCGAAAGGGTCAAGGGTCTCAATATAGCATGCCTCATATATAGCAGCCAAAAAATATGTTCTATTTTTATGTTCGTTGTCAAAAGCCCTTTGGCAGAAGATACACTTTTTTTATGTAATTATTTTTGCCAAATTTTCATATACCACGATCCAAAATATTTGGGATGTTAAAATGAACTGAAGAATTTTGAAATTCATTTTAAAAATTCAACCTCATTCAAAATGTTAATTCCGCGTACTTGTTAATAGATATGTTTCAATCGGGTTGTAAGATTTACGTGCAATTGCAAAAATTCATATTTCTTCAGTAACACTTAATCTGTTGCATCCATGAAAAGTTTGCTAAATCAATTTATAATGCCCAATTGGATTTAATCGCCATTCAAGATTCCATTAGACTTGCAGAAAGTTTCAGCACAATTATGAAAAATTTTGAGAATTTCTGACATACCAATTTTAGAAAAAATTATTTTTATCTGTCTTGCAGAAAGTTTCAGCACGATTATGAAAAATTTTCTCGCAATTACTCCGTTACCAGTCTTAGAAAAAATTATTTTTATTTAAATTATCGTTTGTCTCCTAATACGATGGTCGTTTCACGTAAATGGCTCATCGTCAAGTGAGAAATAAAGTATACAGTCCATCAGTCTCTGCCTTGTACCAAGTTAGCCACCGCGTTACCTCTCTGCCACTCTTGCAGAAGCAATAGTTTTGATTGCAGGTAGTAAAGTGGAAAAAGTAGTTCAGTTCCCCGCTAAGAAAGTAAAAAAGAGCTCGATTAGGAATCGACCTTAACTTTTTGAGAGAGTATTATTAACCTACCTAGGAGAGTTAACTTTTCTGAGATTAACACAGCAGGAAGGCGACTGCATGTATGAAAGGAAGCTTGCATCAGCAATCATTAGTTGGTCCTTCCAACATATCGCTATGAAGGTTAACTGGATTATCGGTGGTATCCAATCAATCCTCAGTTGAGGATATGTAAATTTCGACTTAATAGTGATTAAATATTGGCAGCAAACGGCATGTTGTGAAATTAGTTTCTACACTGGTTATTTACGTCATGCCCGTAGTACCGACAGATTGTGATCGGAATATTTGTAATTCCAATTGTGTACTGTCAACATGTTAATATCAACTAAATAATAAAACATGCCAAGAACACCAACTCATCGCTATGAAAATGCCAACGATACCAACTGATCGCAACGAACATGCTGACAGTGCCAATTGGCAGATACAAACATGACAGAAATACCAACAGATCGACGCGAACATGTCACAAATACCAATGGATCGCTACAAACGTGCCAATGGTGATAACTGGTTACTACGAATATACTAACAGCGTCAACTGATCACCACATACATTAAAAATAACCAACTGACCATTATGAACATGTTAAAACTACCAACTGACCACTATGAACATGTTAAAACTACCAACTGACCACTATGAACATGTTAAAACTACCAACTGGCCGCTATAAACATGTTAAAACTACCAACGAACGACTGTGAGCATGATAACATTACTAAATACCAGCTGTGGGCATGTTTAAACCGCCAACTGACAACTACGATCATGTTAAAATCGTCATTCGGCAACTATGAACATGTCAGGATTACCAACTGATCACCACGAGCATAACAAACTTGCCAAGTGATCGCCACCAACATGGCAAACTTACCAACTGATCGCCACTAACATGGCAAACTTACCAACTGATCGCCACCATCATGGAAAACTTACCAACTGATCGCCACCAACATGGCAAACTTACCAACTAATCGACACCAACATAGCAAACTTACCAACTGATCGCCACCAACATGGAAAACTTACCAACTGATCGCCACCAACATGGAAAACTTACCAACTGATCGCCACTAACATGGCAAACTTGCCAACTGAACGCTACGAACATGGCAAAATTACCAACTGACCACTGTGAACATGGCAAAATACCAACAGATTGGCGCGAACATGCCGCAAATACCAATGGATCGCTATGAATGTGCCAATAGTACTAATTGGTCACTACAAATATACCAACAGTGTGATCTCATCACTACGAACATGCTAACAGTGTCCACTGGTCGCTACGAACATGCCAAAAATACTAAAATACCATCAATATCAACCATTCAATACATGCATGTAAACAAAACTGCTTGTTAAAAACAATCGTTTTTTTTTTGTTAAAACAATACTTTAGGATCATAAAAACAATATGCAGTTGGTCCTATAGTGAACATTTTTTAAGAAAAGGTTTAATTATCGAGCAGCGGCCGTTGAACCGTTACAAAATGGAGAAGCCAATCGTTGAAAAGATTGGCGCATCGGCTAGAAAATTATCAACAATCGAACCTGACGACTTTGAAATAGAAGAAGGCTTTTGTTATTGAATTTTGAATTTTTTAGCAGTGCTCTCCGCTACATCGCAAGCTGTTGTGTGCAAAAAATCCAAATCTTCAGCGACCCTGGAAAGTGCTCGTAAAACTTTAAACGCGTTTTTCTCGCTTCCCCTTTTTTCAAACTGGGCGGTCAGATTATTAAAAAACGGTTGCATGGATTCGTTTCAAATTTTGACTGCACCTTCACAATAACATTCTCTATGATAGTACGTAACGGTTTTTTTTTATTTGACGTAAACTTTCTTGTTTTTAAACAATTTACTTTTTTTTTTCAAAATCGAAATTTCTTTTTCAAATATGCACCTTTTTTAAATTTGATTTAAAAAAAAAAACTTCATGTACAAGAAAACTGTTCGCCCGTTTGAGCATCAACGGAAAAATAACGGCCTACTACGGGTTCCCATGGCTACTATTTAAAAAAAAAAAATGTTTACAGTTCAATAATTGTATAATAATGTTCTTGGAACAAATTTGTCATTTCACTTATTGTTTACCCACAAAAAATCATCAAAAATGGAGTGATGTTACCCCTTAAGAGCATGTCAGTGATACCAACTGTTAGTTAAAATGCCAGTGGTACTAACTATCCGTTAACAACATACCAGCGGTACCAACAGTTTGTTAACAACATACCAGTGGTACCAACTGTTTGTTAAGAACATGTCAGTAACACCAACTGTTAAAAACATACCAGTGGTACCAACTGTTCATTAAGAACATGTCAGTGATACCAACTACTCATTAAGAACATGGCAGCGATACCAACTGATCGTTAAGAACACGCAAGTGGTGACAACCATTAGTTACGAACATGCCAATGTTACCAACTGTTCGCTAAGAACATGCCCAGGTTGTAAACTGTTCGTTATGAACATGTCACCGATGCCAATCGTTAGTTTAGAACATGTCACTGGCAGAAACCACCGGGTGAGAATGTGTCAGTGACAACAGTCGTTAGATACGAACATGCCAATGGTACCAACTGTGTGCGATGAACATGTCAGTGATAAGAACCGTTAGTTAAGAACATGCCAGTGATGATACCATCTGTTCGCTGAGTACATGGCAAAGCACGATTACAAACACAACTGGCAATTGTGAACACGTTCACGATTTCTACCGACTAGCGTGAACATTTTCATTATTCGAAATACGTGCCGCAAATACATATGTGATACCAGTTTACATTACTCGGCATATTCTTAATCCACACATGATTGTACGAACATTTCCACTGGCCCAACTGATTATTGTAAACATGTTTGTAATCGCAATAATTGGCTAACAATTTATAATCAGCACTAATGGCTTCTTTCATAAACCATGGACCAATCAGTAGTCAAAGAAAGAAATTCTGCAGTTTCGTGCACTATTTCCTTTTCTTTCTGACGGGTTAAATAATTCAATAATCTCTAATATTTAACGCAGCAAAGATTCCCCGACGATTCGTACTTCTTATAATCGCACGCGTTGAATAATTCTACTTCAAGGATTGTGATCTCGGCCTTGCTCCAGTTCGATCAAATTATGCCCGCCGACTTTACTGTAACGACTTCATCATAAAAACATGGAGACGAGTTAAGAGTGGAAGTGGATCGTAAGCGAGAGCGAGGGAGAAACGCGAGAAATCGATTCTGTCTTCACCAACACGAGACGATTTAACCGATTTTAGCCTCTGCTGCAGATGGAACATCCGTTGCCGAGAGGGGCGGCGTCATTCGTTCAATTTTCATTATACACTCGGCAGATTTTGTTATTTTTTTTTCTTTTTTTTACGTTTTTTTCCTATCCTCATTCCCAATCCATACAACATCACTATGTTGTATTCTGTTTCACGAGGGATTTCATAGTTCACGCTGTGAAAAGAGCGAACGATTTCGTTGTGTATAGATACTTCGCGCTTCGAGGGGTGAGCATCACCGCGAACAGGCGCTACGCAAACCCAGTATGGCCAATGCTCTGTTGCACTCTATACGATACTCTACGTTTATAACGAGACCCCCTAGTGTCCGTACTCCGGGTGTTTGCAGGTGTTTGCCCATTTTATCCCACCATTCCCACTCCACTCAACCGTTTGCCATCTCTATCCGTTATACGTGTGCGCATGCAGAAATGCCCGGAGCTAAACGAATGCAGATATCGTTGCATTTACGCCCGCTGCACTTGGCGGATGAACCCGTAAAGCGGCGGCGATGAACAAGCATCGTTGCATCCATGTATGTATAACGCTCTCTGCAAGCTCGACTCACTCTATCTCCGCCTGCAGATTCAATTAGCTCGAACGCCGAAGGGTGCGATTTCTAAAACAGCGAGTAACACAGCACGCTGTTCGATCAAGGACTCCAAAGTAGGGGGTTGGGTGTAGGAAACCCCGTAACTGACAGATCAAGAATGTAGTCGCAAAAAAGTAAAGTTGCATATTTCCAAGTCTGATTTTATCTTTTTTTGCTTCCTCATAAAGGAAGCTTTGTTTGCATGAAAAAGAAAAAAAAATGATTTTCACGTTAGGACACTCAAAATGGTACAAAACATCGAGAAAAGTGGTTTAGAAAAAATGAAATGAAATTTCAATCACCTATAACTCAAGAACCGTTTAATCGATTGAGCTAAAATTTGACACACAAATGAAGCAACACTCCTTCTTTGACTATTCAAATTTGTTACAAATTGTATGCAGAAATTTTAATGCTACAGCTTTTTTAATTTTTGGGAAAAATGACGTGCGCGCTCTAGCTTTCGCAAAATTAGCGATATTTCGCTAAATAATTCTTCAAAAGTGCAGGTACTCTTAATATTGTTTCGTATTGAATTTGGCCGAAATCGGTAAAGTGGTTCGGATTTTACGCGATTTTGAAATTTTTTTTAAATTTACATTTTCGCTTCAACTTTCATAAATGTTCGACGATTCAGCTGAATATTTCTCCATAACTGAAGATTCGTTCAAAGTTGTTTGGTATTTAATTTTAACGAGATCGGTAAAACGGTTTCGATTTTACGTGATTTTGAATTTTTTTTTTAAATTAGCGCTGTCGCTCTTTCTTTCCAAAAATTTGAGAAAGTAATTCAAAACTTTGTACATAATAAAAATATAATGCAAAGGCATTTGTTACGGCGTTTTGCAGCCGTGTGCAACTTTGATTATTTTTTTAGATTACACATGTTTTTAAATTTCTAATACCCATAAGTACCAAAATTCAATTGTCCATCTTTTTAGAACGGCACAATGTATTAAGCTGAAATTTTGCATCGAAATGGAGTATTAGCTCAACCTCAATTACAGTAATTTATTATAAAAAACACATACAGATGTATAATATACACGAAATAATAGATTGAAATACTCCATATATTCTTTTTAACAATTTCTTGAAAAATGTTACAAAATTGTGGATAATGAAATATTGAGATTATTAATATTTTATAATAAACAGTTTTGGTAAAAAAACCAACACATATATAAATATTATAAGAATATTTGACATTGAGTTATAATATATTCATATTGAAAAGTTAAGGTTTGACAAATAAAAATTGCAAAGTAGAACTTTGCAAATTGCTTCCTCATTATTTTTCGGTTTTTACAAAACTTCCTCTATGAAGAAGACGAAATCAATTGACATACTTTCTCATAGAGGTAGCTTTGGAAAAAGCTGAAAATAATGAGAAAGCGATTTGCAAAGTACTACTTTGCAATTTTCTAAATAATATATCTATAAATAGAACAGTTATTTAATTTAATATTAATAATGTGAGAATTGTGCATCAACGATTAGCTTGGTTCTGTTTTAACAAAAAAAAATCCATTATATTTATATTTAAAAACTATCAGCCGGAAGCAAAAATTCATTAAATTGCTACGTAAAACACATCTGCAATCATCCCGTTATTTTCCGACTTTATTCATTGATTTATTCCATAAATAAATGAGTATAAATTATTTCATCAGAATATCCTATCGTACTGATGATATAAACATATATAAAATAAATGATTAAAAACGAAGCAAAGATGTATATATAAATGAACACGGAAAAAAAGTTATAAAAATCAAAATACTGCATAAAGTAATATGCGATTATTTCACCCACTATTTGGCCTTTTTTTAAATTTTTTTAAAAACCTAACAAAATTATGTACTCATCGAAGCTCCTTGAAGTTTAATAAAATATCTCTACATTTTCCTACCAATATAGGAAAACATTTCCTTAAAACAACAAATTATTCACAGAGTAAATAAGCAAATAAAGTTCCTCGGAAAGCAATATGATGATTAAACTGATGGTAAATTCAAAGGTTTGCCATCAGGGACATCCAGTCATCTAAATAAAAGTCATCAGGAAACATTTTATATTGATGTTTCGATTCTTTCTAAAAATCTTACATTTAAATTTTATATAGTATAAATCAAATACTATAATTGAGCGATTTTGCACAAACATATGGAAGACCAGAATGATGCAACGTGAAATGTAAAATTTGTCACTTTGAGCAGCTTTCGAATCAAGCCAGTCAACATATTTGAGTTTCCGATTTCCTATTTTGTTTGTGAGAGAGATAATTCTACAAGGAGTACAGCAATTGAAGATTAGCCCATTATTCAGTGAATTTCCAATAAATAAACATCTCAATACTCATTTAAATTCATAACTTTAGTATAAAGACGTGGACTAAAAATCCTTATATTCATTACAAATTGACCTCCCTTGCAGACAAAATAAGCCATGGAAAGTTCACCTCTCATCACTGGTTTAATTCGAAAGCTGCGCAAAGTGACAAATTTCAAATTTCACCTTACACAATTCTGGTGTTCCATATGCTTGTACAAAATTGCACAATTATAGTACTTGACATCTACTTTATGAAGTTCAAATGTAAGATTTTTCGTAATCATCAGAATCATCAATAAAAAATGTTTTCTGATGAGCCTCAAGTTATCATCACGAAGTCTCAGGATCTCAAAACAAGTACATCATTCCTCATCGTCAAAACAACCAATAGACACCCACTTTGAATCACGATGCAGATATCGTTGCATCGTAGCGATTCGCCGAACGGCAACGGTATCGGTGGTGCATCCCGGTGGTATTCAATTAACTCGAAGCGCCGAAGGGATTCTCCGGGAGCTGAGAGGATCAAAGATCCGTAGAGCGCGATGATCCAGCCCCGGTTGTGCTGGATTCCTATGGCGTAAGCAGCGCATATCCTGCTCCCGATTTCCTACTACTACAACCGCCACTACTATGTATAGTATCCGATATATATCGTGCCTCCGCTATCTTCATCCACCCCGTTCCTCCTGTCGAGCAGAACGCACCCCTTTTGCCTTGCTCTCTACCCGAGATAAAGAGGTAAAGACAGAGCGGCACGAAGAGGGATTATATCCGGTTTGCAGAATAGAGAATCCTGTGAGAATCTGCAGCAGGTGATGGTGTGGCAGCGGTGGATCATCTCCATCTGCTGCTACCAGCAGCCGAGGCCGTCTTTACGGCGTGTCTATATACATTACGACCTGTTTCTTCTTCTTCTTCTTATATCGGTCTTGCACGATTATGATACCGTCGCGTCTCTGGGCTAGCGCTTTTCGCGGTAACGCGAAGGAAGATAGTTGAAACATCGTGGAAGCGAGGGAAGAGCCCCTTTGACTATGTCTCGACCTTTGCTTCAGCCGTAATTAACACTACCCCTTGCTACTGCCGTGCTATCAGTTCTCGTTTTACCCCCCTTACGCGATCGCCTCCATAGACGAGAGAGCTCGTCTCGAGACGAGGAAGGAGGGTTCGCGGCTAATTTACCACGGATAAACGGGATTATAACCGGCTCTCTGCTGTCTGATACGCTTTAGAGTATCCGTTCATCCTGTAGTCTGTACAGTACATCCCAGTGTAGATCATGCGGTTCTTATCATGCTGGAGTACAATATGGGAAACCGGAAATTTTCGGTGGAGTTGAGGACAGTCGTTTATTTTGTAGACCTGCGGAAGACTTATGATAAATGGCTGCGATTGTCGCATTGAATCGCTCGAGTTGCAAATTACAAACTAGTCAAACGGATACAGGCATCTCGTACCAATAGCGATCTATTAACGTTGGTCGGTAATCTACATGGTATTTCAGGAGGTAAATTCAGAAAAAAAAATCATACGAAGTACAACTGCGTGTACTTAATAAAATTAAATGCGGAATAACTTCAGTAGTTCAACCTCGAGAGGCCTCCTATCGAGATAAGCGTAATTGGTAATGCACCGGGCTAGATTTCTGATTGTTTCCGTTTCGAATCCGGGTCGTGGCGGATTTTTTTCACAATTTGTTTGGGATAAAAATTTGTCGATTGTGGCTGCTTGATTAATTAATTTAATTTATTAAGCAGCGGGATTATAACCGGCTCTCTTCTGTCTGATATGCTTTGGAGTATCCGTTCATCCTGTAGTCTGTACAGTACATCCCAGTGTAGATCATGCGGTTCTTATCATGCTGGAGTACAATATGGGAAACCGGAAATTTTCGGTGGAGTTGAGGACAGTCGTTTATTTAATAGACCTGCGGAAGGCTTATGATAAATGGCTGCGATTGTCGCATTGAATCGCTCGAGATGCAAATTACAAACTAGTCAAACGGATACAGGCATCTCGTACAAATACACGGAAAAAAAGGCTTGGTTGGAACAACCAAGTGCCTTGGTTATATATGCGCCAGACAATTAATTGGTTAGACCAACCAAGTTATTTGTTAGGCTACCAATCTCTTGGTTGGACTAACCAAGCGCCAGACAATTAATTGGTTAGACCAACCAAGTTATTTGTTAGGCTACCAATTTCTTGGTTGGACTAACCAAGTCACTTGGTAAGCTAACCAAGTCACTTGGTAAGCTAACCAAGTCACTTGGTAAGCTAACCAAGTCATTTGGTTAGACCAACCAAGAAATTGGTAGCCTAACAAATAACTTGGTTGGTCTAACCAATTAATTGTCTGGCGCATATATAACCAAGGCACTTGGTTGTTCCAACCAAGCCTTTTTTCCGTGTAGCGATTTATTAACGTTGGTCGGTAATCTACATGGTATATCAGGAGGTAAATTCAGAAAAAAAAATCATAGGAAGTACAAGTGTGTGTACTTAATAAAATTAAATGCGGAATAACTTCAGTAGTTCAACCTCGAGAGGCCTCCTATTGAAATAAGCGTAATTGGTAACGCACCAGGCTAGATTTCTGATTGTTTCCGTTTCGAATCCGGGTCGTGGCAGATTTTTTTCACAATTTGTTTGAGATAAAAATTCGTCGATTGTGGCTGCTTGATTAATTAATTTAATTTATTAAGCAGCGGGATTATAACCGACTCTCTGCTGTCTGATACGCTTTAGAGTATCCGTTCATCCTGTAGTCTGTACAGTACATCCCAGTGTAGATCATGCGGTTCTTATCATGCTGAAGTACAATATGGAAAACCGGAAATTTTCGGTGGAGTTGAAGGCAGTCGTTTATTTTATAGATCTGCGGAAGGCTTACGATAAATGGCTGCGATTGTCGCATTGAATCGCTCGAGTTGCAAATTACAAGCTAGTCAAATGGATGCAAGCGTCTCGCACGCGTTAGGCGGTAACTTTCAAGTGTACATTCAGAGAAGACGAAAAGTCTATAAGGTTTAATGTATTTATGTTTAGCGTATTGTAAAAAAATCGGGGTAACTTTCGATAAGATGTCCCGCTAGAATTGCGTTAAATATACACAGAATCTCTGAGGTAGATCGTAGATGAGATCAGTAGAGAGGATCCTAAATGAAATCCTCAAGCAGGATTGCGGATACAATTCTATGTGGGTTTCTCTATGAGAATAGTCGATTCCTTGATTGGATTCTAAATGGAATTACTTGGCAGGATTCTAAATGGGATTCTATGGCTGATTGCGAAATAGGATTTCCTGAAAGGATCATAGATCAGATTCCTAGGCGGGTTCCTAATTGGTAATCTGTTGCATGATCAAAGATAGGATTCTGTAGTAGGGTCCAAAATTGGATTGATTTGCTTAGTAGTAGATAATTTTCCCTGGCTGGATGCTAAATTGGTTTGCTTGGCAGGGCACTAGCTAGGATTACCCTCGCAGGATCCTAAATGACTTTCTTTGGCAGTTTACTTAACAGGACTACCTCACAAGATTATAGATCGGATTCCTTGTCAGGTTACGCTAAATAGGAATTCCTGAAACGGTCCTAAATCGGATTCCTTGGTATGTTCCTAATTGGCATTCCCTGGCATAAACTAAGATGGGATTCGGTAGTAGGGTTGAAAATTAGGGTTGATTGTTAAATAGAATGTCCTGGAAAGTTCCTAAATTGGATTCCTTGGTGGGTTTGTAGTCCGTATTACCTGGTAGGGTCCTAAATAGAATTACTGGGCAGTTTGCTAGATAGAATTTCCTGGCAGAATCACAAATGGGATTCCTTAACAGATTGCTCGATAGAATTTCCACGAACGACAGTAAATACGATTCCCTAACAAGATAGTGAATGTGGTTATCTGCCAAGTTCCTTGCATGGGATATGCTGATAGGATTCTAGATGTTATACTAGGTAGGATCCTAGATTGCATCTCTTACAGGAATAGTGATTAAGAGTTCCTGTCTCGTTTCTTCGATACAATCCCTATCAGGATCCTGTTTTTTTCTCCCCATGGAAGAATCATAAATGGGATCCCCAGTCATGTCCTTAATTAGCAGTTTTAAGAGCAGTTAATCAAATAATTCCTTAATCAAATGATTCTATACGTTTTCTAACAACGTTTTCTACCATTTTATCGCCCATAATCCATCTTGATTTCCCAAAAAATTAGTTTATCAACTAAAACAGCTTTGCAGTCCAAATTAACCCATAAATTCAACATTTCAGAACATCTTTGCAATCGAAATTACCCATAAATTCAACATTTCAGAACATCTTTATCATGAAGACTAGAGTACAGGAGGCCGAACGCAATGTTGTGGAAGTGGTTCATGAAACGTCCGGATTTTATGCCAGCTAGAGTCGATAGAGGCGCGGCGGACGTTGAGAACCGCGAGAGAGACAGACTGAGTATGGAAAGACAGCGAGATAGCAATTATTTGAAACTGCATATTTAGTATTTTTTGTATTTGTATACTGGTCATTATTATATCATTAGTTTGAACCGAAACATTTTGTGAATTGATGTACCTTTTGTCTGTGGTAAATAAAAAACTTGTCTTTTGTAAATAAAAGGCTTATGTAACGAACTATTCCACAATTATTATTTTGTAAACTGATAACACTGATCTGCACATTTAAAACACTCAACCGCAGTGAATAACAATGGTGGTTAATGTGACTTCCTTCACTGCATCGTCAAACGACCAAGCACTTACTTCACTTCGGTTCTCAACGATCGAAGCGACGCTTGTGGAAATTTTTAGAACCATATCGTCCGGACGTTTCGTCGACCATATTTTCGCATTCTCCCCATAACCGTTCGGCCTCCTGTACTCTAGTCTCCATGATCTTTATAATCCGGATAAACCCATAAATTCAACATTTCATAACATCTTTGCAATCCAAAGAAACCCATAAATTCAACATTTCAAAACATCGTTACAATCCAAATTAACCCATAAATTGAACATTTCAGAACATCTTTGCAATCTAAATTAACCCATAAATTCAACATTTCAGAACATCTTTGCAATCTAAATTAACCGATACATTTAACATTTCAGAACATCTTTGCAATCCAAATTAACCCATAAATTTAACATTTCAGAACATCTTTGCAATCCAAATTAACCCATAAATTCAAAGTTTCAGAACATCTTTGCAATCCAAATTAACCCATAATTCAACATGTCAGAACATCGTTACAATCCAAATTAACCCATTAGTTCAACATTTCAGAACATCTTTGCAATCCAAGTTAACCGATAAATTCAACATTTCAGAACATCTTTGCAATCCAAAGTAACCCATAAATTCAACATTTCAAAACATCGTTACAATCCAAATTAACCCATAAATTCAACATTTCAGAACATCTTTGCAATCCAAATTACGCATAAATTCAACATTTCAGAACATCCTTACAGTCCAAATTAACCCATAAATTCAACATTTCAGAAAATCTTTGCAATCCAAATTACCCATAAATTCAACATTTCAGAACATCGTTACAATCCAAATTAACCCATAAATTCAACATTTCAGAACATCTTTGCAATCCAAATTAACCCATAAATTTAACATTTCAGAACATCTTTACAATCCAAGTTAACCCATAAATTCAACATTTCAGAACATCTTTGCAATCCAAAGTAACCCATAAATTCAACATTTCAGAACATCTTTGCAATCCAAAGTAACCCATAAATTCAACATTTCAGAACATCTTTGCACTCCAAAAAAAACCCATAGATTCAACATTTCAGAGCATCGATAATTCCTGCGCTTACAGCTCCACCACCGGTCATAATTGCCCCCAACAGTGCTGCCACCTACATACATCTAAGCCTAATACTCACCGGCAACCGGCAGGAGGATCTTAGCGCTCGCGATGACAAGCATCGAATGCAGAAGTCTCGCTCGCATCTCGTCTCGCAAATCTCTTCAAACAATCACCTATATTTATCTTCTCAAACTGATCATCAATTATTACACTCAATATGATAATATCGTCCAATAACTATGAACGATTATTTTCGAAATCCGACGACTTTTCCGTACACCTCATTATAATTGTTTTGGAGAATTTTTCACAGTAACTTGAATCGGAGTCGGAATTGGATGATTGAAAAAACTACTACAACGATGAACAACGAAGAGTCGTCGCGTGAACTCAGCTCGTTGGAACGAGAAAGACTGAGCATAGACAGTCTACCGATCGACCAACACCGGCACGAAGGCCTCTCCTCCTGCTGCTGCTGCTGCCTCTGCTGCTTTCTGCTGCTGCTGCTAGTTGGTTTCTCCCTGCCATTCCAATCTGCTCGATGCCGGCAGTCAGAGTCTCGAGCTCGACTGTCTTTTGGCCTCTGACTATGCTGCAATACGCCAACAACGCGGGCTTTCCTCTCTACCACACTTTGCCTCTCCCGCACCTCGGCTGTGCTATCGCACTCGTCTCGTGAGGCCATCCGCGTCTCTTTGATGCTGGCGCGAAGGATGAGGCTGCTTGTGCTGCTTGCTGTCCTCGTTTGCCTCGCAGAAGCCCACGGCCTCTCACCTGGCGTATCGAGCCCACAAAGCGTCTTGTACAACTCGAACCGAGTGAATGAGACACTCGTTCTTGATATTAAGGCTGTTACGATTCTTCAAGATTATTTAGAAGAAATATCGTCAAGATTGACAGTTTTATAACAGCGCAGAGAAAATATTACATTGAAATTTTATTCATAGTCAATGGAGGTCCCTTACATTTATGGACGTTATTGTCATAACTTGAGGTGTTATGAACAGTGTGAAATGATACACCGTTTTTCAATCCTCTCAGCTATTTTTTAATTGGGCAGATTTTAACACTGAGTGGAAGTAATTCTTGTGATAATAATATACAGTTTTTATACAATGAATTTTAATATATGTATAAATTAAAAAAAAAAAATTCAACCACATATAACGGAAAATTAAAGGCAGAGGGAATTATTATTATTATTATTATTATTATTATTATTATACATGGACTTGCAAAATCATATGGCTTCGTGAATTGAATGTTTATGGTATAATTAAATAATCCACAAAGTGTCTTGTACAACTCGAATTGAGTGAATGAGACACTCGTTCTTGATATTAAGGCTGTTATGATTGTTCAAGATTATTTAGAAGAAATATCGTCAAGATTGACATTTTTATAGCAGCGCAGAGAAAATATTAAATGGAAATTTTATTCATAGTCAATGGAGGTCCCTTACATTTATGGACGTTATTGTCATAACTTGAGGTATTATGAACAGTGTGAAATGATACACCGTTTTTCAATCCTCTCAATTATTTTTTAATTGGGCACATTTTAACACTGAGTAGAAGTAATTCTTGTGATAATAATATGCAGTTTTTATACAATGAATTTTAATATATGTATAAATTAAAAAAAAAAAATTCAACCATATATAACGGAAAATTAAAGGCAGAGGGAATTATTATTATTATTATTATTATTATTATACATGGACTTGCAAAATCATATGGTTTCGTGAATTGAATGTTTATGGTATAATTAAATAATCCACAAAGTGTCTTGTACAACTCGAATTGAGTGAATGAGACACTCGTTCTTGATATTAAGGCTGTTACGATTGTTCAAGATTATTTAGAAGAAATATCCTCAAGATTGAAATTTTTATAGCAGCGCAGAGAAAATATTAAATGGAAATTTTATTCATAGTCAATGGAGGTCCCTTACATTTATGGACGTTATTGTCATAACTTGAGGTATTATGAACAGTGTGAAATGATACACCGTTTTTCAATCCTCTCAATTATTTTTTAATTGGGCACATTTTAACACTGAGTAGAAGTAATTCTTGTGATAATAATATGCAGTTTTTATACAATGAATTTTAATATATGTATAAATTTAAAAAAAAAAATTCAACCATATATAACGGAAAATTAAAGGCAGAGGGAATTATTATTATTATTATTATTATTATTATACATGGACTTGCAAAATCATATGGTTTCGTGAATTGAATGTTTATGGTATAATTAAATAATCCACAAAGTGTCTTGTACAACTCGAATTGAGTGAATGAGACACTCGTTCTTGATATTAAGGCTGTTACGATTGTTCAAGATTATTTAGAAGAAATATCCTCAAGATTGAAATTTTTATAGCAGCGCAGAGAAAATATTAAATGGAAATTTTATTCATAGTCAATGGAGGTCCCTTACATTTATGGACGTTATTGTCATAACTTGAGGTGTTATGAACAGTGCGAAATGATACACCGTTTTTCAATCCTCTCAGTTATTTTTAAATTGGGGACATTTTAACACTGAGTGGAAGTAATTCTTGTGATAATAATATGCAGTTTTTATGCAATGAATTTTAATATATGTATAAATTCCAAAAAAAATTTCAACCATATATAACGGAAAATTAAAGGTAGAGGGAATTATTATTATTATTATTATTATTATTATTATTATAATACGTGGACTTCCAAAATCATATTGCTACGTGAAATGAATGTTTATGGTATAATTAAATAACCCACAAAGCGTCTTGTACAACTCGAACTGAGTGAATGAGACACTCGTTCTTGATATTAAGGCTGTTACGATTCTTCAAGATTATTTAGAAGAAATATCGTCAAGATTGACAGTTTTATAACAGCGTAGAGAAAATATTAAATGGAAATTTTATTCATAGTCAATGGAGGTCTCTCACATTTATGGACGTTATTGTCATATCTTGAGGTGTTATGAACAGTGTGAAATGATACACCGTCTTTCAATCCTCTCAGTTATTTTTTAATTGGGCAGATTTTAACACTGAGTGGAAGTAATTATTGTGATAATAATATGCAGTTTTTATACAATGAATTTTAATATATGTATAAATTGAAAAAAAAAATTCAACCATATATAACGGAAAATTAAAGGTAGAGGGAATTATTATTATTATTATTATTATTATTATTATTATACATGGATTTGCAAAATCATATTGCTTCGTGAATTGAATGTTTATGATATAATTATATAATCCACAAAGTGTCTTGTACAACTCGAATTGAGTGAATGAAACACTCGTTCTTGATATTAAGGCTGTTACGATTGTTCAAGATTATTTAGAAGAAATATCGTCAAGATTGACAGTTTTATAACAGCGTAGAGAAAATATTACATGGAAATTTTATTCATAGTCAATGGAGGTCCCTTACATTTATATACGTCATTGTCATGACTTGAGTTGTTATGAATAATGTGAAATGATACACCGTTTTTCAATCCTCTCAATTATTTTTTTAATTGGGCAGATTTTACTACACTGAGAAAAAAAACTGTTAAAATGAACTAAATCGGCATTCACCTCCGTTCAAATGAATTTTTAGTTGGTATAACAAATATTTTGGATACCGCAAATATATTTTAGTCAACTGAATCAAATAATTATTGAAGAAACTAAAGATTTGGTTGTCCTAAACGAGAAATTCGTTTGAACGATGGCAAACGCCGATTTAGTTAATTTCTACTTTTTTTTTCTCAGTGTACTGGGTGGAAGTAGTTCTTGTGGATTATGCCAGATTGTTGAGATTATTAATGTTTCAGATTTACTGTTTCATATTAGTTTCGTACCTATGATGATAAATAATAGATTATATAGTTTTATTTGTTAATTTAGTTAATACACGTCCTTGATGTACACTAATAGACATCTTTATAGTTGAAGTTGTTACGAGTAATGTGAAATCGTACCCTTTTTTATTTGCTTATCCACTTAGTTATTTCTTATGATTGGCCCAATTTTACTACTGATTGGGAGTAAACGATGTAGTTTATGCCAGATTGTTGAGATTATTAATGGGGAACATGGTCAAGATTGACTGTTTCATATTAGTTGCATAGAGATAATAATAAATAATATTGATTTTATTCATTATTGTAGTTAATAAACGTCCTTGATGTACACTAATAGACATCTTTATGTTGGCTGGAGTTGTTTACGGATAGTGTGAATTCATAAATTTTTTTTTATCCTCTTAGTTATTTTTTTTAATTTACCAGATTTACTACCGAGTCGGAACAGTTCTTGTGATTCATGAATAATTATAGTGATTGTTTGGATTATAAATAAGAAATAAATATCAAGACTGACAATTTTATATCAAACACGTAAAAAATAAACACGGTAATATTTTATGCAAGTGTTTTCTTATGAAAAGTGTGAAATCATCAACTTTTTTATCCCCTCAGTTATTTTTTGCAATTGGCTAGATTTTACTACTGTGTAGGAGTATTTTTTATGGATTATATCAGATGGTTAAAATTATCAATCGGAAATATATTCAAGATTGACTGTTTCATCTTAATTGCACAGAGATAATAAAAAATAATAAATGATATTGATTCAATTCAATTTCTTAGTTGATAAACGTCCTTGATGTACACTAATGGAAATTATTATGATAGCTTTCCTATATTGCTTATTATTGCCTAGATTATACTACTCAGTGGAAATGCTTTTTATGATTCATGTCGGATTATCACGATTATTTATAAGAAATATAGTCAAGATTGCCGGTGTCATATCAGTTGCTTACGAAGAAAAACAAAATTATTATCTCTCTATATTATAAAAAGATCTCGCCGCCGCCGCCGCCGTGTCAAGAATAGAGGGACTTAGAATAATTTCAGGGGTTTTTCCCATACTTCCCAGAGGTCTTTCCCATACTTCGCAGAGGTCTTTCCCATACTCCCCAGGGGTCTTTCCCATACTTCCCAGAGGTCTTTCCCATACTTCCCAGGGGTATTTCCCATACTTCCCAGAGGTCTTTCCCATACTTCCCAGGGGTCTTCCCATACTTCCCGAGAGTCTTTACGATACTACCTGGAGGTCTTTCCCATACTTCCCGGGAGTCTTTCCGATACTTCCTGGAGGTCTTTCCCATACTCCCCAGAGGTCTTTCCCATACTTCCCAGGGGTCTCCCATACTTCCCAGAGGTCTTTCCCACACTTCCCCGGGGTATTTCCCATACTTCCTAGAGGTCTTTCCCATACTTCCCAGGGGTCTTCCCATACTTCCCGGGAGTCTTTCCGATACTACCTGGAGGTCTTTCCCATACTTCCCGGGAGTCTTTCCGATACTTCCTGGAGGTCTTTTCCATACTTCCCAGGGGTCTTTTCCATACTTCCCAGGGGTCTATCCCATACTTCCCGGGAGTCTGTCCCATACGTCCTGGAGGTCTTTCCCATACTTCCCGGGAGTCCTTCCCATACTACCCAGGGGTCTATCCCATACTTCCCGGGAGTCTGTCCTATACGTCCTGGCGGTCTTTCCCATACTTCCCGGGAGTCCTTCCCATACTACCCAGGGGTCTTTCCCATACTTCCCGGGAGTCTTTCCGATACTTCCTGGAGGTCTTTCCCATAGTTCCCAGGGGTCTTTCCCATACTTCCCGGGAGTCTTTCCGATACTTCCTGGAGGTCTTTCCCATAGTTCCCAGGGGTCTTTCCCATACTTCCCGGGAGTCTCCCATATCTCTCTATATTATAAAAAGATCTCGCCGCCGCCGCCGCCGCCGTCGTGTCAAGAATCGAGGGACTTAGAATAATTCGGGCTCAGGGCTTGGTGGAAGGGGGAGGGGGAGGAGGGAGGGGGAGGAGGACACCCTTCAGGGGGGTACCCTTCGGAGGTGGCAGCCTTGGGTGGGGGGCGATTGCGAGCGCGCTCAGCGCGCGAGCCACAATAAAATCCTAGTAGATATATATATATTTTTGGGTGGGGGGAGCAATTTTTTTGGGGGAGATCGCGAGCGCGCGCAGTGCGCGAACCATAATAAAATCCTAGTTATTTAAAATGATAGTTATAAACCATCCATGATTTATATCAATAAATATCATTATAATGTCTAAATTTGATATAATGTGGTTTCTGGGAATTTATATACTTTTTTCGAAAGTGTTCACTACTACGAATGTAAAGGTTGTTAGATTGCAACGATTTTTTAAAATTATTTGTGAAAAATACTCTCAAGATCGACGGTTTTATTGACTACGTAGAGAGTGAGAGAAAAAAAGATTGATACCTTATTCATACACTGTTAAGGGACTTTCCAGTATGAAAAAAAATCGATTTTTTTTCGTCTTATCCATTAGTATATACGGTCAAAAACATCCTCTCAAATTTTTGAAGCGAAATTCACAATACTTCGCTGGCATACTTTATGGACCTGGCATCGCCGATTAGTCGTAAGTACACAATTTAGGTATATGAAATTTTTACACTCGAAACTTTAAACGCGTTTTTCTCGAAATGACATTTTTCAAAACGGTGAACATTCTCCAGGGATCAGTTTTCAAGAGATCATTTTCAAATTTTAGGAGAACATTCTTCACGCTACTCTCTATCGTGCTATGGAAGCTTTTTTTTTTAAATCTTTCCATTTTTTTAAAAGAAAAACTGTCGAAGAAAACGGCTAAAATCGGTACTTTTTGTTCAAACCGCCGCCATTTTGTCAATTTTGATTTTAAAAAAGCCTCCATAGCGCGATAGCCAATCGCATACTAATTAATAATCCTTTGGGTTTTTTTAGATCAAATTCGCGACCCCTAGGATGTCTAGCATGAGGCTATCTTTTTTATCAATATTATTTTCAACAATTAAAAAAAATATTTAAACAATAAAAATCGTCTTATAAAAAATAATTTTCTGTCATTCATGATTACCTTAATATGTCGTAAAAATTTCAGATCGATCGGCGTATAGTAACCGTCTGAAAAAAATCGTGAAAATAGGGTATTTTTCGGGCCGTCACACTGGAAAGATCCCTTAAAAATATTTAGTTTTTATTTAGTACTGGTTCCTCATAGAGGAGGCTTTGTTTTCATGAAAAAAAATTTGTTCGAGATTTTCATGTCAAAATATTTAAAATGGTCTGAAACGTCGAGAAAAGTGGTTTAGAAAAATTGTCTGGATTATGTATGGGGCATTCCACCCCGTTTCGACCTGGATTTAACCTCGACCTTTCCGATTTGGCTAATTATTTTTTACAGGCTTAGTTAGACCCTCAACTGCACAATTTGTTTTTTTGTAAGTCCATTTTTTAAAAAATATATTCTTAAAGTGACATAGAAAACCCCATAATTTAAAAATCTGAAAAAATTCTGAAAAATTCGGTTTTACATAAATGAACATTTGACCATTCACCTGTAGTAGATTAATTATTTCTTCTATTTTTTAATAATCGTTTTTAATAAAACAAAGCTTAAAAACTGTAAGAAGGAAAATCTTCCCCACTTTGACTATAAGCTAGATAATTTTGTTATTGAATAAAGTATTTTTCAGAGTTTTATCAGATTTTTAAATTATAGGGTTTTCTATGTCACTTTAAAAATATATTTAAGAAAAATGGACGTAAAAAAAAAAATTTGTGCAGTTGAGAGTCCAACTAAGCCTGTAAAAAATAATTAGCCAAATCGGAGAGGTCGAGGTCAAATGCAGGTCGAAACGGGGTGGAATGCCCCGTATGTATGTGTGTGTGTGTGTGATGAAAGGTAAAAAATTCATATAACTGTAACGTATAAATTATTCCACCGAATCAGCTAAAATTTAAACAACATGTACAGTACGGACTAATCTTCAATTGGTATAAATTTTACAAAAATTGCTTAACGCATTTCATTTTTATAAGAATTTTGAAATTTTGAAAAAATTACGTAAATGCTCTAGCTCGAACGAATTTTTAGCTGTTGGGCTGAAACTTCGTATTCAAATTGAACAAAGTGATACGACCTTTGGTATTGAGTTTGGGCCAAATTGGTAAAGCGGTTCGGTTTTTACGAAATTTTAAATTTTTCGAAAAATTTTCGTTTTGCTCTAATTCAGGTAAAATTTGAACTAATCGACTGAAATTTGCTACACAGGAAAAATAACATTTAGCCCTGCTACGTACTAAATTTGGTGATGATCGGTCAAGCGGTTCGAATTTTATGTGATTTTGAATTTTTTTTTAAATTTATTCGTGTTGCTCTGGATTTCGTGAAACGTCAGAAATCATCAACTTTGTCAATAATTTTCATCGTTCGCAAAGATTCCTCTATGAGGAAGCCAAAAATAATATAAAGAAACTTCCTCATAGAGGCAGCTTTGTAAGAAGCGAAAAAGAATGAGGAAGCAATGTGCAAGGTTCTACTTTGCATCCTTTTTGCTTCCCCATAGAGGAAGCTTTGTTTTCATGAAAAAAAAAAATTTCGAGATTTTTATGTCAGGACACTTAGAATTGTCCAAAACGTCCAGAAAAGTGATCTAGAAAAAATGTCCGTATGTATGTATGTGTGTGTGTGTGTGTGTATGTATACTAGGGCTGTTCAAAAAAACATAATTCTCTTATAATCGGCTGCTCCTGAAATGCTGTATTGTTTATCACAAAAAAAATGTTTTAGCGAAAGCTAGCAGTTGTACGATGATATTAAGTACTGCCGCATCAAGGCCAAAATTCATGAAAAGCGGCGATTTTTATAAAAAAATTTTTTACGTGGTGAAGTGCTCATGGAGATTGTGATTGCTTTCGAAAGACTATGAAATTGTGTAAAGGCAGAAACATGTTCGATGATGTTTAGTACTACCGCATCGACATTGAAGTTACCAAAATCAAAAAATGAAATCCTTTAAAACATTGAAATATTCGTCTGCTCATCGACTATTTCGTGCGATTTCAAATGAAAAAATTGCTCTTCAAACGGGAGTCATGTATGATCATAATCATGATGATGATAAGCGATTTTCGAATTTTGGGAAACTGCGATATCGATGCGGCAGTACTAAATTTGATCATACAGGACTACCGTTTCATCAGCCATTTTGTCATTTGAAAACGCGCGAAATAGTCGATGAGCAGATGAATATTTCAATGTTTTAAAGGATTTCATTTTTTGCTTCCTCATAGAGGAAGCTTTGTTTTCATGAAATTTTTTTTTTTCGAGATTTTCATGTCAGTATGCTTAGAATCACCTAAAACGTCGAGAAAAGTGGTTTAGAAAAAATGTCCGTATGTATGTATGTGTGTGTGTGTGTGTGTGTGTGTGTGTGCTGGGCTTCGAAAATTCAATCTCCTCTCACTCGGTAACCGTTCGAGCGATCCGGCTCAAATTTGGCACGCAAGTAGAGTAGCTTCCCCTCTTTGAATGTTGTGATTTTTGCCAAAATATGTGAAGTCATTAAGATTTTATGTTGATTTTAATTTGTTGAAAAAAGGGCGTGGTCGCTCTAACTTTCGTAAAAGTTCGCCGATTTGGCTAAATAGTTCTTCATAACTGAAGATACGTTCAATGTTGTATGGTATTGAATTTCGACGAAATCGGTAAAGCGGTTCGGATTTTATAGAATTTTGAATTTTTCGAAAAAAATAGATTTTGATCTAAATTACGTCGAATTTCAACAAATGAACAGAAATTTTGTACAGACGAAAAATAACATTCAGAAATGCCATGTACCAAATTTGGTGATGATCGGTAAAGTCGTTCGGATTTTACACCATTTTTCATTTAAAAAAAAATGTAGATTTTCGCTATAACTTCCGGAAAAGTTGAGAAAGTACGACAAATATTTGTATCTAATCAAAATTAGATGTAACGGTGTTTGCAGAGGTGATTTATAGCTGTATAAAACCCCTCTGCAAAAGAGACACAAGGTATAAAAAAAGTCTGCAAAGTAGAACCTTGCAAATTGCTTCCTCAGCATTTTTCTGAATAGTCTTTCAAGCTGAAACAAGCCTGCAAAGTAGAACCTTGCAAATTGCTTCCTCATTATTTTACACCTTTAACGAAGCTTCCTCTATGAGGAAGCCAAAATCGATCAACGTACATCCTCATAGAGGCAGCTTCATTAAAGGTGTAAAATAATGAGGAAGCAATTTGCAAGGTTCTACTTTGCAGGCTTTTTTATTTTGTTAACGTCAATGTCGATGCGGCGGTACTAAACATTACCGAACATGTTTCTGCCTTTACACAATTTCATAGTCTATCGAAAGCAACCACAATCTCCATGAGCGCTTCACCAAGTAAAAAAAAAAATTTCTAAAAATCGCCGTTTTTAATGAATTTTGGCTTTGATGAGGCAGTACTTAATAACATCGCACAACTGCCAGCTTTCGCGAAAATATTTTTTTTGTGATAATCAATACAGCATTTCAGGAGCAGCCGATTATAAAGAAATTATGTTTTTTTGAACAGCCCTAATGTATACAACTCCGAAAATTCGAACGCCGATAACTCAAGAACGGTTTTGTATATCGCGCTCAAATTTGGCATACTAGTGTAGCAGCAGACCCTCTTCAACTGAACCAATTTTTGACAAAATCTGTGCGAAAATTTCGATTTTATGCCGTTTTGAATTTTTTGAAAAAAGGACGTGGTCGCTCTAACTTTCGTAAAATTTAGTTTATTTTGCTAAATAGTTGGTTATAAGAGTAGGTGCACTCAATGCTGTTTGGTATTGAATTTGGTTCGAATCGGTAAAGTGGTTCAGATTTTATGGAATTTTGAATTTTTCAAAAAATTGACATTATCGCTCTATTGTAACTTTTGCAAAACTTGAAATAGCGAGCTCAAGTTTTGTATAAAAATGAAACAATATTCAGATTTTATATACGTATAATTTAGTGACAAACTATTTTTTTTCATTCTGAAAGCAAAGTTAATCACTGATTTAGAAAATAGCATAAAATTTATTTATTAATAATTATGTTACTTAAAAAATATTACATTTTATTAACATTTGCTCCATTTAGCCGGTGTATCTTTTCATGAAGAAGAAAATGAGACGTCAACCATTCCAATCTGCCTAGTAGTTTGATCTGAATCATGCGCAGAATGGAAAACCTAAGATCTTTGCTTAAGATAATATTTAAAAGTATATGCAAGTCAGACGACAGTAAAAAATCCTTTAATCGAGTACCAACAATATAGTGCATTGGACATTTTTATATGCAATAGGATTTGGATGATATTGAATTTCCAAAATCAATTTTTTTGACCTGACTCCCTCCCCTTAAACAAACTATAATTCCCACGAGGAACGTATATATTTTATGTTTATAGCAAATATAAGAAAATAGTTGGTTGAACCATTACTATAATTCCCAGGAGGAATGTCTCTATTTTATGGATATAGCGAATATAATTATAGTAGCAATCATCATAATGATAATAGTTTCAAGCACTATTCTAATAGTTTCAAATATGCCGTTTCGTTGCATATACGATTTCAACGTTTGTTTCCAATAACCTTGCAAGTATCATTTCTTGAACTATATTATTATCGCTTCAACCATGAAACATTGCAAGCCTTCCTATATTCGTTTTGCTTCCTCATAGAGGAAGCTTTGTTTTCATGAAAAAAAGATTTCGATATTTTTATGTCAGGACACTTAGAATTGTCCAAAACGTCCAGAAAAGTGATCTCGAAAAAATGTCCGTATGTGAAGCATTCTCTGTCGATTCAGCCACTTTTTTTTTCGACCCTCTCCGATTTGCCCTGTAATTCATTATATGAATGTACCACTAAAAGACACTTTATGTGAATTTTTTCAGATTTTAAAAAATAATTTTTCAGAAAATGGCCTTTTTTATTCAACTGCAAATATCTGAGAATTTTGAAGTTACTGAAAAAAAATGTCTGCACATAAAAGTTGTCGTTTATTGTTAGCTTTCGAGCGGAATATTCCAAATAATTGTGACGTTCCTCTGAGTATGATTTTTTTCCGAAAAATGGAGGAATTATTTTTTAATTAAAAAAAGGATATTTTTTTTTACTGAAAAAGTTACAGAGTATTGCTACATGACTGTTGATACCACAAAAAAATCGCCAGAGTGGCACCGATCGATCTTCTGGTATTAAAAAATGCATTTGTGTGAAAGTTTCGAAAAACGGGGGCATTATTATTTTTTTCATAAAAAAAAGGTTACTTTCATTTGGCTAATAAAATTACAGAGTATTCTTGCATGACTGCAGATATTGCAAAAAAATCATCAGAGTGGTACGGATCGAGCTTACGGTATTAAAAAAAATTATTCGTGTGGAAGTTTCGAAAAACGGGGGAAATATTTTTTTTTTATACCGGAAGCTCGATTCGTACCACTCTGATGATTTTTTTGCAATATCTACAGTCATGCAAGAATACTCTGTAATTTTATTAGCCAAAAGAAAGTAACCTTTTTTTTTATCAAAAAAATAATAATGCCCCCGTTTTTCGAAACTTTCACACAAATGCATTTTTTAATACCAGAAGATCGATCGGTGCCACTCTGGCGATTTTTTTGTGGTATCAACAGTCATGTAGCAATACTCTGTAATTTTTTCAGTAAAAAAAAAATATCCTTTTTTTAATTAAAAAATAATTCCTCCATTTTTCGGAAAAAAATCATACTCACAGGAACTTGACAATTATTTGGAATATTCCGCTCGAAAGCTAACAATAAACGACAACTTTTATGTGCTGACATTTTTTTTCAGTAACTTCAAAATTCTGAGATATTTGCACTTGAATAAAAAAAGCCATTTTCTAAAAAATTATTTTTAAAAATCTGAAAAAATTCACATAGAGTGTCTTTTAGTAGTACATTCATATAACCAATTACAGGGCAAATCGGAGAGGGTCGAAAAAAAAATGCTACATGTGTGTGTGTGTGTGTGTGTGTGTGCGTGTGTGCGAGCGTGCGTGCGTGCGTGCGTGCGTGCGTGCGCGTGTGCGTGCGTGCGTGCGTGCGTGCGTGCGTGCGTGCGTGCGTGCGCGTGTGCGTGCGTGCGTGCGCGTGTGCGTGCGTGCGTGCGTGCGTGCGTGCGTGCGTGCGTGCGCGTATGCGTGTGCGTGTGCGTGCGTGCGTGCGCGCGTGCGTGCATGCGTGCGTGCGTGCGTGCGTGCGTGCGTGCGTGCGTGCGTGCGTGCGTGCGTGCGTGCGTGCGTGCGTGCGTGCGTGCGTGCGTGCGTGCGTGCGTGCGTGCGTGCGTGCGTGCGTGCGTGCGTGTGTGCGTGCGTGCGTGCGTGCGTGCGTGCGTGCGTGCGTGCGTGCGTGCGTGCGTGCGTGCGTGCGTGCGTGCGTGCGTGCGTGCGTGCGTGCGTGCGTGCGTGCGTGCGTGCGTGCGTGCGTGCGTGCGTGCGTGCGTGCGTGCGTGCGTGCGTGCGTGCGTGCGTGCGTGTGTGCGTGCGTGCGTGCGTGCGTGCGTGCGTGTGTGTGTGTGTGTGTGTGTGTGTGTGTGTGTGTGTGTGTGTGTGTGTGTGTGTATACAATTCTGAAAATTCGAATGCCGATAACTCATGAACCGTTTTGTATATCGCGCTCAAATTTGGCACACAAATGTAGCAGCAGACCCTCTTCAACTGTAGCAATTTTCGACAAAGTCTGTGCGAAAATTTCGATTTTATGCCGATTTGAATTTTTTTGAAAAAAAAGAAGGTGCGCGCTCTAACTTTCGTAAAATTTAGTCTATTTTGCTAAATAGTTGGTTATAAGAGCAGGTGCACTCAATGCTGTTTGGTATTGAATTTGGCTCGAATCGGTAAAGTGGTTCAGATTTTATGGAATTTTGAATTTTTCAAAAAATTTACATTATCGCTCTATTGTAACTTTTACAAAACTTGAGATAGCAAGCTCAAATTTTGTATATAAATGAAACAATATTCAGCCATTATATATGTATAATTTAGTGACGAACGGTATGAAATTTTTTATTTTATGGAATATCGAATTATTTTTTAAAATATACGTTATCACATTTATTTTCGGAAACGCTCTAATAATAACGGAATAACGAAATAGAAAAAGCAAATTCACAGCATGTTTATTTATCCAACTAAAACAAGGATGCAAAGTAGAACCTTGCACATTGCTTCCTCATTATTTTTCACTTTTTACAAAGCTTCCTCTATGAGGAAGCCAAAATTGAATAATATACTTCCTCATAGAGGTAGCTTTGTAAAAAGTGAAAAATAATGAGGAAGCAATGTGCAAGGTTCTACTTTGTTATCATGTGAAATCGTTAAAGCAACGATATGCTTTTCTCTCAGTGTAGATCGATATTTTAGGATCAAGCTCACGAAAAAAAAAAAAATATTTATAGCCGATCCTTTTATTTCCCATAACAGACCAGATTTTACTACTACGTAAAAGCATCTCTTTGAATTTTTTTTGCACATAATGTTAGAGGCTGTTTTTTAAAAACTTTTTATATTTTGGAAGGGGAAATAAAAAATGCAAAGTGAAACAATCATAAACGCGATGAATTTTCAAATGCGATATTAATTATATTCCAAATGGCACTATAAAAGAATTAGGAACATCCGTTTTTTCATTGCTTGAATATTCAATTTCCATTTTGCCAATTTTTCTACAAATTCCTCTCACAATACTGTGATTCCTCTGCAATTTGAATTAAAGTCGAAAGAGTTGCATTTTGAAAAAAAAAATCTTATTCGCCCAAAAATCAATTTTTTTAATACACTATAAAAACATTTACTACTGCATTGAATAAAAAACTTGTTTACTTAATTTTTTTATTGACTTACTCTCTAAGATTTGAATTTTTTTAAATCGTTTTATCATTGATACAAATGAGTATTAAAAAAAATCAATTGTTTCGGTGTTTCTTTCGATGATTTTTTTTGTACGATGAATAAATTTTGTATTTGAATAAAATGAATTTTCCGTCCTTCAGTTTCCTTCTTCCTTTTATTTATTCATTGTACAAAAAATGTACGATGAATAAATTTTGTATTTGAATAAAATGAATTTTCCGTCCTTCAGTTTCCTTCTTCCTTTCTATGACATAAAGTTATGCTAACGATTGCAAAAAATGCCGCAAAACAATTCAAGGACTGTTTTGTAGCCCTGAATCAGCAAAGATTGATGAATGGAGAGAAATCGTTTGTTTCCGAACATTTTCTATTTGCACATAAATATACTGAGCCAATATTGCATTTATGTGTTAGTTTTTTTTCTTTTTGCTTCCTCATAGAGGAAGCTTTGTTTTCGTGAATTTTTTTTTTCGCGTTTCGAGTTCGCCGTTTTTCATGAATTTTGGCCTTGATGCGGCAAGACTTAATATCATCACACAGCTCCCAGCTTTCGCGAAAACATTTTTTTTTTGTGGTAATCATTACAGCATTTCAGGAGCAACCGATTATAAAGAAATTATGTTTTTTTGAACAGCCCTAGTGTGTATGTATGTGTGTGTTACACACTTGAAAAATGTGAACCTTTTGTTGCTCCATTTAGCCGGTGTATCTTTTCATGAACAAGAAAATGAGACATCAACCATTCCAATCTGCCTAGTAGTTTGATCTGAATCATGCGCAGAATGGAAAATCTAAGAACTTTGCTTAAGATAATATTGAACAGCATTTGCAAGTCAAACGACAGTAAAAAATCCTTTCATCGAGCACCAACAATATAGTGCATTGGGGATTTTTATATGCAATAGGATTTGGATGATATTGAATTTCCAAAATCAATTTTTTTTTACCTGCCTCCCTCTCCTTCACTATTAACAAATCTGCGTAACGGTAAATAATGATTTATTAACTATTAAGAAATTCGAAGTTGCCCAGACTATCTTTGGGGTAAAACACGTCAAGGCGGCCACACGAATTTTTCATTTCAATAAAAAGTTTTCAAATTTCTTGAGGATATTGGTATGGCTAAAAACGGAAATTGCAAATTTTTTCAGATTTTTTAATTGCATAATTCAGCCGTTACAAATAACTGAAAATAATAATCGTAAATTTTTCAACGCCAAAACTACATCTCTCGCAAAAAAATCATGTTAACAAAAAATCTAAGGTATCTAACGTTTTTTTCAACAAATTTTTTTGCAAATTTTTCTACTCCGTTTTATGCTAGTTTTCAATAAAATAATATTTCAATTTTTTTTTGTCCGAAACTGCGTTCTCTATTCAGATGAGATTTTTACATTTTGTTCCTTAATATGTTAAGAATCTGAAAAAAAAATTGGCGATATGGGCGGCAACTTCGTTCCACAGTTACAGCTCTTCGAATGATCGAACATAGCGGTAATCTAATGTGTAATTGCTCTCTGCGTTCAACAGGGTTGAGACTGTCAATAGAAAAAATCTAAAGCCCGCATCACTTGTTTATTTTTTTTGTTACTTTTAATTAATTTTTTTTTAATTAGGTAATTGGGTAATTCCATCGTACCTGTCGTCCACACTTTGTGTTCACAACGCAAAACGATGGTCGTGTAACATTGAGCATATGAATATTGAACTCACGAGACATTCATTCACCACGTTTTGCCAATTTTCGATTGATCAGAAAAGAGCACGATGATGAATTACGTGTCATCAGGAAAAAAGTTTCAATTCCATCAGTCGATAAAATAAATGTATTTAAAAACCCAAAAATTGAAGAGAGAAGAATATCCGATGCAAAAAATGCAGTGCGGGCTTTAGAATTATTATGTAGACAGTCTGTTGAACGTACAGAGCAATTACACATTAGATTGCCCTGGTATTCGATCGTTTGAAGAGCTGTAACAGTGGAATGAAATCGCCGCCCATCTCGCCAATTTTTTCTCAGATTCTAGACATATTAAGGAACAAAATGTAAAAATTCCAGCCGAATCAGAAACGCAGTTTTGGAGAAAAAAAATATTATAATTTTATTCCATTAAAAAATAGCATAAAACAGAGTAGGAAGATTTTGCAAAAAATTTATTGAAAAGAACGTTAAATACCTTACATTTTTTGTTCACGTGATTTTTTTGCGAGAGCTGTAGTTTTGGCGTTAAAAAATTAACGATTATTATTTTCAGTTTTTTGTAACGGCTGCAATATACGATAAAAAAAATCTGAAAAGATTTGTAACTTTTGCTTTCAGCCAGACCAACATCCTCAATAAATTTAGAACCTTTTTATTGAAATGAAAAATTCGTGTGGTCGACTTGACGTGTTTTACCCCCTTTAATCTTGTTCTCCTAAATCGTTTTTTATTTACATCAAATATCGAACGACTTATGTCCAAAAAATTGCATAAGCAAATCGTTCATTTGACGGAAATGCCGTCAGAATAAGACTTTGTTATGAGAACACTCATTTTTATTTGCTCTTAATAAATTTGGCAAGTGTTAACAAATATTTTAAGAAACAGCTCAACTAAATATATTTTGTTGTAGTGAATGAACTCTTTTCTCAGTGTATCGTATTCGCCATAGCATTTTTGCTATGGTCATAGGAAAACTCCGGAAAATCTATGCCGATATAGCCGGTCTCGAGTTAGCCTCCCGGTACCGGAGCTACGTCACGTTTTGTCGAGAACGTAAACACGGACTACAGCCGTATACATGAGATCCACACAGGTATTTCTACCTGTGTGGATCTCATGTATACATCTGGAGCTTCATCGCGTCCGTATTTATATTTTCAGCGAAAATCGACGGCACCGGCAATCGAAGTCGCGACCTACCGATGCTCTGGACTAGAGGCCAGTACCCTAACCACTAAACCATCGCACCGGTTTTATGTGTTAGTTACTAATTAACGAAATTATTAATTGAAGCATTTGTATTTCTATGTTGCAGAAACTGAAGAAAGCTCTCTTATTTCCTGACGAATTGCAGAATAGCGAGACTATTGAAGCGGCTATTAATCAACACTTCACTCACCTTCACGGCGTTCTACAAAATGTCGAGAGAGCTCTGATCGACAAGCTGTACGAACATCGGAATTACACAAAGAGTAATCTAAACGATATTCAACAGCAACTCAAGATTCAAGAGGAACAAGTGCAGGCTGGTTTACTAGTAAGAAATTCCTTGCGGAATAAAAATTTATATAATTTAAGGAGACATCCTCACATATCGATTTAGAAGATTAAATTACAAAATTAATATATATTGTAGATTGAAACATTCTGAACGATCTCAAAAAATTAGAAAGGATTTGACTGTTTATAAATTAAAATATTCCAAATTGAAATATACCTTTTTTAACACGGTCTCAAATGGCAGTTGTAGTTGGCTCGCACTTTATCGGTGAATTTTATATGCTAATAGAGAAGATGCATTAAAAGTAATGATTTCAAATGATAGACTGAATTCTTACAAAACATTAAAAAATTTAAAAAACGTCTATAACCGCAGTAACACAGTCAAAAACAGTGTTCAACTAATTACTTTTGTGAAATTTTCAATCTCAATCGAAGAAATTTGGCAACGCCGCATATTCTGAGGGGAAATAGCGGACTAGCAGAACGGACTCGTCTACGGCGGGAATTTCAAAAGTTAATTTTCGCATTTCGTGAGATTAAAGCTTCTTCTTAGCAAATATAACGTAAAACAATTCCGGAATCCCGGAAATTTGCATTTTTTGAGACTCAACTCAAGCTGATCAACGCTCGATTGTAATTATATGACTGCTTTGTAGTCAATAAGTTGTTATAAATTTTTGGGATTTAAACACGCGCTGAAAGTAAACTCAGCGATACCAACCTCAACATATGTGCGACGTTGCCACGAGCTCTGCGGGACGTCCCGACACGCAATAGCCGACTTTATTTCGCTCAAAATAAGGTTGGCACAATAGTCATATGAGTGACTTTGCATTTCGTAATTCGTAAAAACAAAATAGAAGGAATTACATTTCGACTTAACACCCTACACAGTGACTGAAGGGGAAATGTAGAGCAATATGCACTACAAATTTCAATTTTTTTGTCATTTATATGAAAATTTATAATAGTGCGTTGGTTGACTAGCATGACCCACAGATGCCTCCTTAAGGAGGCATCCTCACATATCGATTTAGAAGATTAAATTACAAAATTAATATATATTGTAGATTGAAACATTCTGAACGATCTCAAAAAATTAGAAAGGATTTGACTGTTTATAAATAAAAATATTCCAAATTGAAATATGCCCTTTTTAACACGGTCTCAAATGGCAGTCGTAGTTAGCTCGCACTTTATCGGTGAATTTTATATGCTAATAGAGAAGATGCATTAAAAGTAATGATTTCAAATGATAGACTGAATTCTTACAAAGCATTAAAAAATTTAAAAAACGTCTATAACCGCAGTAACACAGTCAAAAACAGTGTTCAACTAATTACTTTTGTGAAATTTTCAATCTCAATCGAAGAGATTTGGCAACGCCGCATATTCTGAGGGGAAATAGCGGACTAGCAGAACGGACTCGTCTGCGGCGGGAATTTCAAAAATTAATTTTCGCATTTCGTGAGATTAAGGCGAGGTGAAATATTCATGAGTGCGAAAAGGATAGCGAATATCTTTCGGAACAAGAATTCTCAGAAACTGGACATTTTTTTGGAAAAATGAAAGTTTTACATCATGCAGAATTAAGAGACCAATGATGTAAAACTTTTATCAAAAAACGTTCGGTGTCGTCCGAAAGATTGTTTACAGTTTTTGTTACCGACTGAGTAGGTTTCACCTCGCCTTAAGGAGATGCTGGAGTAGATTTTTTTACCGACTTTGGTCGGTAAAAATAGGCGATTTCGTAGTATACACTATTCATCGAAAATATGCTACAAATATACATCAAATTTTGCAGGGATGTAATAAAAATATTCATGCTTGGGTGTCCGGTCGAATTACTGTTCAAAACATACACGAAACGTAAGAAATTGTATATTACTGAACCTCTCAAAAACCAATATGGCCGCTCGAAATGTCAACAGGTCCTTTGAGGTAAGATATAAACGTTTCTGGAACTCGGATGTGTTAAATCAGACCGGACACCCATTCTTTGATTATTCCTGAACCTTTCAAAACCATCGGAATGTCGATTACACAAACCAAATCCACGAATAGTGTATACTACGATTGCAAAGACTGTTCGCTTTTCGCACAGGCTCAGAGCTGATAAAGAGCATGAATATAGTTTCGTCATTAGGAGACAGGTGGCGCTGTTTACTTTTGGCAAAAGCTCCGAGCCTCTGCAATGCGACCGTAGTATACACTATATATGGATTTGGCTTGTGTAGTTAACATTCTGATGGTTTTGGAATATTTAGAAATCATCACAGAATTGTCGTCCGGTCTGATTTTACAAATCTGATTTCCAGAAACAATTATATCTTACAGCAAAGGTCGGTTGACATATGGTGTGCGGCCATTTTGCTTTCGGTATCTTTTGCCAAAAGTAAGCAGACTACTCGGCGCCACCTTTGTCCTAATCGGGAAACTTACCGACCAAAGTTGGTATAAAAATCTACTCCAGCATCCCCTTAATACATTCACGTGATATGGAAAGTAAATCGATTGATACTGCAAATGTCATATTTTTTCAACAATTTTTTCATAAAGAGTAAAGCCTAATATTAATCCGATTGTGTCGAGCAATAGCTCATTTGATTTATTGAGAGATGCTTTATCGATTGGCCATCTAGATTTCTTATAGTATTTGTAGTTCAAAAGATAATCGCTTAAAAAAAATCTGAAAATTCTATCTAATTACACAACAGTTCTGTTATCTTCAAAAACTTTAACTCAATTATTTGTTACTAGATAGAAAACAGATAATTTTCATTATAACAAATGAAAACGCCAATCGAATAATAGGTTTATTAACAACAAGGAATTGATATATATCCAGAGTTGTAAATGACTAATACTTATAGAAATAATGATGATGATACGATCAGCTCTATAATTATGATTTTATAATAATAACATGTAGCGATTGTAATACGATGATTAAACTTTGGAATGGCTTCAAAGATTATTATTTTTCAATAAAAATTCAGGGTAATCCTTTTGAAAAAATGGAAAAAAGTAAGTAATGCATTACTTATTTCTTCCATTTTTCCACTATTTCTTGCAATATTAAAGCGAAAATTAGTATTTTTTTCAGCTATTCAAACGTTTACACTCGATTTTATAATCACTACATATTATTATTATGAAATCATAATTACAAAATAAATTCAGGGTAATCCTTTTGAAAAAAATGGAAAAAAAAAGTAATGCATTACTTATTTCTTCCATTTTCTCCACTATTTCTTGCAATATTAAAGCGGAAATTAGTATTTTTTTTTCAGCCATTCAAATATTTACACTCTATTTTATAATCACTACATATTATTATTAAGAAATCATAATTACAAAACAAATTGTACTGTAAACAATATCTCATGAATTAATGGTGATTTACAACTCTGTATATATTATACATTTATTATAATATTTAATGCGATCGATATGATTATTTTTTCGGTGACATCGCGACCGAAACAAAAAACCAACCGTCAGATGTATTTAAAACAATTGATGAAAAATTCACATATTTACAGATAGTCGCAGCAGTAAACGATCTTCGCGGTAGAGTTAGTCTGAAGGACGTAATTACGAAACTCGAGAGTCTGGCCAATGTGCCCTGTCATCTCGTTGAAGATCCCATTGCGGTCCAAGAGAAGATAATGTAAGTCTTATTCACTCCATTAGCATTCAACGGCATAAAATTCGCTTTTTATGTTCACCTGTGGAGCTAAAGATCGGTTATTGCTTGATTTTTTTTCCCATTTATAGCTATCATTAATTTCTCTACCAAAAAAAAAAACATCTGTCAGCATTTGATTCTGAAAGAATTTCTACCATATTGCAACACTACCAGATAATAATACCATGAGACGAATATCCGCTTTTTTATTATCAAAAAGTTTCATGGTGTTGGTTTTAGGTAGAGATATTTTTCATTATTAAATTTCGGTTGACATATTTTTTTTATTTTGGTAAAGAAATCGATCATAAATGAATGTGTATTTTTTTTGTTCAGATCCTTGTATTTTATTTTTGCACGTATCTCTATAAGAGTTTCAAAGAAAATTTCAAACACTTCCCGATGAAATGAAAATTGGAAAAAAAATCAAGCATGTAAAATGAATCGATCGATTTTACTAATTAATAACAATAATTACTACTAAACTAAACTAAACTAAAAGTAATAATAATTCTAAAATCTTATTAACAAATTGATAAATAAAAAAAATTGTTTAACAAATCACCCGACAATCTAACGTTTTTTTTTTCTTTTTCGAAAGAAAATGATTTGTCAATTTTTCCAAATACTTATGAATTTTTGCTGAATTTTTCCTTTATTTTGAATTTTTAAAATTGCTCGAAAAATAAAAAAAATTTGGATATGTATTTGGCAAAAACAACCTTGAGTTTAATGGATGATTTTATGCCAAACGCATATCCAAAATATATTATTTTCCGCGCATTTTTCAAAAGTCAAAAAAAATTCAATAGAAAGAAAAATTCTGAAGAAAATCATATGTATTCGGAAAAATTGAAAAATCATTGTTAGTCGAAAAAAACGTTAGGTTGTTAACAATCAAAGACGGACTGTGTGCCAAATTCCAGCACAATCGATTTAAGGGGATGCTGAAGTAGATTTTTTTACCGACTTTGGACGGTAAAAATAGGCGATTTCGTAGTATACACTATTCATCGAAAATATGCTACAAATATACGTCAAATTTTGCAAGGATGTAATAAAAACATTTATGATAGGGTGTCCGGTCGAATTATGTTCAAAACATACAAGAAATGTAAGAAATTGTATATTACTGAACCTCTCAAAAACCAATATGGCCGCTCGAAATGTCAACAGGTCCTTTGAGGTAAGATATAAATGTTTCTGGAACTCAGATGTGTTAAATCAGACCGGACACCCATTCTTTGATTATTCCTGAACCTTTGAAAACCGTCGGAATGTCGATTACACAAACCAAATCCACGAATAGTGTATACTACGATTGCAAAGACTGTTTGATTTTCGCACAGGCTCGGAGCTGGTAAAGAGCAGGAATATAGTTCCGTCATTAGGAGACAGGTGGCGCTGTTTACTTTTGGCAAAAGCTCCGAGTCTCTGTAATGCGACCGTAGTATACACTATATATGGATTTGGCTTGTGTAATTAACATTCTGATGGTTTTGGAATATTTAGAAATCATCACAGAATTGTCGTCCGGTCTAATTTTACATATCTAATTTCCAAAAACAATTATATCTTACAGCAAAGATCTGTTGACATATGGTGTTCGGCCATTTTGCTTTCGGTATCTTTTGCCAAAAGTAAGCAGACTACTCGGCGCCACCTGTGTCCTAATCGGGAAACTTACCGACCAAAGTCGGTATCAAAATCTACTCCAGCATCCCCTTAAGGATGTAGGATCGCGATGGGGTGTTCAACTTTCTGAAAAGTGAGAATTCAGAGAGAAATTCGATCACTTCTGGATGGAATAAAAATCTGAAAAAAATCAAGCATACAAAAGGTGGGGAAAAGATTAATTTTGCATATTAATAATTGCAAAATGTTATTAACAAATAGGTGGAAAAAAATTGTTGAACAAATACTCCGTCAACCTAACTTTTTTTTCGAATGAAAATGATTCGTTAAATTTTCTGAATACGTATGAATTTTTTCAGAATTTCGTCTAATGTTTGAAAATTGCGGTTTTTTTTCTTGTATGAGATGTATTCGCGAATCTATTTGATCAATTGTTTCGAAACTTCTTGGGTGTAATGAGTGGTTTTGTGACAAGCACATATGAAAAATTCGCAACTTAACATGCATTAAAAAAAAATGAATTCCAAAAAAACGAAATTTCGATGATTAGAAAAAATTCTGAAAAAATTCATACGTATTCAGAAAAATTAACGAATCATTTTCATTCGAAAAAAAAGTTAGGTTGACGGATAATTTGTTGAACAATTTTTGTTTTCACCTATTTGTTAATAACATTTTGCAATTATTAATATGCAAAATTAATCTTTTCCCCACCTTTTGTATGCTTGATTTTTTTCAGATTTTTATTCCATCGAGAAGTGTTCGAATTTCTCTCTGAATTCTCACTTTTCAGGAAGTTGAGCACCCCATCGCACTCCTACATCCTTAACAGTTCGTGATTGAAATTTCGTAGCACACACTAACAAGAAAATCTCGAAAAAAAATATTCGCGTATACACGTATCCTTAAAAAGTTTTTCCAATTTGATCACAGAGGAACATATAACAATTCTCACAACAGTAGGTGGACATTTGTTGACCAAATGTTTTATTGCAGTTCTCCTACCTTAAGGCTTGTTCCACGACCCAAGCGAGTCATTAAGCACCGTTATTACCTGAGGGGTTGAAAACGTCTGGCGGGAATACTAAGGATGGCTACTAATTTTTTTTAGGGGTAACCAGCCAATAAGGATACGCGTTACAAGCTCAAATACGTCGTTCCACCCACTAAAGAAAGAATGAAGAGCTTGAGAGTTGCAATTTCTATATTTTCCAAAAATCAGTCATGAGTAAAACGTTGCGTGTCAACATTGGAAAAATCTCTCACTTCTTGTGCACTATAGACATTTTAATATATATTTATTAACGTGAATATCAATTATAGTTCAGTTTATATTAGAAGCTACAGTTTTGCTTCCATCATTTTACAATTTATGTTAACAAGTCGAAGTTTATTAATTTACGCCAACGGTGGATTAAAAAATAATTGTGAGATCGTTCGGTACGAAACAACTACTCATACGAATAAGTGTATTGACAAAATTTGGTTTTCTCAATAGAGAAAATTTTTTCAAAAGCCAAAAATAATGAGAAAGCAATGTGCAAGTTTCTACTTTGCATCCTTGTTATAAGTAAATAAATTAAAAAATTCTTCACTTTAGAGAATTTTTTAAAAATAAAACATTCCTACACTGTAAAAAATATTTGGAAAATTCATACTGTATAGTAATTTAATGTATTGATGTAAGATTTGAAAAAATCTCTAAGTTTCTACTCATAAAAACAAACATTTGAAGTCCTTTTGTCGAATTTGTTTGAGAGTTTAAAAGATTTAAAAAAAAGAAAACCCTCATAAAAAATCGGAAAAATTTGTCTCACCACCAATTTTTAATGAGAGTTTTCATTTTTTATTTATCTTTTAAACTTTCATAAAAATTCGAACAAAGGATTGTCCCACTATTCGTCTAGGCTTAAAATATTCGTCTTCATGAGTAGTATTTTAGATATTTTTTCGGAAAAAATAAAAAATGTCCAAGTTTTTGAAAAATCGATTTTTATGTTTATTAATTAAAAATCAATGCTTCGGAGGGGTTGATGAATTTTTTTAATAAACTTGCATAAAAGTATACTTCAAAATGAAAAGCTTTTATATACGTTTTTTTACGATACGACTTATAACCAAGAAGATACGTGCATTTGAAAGCTTTTAAACGCAATTATTCGAGCAATTTTCATAAATTCACAAGTGCGCGAATTATGCGATAAAAAATTTGAAAAAAATCGAGCATGCTCCATCCATTCGGGTGAATGACTATAAAAATAATCAACTATATCCACGACGGTCGTGGTTTAAGGTGGTCCGATCGGTGTATAATGCCCTATATATGGGACATTCCATACCGATTCGACCTGGGTCGGACCTTCGACCTCTCAGATTTGATCGAAATTTTTTTATATGATTCTACCAACTCCAAAAAGTACTGGAAAATTTTTTCAGATTTTTTTTTCATTTATTTATTTTTTTTTACGATTTTTTAAAGGTAACATATCGTTAGCCCAAATTTAAAAATCTGAAAAAGTACTCAAAAATTCTGCATGAAATAACAAAATTTTTGAGCCTAAAGCCAAAGTGGGCCGGGTTTTGCTTCTATTTTTTTTCTATAAAAAACTATTAAAAAATTTAGAAACGAAAGACGAAAAGTTATCAAATTTTTCTAAAATATTGCTTTCTTCTGCAAGTGCTTTCTTTTCGTAAAAAAAAATGCGATTCATAGAAAATATGTTCACTGTTAAATCAGGCCGGAATCGCAAAACAGAGTTTCTCTCTGAGGAAGCCAAATAATAACGATATAATTTCTTGCGGAAGAATGTTTATGGAAAAAAAGAGGAAGTGCTGTGAAAATTTCAATTTTCATGTTTTTTATTATTTGTAATACAGCAATTTCTAGAGTTATATAACATTCTTATCGAATAGTTTTTCCTATTTCCAAAAAAATACTCATGAATCAGAATTGACAAAGCCGCGCTAATCAAAGGATTCCATTGATAATATCAGATGTCAATGATGATAATTTAAAAAGCGATCGCACCTTCGAATACAAAAAAAATCAAGATCACCGAGTGCAGCTGAGATGAACAAACAATAAAATCAAATTAGATTCTACCGCACAACAAATCTAATTTTGTTATCTGACTCAACCCTGTACTCCACGAGGAATGTTTTTTTTCGTAATTTTGTGCAACTCGCAGTTTAGAAAAATTTGATAACTTTTTCTCTTTCGTTTCTAAATTTTTTAATAGTTTTTTATAGAAAAAAAAATAGAAGCAAAACCCGGCCCACTTTGGCTTTAGGTTAAAAAATTTTGTTATTTCATGCAGGATTTTTGAGAACTTTTTCAGATTTTTAAATTTGGGCTAACGATACGTTACCTTTAAAAAATCGTAAAAGAAAATAAAAAAATCTGAAAAAATTTTCCAGTACTTTTTGGAGTTGGTCCAATCATATAAAAAATTTTCGACCAAATCCGAGAGGTCGAGGGTCCGAACCAGGTCGAATCGGTGTGGAATGCCCCATATATTACTTATATTATAGAGATTTCCAGTTAAGCGTAATAATTTATGGAAACCTAAAGTTTTATTAAACTGGCGTAGTTTCATGTAAGTTCTAGAATTTTTTAGACTATATTTTAAAACGCACTTTTCAATTTGAAAAAAATTGTGCACTATACTACAAATGATTTTTTTACAATACTAACAATTTATTATCTCCGGATGTAACGTAATTTAACTAAAAAGCCTGCAAAGTAGAACCTTGCAAATTGCTTCCTCATTATTTTACACCTTTAACGAAGCTGCCTCTATGAGGATGTACGTTGATCGATTTTGGCTTCCTCATAGAGGAAGCTTCGTTAAAGGTGTAAAATAATGAGGAAGCAATTTGCAAGGTTCTACTTTGCAGGCTTGTTTCAGCTTGAAAGACTATTCAGAAAAATGCTGAGGAAGCAATTTGCAAGGTTCTACTTTGCAGACTTTTTTTATACCTTGTGTCTCTTTTGCAGAGGTGTTTTATACAGCTATAAATCACCTCTGCAAACACTGTTACATCTAATTTTGATTAGATACAAATTTTTGTCGTACTTTCTCAACTTTTCCGGAAGTTATAGCGAAAATCTACATTTTTTTTTAAATGAAAAATGGTGTAAAATCCGAACGACTTTACCGATCATCACCAAATTTGGTACATGGCATTTCTGAATGTTATTTTTCGTCTGTACAAAATTTCTGTTCATTTGTTGAAATTCGACGTAATTTAGATCAAAATCTATTTTTTTCGAAAAATTCAAAATTCTATAAAATCCGAACCGCTTTACCGATTTCGTCGAAATTCAATATCATACAACATTGAACGTATCTTCAGTTATGAAGAACTATTTAGCCAAATCGGCGAACTTTTACGAAAGTTAGAGCGACCACGCCCTTTTTTCAACAAATTAAAATCAACATAAAATCTTAATGACTTCACATATTTTGGCAAAAATCACAACATTCAAAGAGGGGCAGCTACTCTACTTGCGTGCCAAATTTGAGCCGGATCGCTCGAACGGTTACGGAGTGAGAGGAGATTGAATTTTCGAAGCCCAGCACACACACACACACACACACACACACACACATACATACATACGGACATTTTTTCTAAACCACTTTTCTTGACGTTTTAGGTGATTCTAAGCATACTGACATGAAAATCTCGAAAAAAAAAAATTTCATGAAAACAAAGCTTCCTCTATGAGGAAGCAAAATTATTCATAATAATCACTACATATTTATTGTTGTTTTTTTTTCTTTTTTTGTTATGCAGGTTTTCTCGCGAGGCATCCATTACCGAGATGCTCGAAAATCATTGCAAACTCAGTTTACCGGAAGTGGCTGGTTTTAATTTAGTCACAAAGGACGATTTACCAAAGGATTACGAACTTGAGCCGCTCGTCGTCGAAGAATTAAGCAGTAACAATATATCTTTTTTTTTTACACATTCTTTGTCTATTATTGACAACAAAAAAAAAACAATGTTCAATAACTTTTTTCACATTCTTCAGAGAACGAAACATTTTCATTGGAAACGTCGCTCATTCGGAGTTCATCATGTCAATCATTGGACTCTCGCCGTTCGGAAACTCCATCATTGAAACAAAGTAAATTGAAAAATTCCTGAAATCTTACGAATCTTTAAGGCAGTTTATTACCCTATCCTAAACTAACATCAGACATACAAATGGCTGTAATTTTTGAACAACTAATCACTTAGAAAAATAAAATGATTTTTTATTAAATGATTAAAAACATTTTTTTACTAAGTGAATAAATTTACTGAACTTTCTTAAGACATACGGAAAAATTAATTTTTTTTAAAAGTTTAATGACTAAAATCCGAAAATCACTATTTTCCAACCATTCGCAAAAATTGAAAAATTTGCAAATATCTATGAAGTTATTTTATGAGATAAATAAATTAAGTCGTAGTAAAGTTAATTTAATATTTCCCTTTAATCTAATTTATTGAGAAATTTTGGCATAAATATATAACGTCAATTTTTATAGTATCTTCGATGGCGATATTTTTTTATTTTTATTTTTTTTAGTTTTAGTGAAGTTCGTAAATTTTAATTTTTATGAAACGCTGGACTATAATTATCTTACCTATATTGCAGACGGCTACAACTTAGTACACGTCTGTTATGTTGAAAATCCTTCGAACTTCTACGTTCGGCTGGCGTGTCACAGACAGCTTGTCGTAGAGATGGAAGCTCAGATTACCGAGAGTTTAGAGAAAAGATCCCGGCCGCCCCAAGTTGTGGAGCAAAGTAAGAAATGCTTTTTTTCTTTTTACTAAAAATCTCATTGCGTTCTACATTAAAAAACTAATAAAATTATAAATAACAAATCAACATATGAAATATTCCTAACCAACGTGGTGAATGTTTTACCGCGTTATTCATTTTCTTAAGGACGATCGGTGACGACTGTCAAAGTCAAATGAGAGATAAATTTTTGTAATCGATTCTTTAAAGTTTAATGCATTAAATAATAGCTGTGGAGGGTGATTTGTATTGAAGCATGTAGACTTAATCCAGAGAAAGATTAATAGTGACGGATTTGCATAAATATTAACTGATTAACGTTTCTTTTCAATGGGATACATTTTCGTTCAGTTTTTTTCAAGTATAATCTGTAATTCTTGGCCGATTTGAATGAGTGACAGCTCATTCTCTACCTTAAGATACTCTACGAATTGACCGCCTAGATATTTCATAGTGTTAATTGTTTAATAATTCCAGATTGTTGTTTAACAGAAATTAAAATACTTTCATAAACAACAGCCTATAATTACAAAACGATGAACACTATCAAATATCTAGGAGGTCAATTCGTAGAGTATCTTTTAAGAAAAACAATGAGCTATCGTTCATAAAAATCGGCAAAGAATTAAAGATAATACTTGGAAAAAACTGAACGAAAATATATCACACTGAAAAGAAACGTTAATCAGTTAATCTTTATGCAAATCCGTGACTATTAATCTTTCTCTGGATTCAGTCTACATGCTTCAATACAAATCACCCTCCACTGTTATTATTTAATGCATTAAACTTTAAAGAATCGCTCGCGAAAATTTATCTCTGATTTGACTTTGGGAGTGGCCACCGATCCTCCTTAAGGGAGTCTTCTAGTGTATATGGGCGTATCTCACAAACCTTTGACTTTCACGGCCTCAAAGAATTCAAATCTAGTTAAGGAGCTCAGGATCGCCAATTTTTTGTACTCGTCTTAAGGCCTTTAGAAAGTAATATTCGTTCATGGACAAAGCATCATATACACAGGGTGCTCGCATAAAAAATCATATTATTATTTTAACTAAAAATCATTTATTTGATGCTAATTCATTGTAGAAACTATGCGTTATTGTGTTTTACAAGTGTTTAACTTACTTTCAATTTAACTTTTTTTGGTAAATGACCCATTGAAAGCATAGTTTTATCCCTTTCAATAGGTCATTTTTCTAATTCAATTTTACTCAATTCGTATGCAGACAATGAAAAATATGACTGGTAATGACTCTACTAACTCAAAATATAATTTAGATAATTTAGGAACGATAATAGTTTGAATTTATTATGCGAATTTATAAACCTGACATTCTCGAACCTGACAATTGAATACATTTGGACCCAGAAAAAAATTGTTTTTCGTCGAGAGGTCGGGCACATCTGCGCACATCTAATTCGTGATAAGAATAACGTACTCAGATGGAATTTAATTATCTTACTTGACTAGTTTGGCCGGATAACGATGCGAAAAACCTGACATTTATTCTCGACGCAGCAATATGAGTCCATGTCGCAGAACGTTGCGAGCAAAATAATTGATTCTCCGACATAAATTTCACTTCATTCAATCCGTGATGATCCTACCTTTATGTGTATCCAATTCATTTGGCTCAATTAGCTTGTGCTGATATTCCTGCACCATATAACGGTGGATGTCAGGTTCACCATCGAAACCGAGTGACAGCTTTCACAGGATAACCGCTTAATTTTTCGACATGTTTGGCGATTACAATTAGGTATATTATGTTCATTGCACCTTACCAGAATTTCATGATTTTTTTCTTATTTTTCTGAAGGTGCATATCAATGCTACACCCGTATGAAGTGACGCGAAAATCAGAATTACAAGCGAAAACGTTGTTAATTTCCGCATTTGAACTAGGATAAAACAGTTTATTGGTTCATTATAAAATTAAATTATTTTTTTTCAGATAGATTATGCTTCGTACATCTTAGTAAAAGTTTGATACCCGCGTAATTCATTCTGTGTAAATTACTATAGCATTCCGCAGTCGAGTTACACGAAAGTCAAAGGTTTGTGAGATATGCCCATATACCCATTATCGAGGTGGTTTTTTGGGAATTAAGTTTCGAAAAACGGTTAAGGGGATGCTGGAGTAGATTTTATTACCGACTTTGGTCGGTAAAAACAGGCTTTTTCGTAGTTTTGATTATTCTTCGTTAATACGCTACAAACATGCTTCAAATTGTACACGATTGTAATATCAACATAAACGAGTGGACGTACATTCGAATATTTGGTGAAAACGTACAATAAATGAAAAAAATCGTATAATACTAAACCTCCCGAAATCAAAATGGGCGCCAGGGTTTGACAGCATCGCCTGTTTGGTACGATATAAAAGATTCTGGAATTCACATACGTTAAATCGAAATGTACGTCCATTCTTTAGCGTTCTCTGAATATTCTGCGAGCGTCGAAAAGTCAATTACACAAAAGGAATCCACGCAAAACCGAAACTACGATCACGTAGTCTGTTTGCGATCCCCGCGATGATCCAGGCTTAGTAATATACGAATATCTTCATTCATTGTACGTATTCACCCAATATTCGAATGTACGTCCACTTGTTTATGTTGATACTACAATCGTGTATAATTTGAAGCATATCTGTAGCGTATTAACGAAGAATAATCAAAACTACGAAAAAGCTTTTATTTCACTCAGTGCGTAGAACGCGGTTTTACGCACGCTTCGCGTGCGTCAAACATCGTTTACACACCTCGTGAAATAAAATTTTGCAACATTTTTTGTAAAATCATTTTTGTAAAATCATTTTTGTAAAATGATTGCAACACTCGCCTTCGGCTCGTGCTGCAAATTCACACTCGTCAGAAAAAGTTTTTTCGCACTCGTATCGTAATGTACTATTACCGACTTCGGTCGGTAAAAACCTGCTTCTGCACTCGACTCCAGCTTCCCCTTAAGGGGATGCTGGAGTAGATTTTTTTACCGACTTTGGTCGGTAAAAATAGGCGATTTCGTAGTATACACTATTCATCGAAAATATTTATTTATTTATTGTTCGGTGAACGGGGCAAGCCCCTTGACAAAAATAATACAATAATGACAATATGCTACAAATATACGTCAAATTTTGCAGGGATGTAATAAAAACATTCATGCTTGGGTGTCCGGTCGAATGACTGTTCAAAACATACAAGAAATGTAAGAAATTGTATATTACTGAAACTCTCAAAAACCAATATGGCCGCTCGAAATGTCAACAGGTCCTTTGAGGTAAGATATAAACGTTTCTGGAACTCAGATGTGTTAAATCAGACCGGAAACCCATTCTTTGATTATTCCTGAACCTTTGAAAACCGTCGGAATGTCGATTACACAAACCAAATCCACGAATAGTGTATACTACGATTGCAAAGACTGTTTGCTTTTCGCACAGGCTCAGAGCTGGTAAAGAGCATGAATATAGCTCCGTCACTAGGAGACAGATGGCGCTGTTTACTTTTGACAAAAGCTCTGAGCCTCTGCAATGCGACCGTAGTATACACTATATATGGATTTGGCTTGTGTAGTTATCATTCTGATGGTTTTGGAATATTTAGAAATCATTACAGAATTGACGTCCGGTCTGATTTTACATATCCAATTTCCAGAAACAATTATATCTTACAGCAAAGGTCTGTTGACATATGGTGTGCGGCCATTTTGCTTTCGGTATCTTTTTCTAAAAGTAAGCAGACTACTCGGCGCCACCTGTGTCCTAATCGGGAAACTTACCGACAAAAGTCGGCATCAAAATCTACTCCAGCATCCCCTTAAGGAATTCTTCTGGTGTATATACTCATTATCGAGGTGGTTTTTTGGGAATTAAATTTAGAAAAACGGTTAAATGTGGGGCATTCTTTATCAATTGGGCCACTTTTTTCGGTCGTCCTCGCGGATATTTTTCTAAATTTGTTAGTTTGTTGTACTATTTGAGATGGGTGTTTGTGATTTTTTTCAGATTTTTAAAGGGCGCCGTTCAGGATTTACGTTTTTTTTTAAATATCACTATATCTCAGAAAATATTAGACTTTCAAAAAATTCTTAACAACATTAACTTTTTCATTTTCCATCTACTTTCGAGTGATATTAAAATTATAATTTTTCCAACGGAAGAAAGTCAATTTTTCGCAAAAAAAGCAATAAATAATTTTTTTTTACAAAAAAAGCATCTTTGATTCTGGTCTTAATTTCACAAGGTGTTTCGCATTGTATGAAGATTCTGAGAAAAAAATTTCAAAGTGGCACCTCCAGTTCTTAGGCAGTAAAAAATTGAAAATTAAAATTAAAAAATTTTAAATTTTCCTGCCTAAGAATCGGAGATGCCACTTTGGATTTCCTTCCTAGCGGATTTCATCACATTTCCAAAAGATAAAATGAAACTTCTCGGACGACGGGCTGCGCCAAATAATTCGGAAAAAACGGGCAGGAAAAAATGTATTAATTTTTTTATTTTACATTTCAATTTTTTACTACATTTAATTCCCAAAAACCACCTCGAAAATGGATATATACACTAGAAGACTCCCTTAAGAAATGCTTTCTTAAAAATAAAAGTCCTATTGAAAGCTTTTTTACAAAACTAATACAGTAAATAACCAATCAAAATATGGAATATTCCTGTCCAACTCGGTGAATGTTTAATCCATATATCGTATTTTAAAAAAACAAAATTCAAAGTTTCATATTTTTTCGTGTTCAAATATTGCTTTTTTTTAGATTCTTTCAGATAAAAAATAGAAAGCATAAAGAGAAATCTTCAAAAAAATAATTTTACAAAATTTAAGGAACTCCCGACTGAAAAGAAGTTTAATTTATAATTTATTATTTCACGATTTTTCGTTTACCCAATTATTTTATTGACTAAACTATTTTATTATCTTTTTAATTTTATAACATTATTTTTATTTCAGTGTACTTAATGCATTTTTGAAATGACTTGAGTGTTTGAAAAAAATTTTTTAAAGGCGTTGCATGAAAATTAATGGAAGGGATAAGTCAAAAGGAAGGTCAGGGTCAGACATTCACCGAGTTTGTACGAAACACCTCATAGCCCATATGGGGAATTCTTACTGAAATTTTTATGCTCTGACTGTGACCTACAAAAATAAAATCGGCATTTTTATTTATTTATTTTTTAACTATAAAACAATACAGAAAAGGAAAAGACAGGTATACTTTAAATTCGGCCTAATATCCACATTTAGAATAAAATATTTATTTGTTTAAAGGTTCACTTATTACAAAGTACAATCAACATTTATACAATATAATGTGTATAAAGTTTTGGATTTTTATTTTTTGATTTCTTAAATACATATAAATCTGTCGATAATGACGCTGATGGAATTTGCTCATTTCGAAATGAATTCCATGATGCATTTAACAAAAAAAAATCAGTCTAATGTTGTGTTCTATGATGACGAAATAGTTTAAATCGTTAAAATTTCTCTAATTACCGAATTTTTTCTGACTGTTGTAGGATTTACTAACATAGTTCAATATTTTTATGAAACATTATTAAGATTTTTTTCTTTGGATGTCTCGCTGATTTTTGAAAATCAAAGAAGAATCCTTGAGTATAATTAAAAACGATTTGCTACGTTTTTAAACAAACGAAATTTACGTACAGCTTGATGAACTGTTTATCATTTTTTGTTAACTCAGGCATAATTTATAAAAACGCTCTGAAACACTAATGAAACACTTTCAAAATTTTATTCTTAAGATAAGTAGCAAATTTTTTTAAATCCTCGAGAATAATTGAAATTAATTTGTTGCTTTTTAAACATAAAAAAATCCGTCGATCGAATTGATGAACTGTTTATCATTTTTTTTTTCAACTCAGGCAGAATTTATAAAAACGCTCTGAAACAATAATAAAATACTTTCAAATTTTTAATCTTAAGATAAGTAGTAATTTTTTTTAAATCCTCGAGAATAATTACAATTAATTTGCTGCTTTTTAAATATAAAAAAATCCGTCGATCGAATTGATGAACTGTTTATAATTTTTTTTTCAACTGAGGCAAAATTTATAAAAACCCTCTGAAACACTAATGAAATACTTTCAGAATTTTTTTCTTAAGATAAGTAGCAAATTTTTTTAAATCCTCGAGAATAATTGAAATTAATTTGTTGCTTTTTAAACATAAAAAAATCCGTCGATCGAATTGATGAACTGATTATAATTTTTTTTTTCAACTCAGGCAAAATTTATAAAAACGCTCTGAAGCACTAACGAAACACTTTCAGAATTTTATTCTTCAGATAAGTAGCAAATTTTTTTAAATCCTCGAGAATAATTAAAATTAATTTGCTGCTTTTTAAACATAAAAAGATCCGTCGATCGAATTGATGAACTGTTTATAATTTTTTTTTTCAACTCAGGCAAAATTTATATAAACGCTCTGAAGCACTAATGAAATACTTTCAGAATTTTTTTCTTAAGATAAGTAGCAAATTTTTTTAAATCCTCGAGAATATTTAAAATTAATTTGTTGCTTTTTAAACATTAAAAAATCCGTCGATCGAATTGATAAACTGTTTATAATTTTTTTTTTTCATCTCAGGCAAAACTTATAAAAACGCTCTGAAACACTAATGAAACACTTTCAGAATTTTTTTCTTAAGATAAGTAGCAAATTTTTTTAAATCTTCGAGAATAATTGAAATTAATTTGTTGCTTTTTAAACATAAAAAAATCCGTCGATCGAATTGATTAACTGTTTATAATTTTTTTTTCAACTCCGGCAAAATGTACAAAAATGCTCGGAAACACTAATGAAATACTTTCAGATTTTTTTTTTTTAGATAAGCAGCAAATTTTTTTAAATCCTCGAAAATAATTAAAATTAATTTGCTGCTTTTTAAACATAGTAGTAGTACAAGATTTTTATTAACCATTACAAAAATGGTGAATGTGTGTACAATTGTGTGCGTGTTAATATGTCGTGATCGAGTTTCCATGGTTAAATGGCCATCGACCGAGGTCCTTCAGCCCGATTTTTAAACATAAAAAAATCTGTCGATCGAATTGATGAACTGTTGTTTTTTTTTTCTTAGACAAAATTTACGCCATAAAACGCTCTGGCAATCGTTGGTGCCGCGTTCGAGTTAACGCGATAAACACGTGTCAGGGCTCGGCAGACACTTACGACGTGTTCCATTTGGATTTCGGAAGAACAGAAAAAAACGTTGTAAAATCGCGTTTGCGATCTATTCCGGAGGGAATAGCAGCGATACCGCAAACCGCCATAAACTGCGCCCTATCCGACATCGTGCCAAAAGACGGAATTTGGAAAAGCGATGTACGAAGATGGTTGGCAGATTTCTTCAGGCTGTGAGTATTTAAATATAAAACATTAATCCCCCAAAAAAATTTCCAGCATTTCAATAGAAAAGCATTAAAAAATACTTTACACGTACATTTCCAACCCAAAGTTTGATACGATTAAAATTATGCACTTTGTGACAGAAAAATGCCGAATGCCCATGAGATTTAAAAAAACATTTCTCAACTTATAATTTTATTTAAAAATTTTATGTTTAAATCACTATTGAAATCTGCCAATTACTGAACAATACTTATCCTGTCGTTGTTCGTATAAATATGTGCCGGATTATTTTTCTTTTTAAGGATGTAGGAGCGCGATGGGGTGCTTAACTTCCTGAAAAGTGAGAATTCAGAGAGAAATTCGAACACTTGTCGATGGAATAAAAATCTGAAAAAAATCAAGCATACAAAAGGTGCGGAAAAGATTAATTTTACATATTAATAATTGCAAAATGTTATTAACAAATAGGTGAAAAATAAAATTGTTCAACAAATTATCCGTCAACCTAACTTTTTTTTCGAATGAAAATGATTCGTTAATTTTTCTGAATACGTATGAATTTTTTCCGAATTTTTTCTAATCATCGAAATTTCGTTTTTTTGGAATTCATTTTTTTTTAATGCATGTTAAGTCGCGAATTTTTCATATGTGCTTGTCACAAAACCACCCATTACACCCAAGAAGTTTCGAAACGATTGATCAAATAGATTCGCGAATACAGCTCATACAAGAAAAAAACCCGCAATTTCCAAACATTAGACAAAATTCTGAAAAAAATTCATACGTATTCAGAAAATTTAACGAATCATTTTCATTCGAAAAAAAAGTTAGGTTGACGGATAATTTGTTGAACATTTTTTTTTTTCACCTATTTGTTAATAACATTTTGCAATTATTAATATGCAAAATTAATCTTTTTCGCACCTTTTGTATGCTTGATTTTTTTCAGATTTTTATTCTATCGAGAAGTGTTCGAATTTCTCTCTGAATTCTCACTTTTCAGGAAGTTGAGCAGCCCATCGTGCTCCTACATCCTTAATTATTAATTGTTAAAAAATTCTTATTCCTCTTTTTATGTGACTCACAGAATTTAAAAAATAAACAATCGTAACCAATTATCAGGCAAATTGAATATTTCGACGCTTTGACAATAACGTCAAATAAAATTTTATCTTAAATCGCTGACCTCATGTTGGAAGAATTTATCGTTCGCGCAACGGTTTGAGATTATTTACCTGACCAGTTTTGTTAATAAAATACAGAAATTTCTCCAAAAAAAAAAAACATTATTCATTTTATTTAATTTGCATACCGTTTTAATGTCTATCGATATACCGCAATATATTTCAAAAGTAAATAATTATTATTAATTATTGGGCAGAAATTAATATTTTTAAGCTTTCACAATAAGGTAAACGTCCCAGTGATCGACACGTTAACCAAATTGCCCGACTTTATAAAAACGTAACTTTCACATTAAGATACAAAAAATGGTCATTCTAGGTAATAATGAATCAGAATAGTCGTATGAAAAAATAACAACCTCAAAAATTTTCGTAACTTATCTTATTGTAGAGAAAACTTATTCTAAAGGTTCAGAAGTGCAAATGTACCAGTCATCGACATACTAAAGTTATAGTTCGTCCAGTAATCGACCGTTATATGTCCTAGTAATCGACACGTTAAGAAAAGTCACAAATTAAGACGTCAATAACTGTCATTGTAGGTTATAAAGAATCAGTATAATCTTGTCAACAAATAGAACGCTTAACTTTTGGTCTACCTTATCTTCTTGTAATAAAAAATTACCATAAAACTTGAGGTGTGCAAATGTCCCAGTCATGGACATACTAAAGTCACGGTTTGCCCAGTAATCGACCCACGACATGACATGACCCAGTCATGGACATATGCATGGCCCAGTTATCGACATGATTTATTTTGCTGCTTAATTATTTACAGAGAGCCCAATACCCCTGTCCATAAATACTCCTCGTACAGTTCGATCGATGAATGAATTGTGACATTATTTTTTATCATCTAATTCATAAAAACAATACGCAATTTACACCAATTTTCTATCCACAATTTTGTCCTAGTGATCGACAGTAGGTCGATTACCCGGACATTTATGTGTTTTTCTGAACCAGTTATCGACCTCTGCGATTTTTTGCACAAACAATAATTTTACGATAAAATCATATTCATTTAGTAATACCAGATTGTTCATATGTAATATCAAATTAAATTTACTCAGCCAAAGTCTTCGTGCATCGCAGAATTTAACTAAATGTCACGAGACGCACCTTAACCTCCATATCAAGGATTTCGTCGAAATCACGCTCGGCTCGATCACTGCAAGTTTACGATTTTTTTATTATCACTGTTGTGATTTTACAAGCCTCAAATTTTCATATAATATTGTACATAAATCGGAGGAAGTGTTGTTAATTTATTTAAGCGTCGAAAAGCGCTCACAGTCTTATTTATCGCTCTTTTACCACAGACTGGTCGATTACTGGGACATTTACCTTAATGTTAAATAATATGAAGTAGTAATTTTTTGACAAAAAAAAGAAAAATGTAGCTCTATTGCCTATAATTATTTAACAGAATTATTTAATTATTTTTAGAATTATATAAGCATAATTATTTGACAAAAAAAAACGCATCACCTTGACTGCCTCAATAATAATATAAAAATTAGACTACGAAATTGTCTTAATCAAATACAAACGATTATTTGTAAATAGTTGATATGTTTAGTGCGAATTTGACATCATTTTTACGATAATTAGGTTGGGAAATGTCATTTGGCCCGGTATCTTGTACTTTGACCTTGGTTCAATTAAACATTATTCCGGAGACTTCACCTTTTTTCATGATGCATCAATTTCTGAATGATTTGCGAATCCGTAGTACTTTTTATTTTTTCTCTATCTTTGATCTAAGTATGTTACTTTTCGATTTAAAGATCAATTTTTCCAGTCCTCCCGTGAGCGCCGTGTAAAAAGATCGATTTTCAAGTTTTAATTGTTCAGTCAAATACTCGGTAAAAGCCTTCAAGATTTTGTGCAAGTAAAGTTGAATAGCTAAATTACAACATGTCAAAAATTCATGCATATGAGTTTGGATTGCCTTCACGACAGAACTACCTTAAACACTTTCTTATTCGATCCCTGCTGAAAATAAGGTGTAATTAATGCGAAAAAAATATAATTATTTCAGGAAAGAAGGTCGACCGATAGCCATGTACATGTACATCATCAGAATGAGCGAAAATACTCATTTCGTTGATATCTGTAAAGAACCGACGAGGGACGTAGAAGGGCGACAAATTTCCGCCCGAGATACTCTTATTTTTGAGGGTTATGGAACCTTCGCTAGTTCGAACCAATTACTCGTAACTATTTTTTCTTTATCTTTTTTACAAACTCATTTTTGTTGATTTACGTTTAACACAAAAATGCAAAGTAGAATCTTGCATGTAACTTCTTTATTATTTCGTAATTTTTTACAAATCAGAGTTGTAAATGACTAATACTTATAGAAATAATGATGATGTTACGATCAGCTCTATAATTATGATTTTATAATAATAACATGTAGATTGTAATACGATGATTAAACTTTGGAATGGCTGCAAAAATTATTATTTTTCATTAAAAATTCACGGTAATCCTTTTGAAAAAAATGGAAAAAAATAAGTAATGCATTACTTATTTCTTCCATTTTTTTCACTATTTCTTGCAATATTAAAGCGAAAATTAGTATTTTTTTCAGCTATTCAAATGTTTACACTCTATTTTATAATCACTACAAATTATTATTATGAAATGATAATTAGAAAACAAATTGTACTGTAAACTATACCTCATGAATTAATGGGGATTTAGAAATCTGTTACAAATCAACCTCTGTAAGTCAGTAACTTCATGAATTTTGGCTTCCTCATAGAAGAAATTTAAAAAAAAATTGAAAATAATTAGGAAGCAATATGCATGGTTATATTTTTCATCTTTGTTTCAAACAAATATGGAAAACTGAAGTTTAGCAAAATTTTAGTCATCGATAAATAATTACGTTCGAATCTCATCTCTACTTATAAAAAACAATGAAGCCTTTTTGCTTCCTCATAGAGGAAGCTTTGTTATCGAAAAAAAAAATGTTTTTCGAGATTTTCATTGTCAGGACACTCAGAATGGTCCAAAACGTCGAGAAAAGTGGTTTAGAAAAAATATCCGGATGTATGTATGTATGTGTGTGTTTGGTTGTGTCAAAAAAAATTTTTCTTCATACTATGCTGAAAGTACGTCCCTCCTGCCGCGATATCACGGCAGAAAGGCTAACTTTTATGTCTCGGTAGAGACGCGCATGCGCTCTGCGACAGCGGGCCGAAAGAAATTACTCGTGCACTGAGGCCGGCTCACACGAGTCGCTCACTGTGTTTATCATGGAGACTAGAGTACAGGAGGCCGAACGCAATGTTGTTGGAAGTGGTTCATGAAACGTCCGGATTTTATGCCAGCTAGAGTCGATAGAGGTGCGGCGGACGTTGAGAACCGCGAGAGAGACAGACTGAGTATGGAAAGACAGCGAGATAGCAATTATTTGAAACTGCATATTTAGTATTTTTTGTATTTGTATACTGGTAATTATTATATCATTAGTTTGAACCGAAACATTTTGTGAATTGATGTACCTTTTGTCTGTGGTAAATAAAAAACTTGTCTTTTGTAAATAAAAGGCTTATGTAACGAACTATTCCACAATTATTATTTTGTAAACTGATAACACTGATCTGCACATTTAAAACACTCAACCGCAGTGAATTACAATGGTGGTTAATGTGACTTCCTTCACTGCATCGTCAAACGACCAAGCACTTACTTCACTTCGGTTCTCAACGATCGAAGCGACGCTCGTGGAAATTTTTAGAACCATATCGTCCGGACGTTTCGTCGACCATATTTTCGCATTCTGCCCATAACCGTTCGGCCTCCTGTACTCTAGTCTCCATGGTGTTTATACACATGTCATTCATGTGTTGGTCAAGCTATACACGTGCCCTCTATACAACGGGAATAGTAACTTATTCGCGCGCATTAATACTCTATACATCTTGCCTGCATAACCTCAAAGGTTATTTACAATTGATGTATGCTAAAGTTTAACAGTTAAGATAAATCAGTAAGTGATATATACTCGAAAACATACTAATAAAATTAGGCTTCCATAATCAAATTAATATTTTTTAGAAAAATAGTGTCTATTCCGATGTATTTGATTTGATGCCTGCCCCCGACCAGCAACACTCGCTTCGCTCGTGCCGCAAATGTCGGGGCAGGCATCAATATCTTTCAATACAAAAATGCAATTTTTTTCGTACTTTCGGCCAAGTATAAAGAAAAATAGTATATACTACACAGGCAGAAATTTGAGAGCCCTGAACTGCACTCCATGATGCCCTCGGCTACGCTTCGGGCATCATTGCGCGCAGTGCGGGAATCTCAACTTTCTGCCCTTGTAGTGTAATATACTATTTATTTCTCTTTATTTTTTTACTGCAAAAGTATGTATTCTGATCTTAATATCCACCTTCTATACGAAATGCGCGACTTAATTTTTTTATAATTTTTTAAATTCGAAATTTGTTGAAAAATAAAGATCGCGATTGAGACACCTCTAAATATTATTTGCCAATGAATTCCTTTGGCACAGTCGATTGTTAGGTCAGCCCCTCGACTTTAAGCCATGAAGACTAAAAAAAAGTGCGATAATAAGCAGTAAGAAGCAGAAATAAACAAAACAAAAATTTCTAATGATAACAATTAAAAAAAAAAAATCTTTACTACCAAAGTATGCATACTGAGCTCAATATCCATCTCCTATACGGAATTCGAGACTAAATGTGTTTATGTTTTTTTTAACTCGGAATTTGGTGAAAACAAAGATTACATTTGAAACACGTTTATTATTTTATATTATATTATATTATTATATATTATTTGTCAGCGAATTCTTTTAGCGCAGTCAATTGTTAGGTCAACCCCTCGAGTTTAAGCCATGAAGACCCAAAAGAAGTGCGATAATAAGCAGAAACCCGAGCATTAACAACTTTTTCTCAATTTCTGCTTCTTACTGCCTAATGTTACATTTTTTTGGGTCTTCATGGCTTAAACTCGAGGGGTTGACCTAACAATCGACGGTGCCAAAACAACACGCTGACAAATAATATTTAGAGGTGGCTCAATCGCGATCTTTATTTCTCTATAAATTCCGAATAAAAAAATAACATAAAAAATTTCGTATTTAGTATAGGAGGTGGGTATTGAGGTCAGTATACATACTTTGGCTGTAAAAAGTAAAATAAAAAAAATGTATTTAATTGAAAAAATTATTTTTGTCAATTTCTGCTTCTTACTGCTTATTATCGCACTTTTTGTTGGTTCATGGCTTAAACCCGAAAACGGCTATAACAATCAAGCTGAAATTTGGCACGCACGTAGAGGAGTAACGCCCGTTCTTATGTATACATTTTCGAAAAAATTTAAAAAGAAATTCCAATTTTATAAGCCTTTCAATTTTTCGAAAAATGTCTGTATGTTCTCTAGCTTTCGCAATTTTTCAGCTAATGAGCTAAGTAATTCTAGACAAATAGAGAAATGAAAAATGAAAGTCGGTATTGAATTTGAGCGTAATCCATAAAGTGGTTTACATTTTATAAAATTTTGAATTTTCGAAAAAAAATTGTTTTCGTTCTTATCCACGTTAAGTTCGGCCAAACCTGCTCAATTCTTTTGCAAGATAAAATTAACATCCAGTTGTAGTAGATATCGAATTTGGTGAAGATTGGTAAAGCTAAAGTTAAAGCAATAACGTCAATTTTTCGAAAACTTCGAAACTTCATAAAATCCGAATCACTTTTTCGATTTCGACAAAATACCAGAAAACTTTAAAATGTTTATCTGCAGTTATGAAGAACTATGCAGCAAAATATCGTTAATTTTGACAAAATTTCTTTGTCTTTTGAAAAAATACATACATTTTATTAAAAAATCGAAATTGCTGCTTTGTTTGCGAGCCAAATTCCATTTCTCGAGTTAAAAGTGATTGAAATTTCGAAGCTATATACACACAATAAATACGGACAATTTTTCTAAATCACTTCGCCGCATTAGACAATTCTGAATGTTTTGACATGAAAATTTTGAAAAAAAAAATGTCATAATAATTTCACTTTCTATGTGTGCAAGTAAAAATAAATAATACATGCCTGAGTTCTTACGATTTATGATTTGGCAAATTTTCAGCGTACAAATCCGCAGTCTGTGCGAAGATTCTTCCGCGAAGACTTCAATCTCAACACTTATTACGATGTTAAGTGCTCTCACGTTGAGTCTCCATATTGTGTGTTCGTTCAGAAAGTAAGTAATTGTAAAAATTAAATCACTTATTCTACATTATTTACTGTATTTTAAAATAAATTCACGTAAAATTACCTTTATTTTTGTTCATGATAATTAAAACAAATATATGTATGAATATATTTCTGAATCTTCTTATCAAGTAGAATCACCCAAAGGAATGTATCAGAAAAATTCGTGGGTTTACACAAATCTTCACAAAACTTCAAGACTCAAATTGTTTTTAGCACAGCAATTAAATAATAAAATTTTGAAGTAATAATAAATTTTTCCATAAAATGCTGCGTGGTAATTTTACGTCTGATTTTTGACGTACAGAAATGTATCAGAGAAATTTTCGGAATTCACTTAAAATCTTCACACAAGTTCGAGATTTTAATTCTTTCAGCGAAAAAAAATATTTGCATTAATTAATATACAATTATATTTTCGCCACAATAATTAAAAATACTCATGCAAGAAATAAATTTCCACTTGAAATCCTGCATAGTAACTTTACTTTTGAATTGTTTGATCAATTAGAGTCACCCAAAGGAAAACGTCAAAGAAATCTATGGAATTTATCTCAAATCTCCATAAAAATGTAAAGTACAATATTTTTAAATGAACTAGAAAACTTCCGCGCGGTGCGCGCGCGAGTAGAGATCGTGTGTCGGTGCAGCGATCTTATTTAATACATATAATATATGGGGGATTCCACGAGACTTTCGCCACCCCGAAAAAAAAAAAAATCTCAAATTTTTTCTAAAAATCAGATTCAATGGTGTCTATTGATGGACCAAATTTCAAAATTCTAAAAAAATATTTGACCGGATATGCAAATTTTTCCGTTTTTTATCATTTTTCATTTAATCTGTAATATTTAAGAAACTATTGATCGTATCGAAATCATTAAAAGACGAAAATGTGCATTTTTTTATTGCCAACAAGAAAAAAAATATATTCAAAATTAATTGTTTAATTTCAGGTCACATTTTATGGAAAAAACAACAAAATTATTTTTTTTTTATGGTTGGACTTCAGATTTTTTCATCGGACAAATTGCCTCGGAATCTTTGAGTGATCGCCGAATTTTGAGTATTTTTTTTTTTCATGGGATGGCCAAATGCTGTGACGTTACAGCAATTTGAATGTTTTTAATATATAAAAAAATCCATATTCAAAATTAAAATTAATTAAAATGGTTGGACTTCAGATTTTTTCATCGGACAAATTGCCTTGGAATCTTTGAGTGATCGCCGAATTTTAAGTATTTTTTTTTTCATGGGATGACCACCCACATAGCACCGAAATATTTCTAAAACATTCTCGAAATATTCCTTTGCAACAATGCAATATTGCGAAAATATTGTGAAAGATGTTTAAAACATTTATAAAATATTGTAGGAATCTTGCAATGTCCGCTCAAAACGTTGCAAATATAATATTTCAATAATATTACAGAGCAATATTGTGTTAATATTACATTTTCCGCCCAAGGCTAACTCGTAAGAAATTCTACCGTTTTCAATATATTTTTTTGATTGCGAGTTTTTAAGCAGAACCATTGGATGTCCTCGATAATAATCTTATTTATTGGAAAAAAAAATCCCGTTCAGAATTCGAACTTACAACCTCACCTACGTACCATATCCATGTCGAATTAACGATGAGTAATTTTAAAAAGCGATCCTGCTTAAAAAATATATAACAATATTAGAGTTTCATTAACTAAATTTGTTCCAGAGGGGAATGCGGTTGAAAGAAACGTAAATTCTCGCTTCAAAGACTTACATCTACCTACCTATCAAACCTATTTAACGACTTAATGTCTATCACGCTAACCACTAGACTATCGATTACTTGTACAAACGTTATACTTTTATTGCCCATGTGTTCTGTCAACAAAGACTGATGAATTAAAAAATAAAGATTGAGCAACCTTTTAGAAGATTTCTGGTGCATAACAATCTTGTAAAAAAAATCGATTCATACCGTGCCGCGTTTTCCAATCAATTCTAATGAGGCTTCCAATTTCTGTCAGAATTTGTCCCCATTTCCAAATAATTATATGACGACTTCCCGATTGAATTTCAGTTTTTTCAAATCGAATGATACTCAATTGAACGAGGCGAATTTCTTTTTATCAACAAATTCAACTTTTTAAAACTAGTTTAGAAATTTCCACTTGAAACGTATTGGAATGTTGCAAAAAAGTTTCATTGTAATATTTGCAAAATCTAATCTGGAACCTTTTATTCGAAAGTTTGTGAAATATTGGTGAAGAAATTGGATTGTTTGTTTCACAGGTAATGTTCAGAAATATTTTTAAAATGATTGGCAATTGTTTTACCTTTAACAATATTTCTGAACTTTAAGTTGACAATATTGCAATTAAATATTTGTGAATATTCGATTGGAAGCTTATGGTAATATTCCTGTGTAATGAAATATTCGAAATATTCCTGCAATATTTAGGCAATATTATGTGCTATGTGGGCATGAAGTCCAACCATTTTAATTAATTTTAATTTTGAATATGGATTTTTTTTTATATATTAAAAACATTCAAATTGCTGTAACGTCACAGCATTGGGCCATCCCATGAAAAAAAAATACTCAAAATTCGGCGATCACTTAAAGATTTCGAGACAATTTGTCCGATGAAAAAATCTGAAGTCCAACCATAAAAAAATAATAATTTTGTTGTTTTTTCCATAAAATGTGACCTGAAATTAAACAATTAATTTTGAATATATTTTTTTCTTGTTGGCCATAAAAAAATGCACATTTTCGTCTTTTAATGATTTCGATACGATCAATAGTTTCTGAGATATTACAGATTAAATGAAAAACGATAAAAAACAAAAAAATTTGCATATTCCGGTCAACTATTTTTTTAGAATTTTGAAATTTGGTCCATCAATAGACACCGCTGAACCTGATTTTTAGATGAAATTTGAGATTTTTTTTTTTTGGGGGTGGCGAAAGTTCCGTGGAATCCCCCATATATAATCAGAATTCCTAAAAATTAAGAGATCTAACAAATTTTTCCAATAATTCCAAATCTTATCGAATCGGAAACTCTTTATAGATTTGACTCAAATTGATTGTCAATTGTCCTCTAACATTCTTTCAATTATAAATTAGTATTTACCTTGATAACTTCAAATTTGCGAGGTCTGGAGCATTTCCAGACTTTAGAAAAAAATGTAAAGTCCCATCATTATATGGGGCTTTACATTTTTAGTAAAGCAGTACGACCTCTTTGCTCAATGAAATAAATACAGGATTTCTAATTCTGGAAACCTGGCATGGATTTTGCTAAAAGTAACAGTGAAGAAAGAGGTCTGATTTACTTGACTGCAGAATTTCAATTCTCCCCGATCTCTTCGCTTATCATCTTATTCACGATTGTTCTGTTGATCCGCATGTAGTGACTCCGCGTACGCCTGGTTTTGTTGCTGCAACAGAGACTACGTCGCACTTTGTCGTTCAACATCTTAAGCCTAGTTTAATATTCGCAATTAACACATAATCCGGAAACCCCGAAATATTGTAAAGTCAACCAACTTGGGAATTCAAACCTCACGCGCCCGATATGCTTGACAAAACTGTCAGAATTGCAGCTGTCAAACGTGTTAAACACGAACTCGGTCTCGGTTTTGATCTGATCTCGCGCCAATTTGGACCAATCACAGCGCGAATAACGTGACAACAATGGATCAACTCGCAATTCGATAAAATCTCGCAACATACTTTTTAGAGAAGGACTTCTTTCTAAGGAAAACAGTCTGCTTAAAATATTTTTCGTCACTTCGTCTGTAAATTACGAATTCATTTACCGTACAGTTTAATTCTTCTCCCGAAATTGTTAAATATGCGCACGAAAAATAAGAGTAACCCTCTTATGAAAACCAGGATTAACGACAGTTGTACAACTTACAAGCGTTAGTTTTATGTTCATAATAATGAAAATACGTTTCCAGGCTGGAGATAATCTCGTATATCTCGCTGGGCTGATAAACGAAATGTCAACGGCGTACAACATGATCGTTAAAACCCCCAAGTGGTTGATTCACGTTCCAGAAATAGGTAAATAGACAAATCTTGCATCAAGTTTGCCGTTGAAAAAGAACTAATACATAAAAATATTTGCAAATTTAATTTACTGCCAAGTTTTTGTGCACAAAACCGAGTATTAAATTTGTTGTACAAAACAATATGTATTCTTTCCTCTTTTCTTCATAACTCAACAGTATTAACATCGATAACATACACGAAACAATAAATTTTTATTCTTTATACTTTTTGGACAGGACTCACGATTTCCTTAGAAATCACGATAACTTAATTTTTTTTCCTAAAAACAACTGTCAAAGTGACCATAAAAATAACGCTCAAGAAAACTTGTTTTTCGCATAGAAAAAAAAAACTTTAGGAAATTGTCAAAATGATCTTCGAATAACTGAAAGTAACTATCAGATTCTTTTGGTTTGGTTATTTCGAAGATCATTTTCACGATTTCCGAAAGTTTTTCGTTGGTGCCAAAAAAACAACTGTTATTGAGCGTTATTTTTATGGTAATTTTGACAATCGCCGTGATTGTTAGGGTACGGAGTTATTTGAGTCGAAAAGAAAAATGACAAGATTAGAGTAGTTGTGCTCGCTCATTTTTTCTAATTTTCGATCATTTTCACAATGCCTGAACTCCGGTGGAATTCCCCATATGCTTTTAACCGAAGTTTTTATGCATGAACCAGTATAGTAAATTATATAGTAATCTCAAAGTACTTTCGTATTAAATATGGCTCGTTAAATGTGTGTAATATACCGTTTAATAACTTTAAGGGGATGCTTGAGTACATTTTGATACCGACTTTAGTCGGTAAGTTTCCCGATTAGGACACAGGTGGCGCCGAGTAGTCTGCTTACTTTTGGCAAAAGATACCGAAAGCAAAATGGCCGCACACTACATGTCAACAGACCTTTGCTGCAAGATATAATTGTTTCTGGAAATTAGATATGTAAAATCAGACCGGACGTCAATTCTGTGATGATTTCTAAATATTCCAAAACCATTAGAATGTTAACTACACAAGCCAAATTCATATATAGTGTATACTACGATCGCATTGCAGAGGCTCGGAGCTTTTGCCAAAAGTAAACAGCGCCACCTGTCTCCTAATGACGAAACTATATTCATGCTCTTTACCAGCTCTGAGCCTGTGCGAAAAGCAAATGGTCTTTGCAATCGTAGTATACACTATTCGTGGATTTGGTTTGGGTAATCGACATTCCGATGGTTTTGAAAGGTTCAGGAATAATCAAAGAATGGGTGTCCGGTCTGATTTAACACATCTGAGTTCCAGAAACGTTTATACCTTACCTCATGGCGGATAGAGTAAAGGAGACCGAACGTAGTGCTGAGCGGATGGTCGATGAAATGGGCCAAAATTATTTTAGCTTTCGCCGATAGAGGCGCAGCGTACGATTAGATCCCAAAGAGCGGGAATTTTGAACAGAGCATTCTTCTACGTTCGTACTTACGCGATCATACTCGAATACATTAAGTTTACACGTAATTACGGATTGACTAATTATTGGATTCTGTCCTACTATCACCTGGAGGCGCTTTAAGGATCGTTTAATTGTGCGTTTCGTCGAAAACCGTCGTATCATTGGGGGCGAGAGGTATACCATCTGTACGGGAAAAGTATAAACAAGTTATTTTAGTTTGTTCAGATTGCAAGGCGATTATTGCCAGTTTTTAAGTCGGTAGGTGATGCTAATTGTCCAAATTCCATAACAGAAATTATATCAGATAAACGATATCGAGTAACTGAACACCTAACGTAAAGCGACGCGGCGGCGAAGCGCGTAAATACAAGCTTCGTATTCGGAAGGTTCGCGGATCGATTTTTTCCTCATGCATTTTTTTTCTTTATCAAGAATGTATAATTATTGTAACTAATTAAGTAAATTTTGGGTCGATTAAAACATGAACTGTAAACTGAAAAATAAAAGGTGGACATTCCGACACTTTAAAACGGTATTTCCTCTAATTAAAAAAAAAAATAAATGCTTACATAAAGATTTGATCCGTCAAACTTATGGTCACGAACACCCTTACTCAAAGCGTTTCGCTATCGAGTCACTTTGGTATCGTTAATCAGTAATTCCATATCGTTTATCTGTACCAAAATGTTGTTTAACAATTGTAAGTATATAAATTACTTGCCGCTAGCTATGAAACGAAAGAAAAATAAAAGGATATTTCGATACTTTAAAACGGTATTTGCTGTAATTAAAAAAAAAAAAAATTCTTGCATAAAGATTTGATCCGTGAACTTCACGGACACGAACGCCCTTACTCAACGCGCTTCGCTATCGAGTTACTTTGGAATCTCTAATCAGAAATTGAATATCGTTTATCGACCAAGCGCTAACTTCACCGTGGAACTTAACGATCGGAGCGTCGCTTGTAGTGACAACTGGAACTAAAACGTAGGCCCGTTTTGTAGACCAAAATTCTGACCTCGCGCCATAAGCGTTCGGTCTCCTTCACTCTAGTCTCCATGCCTTACCTCAAAGGACCTGTTGACATTTCGAGCGGCCATATTGGTTTTTCAGAGCTTCAGTAATATACAATTTCTTACATTTCTTGTTTTGGAATGTTTTTATTATTTTTACCAACCAAAGTCGGTAAAAATAGGCGATTTCGTAGTATACACTAGTCATCGAAAATATGCTACAAATATACGTCAAATATTGCAGGGATGTAATAAAAACATTCATGATTGGGTGTCCGGTCGAATTACTGTTCAAAACATACAAGAAATGTAAGAAGTTGTATATTACTGAACCTCTGAAAAACCAATATGGCCGCTCGAAATGTCAACAGGTCCTTTGAGGTAAGATATAAACGTTTCTGGAACTCAGATGTGTTAAATCAGACCGGACACCCATTCTTTGATTATTCCTGAATCTTTCAAAACCGTCGGAATGTCGATTACACAAACAAAATCCACGAATAGTGTATACTACGATTGCAAAGACTGTTTGATTTTCGCACAGGCTCGGAGCTGGTAAAGAGCATGAATATAGTTCCGTTATTAGGAGACAGGTGGCGCTGTTTACTTTTGGCGAAAGCTCCGAGCCTCTGCAATGCGACCGTAGTATACACTATATATGGATTTGGCTTGTGTAGTTAACATTCTGATGGTTTTGGAATATTTAGAAATCATCACAGAATTGACGTCCGGTCTGATTTTACATATCTAATTTCCAGAAACAATTATATCTTACAGCAAAGGTCTGTTGAAATATGGTGTGCGGCCATTTTGCTTTCGGTATCTTTTGCCAAAAATAAGCAGACTACTCGGCGCCACCTGTGCCCTAATCGGGAAACTAACCGACCAAAGTCGGTATCAAAATCTACTCCAGCATCCCCTTAAGGGGATGCTGGAGTAGATTTTTTTTACCGACTTTGGTCGGTAAAAATAGGTGATTTCGTAGTATACACTATTCATCGAAAATATGCTACAAATATACGTCAAATTTTGCAGGGATGTAATAAAAACATTCATGCTTGGGTGTCCGGTCGAATTACTGTTCAAAACATACAAGAAATGTAAGAAATTGTATATTACTGAAACTCTGAAAAATCAATATGGCCGCTCGAAATGTCAACAGGTCCTTTGAGGTAAGATATAAACGTTTCTGGAACTCAGATGTGTTAAATCAGACTGGGCACCCATTCTTTGATTATTCCTGAACCTTTCAAAACCATCGGAATGTCGATTACACAAACCAAATCCACGAATAGTGTATACTACGATTGCAAAGACTGTTTGCTTTTCGCACAGGCTCAGAGCTGGTAAAGAGTATGAATATAGTTCCGTCATTAGGAGACAGGTGGCGCTGTTTACTTTTGGCAAAAGCTCAGAGCCTCCGCAATGCGACCGTAGTATACACTATATATGGATTTGGCTTGTGTAGTTAACATCCTGATGGTTTTGGAATATTTAGAAATCATCACAGAATTGACGTCCGATCTGACTTTACATATCTAATTTCCAAAAACAATTATATCTTACAGCAAAGGTCTGTTGACATATGGTGTGCGGCCATTTTGCTTTCGGTATCTTTTGCCAAAAATAAGCAGATTACTCGGCGCCACCTGTACCCTAATCGGGAAACTAACTGACCAAAGTCGGTATCAAAATCTACTCCAGCATCCCCTTAATCCTATTTTTATATTAAATAATATACGTGATTTGTGCACAAAGAAAATCCTTGTAAAAGTATGTTCATTTTCATGAAATTAAAAAAACTTAAGTTTACATGATGCTATCGCTTTCTTTTTTCTTCTCCCAGCGGCAAAACTCAATTTTCTATGCAGTTTACCTTATAGAAAAACGATGCAGATAGAAAATTTAGCTCTATTTTTTTTCGTATCTGAATATGACTTTTCCATTTAATAATTTTATTAAGGAATGCCGTGCGCTATTGAGAAGGTGCCAGGTATTTGGTGTCGTGGGATTGTTTTCGACGTGCCAGCTCCTCAAACGGTCGAAGTTTTTCTGCTAGACTTTGGCTCGAAAGTTACGACGAAGCACGAAGCGATTCGTAAATTGCACGATAAATTCATGACTGGCCCGGGACAGGTAATTTTTATTTTATTTATTTTATGTATTTTATTTATTTTATTTATTTTATGTATTTTATTTATTTTATTTATTTTATTTATTTTATTTATTTTATTTATTTTATTTATTTTATTTATTTTATTTATTTTATTTATTTTATTTATTTTATTAATTTTATTAATTTTATTTATTTTATTTATTTTATTTATTTTATTTATTTTGTTTATTTTATTTATTTTATTTATTTTATTTATTTTATTTATTTTATTTATTTTATTTATTTTATTTATTTTATTTATTTCATTTGTTTTATTTTTTTTGTTTTTTTTTTCATGGTAAAAGGCAATCAAAGTGTCCTTGGCTGATGTAGAGCCTCTTAATGAAAACCACTGGAGCAAACAGGCCATACAATTCACGACAGATTATATCGAAGAACAGTACGCTCGCGTGGTCGCTTTTGAAAAAAGCGATTTCGGTTACAACGTGGCTCTCTACATCAATCAAGTTACGAATTTCGCGGCGTTATTGGTGAACAGCAATTACGCAGTCAGTACTGGACCCAGGTACAAACTTTTTACCATTCATTAAATATCTTTTACTTCCTCATAGAAGTTTTGTGATAGTGACAATGTGTTAAAAATTGGCCAAAATATCGAAAAATCATATTGAAAAAAATATATCCTACCGTATATTAAATTCCTTATGTTCCGGTACATTCTGGAAAAAAATAAAAGGTAAAAATAAAGTACAGCAGCAAAATGTGGTCCGAGAAATACGTCCATAATCTTTGAAAATACTTCACTCAAAAATTCTCTTCTATTTTAAGATCAGAATTTTATGGATCTCTGCATTTTTTACTTATCCTTTAAGGAAACATTACACACAGAGAAAATACAATTATTAAATGTAAATTTCTGATGTTTTGGAACATACTGAAAAAAAAAAAAAAATGCTAAAAATATTTCATAAATTTTTTCGGACATTCTAAAAAAGCCTAAATATAAGTTCTTTAGGTTTTGGCAAATTCTATCGAAAATTCCTAGCATCATTTTTTTAAATATATTGGCACATTCTGAAAAAAAGTCAGGTAAAAAAAAGGCCTTTGAACGGCAGCAAAAAGTTTTTAATTCAAAAGTGTTTCTAACATAGATGTGAAAATACCAGTATTTTTATTTTCGATAAATCAACCGTAAAAATACCGATTTTTTTTTGTCTACAAATGTGACGGTCACAAAAATTGTTCATAAATAAACATTAAAAAATTAGCTTTCTAAATGTGAATTAACTATTCACATTCAAATTTTTTAAAATAATTTTACCGTAAAAATATATACAAACCACGTATTTACATGGGAATTTACCGCTTAACAAGTGTTAAACTTCACTTATATAGTTGCAAAATCACAGGTTTCAAATTATTTAAATAAAATTACCGTAAAATTTTTTCGTAAATTCCCTATATGAAGCATTCTCTGTCAATTCAGCCACTTTTTTTTCGACCCTCTCCGATTTGCCCTGTAATTGAATATATGAATGTACCACTAAAAGACACTCTATGTGAATTTTTTCAGATTTTTTAAAATAATTTTTCAGAAAATGGCTTTTTTTATTCAAGTGCAAATATCTCAGAATTTTGAAGTTACTGAAAAAAAATGTCTACACATAAAAGTTGTCGTTTATTGTTAGCTTTCGAGCGGAATATTCCAAATAATTATCACGTTCCTGTGAGTATGATTCTTTTCCGAAAAATGGAGGAATTATTTTTTAATTAAAAAAAGGATATTTTTTTTTACTGAAAAAAATACAGAGTATTGCTACATGACTGTTGATACAACAAAAAAATCGCCAGAGTGGCACCGATCGATCTTCTGGTATTAAAAAATGCATTTGTGTGAAAGTTCCGAAAAACGGGGGCATTATTATTTTTTTGATAAAAGAAAGGTTACTTTTTTTTGGCTAATAAAATTACAGAGTATTCTTGCATGACTGTATATATTGCAAAAAAATCATCAGAGTGGCAAGGATCGAGCTTGCGGTATTAAAAAAAATTATTCGTATGGAAGTTTCGAAAAACGGGGGAATTATTTTTTTTATACCGGAAGCTCGATCCGTACCACTCTGATGATTTTTTTGCAATATCTACAGTCATGCAAGAATACTCTGTAATTTTATTAGCCAAAAAAAGTAACCTTTTTTTATCAAAAAAATAATAATGCCCCCGTTTTTCGGAACTTTCACACAAATGCATTTTTTAATACCAGAAGATCGATCGCTGCCACTCTGGCGATTTTTTTGTGATATCAACAGTCATGTAGCAATACTCTGTAATTACTGTACTTTTTCTTTGTCTGCTTTTGTTTATGTATTCTTTCCTAGCTCAGGTCCTTATGGGGTTTAAAATCCCAGGATCTTAATAAAATCTAAATCTAAATCTAAATCTAATTTTCCCAGTAAAAAAAAATATCCTTTTTTTAATGAAAAAATAATTCCTCCATTTTTCGGAAAAAAAATCATACTCACAGGAACGTGACAATTACTTGAAATATTCCGCTCGAAAGCTAACAATAAACGACAACTTTTATGTGCTGACATTTTTTTTCAGTAACTTCAAAATTCTGAGATATTTGCACTTGAATGAAAAAACCCATTTTCTGAAAAATTATTTTTAAAAATCTGAAAAAATTCACATAGAGAGTCTTTTAGTGGTACATTCATATAATCAATTACAGGGCAAATCGGGGAGGGTTGAAAAAAAAGTGGCTGAATTGACAGAGAATGCTACATATCTTGGTGAGATTCTGAATCAATACAAGACAATATGATTTTATGACCAATATAGTAATTTTCAAAGTGGCCACGTATCGTCGTTTGTGGTTAAGGTAGCTATAACGCGACGGCAAACACGTTAGATACGTCCGAATTTTTTATATCTTGTAGTCTGAGTATTCATCTTTTATTTGTGAGGAATTACGAGATACGTTACCGGATATCTAATTAAGTAAATAACTTTTGAAAACAGAGTTTTATACATGGCGTTATACGGAGAAATATAAAAAATTGACTTTTGCACCGAGAAAAAAGCATATCAGAAATGAAATACAAAACATCTAAACAGCTCTACGTTTTCGTTAGATCTTAAAGTAACCGATACGACCATAAAAAGTAGTAGTCGCCGGACATTTCAGCGAGTTATTGCAAGTTAATTGAAAGAAATTGCGTCGTGCAAAAACAATCTCTACCAGCTGTTCAAGATGGCGCCGAAGTTTGGCAACGTTGCACATCAGCTATATACGCGACAGTTACCATCGGTCGGTATATACTGTTAGTGTTCTGCAATGAAAATGAATGAAAATGATCGCTCTCATCCTAAATTCGACGTAATTATCTGAAATCGGACTTTTTAACCTATCGATACGCTTGAATTTTTCATTTGTTGATCAAACTTCACTTGCGTCGATTCTTCATTGTATCTGGCTTTTTGTTGCTTGAATGTTGTTGAACCACGCTTTTCTTTTACGCGTAATGAATTGGCCGTTTCTTTTTCGGCGATCCGCTCTAACGTCGTGTCTTTCTTTTGGAGAATTCGACATGACAGAGCAGATTCGCCAAACAAACTTCGCAAACCTAACCTCGTTTCATGTCGGTAACGTACGATGCCGGTCGAACAGTCGGTCGATATTGCGGTGTTGCCACGATGTGTCGTGGGCTTACAGAGCCAATGGCGGACGAGTCAAGACACAAGTCAAATTAGTTTTAATGACATAATTAAATTAATTACGCACGTGAAAAAAATTTCGTAATATAATTGAATGAAACTTTTTTATTTTAGAATTTAATTGTGGAATATGCAGAAAGTATGAATAATTTCATTCTTCGATGACGATAGTTGCTAGTATCTATGACTCAGGCGTACTGACATAGCTACTTTAAATAAAAAATCTCACGATCCGTCTAAAACGTCTAAGAATTAGTTAAATACTTGACTAAAAAAAAAACCTCTTCTGTTTCAAGATCATCGGGATTGACTGAGGCGCCAAATAATGTATCGAGTCCGAAAAACCAAAAGCCAAAAGTTCGAAACTCTCGAACATGCAAAACAAAGAAGCCAAAGCGAAACATTTTTAATAACATCGAAAACGGATTTGCCGTGCAATCAGCTACAGAAAAGACAGAAGTTGTCGATCCTTATCGTGTGCAAATTAAAATCATTCGCGTCGAATCTCCTGACATTATTTTTGTTGCTGATCCGGCCCACGAGAAAACATACCAGGAAATGATGGACCAGATGCAGAAATTCTACAATAAGTACAGAGAAATTTCGGACAAGAGCGAGTGGAAGGTCGACTTTCCGTGCGTCGTTTATTCAGCACACGATCGATTGTTCTGCCGGGGAAAAATCACCGCGATCATTTCCCCCGAAGAAGCAGAGGTTTTTCTCTGCGACTTGGCTTTTACCGTAAAAGTTCCCATCAACGAGCTACAAGCTCTGAAGAAAAAGTTTTGGAAGACTCAAACCTACGCTTTTAAAGTCAAATTGGCAGGAATCTCACCCTGCGGCGGATCTTCCGTTTGGCCGTCAGCTTCATGCACTAGACTCAAGGATATTGTTCTCGAGAATCAAAGATCAAAATTCTACATATCCAAAGTGGTAAGTAGATCTTTTTCCTTTGTTTTCGAAAAAAAAAAGAAATTTCGAGATTGTCATGTCAGGATACTTAGAATGATCCAAACCGTCGAGAAAAGTGGTTTAGAAAAAAATGTCCGGATGTATGTGGGGTAAAACACGTCAAGTTGGCCACACAAATTTTTCATTTCAATAAAAAAATTTCAAATTTGACGAGGATGTTGGTCTGGTTGAAAACAAAAATTACAAATTTATTCCAGATTTTTTTATCGCATATTTAAGCCATTACAAAAAACTGAAAATAATAATCGTTAATTTTTTAACGCCAAAACTACAGCTCTCGCAAAAAAATCACGTAAACAAAAAATTTAAGGTATTTAACGTTCTTTCAATAAATTTTTTGCAAAATCTTCCTACTCTGTTTTATGCTATTTTTCAATGGAATAAAATTATAATATTTTTTTCTCCAAAACTGCGTTCCCGATTCGGCTGAAATTTTTACATTTTGTTCCTTAATATGTCTAGAATCTGAGAAAAAATTGGCGAGATGGGCGGCGATTTCATTCCACTGTTACAGCTCTTCAAACGATCGAATACCAGGGCAATCTAATGTGTAATTGCTCGGTACGTTCAACAGACTGTCTACATAATAATTCTAAAGCCCGCACTGCATTTTTTGCATCGGATATTTTTCCCTCTTCAATTTTTGGGTTTTTTAATACATTTATTTTATCGACTGATGGAATTGAAACTTTTTTCCTGATGACACGTAATTCATCATCGTGCTCTTTTCTGATCAATCGAAAATTGGCAAAACGTGGTGAATGAATGTCTCTTGAGTTCAATATTCACGTGCTCAATGTTACACGACCATCGTTCTGCGTTGTGAACACAAAGCGTGGACGACAGGTACGGAGGAATTTGCCAATTAACCTAATTAAAAAAAAAAATTAATTTAAAATAACAAATAAATAAACAAGTGATGCGGGCTTTAGATTTTTTATGTAACGCATGCGTGAGAAGTGCTACTTCTCGTGCCCGCAAGTGGTGGCGTAAGTGGCGCTTTATAGCCAAAGATACTGTAATATCTCGCGCATGCGCAAATCAGCCCGATTTTACTTCTCGCACTAGTGCTTTCTCATTATTTTACTTCTCGCACTAGTGCTTTCTCATTATTTTACTTCTCGCACTAGTGCTTTCTCATTACACTCAGTTATTGGACACATCGCTAGAGCGCCCGGCGCGCGCTCGCTGGCGCAGCACTAGCGTTCATAACCCCATAACTGTAGTTCAGTCTGCCTCTGCGTACGACACGAGCAGCATTTTAAAAATATTTTGTGGGATTTGTGGATAATTAGTTAAAACATTTAAAAATTCATATTTTTGCAGGCGGGGGGCTCCGCCCCCCGAACCCCCCGCCGGGGCTCCGCCCCTGAACCCCGGCCGCCCAGGACCCTTCGCCCGCCTCCCCGCCACTCGAGAAGCACTTCCTACACATTTGTTACAAAAAATAGTATGCGATACTCGTGCGATAGCGGCCATCATACGAAGGCTGTGAAGTTGATCGCACTCGCCGCACTCGTACCACAGGCAGCACTCGCCTTCGGCTCGTGCAGCTGTGGTACTCGTGTACGGCTCGTGCGATCAACTTCACAGACTTCGTATAATGGCCGCTTTATCGCACTTGTATCGCAAAGTACTATTCTATTGACAGTCTCAACCCTGTTGAACGCAGAGAGCAATTACACATTAGAGTACCGTTATGTTCGATCATTCGAAGAGCTGTAACTGTGGAACGAAGTCGCCGCCCATCTCGCCAATTTTTTTTCGGATTCTTAACATATTAAGGAACAAAATGTAAAAATCTCATTTGAATTGAGAACGCAGTTTCGGAGAAAAAAAAGATTGAAATATTATTTAATTGAAAACTAGCATAAAACGGAGTAGGAAAATTTGCAAAAAAATTTGTTGAAAAGGACGTTAGATACCTTAAATTTTTTGTTAACATGATTTTTTTGCGAGAGCCGTAGTTTTGGCGTTAAAAAATTAACGATTATTATTTTCACTTATTTGTAACGGCTGAAATATGCAATAAATAAATCTGAAAAAATTTGCAATTTTTGTTTTCAGCCAGACCAACATCCTCAAGAAATTTGAAAACTTTTTATTGAAATGAAAAATTCGTGTGGCCGCCTTGACGTGTTTTACCCCATGTACGTGTGTATGTGTGTGTGTGGCACGCTTGCAAAATTCAAAGCGCTGTATCTCGAAAATGGCTTTAACAATCAAGCTGAAATTTGGCATGCTGATAGAGGAGCAACGGCCCCTTCCTATACATACATTTTCGAAAAAATTGAAAAAGAAATTTAGATTTTATAAGCCTTTCAATTTTTCGAAAAACGTCTGTACGTTCTCTAGCTTCCGCAATTTTTCAGCTAATGAGCTAAATAGTTCTGGACAAATAGAGAAATGAAAAATGAAGGTCGGTATTAAATTTGAGCAAAATCCATAAAGCGGTTTAGATTTTATAAAATGTTGAATTTTCGAAAAAATTTTGTTTTCGTTCTTATTCAAGTTATGTTCGATCAAACCTGCTAAAATCTTTTGCAAGGTAAAATTAAAATCCAGTTGTAGTGGATATCGAATTTGATGAAGATTGGTAAAGTGGTTCAGATTTTATAAGACATTGAATTTTTCAAAAAATTTCTGTATGTTCTCTAGCTGCCACAAATTTTTAGATAATGAGCTTAAACAGTTTTTGACGAATAAAGCAATGAATAATGACGATCGGTATTGAATTTAAGCGAAATACATAAAGCGGTTTAGATTTTATAAAATTTTGAATTTTCGAAAAAATTTTGTTTTCGTTCTTATTTAAGATAAGTTCGACCAAACCTGCTCAAATCTTTTGCAAGGTAAAATTAACATCCAGTTGTAGTAGATATCGAATTTCGTGAAGATTGGTAAAGTGGTTCAGATTTTATAAGACATTGAATTTTTCAAAAAATCTCTATATGCTCTGTAGCTGCCACAATTTTTTAGATAATGAGCTTAAACAGTTTTTGACGAATAAAGCAATGAAAAATGACGATCGGTATTGAATTTAAGCGAAATACATAAAGCGGTTTAGATTTTATAGAATTTTGAATTTATCAAAATTTTTGTTTTCGTACTTCTTGAATTTGTATTTAAAATAAGGATGCAAAGTAGAACTTTGCGCATTGCTTCGTCAATAATTTTCATCTTTCGCAAAGCTTCCTGTGTGGCGAAGCGAAAAATAAAATAAAGAAACTTCCTCATATTCATTCGCAGATATCTCACTTATTGATCTGCTGATGGTATTTAAAAATATATGGGGTATTTCTGGCCAACTCAATAAACGTTCAATCCTGACGCCTTCGCACCATAATTTTTTATACTATTATATACGCTCGAAATAACCCTTTTATTTTATTTTTTGCTTCCTCATAGAGGAAGCTTTGTTTTCATGAAAAAAAAATTTCGAGGTTTTTATGTTAGAAACACTTAGAATGGTCTGAAACGTTGACAAAAGTAGTTTAGAAAAATTGTCCGGATGTATGTGAGGCATTCTTCGTCAATTCAGCCACTTTTTTTTCGAACCTTTTTGATTAGTCCCATAATTGGACACATTGTAGTACCACTTGAAAGTACTCTCTCCTAATTTTTTCAGATTTTTAAATCCAATATTACGGAACATGGGCTATTTCTTTAAAGTCAATATATCTTGAAAAATTAAAGTCATAGAAAAAAATTGTTTCAACATAAATGTTGTAGTTTCATGTGAACTTTTCAATAAAAGTTTCCAAATAATTTTGTCGGCCCGATAACAATGCTTTTTCGCTAAAATATCTAAAGATTATTTTTTTAACCAAAAAATGCAATTTTTTTTTGGCTGCAAAAATTACAGAATCTTTGCGCCTATCTATTGATAACATAGAAAAATTGACAGAGTGGGTCCGATCTAAATTCTAACAAAAAATGTAGTAGATTGTACAGACATTTTCTTGAAAAAATTTTCAAACTTGTTTTTTTATCATATTTTTTCTCATAATATCTTTTTGGAACATTCTAACGAAAATTTCTGACATAATTCCTTATGTTTTGGCCTTTCTATAAAAAAAAAACCAAAGGAAAAAACGAATATTTCTTTGCACAGTAGTAAAAAGTTCACAATTCAGAAGTGGACCGTCGAATACGTCTAAAATCTTGAAAAAATACTTCATCAAAAATATCCACCACTCTTCTATCAAAACTATGGATAAATATTCGAAAATAATAAATATTAACTTAACTACAGGATAAATATTTATTAAATTAATTGCTGGAGGTTTAAAACCCTTAGGTAGCCAATCTATTATTTAAAAAATAATAAAACTGAAAACCCAATTAATTTTCAATAAAATTTCACGTTAAATTGTGAGAAAAGAAGAATGAAAAAAAATTGTTAAAAATAACCGCTAAAAAAATGTAGTAGATTTTACAGAAAGTTCCTTGAAAAAATTTTCAAACTTGTTTTTTTCTCATATTTTTTCTCATAATATCTTCAAGTTTTGGAACATTCTAAAGAAAATTTCTAACATAATTTCTTATGTTTTCGCCTTTCTATAAAAAAAAATCAAAGGAAAAAACGAATATTCATTTGCACAGCAGAAAAATTTCACAATTCACTGTGGAAAACATATAAAATCTTGAAAAAATACTTTACCAAAAATATCCATCATCCTTTGATAAAAAGTGTGGATAAAAGTTGCAAAATAACCACTATTAACTTAAGTACGCGATAAATATCAATTTAATTAATTGGCGGAGGTTTAAAACCATTTGGTAGCCAATATATTATTTTAAAAATAAATAAAACTGCAAATCCAATTAATTTTCAATAAAATTTCACGTTAAATTGTGAGAAAAGAAGAATGAAAAAAAAAATTGTTAAAAATAACCGCTAAAAAAATGTAGTAGATTTTACAGAAATTTCCTTGAAAAAATTTTCAAACTTGTTTTTTTCTCATATTTTTTCTCATAATATCTTCAAGTTTTGGAACATTCTAAAGAAAATTTCTAACATAATTTCTTATGTTTTCGCCTTTCTATAAAAAAAAAATCAAAGGAAAAAACGAATATTCATTTGCACAGCAGAAAAATTTCCCAATTCACCGTCGAAAACGTCTAAAATCTTGAAAAAATACTTTACCAAAAATATCCACCATCCTTTGATAAAAAGTGTGGATAAACGTTGCAAAATAGCCACTATTAACTTAAGTACGCGATAAATATCAATTAAATTAATTGGCGGAGGTTTAAAACACTGATTTCATCAGATAACCAATCAACTGCTTATTTTTGTTGTTAAGATAAACCCCGACGAGAATGATCTCTACGTCGAGTTGTGGGTCGAGCAAGCAAAGATCGAAGGTCCCTTGTCGCCCGCGGTAATCGAGGTAAACTCCGTAAATTGGATGTTGGTAGACGCTGGACTGGCTCTGCCAATAAAACGATATAACGAGAAGACAAAAGTGCTTGGGGTCGAACTGATGAAGCAAATATCGAACACCGTAAAAGAACAACGAGACGAGAGTTACATCGAGTATGGAAAACTCGTTGAATCCGACGGAGAATCCCTGTTGACTGACTCAAATTCGAGCAAAAATTCAGTGGCACTAAGCGAACGTACTTTAGTGTCAAACGAAGAAGTTCCGACATCTTGGCTACCAGCAGAACAAATCGTTGATGATACCTTCATCGGTATAGCTTCGTATGTCGATAACGATTGTTTCGTGTATCTTCATTCAGTTGCTCAAAATGAAAGTATGCTGCGTATGATCGAAAACAGTTTGGAGAATATTTACTCAAAGACGCAGGCTAAATCGAGCGATTTTTCGTGGCAAATCGGTGATCTCTGCATTGCTCAGTATCACAGCAATAAAAAATGGTACAGAGGACAAGTTGTTGGAGTTAACAACGTCGAAATAACGGTAAATATAATTGTCTTCTAATTCAAGATAAAACATACGTATTTATGTTCGTTTTTACTTCGCCTTTGGAATGGTGAACATTTTTTCCCCCATTTTTCAACGCGAGATATAGTTTACAGTACAATTTGTTTTGTAATTATGATTTCATAGTAATAATATGTTGTGATTATAAAATAGAGTGTAAACATTTGAATAGCTGAAAAAAATACTAATTTTCGCTTTAATATTGCAAGAAATAGTGGAAAAAAATGGAAGAAATAAGTAAGGCATTACTTATTTTTTTTCCATTTTTTCAAAAGGATTACCGTGAATTTTTATTGAATAATAATAATGTTTGCAGTCATTCCAAAGTTTAATCATCGTATTACAATCGCTACATTTTATTATAAAATCATGATTATAGAGCTGATTGTATCGTCATCATTATTTCTATAAGTATTCGGCATTTACAACTCTGGAGCGAACTCAAAATTTATTAAAACTTCGGTAAATATTTGACAATGATTCCTTCCAATATAGTATATTTTTTGTCATTGTACCTACTCAAAAAGACAAGAATTTTATTCCAATTTTTTTAATCAGTTAATTTGCTTTAATGATGTAAAAAAAATCAATATCTTGGCACGAATATGAAAATGTATAAATCAAGTATCAGATACGTAATCTCATATTTACGTGTCATTTTTCTGGCATCTTGCGAATTTTTTTATCTTTATAAATAATCTAAGTTTCAACAATCTTCGACTAAACGAGTAATATTGATGCACGAACAACTGAAAATAATGATAAGCGCTACTACTAAAGTAGTGTACTTTAGTTTATATTATTTTATTTAACGCCGTGAATCTAATATAGCGAACAATAAGACTAGTAACAGAGAAATGTTAACTGGTGATTAATTTATTAATTTATTAGTGAACTAATTGGTAAAATTCATATGTATTAATTCATATGTATATATTTTTTTGTTTTTTTAATTTTAATTCCGTTCTGGATTGGCGACACTTAAAAGCAAATAAACTTTTAGGAAATACATAGGATTTTGCATAACTTCTAGTTCTAAATGCCTAATATTTATAGAAATAATGATGATGATACGATCAGCTCTGTAATTATGTTTTCATCATAATAACATGTAGCGATTGTAATACGATGATTAAACTTTGGAATGGCTACAAAAATGATTATTTTTCAATAAAAATTCACGGTAATCCTTTTGAAAAAATGGAAAAAATGAGAAATGTATTAAGAAAGTAATGCATTACTTATCTCTTCCATTTTTTCCACTATTTCTTGCAATATTAAAGCGAAAATTAGTATTTTTTTCAGCTATTCAAATGTTTACACTCTATTTTGTAATCACTACATATTATTATTATAAAATCATAATTACAAAACAAATTGTACTGTAAACTATATCTCATGAATTAATGGGGACTTACAATTCTGGTCAAAGCAACCGAAAGAAATACATGAGGCATTCCATATGAACCTGATTTTCAATGTTCGTAAAGTGGGTTCATAATTTTTTTCCAGAGTATTTAGAGTTTCCCGAACACATACGAGTTATTTCAGATTTTTCATCCCCACAGTTTTTCCACAATAAAATACGCTTTTTTTATTTTTTTTTTTCCCTTTCGCTGCCGATTTAAAACTATCTATGATACAACAAAATTGTTCCGGGATAAAATGTAGGGTTTCGCATATACTTTTTGATAAAAATGTTTCCAAATTACACTCGATAAATTTTCAGGCATTTATTGGCACAATAATGCCATATCATTTTTTTCGTTGAGAGGGACCATTTTTATTTTATTCAAAATTTCACAGAATTTCCGTCATAATGTTAAAAAACGACGAAAAAATCAACACGATGGCAAATTGATATCTTCACAATGTACGGCTCGGTTATTTGCTAAATCATACACAATTCACATGTTCATTGTTCACATTATGGAGGTATGAATTGATCATCGCGCAAATTTTGATGTAGTTAGTGGACATAATAACGGAAATTCTGTCAAATTTTGAGCAAAATCAAAATGGTCCTTCCCAACGAAAAAAATGGTATGTCTTTGTATTGCCAAAAAGTGATCGAAAATGTATCTAGGCTAATTTGGAAACATTTTTATCAAAAAGTATACGTGAAATCCTACATTTTATCCCTGAACAATTTTATTGTGTCATAGATAGTTTTAAATCGGCAGCGAAAGGAAAAAAAAAAAAAAAAAAAAAAGCGTATTTTATTGTGGAAAAACTATGGGGATCAAAAATCTGAAATAACTCGTATGTGTTCGGGGAACTCTAAATACTTTGGAAAAAAATTATGAACTCTCTACGAACATTGAAAATCAGGGTGGCCCGCTTCATATGAAATGCCTCACATAATAGAATTTTTAAACTAATTAAACTAAAGCGTTAAATTTTTATTAATTTTTCAAAAATCGTTTCCGTTGTAGGTGGAGTTCATAGATTACGGAAACGTCGAAACTTGCGAGCTCGGTACGCTTCGAAAAAGTCTCGCAATGACTCACATACCGCGCCAAAGTACCAAGTGCGTGATCTACGGATTATATCCGGTAAGAATATTTTATAACGTATCATTTAAGGGGATGCTGGAGTAGATTTTGATACCGACTTTGGTCGGTAAGTTTCCCGATTAGGACACAGGTGGCGCCGAGTAGTCTGCTTACTTTTGGCAAAAGATACCGAAAGCAAAATGGCCGAACACCATATGTCAACAGACCCATGGAGACTAGAGTACAGGAGGCCGAACGGTTATGGGGAGAATGCGAAAATATGGTCGACGAAACGTCCGGACGATATGGTTCTAAAAATTTCCACGAGCGTCGCTTCGATCGTTGAGAACCGAAGTGAAGTAAGTGCTTGGTCGTTTGACGATGCAGTGAAGGAAGTCACATTAACCACCATTGTTATTCACTGCGGTTGAGTGTTTTAAATGTGCAGATCAGTGTTATCAGTTTACAAAATAGTAATTGTGGAATAGTTCGTTACATAAGCCTTTTATTTACAAAAGACAAGTTTTTTATTTACCACAGACAAAAGGTACATAAAATCACAAAATGTTTCGGTTCAAACTAATGATATAATAATTACCAGTATACAAATACAAAAAATACTAAATATGCAGTTTCAAATAATTGCTATCTCGCTGTCTTTCCATACTCAGTCTGTCTCTCTCGCGGTTCTCAACGTCCGCCGCGCCTCTATCGGCTCTAGCTGGCATAAAATCCGGACGTTTCATGAACCACTTCCACAACATTGCGTTCGGCCTCCTGTACTCTAGTCTCCATGAACAGACCTTTGGTGTAAGATATAATCGTTTCTGGAAATTAGATATGTAAAATCAGACCGGACGTCAATTCTGTGATGATTTCTAAATATTCCAAAACCATCAGAATGTTAATTACACAAGCCAAATCCATATATAGTGTATACTACGGTCGCATTACAGAGGCTCGGAGCTTTTGCCAAAAGTAAACAGCGCCACCTGTCTCCTAATGATGGAACTATATTCATGCTCTTTACCAGCTCCGAGCCTGTGCGAAAAGCAAACAGTCTTTGCAATCGTAGTATACACTATTCGTGGATTTGGTTTGTGTAATCGACATTCCGACGGTTTTGAAAGGTTCAGGAATAATCAAAGAATGGGCGTCCGGTCTGATTTAACACATCTGAGTTCCAGAAACATTTATATCTTACCTTAAAGGACCTGTTGACATTTCGAGCGGCCATATTGGTTTTTGAGAGGTTCAGTAATATACAATTTCTTACATTTCTTCTATGTTTTGAACAGTAATTCGACCGGACACCCAATCATGAATGTTTTTATTACATCCTTGCAAAATTTGACGTATATTTGTAGCATATTTTCGATGAATAGTGTATACTACGAAACCGCCTATTTTTACCGACCAAAGTCGGTAAAAAAAATCTACTCCAGCATCCCCTTAAGGGGATGCTGGAATAGGTTTTGATACCGACTTTGGTCGGTAAGTTTCCCGATTAGGACACAGGTGGCGCCGAGTAGTCTGCTTACTTTTGGCAAAAGATACCGAAAGCAAAATGGCCGAACACCATATGTCAACAGATCTTTGCTGTAAGATATAATTGTTTCTGGAAATTAGATATGTACAATCAGACCGGACGTCAATTCTGTGATGATTTCTAAATATTCCAAAATCATCAGAATGTTAATTACACAAGCCAAATCCATATATAGTGTATACCCAGTAAGAAAAACGTGCAGTGCCGGCTGGAACTGCGTGCCGTCAGAAATGAGTTATGTGCTACGGAATGTAACGACACTGTGTCGGCACAGCGTGCTGAAGCCGGCACTCTGCCGGCACCGTTGCAGCACGGCGTGCAGTATAGAGGGACTGCACGATGTGCCGGAACGGTGGTGACACTGTGCCGTTTTTAGCCAGTTGTACCGCCACCGTGACGTTACATTCCGTAGCACATAACTGCACGGTACCGACACGGCGTGCCGTGCCGTGTCGCTACCGTGGAGTCCCCGTGCCGCCATATTTCTATCTGGGTACTACGGTCGCATTACAGAGGCTCGGAGCTTTTGCCGAAAGTAAACAGCGCCACCTGTCTCCTAATGACGGAACTATATTCATGCTCTTTACCAGCTCTGAGCCTGTGCGAAAAGCAAACAGTCTTTGCAATCGTAGTATACACTATTCGTGGATTTGGTTTGGGTAATCGACATTCCGACGGTTTTGAAAAATTCAGGAATAATCAAAGAATGGGTGTCCGGTCTGATTAACACATCCGAGTTCCAGAAACGTTTATATCTTACCTCAAAGGACTTGTTGACATTTCGAGCGGCCATATTGGTTTTTGAGAGGTTTAGTAATATACAATTTCTTACATTTCTTGTATGTTTTGAACAGTAATTCGACCGGACACCCAAGCATGAATGTTTTTATTACATCCCTGCAAAATTTGACGTATATTTGTAGCATATTTTCCATGAATAGTGTATACTACGAAACCGCCTATTTTTACCGACCAAAGTCGGTAAAAAAAATTTACTCCAGCATCCCCTTAAGGGAATAGGAATAGGTTTTGATACCGACTTTGGTCGGTAAGTTTCCCGATTAGGACACAGGTGGCGCCGAGTAGTCTGCTTACTTTTGGCAAAAGATACCGAAAGCAAAATGGTCGAACACCATATGTCAACAGACCTTTGCTGTAAGATATAATTGTTTCTGGAAATTAGATATGTAAAATCAGACCGGACGACAATTCTGTGATGATTTCTAAATATTCCAAAACCATCAGAATGTTAATTACACAAGCCAAATCCATATATAGTGTATACTACGGTCGCATTACAGAGGCTCGGAGCTTTTGCCAAAAGTAAACAGCGCCACCTGTCTCCTAATGACGGAACTATATTCATGCTCTTTACCAGCTCCGAGCCTGTGCGAAAAGCAAACAATCTTTGCAATCGTAGTATACACTATTCGTGGATTTGGTTTGCGTAATCGACATTCCGATGGTTTTGAAAGGTTCAGGAGTAATCAAAGAATGGGTGTCCGGTCTGATTTAACACATCTGAGTTCCAGAAATGTTTATATCTTACCTCAAAGGACCTGTTGACATTTCGAGCGGCCATATTGGTTTTTGAGAGGTTCAGTAATATACAATTTCTTACATTTCTTGTATGTTTTGAACAGTAATTCGACCGGACACCCAATCATGAATGTTTTTATTACATCCTTGCAAAATTTGACGTATATTTGTAGCATATTTTCGATGAATAGTGTATATTACGAAATCGCCTATTTTTACCGTCCAAAGTCGGTAAAAAAATCTACTTCAGCATCCCCTTAAATCAAAATAATTCAAATTGCAGTTTCGATTAATTATTGTTTTTACTAATAATTGTGAGTAATTATTTGCCAGAGTATTTATCTTATTTAAAAATATTTTTCACAGAAAGTATTCAAGTAATCTCAGATGTATAAGGGGCATTATACACCGATCGGACCACCTTTTACCCCGACTGTCGTTGATATAGTTGATGTTGATGATAGTGTTGACGTTAAACAACAAAGTAATCATTTTGCAAAAAAGCGGCACTTTTTATAATATTTCTATACTTACGTAAAAATTCTGTCTAAAATAACAAAAATTTTGAGACCCTATGCGAGTTGGCTGAATTTTTTTCGAAAAGCTCTTCGTAATTCAAGCTTTACGTAATAATTCAGAATATTCAAAAATCTTCAATTACGTAGAACTTCTCATTAAAAATCTTGCCATTTTGCATAGTCTCAAAAATTTCGTAATTTCAAACAGAATTTTTCCGTGAGTATATAAAAATGATAAAAAGTGGCGGTTTTTTTTAAAAACGATATTTTATTGTTTAACGTCATAAAACAAAACGTTTGGAAAACGAAAATAACATTTTTTATATACATTATGTAGCTTTTCGTAAACTAAACAAATTTGATCTTGGACATTTTTCTATTGGACTGTTAATTTTCAAGATGTTAACGATTAAAAAAATATAAATACCAAAAAATTCAAATTTTTATGAAAATTCGTCTGTCGAAAATATCGGTCGTAGCGCCAGACAAAAAAAATACGTGTCTTCTCTTTTTCAAAATACTTTCTGCTAAAAAATTGTTAAAATTATTGAAGGGTTTCAGGGTCAAAGCATGAGAAATTTAATGCCCCATAATCATACTTTATCATATTAGTATTGAGAAAAAACAGCAATATTGCAACGTTTTCATAATGCAATTCTCATTTGACTCCCTATTACGATTATACTTAACCTTAAGATGAAATGGAGCACTGAGAATACTTTTAATTTCATCTCAAGATGATGTGATACAAATTTGTAAAGTTTTAATTTTATTATTTATTATTATTACTGCTAAAATAGCAACAATAAATAAAGAGTTCATAAAAAAATTATGAACTCTTCTAAAAAACAAATTCAGATGACACTGAATATGCTTTTGTCTAAAATATCAATCGACTTTGAGTAAATTCGACTGCAGTTAAGGAGGTTGGAGCGCTGCACACTAGTCAAATCAGTGCTAAATTTTTAAAAGCGTTTCTACAATTTCAGATGGTTTAATAATCTGTTCCAAGGTGTTAATTACATAGCAGCATTAGTTCTTGATATTCAAATAAATTCACAGCTGTCATATGAACAGTAAATCGATCAATATCTCAAAATTTCCGATGTCATGTTTTTTCATCCAGTTTTGTAAAAGGGTAAACCGTAATATCAGTCCGATTATGACGAAACATAGCTCATTTTGATCAGTGGAAGATCCTTAATCGATTGACCGTCCGAATTTTCTATAGTATCAGGCGTTCAAAAGTTACAGCCATTTGTATACTTGATGTTAGGTTATGATAGGATAAACAAACGGTTGTATCTTTTGAACTACTAATACGATTTCAAAAAATAGACGGCCAATCGATAGAATATCTTTTAGTAAACAAAATGAGCTATTGGTCGTCATAATCGGACTGATATTACGATTTACACTTTTAAAAAACTGGATGAAAAAACATAACATCGGAAATTTGCAGATGTTGATCGATTTACTGTTGATATCACAGCTGTGAATGTATTTGAATATCAAGAACTAATGCTGCTATGTGATTAACACCTTGGAACAGATTATTAAACCATCTGAAATTGTAGAAACGCTTTTAAAAATTTAGCACTGATTTGACTAGAGTGGAGCGCTCCAACCTCCTTAACTGAAGTAGTGATGAATTTTCTTAAAGTTATTGTTGTTATAATTATTATTACCTGTTAATAAAAAAAAATTATTGAAATTTCGCGGGATTCGTAATATTAATAGTTTTCTCATTGGATTGCATATTTTCATTGGTAAACTTAACACTTGTAATCGAATGCATAATAAATTTTATATTTAAGAATACTCCGACTCACAAATGGAGAACTCACGATCTGGATACGATCCATTCGTTGCTCGTGGATAAGAAATGCGAGGTCACCGTTAAGAAACGCATGATAGATCATCTTCAGGTAAGTTATAACGATAAAAAATGTATTTATTTATTTTTTAACCAACAGTTTGATTCGATCATAATTTTCGTACTTTTAATAAGAACAGAAATTTCTTAAAAATACAAGCATATCGAGGGAACTATGAATATTGACTTTGAATAATATTAATTCAGCAAAGTTTTTTTATACTTTCAACAAATTTCTTGAATCACTGAATTTTTTTTCGAAATTTTCGTTTGCCATTTAGCTTTATTTTTAAGCTTGTATTTGGCATTTAGAATCCATTTAAAATTTGTGTTTAAAACCAGGTTTACTTTCGAAATTTGGTTTTCTTTCAACATTTGTATTTGCATTACAAATTTAACTTTCATTCAAAATTTGTACTTCAAATTTGGATTTCTCTTAAAATTTGTATCTCAAAATTGTCCTTTTAAAATTTGTATTGCGAATTTGGATTTCTTTTAAAATTTGTAGTGTAAATTTGGATTTCTTTTATCATTTTTACTGCAAATTTGGATTTCTTTTAAAATTTGTACTGCAAATTTGGATTTCTTTTAAAATTTGTACTGCGAATTTGGATTTCTTTCAAAATTTGTACTGCAAATTTGGATTTCTTTTAAAATTTGTATTGCGAATTTGGATTTCTTTAAAAATTTGTACTGCAAATTTGGATTTCTTTTAAAATTTGCACTGCAAATTTGGATTTCTTTTAAAATTTGCACTGCAAATTTGGATTTCTTTTAAAATTTGCACTGCAAATTTGGATTTCTTTAAAAATTTGTACTGCAATTTTGGATTTCTTTTAAAATTTGCACTGCAAATTTGGATTTCTTTAAAAATTTGTACTGCAATTTTGGATTTCTTTCAAAATTTGTACTGCAATTTTGGATTTCTTTCCAAATTTATACTGCAATTTTGGATTTCTTTCAAAATTTGTACTGCAAATTTGGATTTCTTTTAAAATTTGTACTGCGAATTTGGATTTCTTTTAAAATTGGTACTGTAAATTTGGATTTCTTTTAAAATTTGTACTGCAAATTTGGATTTCTTTTAAAATTTGTACTGCAAATTTGGATTTCTTTTAAAATTTGTGTAAAATTCGTCTTTCTTTAAAAAAATTGTATTGCAAATTTCGATTTCTTTAAAAAATTGTATTGCAAATTTGGATTTCTTTTAAAATTTGTATTGCAAAATTGGATTTTTTAAAAAAATTGTACTGCAAATTTTGATTTCTTTTAAAATTTATACTGCAAATTTGAATTTCTTTTAAAATTTGTACTGCAAATTTGGATTTCATTTCAAATTTGTACTGCAAATTTGGATTTCTTTTAAAACTTGTGTCTCAAATTTGACTTTCTTTTAAAAAAACTGTATTGCAAATTCGGCTTTTGTTTTTAAAATATGTATTGCAAATTTTCTTTTTTCCAAGACTATATTTAAAAATCGACTTTCTTTTGAAACTGGTATACGAAATTTTATTTTCTTTCGAAATTAGCATTAAAAATTTATTTATTTTTTTCCAATTTTTTACCTAAATGAACATAAAATATAATTTTTGGAACATGAACTTGAATCAAAATCGAATACAAATTTCTTTTTATTTTTATGCTTTATCTGATTTTATTCAAATTCGTACAGAAATGAAAACTAAATACAAATTCCGCTGAAATGAGTGTGTGAATCTCATTTCATGAAAGATCAAAATTAAAATAAATTACAAAAGCAGTTTTAAAAAAATCCCTTATTGCTTTATCGCAGGTTGAAATTTCGATGTTGAATCCAGCGGCAGAATTCGTGAAATACCTCGTGAGAGAATTGCGAATGGACGTTCGAGTCGACTACAGCGAAGATGATTGCTCTGGAACTGAAATTGAAACGACGCTCGATGAAAGCGACGACGTTATTATCGACGGTTACTTCACTAGCAAACAACTTATCGAGAACAACTTCAACCTTCCTCATGAAGAAAAAAAGAAGAACGAAGATTTTCTTAACGTAAAAGTCATAAAAAATCGAAAAGAAGATTCCTTCGATGTAAAAATCATCGAACCATCGGAAGAAGATTTCGTCGAAGAAAAAATGATCAAAAACAAAAAAGAAAATTTTGTCGAAGAAAAAAGTATCAAAAACAAAAAAGAAGATTTTGTCGAAGAAAAAATGATCAAAAACAAAAAAGAAGATTTTGTTGAAGAAAAAATGATCAAAAACGAAGAAGAAGATTCAGAGGACGATAAAAGCATTAAAAACCCAGAAGAAGATGTTGATATCGAAAGAATCATCGTAGACAACGAAAAAGACGATTCTAACGGAAAACAAGACATCGAAGATTATAGTATTAATATAAACAATACAGTTAAAGACTTAAGTGAGAATTTAAATACTCAAGACATCGAAAACATTGCAAACGACGATTTGAACATCGAAAGCATCAAACTGGACGACAATTTGGAGCTCATAGAAATCTACGAAAACAAAATTGACAACGAAAGTCAAGTTTACGACGCCGACATTGAAAACAACGATGAAAACGGTTCAACAATGATTGCGGAACATCCGACGATAGTAACAGTTTCGCAGCTGAGAAAAATGAATTTTTCTAATCATTACGATGATTTTGCGGCTAACGACACCGGAAATTTGAATTACCACGATCAAGAAGACGTTGTGCTGTCAGGAACCCCAAATTTTACTCGCAACACTGGGGAAATCGATTTGAGCGAAGAAAAAGTGATGGAAAAACTGGAAACTATTTCTTTGCCTGATAGTTACTGTATAAAAGAGGATGAACTCGTATCGTCTACGCCGTTCAATGAGTCGATGGAATGTAGTTCGCTCAGCCTTTATAAACCGATTGTTTTTCCTCCGGGCGTCAAAGTCGTGAAAGCGGAAGTTGCTGTCGTTGGACCTGACGTTTCTTGGCTTCATCTCTTGGGTGACGCAAATTCAAAGGTATTATCAATCAATTTTTCGTCAGTAACAGCAATTTTATCATCCATTATTATTTTAAATCAGTTAATGAAACTTCCTATATGAGAAAGACAAAATCGATCTACATAATTGCTAGCAAAATGTATAAGCGAATTTAGAATTTTTGCAAATTTTAGAATTTTTGCAAATTTTAGAATTTTTGCAAATTTTAGAATTTTTGCAAATTTTAGAATTTTTGCAAATTTTAGAATTTTTGCAAATTTTAGGATTTTTCCATATTTTAGAATCTTTCCAAATTTTAGAATTTTGCCAAATTTTAGAATTTTTTCAAACTTTAGAATTTTTTCAAACTTTAGAATTTTTCCAAATTTTAGAATTTTTCCAAATTTTAGAATTGTTCCAAATTTTAGAATTTTTCCAAATTTTAGAATTCGTCCAAATTTTAGAATTCGTCCAAATTTTAGAATTTGTCCAAACTTTAGAATTTTTCCAAATTTTAGAATTTTTCCAAATTTTAGAATTTTTCCAAATTTGAGAATTTTTCCAAATTTGAGAATTTTTTCAAATTTTAGAATTTTTTCAAATTTTAGAATTTTTTCAAATTTTAGAATTTTTTCAAATTTTAGAATTTTTTCAAATTTTCGAATTTTTTCAAATTTTAGAATTTTTTCAAATTTTAGAATTTTTTCAAATTTTAGAATTTTTGCAAATTTTAGAATTTTTGCAAATTTTAGAATTTTTGCAAATTTTAGAATTTTTTGCAAATTTTAGAATTTTTGCAAATTTTAGAATTTTTGCAAATTTTAGAATTTGTCAAAATTTTAGAATTTTTCCAAATTTTAGAATTTTTCCAAATTTTAGAATTTTTCCAAATTTTAGAATTTTTCCAAATTTTAGAATTTTTCCAAATTTTAGAATTTTTCCAAATTTTAGAATTTTTACAAATTTTAGAATTTTTACAAATTTTGAATTTTTTACATTTTTAAATTTTGGACGGATTTATTTTTCAACTTGTTTATTGTATGAAAGCAAAAACAAAAATTACTTCCAATTACTTTGATTTACGTGCTATTTTTAAAAGAATTTTTACGATCTTACTATCTTTTTTATTTCTATTAAAATATCTATATAATTTCTTGCCAACATGATGGAATTTTTAAGGAACATATGTTTTCCGGAATTAAATAACGATAGGATGATGAATGTGCTATTTGATTTAATTACGATGGAATTGAATGGACCTGATTTACGGTGGAATTTAAGGAAAACAATGCTTAATTTTTAACAAAACGAGAAAATGGCACATTACTCCCTCTTTCTACTTTGCAACCATGTTTTAAATTGATTATTTTTTATTTTATTTTTTTAGTTTAGCGAAATTTTAGTTAATGAATAATGAATAAATGATGAAATTCTATAAAATCCAAAAACAAAATTTCTACGAAATACAACAAAAAGAAATATTTTTTTGTTAGCATTATTTTATTCGATTGTCATACGCGATTTCAGCCCGATAACTAAACATTTGTTCGATTTAGAACGTTGACGGATATTTTCCAAAATTTGCAAAATCTGAATGGATAAGACATACATTTATTCAAAAAACAAAATGTAAATGAATACATTTTTGATACATTTATTGAAAGATACATTTATTGAAAAAACAAAATAGAAATCAGTTTTGAATTACAACGGGATTATTACTTTAAACTTAAAAGATAGTTTCTTTTTCTAAAATCAATTCGACAACTTGTCCGATTACATTTGGTTTTTATTCATTTTGTTAAAAAATATATTCAATTTTCTTTTCATTTATAATAAATTATAAAAATATCGTATATTTTTGACATTTTGTAAAATGGTTCAATATCACGGCTAACGAGTTTGGGGATCATTAAACAAAGTTTCATTAAATCAGGCTAAAAAAAATCTCGATGATATACATTATTTTTGTGTGTAATAAAATTGTACCAATAATGATATTTATTTTGAAAAATCATCAAATTTATTTTATAAACGAACAATTAAGTATATGAATAAATATGAAACTATTTAGTTTCACCAGTTTCTCCAACTAGTTAATTACTAACTTTTTCCCGTATTATCATTAAAATCATTTTTGTAACGTATCGACTACTCAAAATTTTAGAAATTTATCGCCCCAATTTCTTGAAAATGATTTTCGAAACTAACATATCTTCAATTAACAGGTCGTAACGAAAGACCGTAAAAAATACGAACGAATCGTCGCGGATATGCAAAAACACGCTGAGGATCAGCCTCGTCTTCTCAAGATCTTCGATAAAGGTTCGATATTTTGTGGTATTAGAAAAAAATGGGTCTTTGAAAAAAAAAAATCTGAAACCAAACTTTTTGATTGCATTTTTGTACAGGTACTCCATGTTGCGTGAAATACACCGACGGTTTGTGGTACAGATGTTCCATCATCGATCACGACTTATCTGCTAACTTGGAAGATGTTGTCAGAGTTTGCTTCGTCGATTGGGGCAATTTTGCTGATATGAAATTTGAAGAGTGAGTATTCAACATTTAACATTTCTTCGCAGTCTTAATATCGTTATTCTCATTAAAGTAAACGGCCCAGTTTCGTTCACTGTCCGGGTTTCGGTCATCAAACTAAGATTTATATTAATGATAAATCTATTTTCGGCCAATCCAAAAATAATCAATGCCATATTAAAGAGCGATTTTTATTCTTTATTATTTTCAAAACACGAATGTATACATGAAATTTTTCATTAAAAAATGTTAATGTGAGTGACGCTCCGTGTGTTTTTTTGCGTTCGAGCAGCGAGTGTTAACCGCGCGAGCTAGCTGAAAACTCATTGAAAACATCGAATTTTGAGAAATTGTAAGTATTAATAGGTATGAATATTATATCGAAAGCTTCAGAACGAATCACGAAATCGATTAGACGAATAATTATGTGTCTTACCATGAATTATTCCAGTAAAAATGCGGTGTCCGTAACTGGTCCCGTAAATTAGGTTATGTTGTAGTTTCGGTCACTTGTTGCACGAATCATAGCTTCAATTGTTTTCATTTTTTACTTAACGATTTAATATTAAAATATCGATAAAACAGTCGAATAAAAAAGCAAATTTTCAGATAAGTCGTCAAAATGTCTCATGAACTTCCAAAAAACTTGTTGTTCATTCACGGGACGCTATTTACTGCATTCCTGTAACCGAAACTAATGCTTGCGAGGTGACCGAAACTGCGACATGGAGTTTGGATGGTGATCGAAACTCCGGCAGCCGAGCGGCGTTATTAAAACAATAATTTTAATATAATAATCCAATAATTGACCGTGAATAATGATTGAATCATGTTCAGAAGGTCTCAGTGCATATATTAGGACAGGTTGTTTCCGAAATTTCGATACAACCCCTTTATAAATAGCAGAAAACACCTGGGCCTGGGCTCTAAAGATGACCGAAACTGGGCCGTTTACCTTACTGTAGTGATGCGACGATACATGAAAAAATATCGATTCTCATAATCGATTAAATTTTTCAAAAAAGAATTATCGATTCGATTAATCGTCATAAAATTAATCGATTGTATAAGAATCGATTAAAAATCTAATTTTCATCTCAAGTACTGAATAATCATAAAACAAAAATAAAAATAAATAGGCACGATTAACTAGACGACATCTGATTGTCTAGTATATATTTCATGCAAAAATCTTTGAGAATCGATTATCAAAAGAATCGTAGAAAAATAATCGATTCGCAAATAATCGATGAATAATCGCGATTAATTCATGAAAAAAAAATCGATTCTCGAATAATCGAATCAGAATCTCGCATCACTGTCAACGTAAAAAATGTGGTACATTAAAAAAATATCTATTTTTCTAAATAGCGTTTTTAATATTTATCCAAAATTCTGGAAAGATTTTACAAAGAGTAAAATTGCATTAGCAATGCATGCTACACTTTTATTCTATGGAAGAAAAACGAATTTATACGTGAAAATTAAACATGTGCCATTTTTTTTAAACTGGACATTGTTTTTTCAACAGAAAAGGGCACATTTAAATATTAATGTAGAATTAATTTTTTTAATCTTAATGTAGATTAGACGCGTTGCAGTATTTTTTTTAAGACCCGTTTAGGGATGTTTAGACTACTTTTGGGTAATTGAAAAATGATTCTTATTCAAACATTTTTCATTTATCCAACTTGTTTATTAATTACACTCATTGCTTCCTCATAGAGGAAGCAATGTTTTGGTAAAAAACAAAAAATTTCGAGATTTTCATATCAGGACACTCAAAATGGTCCACAAAACGTCGAGAAAAGTGGTTTAGAAAAAATGTCCGGATGTATGTATGTATGTGTGTATTAGGGTGGTCCATTTTTGCACGATATTTTTTTTTTACGAGACACCTCTCAAAACTATTCTCTATTACGAAAAATAATTCCTCGTAAATCATCGATGTGATAAAAAAATATGTAGAGGTCGCGACGGAATTTTCAAATTTTCTTGTTTTAAACATTTCTTTTAGTGAAAATTCTCATGTCTGTCTTTAAATTTTTTGCATTACACGAGTGTAGAGACACTGGATATCACTCCGATAGTCCGCTATTATTTTATGGTAGCTTTAGAGTACGAAATAATTGCAACTGCGAAAAATGTGTGCTGTGAAAGACAAAATTAGAGGATGAGCAGATATTTTCAAAAAATTCAAAATGTCAAAATTTTTATCTCTAAGCGGATTAACGCCGAATTAAATTCCAAATCCTGTCTGATAATAGTCTACTTGTGTACCAAACTTCAGCTAGATATCTGCAAAATTGTGGAAGTCGGAACGAAAACAAACTTAAAAAAACAATTACAAACACCGCTACTGGAGTGATGTGACATATTTATTACAGAAAAACTGTGGTATATAAAAACTAAGAAATTCTCGTAAAAACAGTGAATGATAATGATAAACATTTAGTCACAGGATGAACAAATTACATTCTGGAGATGTCGGAAACAATTAAGTATATTATGAGACACTCTATAACAACAATAATGGTCCGGAACGTTCAAATGTTTAGAATTATCAGTCGCTCTTTTTACGAGAATTTTTTAGTTTTTATATAACAGTTTTTCTGGGTTAAATACATCATATTACACAGATACAGATTCACTGAGATAATTTTATAATTTGATGATTATAATTTTATAATTTTTTGTTAAGTTTATTTTTATTCAAAGGTCCATAATTCTTTAGATATCTAATTGCAATTCGGCTTGCAGGTAGAATATTATGAGACAAAGTATGGGATTTAATTTGGCATTAATTCGCTTAGGAGTTGAAATTTTATGGCATGTTGAATTTTTTAAAAATATTTGCTCACCTTCTATTTTTCACTTTCACAGCACATATTTTTAGCAGTTGCAATTATTTCGTACTCCAAAACTACCATAAAACAATAACGGACTGTCGCAGTGATATCCAGAATCTCTGCACTCGTGTAACGCAAAAAATGTAAACATATACATGAGAACTTTCACTGAAAAAAATTATTAAAAAAAGAAAATTTTAAAATTTCTTCGCGACCTCTACATATTTTTTTATCTCATCAATGATTTACAAGGATTTATTTTTCATAATAGAGAACAGTTGTGAGGGGTGCCTCGTTAAAAAAAAATATTGTGTCAAAATGGACCACTCTAGTGTGTATATCTCGAAAACGGCTTTAACAATCAAGCTGAAATTTGGCACGCTGGTAGAGGAGCAACGCCCCTTCCTATGTATACATTTTCAGAAAAATAGAAAAAAAAATTCAGATTTTATAAGCCTTTCAATTTTTCGAAAAATGTCTGTATGTTCTCCAGCTTCCGCAATTTTTCAGCTAATGAGCTAAACAGTTCTGGACAAATAGAAAAATGAAAAATAAAGGTCGGTATGGAATTTGAGCGAAATCCATAAAGCGGTTTAGATTTTATAAAATTGTGAATTTTCGAAAAAAGTTTGTTTTCGCTCTTATTCAATTTAAGTTCGACCAAACCTGCTCAAATCTTTTGCAAGGTAAAATTAACATCCAGTTGTAGTATATATCGAATTTGGTGAAGATTGGTAATGTGGTTCAGATTTTATAAGACATTGAATTTTTCAAAAAATCGCTGTATGTTCTCGAGCTGCCACAATTTGTTAGATAATGAGCCTAAACAGTTTTTGACGAATAAAGCAATGAAAAATGACGATCGATATTGAATTCAAGCGAAATACATAAAGCGGTTTAGATTTTATAGAATTTTGAATTTATGAAAATTTTTGTTTTCGTACTTCTTTAATTTGTATTCAAAATAAGGATACAAAGTAGAACTTTGCACATTGCTTCGTCAATAATTTTCATCTTCCGTAAAGCATCCTCTATAAGGAAGCCAAAAATAAAATAAAGAAACTTTCTCATAGAGCGGGCGTTGCTAAAGATGAAAATTAATGAGGATGCAATGTGCAAAGTTCTACATTGCATCCTTTTTTCAGTCGGGAGTTTTACATTTTTTATAAAATTATTTCTTCTACAAAATTCAATTTCTTACAATTTACTTAACTATAGTAGAGCATCGATTATCCGAACGTCAATCATCCGAACATCGATTCGGTTTATCCGAATTTTCGGTTTTCCGAACGAAAAAACCGAAAAAACTCCTCGATTTTTTCCCAAGAAAATAGCATATTATATAGAGTCTGGCGGTTTTATCAGAATATATATAATAGGAAATGTCTATTGGGACCACACCGTAGAATCACGGTATACCGTGAACGAACACACGGTATACCGTGACCCAACGTACGATATAATTACATTCTTCGAGTAATTATACCGTGCACGGAATAGGTTCCTATGGTATACGGTATTGGCATTTTAAATCAGAATATGCCGTGATACCGTGCACGGTTTTAGATACCTCAGAAAAATGTACGCAGGGTCTCGAGGAGGTAACTGAAATACCGTACACGGTTTAGTAGCACTGTTGTGCCCGAAAAGATAGATAAAATAAAGGGTCTTTCCGATTTAAGGATTAGAATCCACGCGATTCCCAAATTAAACAGATATTTATTCAAATGAAATTAAATGCGATAATTCGTTGTACGAATTATCCCGATATATAGTACTACATTTTTACAATTTTGCGAGTCTAACTCGAGCTCAACCGTTCGATTCGAATGTTTAATTAAGACTGAATTTACTTCTGATTGATACTCACCAATTTGCCTAAAATTGGTGCGTATGCATTTAATGCTCCCGCGTTAATTGCTCCATCAAACGACACCGATTCCGCGCGCGATATTTCGCGAACTCTTTCGAAATCGTTCGATTGCCGAATTTCTCCAAAAACGTCTGACGAAGTTCCGCAAAAAACTTATCCCAGAGAAAAGTGGCAAACCACCGAACAATTTATTAATTAAATTCCTTTTAAAATTCGGGGCGCAACAGCACGGTACCGTCCTAAAAAAATTGACACGGTCTCGACGTGATAACCGCGATGCCATGCTCATAGGTTGAAATTGCCATAGGTTTAAGTGAGTGTAGTTTCGTTCATGTAGAGAATACCGTTTATTAATTATTCTGTTGATAATCGTATTTATTCCAATTTTAAGAGGACTACGTCTTAACAAATTATAAGACGACTTCAGCTTAACAAATAATTACAAAATGGGATGTGTATTCCTGCGGACGGTATTCTTGGTATACCACTTCCCCGTCGGATACATCTATTACAATATTAATTACGTATTTGAATAAGTACGATTATCAATAGAATACTTAATAAATCGAAAAAGTATATAACTAAAATGATCGTAGATTACCTACGATCAGGTTGTTGGAGCTGAAACTGTTTGTAATTGTTATATGACGGTATTCATAGCTCATCCACTGTCGATTTGTCATATTTTACACAAAAAACATTTTTCTTCCATGAAATATTTGTTCCAGGATTGTATTCTCTACATGACCAAAACGACGCTCACTTAAACCTATGGCAGTTTCAACTTGTTTGGTTTTGATTTGAAATATACCGTCTGCGAAACCGTGCACGACATCGCGGTTATCACGTCGAGATCGTGTCAATTTTTTTAGGAGGCTACCGTGCTGTAAAACCGTGTACGGTATCTCAGTTACCTCCTCAAAATCGTGCGTAAATCTTTGTGAGGCATCTAAAACCGTACACGGTATCACGGCATGTTCTGATTTGAAATGCCAATACGGTATACCGTAGGAACCTATTCCGTGCACGGTATAATTACTCAAAGAATGTGATTATACCGTGCGTTGGGTCACGGTATACCGTGTGTTCGTTCACGGTATACCGTGATTCTACGGTGTGGTCCCAATAGACACTTCCTATATAATATGTACTAACAGTGATATATTAAAAATATTAATTTTCGATAAATACGTACATATTATATATATATTAGGGTGGTCCATTTTGACACAATGTCTTTTTTTATCGAGGCACCCCTCACAACTGTTCTCTATTATAAAAAATAAATCCTTGTAAATTATTGATGAGATAAAAAAATATGTAGAGGTCGCGACGAAATTTTAAAATTTTCTTTTTTTAATTTTTTTTTTCAGTGAAAGTTCTCATTTATATGTTTACATTTTGCTTCCTCATAGAGGAAGCTTTGTTTTCATGAAATTTTTTTTTTTCGAGATTTTCATGTCAGTATGCTTAGAATCACCTAAAACGTCGAGAAAAGTGGTTTAGAAAAAATGTCCGTATGTATGTATGTGTGTGTGTGTGTGTGTGTGTGTGTGTGTGCTGGGCTTCGAAAATTCAATCTCCTCTCACTCGGTAACCGTTCGAGCGATCCGGCTCAAATTTGGCACGCAAGTAGAGTAGCTGCCCCTCTTTGAATGTTGTGATTTTTGCCAAAATATGTGAAGTCATTAAGATTTTATGTTGATTTTAATTTGTTGAAAAAAGGGCGTGGTCGCTCTAGCTTTCGTAAAAGTTCGCCAATTTGGCTAAATAGTTCTTCATAACTGAAGATACGTTCAATGTTGTATGGTATTGAATTTCGACGAAATCGGTAAAGCGGTTCGGATTTTATAGAATTTTGAATTTTTCGAAAAAAATAGATTTTGATCTAAATTACGTCGAATTTCAACAAATGAACAGAAATTTTGTACAGACGAAAAATAACATTCAGAAATGCCATGTACCAAATTTGGTGATGATCGGTAAAGTCGTTCGGATTTTACACCATTTTTCATTTAAAAAAAAATGTAGATTTTCGCTATAACTTCCGGAAAAGTTGAGAAAGTACGACAAAAATTTGTATCTAATCAAAATTAGATGTAACGGTGTTTGCAGAGGTGATTTATAGCTGCATAAAACACCTCTGCAAAAGAGACACAAGGTATAAAAAAAAAAGATGCAAAGTAGAACGTTGCACATTGCTTCCTCATTATTTTTCGCTTTTTACAAAGCTTCCTCTATGAGGAAGCCAAAATTGAATAACATACTGCTTCCTCACAGAGGGAGCTTTGTAAAAAGCGAAAAATAATGAGGAAGCAATGTGCAAGGTTCTACTTTGCATCTTTTTTTGTATCACACTAGTGCATAGATTCTGGATATCACTGCGACAGTCCGTTATTGTTTTATGGTAGTTTTGGGGTACGAATTAATTGCAACTGCTAAAAATATGTGCTGTGAAACTGAAAATTAGAGGGTGAGCAAATATTTTAAAAAAATTCAACATGCCATAAAATTTGAACCCCTAAGCGAATTAATGCCAAATTAAATCCCAACCTTTGTCTCATAATATTCTATCTGTAAGCCAAATTGCAATTAGATATCTAAAGAATTATGCACCTTTGAATAAAAATAAACTTAAAAAAAATTGTAAAATTATTAATCATCAAATTATAAAATTATCTCAGTGAATCTCTATCTGTGCAATATGATGTATTTAACCCAGAAAAGCTGTTATATAAAAACTAAGAAATTCTCGTAGAAAGAGCAACTGATAATTCTAAACATTTGAACGTTCCGGGACATTATTGTTGTTATAGAGTGTCTCATAATATACTTAATTGTTTCCGGCATCTCCAGAATGTAATTTGTTCATCCTGTGACCAAATGTTTATCATTATCATTCACTGTTTTTACGAGAAATTTTTAGTTTTTATATACCACAGTTTTTCTGTAATAAATATGTCACATCACTCCAGTAGCGGTGTTTGTAATTTTTTCTTTAAGTTTGTTTTCGTTCCGACTTCCACAATTTTGCAAATATCTAGCTGAAATTTGGTACACAAGTGGACTATTATCAGACAGGATTTGGAATTTAATTCGGCGTTAATCCGCTTAGAGATAAAATTTTTATGACATTTTGAATTTTTTGAAAATATCTGCTCATCCTCTAATTTTGTCTTTCACAGCACACATTTTTCGCGGTTGCAATTATTTCGTACTCTAAAGCTACCATATAATAATAACGGATTGTCGGAGTGATATCCAGTGTCTCTACACTCATGTAAAGATAGACACGAGAATTTTCACTAAAAAAATGTTTAAAACAAGAAAATTTGAAAATTCCGTCGCGACCTCTACATTATTATTTTTCGTAATAGAGAATAGTTTAGAGGTGCCTCGTAAATAAAAAATATCGTGCAAAAATGTACCACCCTAATATGTATGTATTATATTATACGTATATATTTTAACATTTTATAAAATAATATAAATAATTTTAAATATTGATGTTCGGTCATCCGAATTTTCGATTATCTGAACGATAGTCGGTCCCAATTAGTTCGGATAATCGACTTTCTACTGTAATGAAATACAAAATATTTTTTTTTGCAGATTACGATCGATGCAGGAAGAATGGTTAGAGGCTCCTTGTTTGAGTTTGCCCTGCAGACTGTGGGGAGTTGAGAAATCAGCTACCGCCGTCGCTAATGGTTTTATTAAAAAACTATGGGAAGCTTACAGCGGCAACGTGTCGCTTTCGAGGGCCGTTTATGTTGAAATAAAGGTATGCGCCAGATTACCAATTTAGTAACAGTATTATTCAAACCAAATACCACTATTACTATTACCAAATCGTATCCGAATTACTCAATGAAATTACAGTAATTAAAATAATTCGTTGCTATTATTCGCATAAATTGGATAATACGAATCATTGGAATTGTACGAAAACGTATTACACGAGTTATGCAAAATTAGCCGAATAATTCTAATAATTTAAAATCACGTTACTCGAATTATTTCAATTATTCAGGTTTAAATTGTGCACATTCGACTTATTCTTATTATTATTATTGTTAAAGTTAAACTTACTACAATTATTTAAACATGATTGCAATTTTTGGATTGTAATAATTCGAGTTATTCGAATTACTTTCACAATTACAATAAAATGAATAATTTCAATTACTCAAGATATTCTAAATATTCAAGTTCTTCAAACTTTTTAAGGTATTCGAATTTTTCAAAGAATCCTAATTATTCGAATAACTGAAGGAATATGAATTATTCAAGTTATGTATGAAAAAAACTTGTATGAATATATACAAGTTTTTTAGAATTGGATACGAGACTTTTAACCATAACTAGAGACTTATTACCCTAATTATTTAAAAGTGTTTGCATTTGTCGAATTATGAAAATTCGATTCATTTGAATTATTTGAACACTTATAATAAATCAAATAATTCAAATTGCTCAAGACATTCTAAATATTCCAATTTTCCAAACAAGATATGCTCATCGCTATTGTTTTTTCCCTATAAGTTCTACGTATTTCTTTCCATTTGCGACGTTAGTGTTATTTTTCAGTTTCGAAGAACTTTCTTAAAATCAACTTAAGGGGATGCTGGAGTAGATTTTTTTACCGACTTTGATCGGTAAAAATAGGCGATTTCGTAGTGTACACTATTCATCGAAAATATGCTACAAATATACGTCAAATTTTGCAGGGATGTAATAAAAACATTCATGCTTGGGTGGCCGGTCGAGTTACTGTTCAAAACATACAAGAAATGTAAGGAATTCTATATTACTGAACCTCTCAAATACCAATATGGCCGCTCGAAATGTCAACAGGTCCTTTGAGGTAAGATATAAACGTTTCTGGAACTCAGATGTGTTAAATCAGACCGGACATCCATTCTTTGATTATTCCTGAATCTTTCAAAATCGTCGGAAAGTCGATTACACAAACCAAATCCACGAATAGTGTATACTACGTTTGCAAAGACTGTTTGCTTTTCACACAGGCTCAGAGCTGGTTAAGGTAGTTATAACGCGACGGCAAACACGTTAGATACGTCCGAATTTTTTTATATCTTGTAGTCTGAGTATTCATCTTTTATTTGTGAGGAATTACGAGATACGTTACCGGATATCTAATTAAGTACATAACTTTTGAAAACAGAGTTTTATACATGGCGTTATACGGAGAAATATAAAAAATTGACTTTTGAACAGAGAAAAAAGCATATCAGAAATGAAATACAAAACATCTAAACAGCTCTACGTTTTCGTTAGATCTTAAAGTAACCGATACGACCATAAAAAGTAGTAGTCACCGGACATTTCAGCGAGTTATTGCAAGTTAATTGAAAGAAATTGCGTCGTGCAAAAACAATCTCTACCAGCTGTTCAAGATGGCGCCGAAGTTTGGCAACGTTGCACATCAGCTATATACGCGACAGTTACCATCGGTCGGTATATACTGGTAGTGTTCTGCAATGAAAATGAATGAAAATGATCGCTCTCATCCTAAATTCGACGTAATTATCTGAAATCGGACTTTTTAACCTATCGATACGCTTGAATTTTTCATTTGTTGATCAAACTTCACTTGCGTCGATTCTTCATTGTATCTGGCTTTTTGTTGCTTTCATGTTGTTGAACCACGCTTTTCTTTTACGCGTAATGAATTGACCGTTTCTTTTTCGGCGATCCGCTCTAACGTCGTGTCTTTCTTTTGGAGAATTCGACATGACAGAGCAGATTCGCCAAACAAACTTCGCAAACCTAACCTCGTTTCATGTCGGTAACGTACGATGCCGGTCGAATAGTCGGTCGATATTGCGCTGTTGCCACGATGTGTCGTGGGCTTACAGAGCCAATGGCGGACGAGTCAAGACACAAGTCAAATTAGTTTTAATAACATAATTAAATTAATTACGCACGTGAAAAAAATTTCGTAATATGATTGAATGAAACTTTTTTATTTTAGAATTTAATTGTGGAATATGCAGAAAGTATGAATAATTTCATTCTTCGATGACGATAGTTGCTAGTATCTATGACTCAGGCGCACTGACATAACTACCTTAAGAGCATGAATATAGTTCCGTCATTAGGAGATAGGTGGCGCTGTTTACTTTTGGCAAAAGCTCCGAGCCCCTGCAATGCGACCTTAGTATACACTATATATGGATTTGACTTGTGTAGTTAACATTCTGATGGTTTTGGAATATTTACAAATCATCACAGAATTGACGTCCAGTCTGATTTTACATATCTAATTTCCAGAAACAATTATATGTTACAGCAAAGGTCTGTTGGCATATGGTGTGCGACCATTTTGCTTTTGGTATTTTTTGCCAAAAGTAGGCAGACTACTCGGCGCCACCTGTGTCCTAATCGGGAAACTTACCGACCGAAGTCGGTATCAAAATCTGCTCCAGCATCCCCTTAATAGGTATTACACTAGTATATTACACTACAAGGGCAGTAAGTTTGAAATTCCTGCACTGCGCATCATGTTGTGCAGTTCAGGACTTTCAAACTTCTGCCCGTGTGGTGTATACTATTTTATTTCACTCAGTGCGTAGAACGCGGTTTGACGAACGCTTCACGTGCGTCAAACGTCGTTTACACACCACGTGAAATAAAATTTTGTACGATACTCATGCGAAAAACGTTTTCTTAACTCGTGTGATTGCAACACTCGCCTTCAGCTCGTGCTGCAAAGTTCACACTCGTCAGAAATAGTATATTACATACCTAGGGCAGTAAAGTAAGAAATGTCTCAGATCACATGTAATTGTCGGCCGAGGCGAAACCGAGGTCGACATGTAATTGTCGACCTCGGTTTCGCCTCGGCCGACAATTACATGTGATCTGAGGCTTTCTTATTTACTGCCCGAGGAGTGTATACGATTTTTCTCATCGACGGAGCCGAAAACCGGGAACTTTGTTCCGTGTAGCGGAACGAAAGTTGTCGCTTTCGGCCCGGAGGTGAGAAATAGTACTTTGCGTTACTATTTTATGTAACGAATGCATGGAATGGGGGGGAGGGGGGGGGGAGGGGGGCGCAGCCCCCCGAGATAAAACGACACAGTTTTTTTAAAGCACATAACACGAAAATACGGAGGTTATACTTTTACTACGTCGTTGGGCGTCGTTCGTGATGAACTGGTATATTCACGCCAGCCGTGAAGCGAGTTCACCCAAGTCGCGTAAAAATTTACTTGTGTGCGCCTGCGCACAGTATTTTCGATACGGTTTCGAGTATTTACGATACGCTTTGAGTATTTACGATACGGTTTTAGTATTTACGATACGGCTTATTGAAAAGCGCCACTTTATGTTAGGGCCGGCAGCCACATAAAGTAGCACTTTTCATACATGAGTTATATAATAGTATATTACACTACAAGGGCAGAAAGTTGAGTTTCCTGCACTGCGCGCAATGATGATCATGGAGTGCAGTTCAGGGCTCTCAAATTTCTGCCAGTGTAGTGTATACTATTTTTCTTTATACTTGGCCGAAAGTACGAAAAAAATTGCATTTTTGTATTGAAAGATATTGATGCCTGCCCCGACATTTGCGGCACGAGCGAAGCGAGTGTTGCTGGTCGGGGGCAGGCATCAAATCAAATACATCTGAATAGACACTACTTTTCTAAACAATATTAATTTGATTATGGAAGCCTAATTTTATTAGTGGGTTTTCGAGTATGTATCACTTACTGATTTATCTTAACTGTTAAACTTTAGCATACATCAATTGTAAATAAACTTTGAGGTTATGCAGGCAAGATGTATAGAGTATTAATGCGCTCGAATAAGTTACTACTCCCGTTGTATAGAGGGCACGTGTATAGCTTGACCAACACATGAATGACATGTATATAAACACAGTGAGCGACTCTTGACTTTCGGCCGTCTTGTGTGTGTGTGGGCCGGTCTCAGTGCACGAGTAATTTCTTTCGGCCCGCTGTCGCAGAGCGCATGAGCGTCTCTACCGAGACATAAAAGTTAGCCTTTCTGCCGTGATATCGCGGCAGGAGGGACGTACTTTCGGCATAGTATGAAGAAAAAGTTTTTCCGCACTCGTATCGTAATGTACTATTTCTTTATAGCCGATCGAAAGTACGATGTAGTTGTCTCAAGACGCTGCCACGGCTCTTGATAGATTCATGTTTTGATGCCTGCCCCGGTATTTGCCGGCACGAGCGAAGCGAGTGCTGCTGGTCGGGGGGGCAGGCATCGAATAAAGGAGAATAGCAAATATAATTATAGTTTTGTCTGTATTATTAAGTCTGCCTGTGCATCGAAATCTCGTAATACTTCTTCCTCGTCCATAGATTCGTCGGTCGAGATCATTTTGATTAATATTTTCTTTAAAATACGCTTTGAGGTTATAAACAACTTAAACACGTATTAGTGACTAGTGACTGACGGCAGTCGGGGCAATCGCGGCAGTTTCCGTATCGGCAAAGAATATGGATATGCCTAGAAGAACACTTCCCGTACTTTCGTTGAAGCCAGAAAAGTTGGGGTGCTCGGACAAGCTTTCACCCCAGCTGCTAGGATGTCGCTAGTAGCGTTGTATAGCTGTGTGCTGTACGTGTAGCTCACGTACAGAAACACACAAGCTTACACCTCGGCAACAGGCTTGGCTCCGCCTTGCATCATGCTTCCTGCGCTTCTATTCGTTTAAAAGTTGGGGTGATTCTGTCTCTCTCGCTCCCGTTATGTTTAGCGAGTCGGGGTGATCATGCTGACTCTCTCGCTCTCGTTCTGTTTAGCGAGTCGGGGTGATCATGCTGACTCTCTCGCTCTCGTTCTGTTTAGCGAGTTGGGGTGATCATGCCGACTCTCTCGCTCTCGTTCTGTTTAGCGAGTCGGGGTGATCATGCTGACTCTCTCGCTCCCATTCTTTTTAGCGAGTCGGGGTGATCATCTTGACTCTCTCGCTCCCGTTCTTTTCAGCGAGTCGGGGTGATCATCCTGACTCTCTCGCTCCCATTCTGTTCAGCAAGTCGGGGTGATCGTGCTGACTCTCTCGCTCCCGTTCTGCTCCATGGTTTTTTTCCCATCCGAAAGTGATTTTTTAATGAAAGTGATATCCGGTAAAAATTACATATTTCATCAACAATCAGTTTCCACAATTTATATAGAACTTGTCTAGAAGATAGTATACGAGAATCGAGTTGGTGTAGCGAAAAAGACGCTGGCTCCGTAAAGTGTAGATTTGAGTTCAAAACACCATTTTTTCCCCCCTGTATGTTAATTAATATCACCAATTAATATCCCGGATATGGAAAGAATAACATACATACTAGACATTGACAAGCGATTGTAATTAACATATAGGAAGAAAAAAAAAAAAAAAAAAAAAAAAAACCCGGAGTTTTGAACCCAAAACTACATCTTTCGAGTCCAGCGTTCTACCTGCAACACCAACGAAATTCTCGTACAATCCATTCTAGACAAGTTCTATATAAATTGTGGAAACTAATTGTTGATAAAATATATAATTTTTACCGGATATCACTTTTCACTAGATTAAGTTACGATATAAATGTATTAAATTATAATGTAGCAATAGCAAGAAAAAAAGAAAATTGTTATTACTGGGATTCGAACGCACGACGTTCCGCTAAATATGAAGGAAGGTGGGGAAATTCCCCTACCTTCATCCTACAGACAGCCTTCAGTCCCAACTGTCCGCCTAGTAGGCGGAGTTAATTGATCGGTCTACCGTGGTGCCATCCTGCGGTAGATTTATACGCAGAAAGTTTTGCTTCAAGCCGTCCATAAGAAGTGTTCTTCTAGGCATATCCATATTCTTTGGTATCGGTGCGCATGAAACAAATTTTTGCTCCCGTTTTGACAGAGGGCGTGCGTGTAGTTCTACCAATGCGTAAATATTAGATTTTCTGCTTCGAAATTGATGCCGGAGATACGTACTTTCGATCGAGGTATAAAGAAAAAAAAATATTCAGTGCAGATTTCATCGATCAAAAATAGTATTACATTTTCGATTATTTGATTAATCAATCTTTCAAATAATTTTCAGAACTTCCGCAACGAAATCTACGATGTACAGATATACAGGGACGAAGACTGCACACAACTTGTTTACGAGTCACTCATTAAGGAAGGTTTGTTCGTACAGAACGCAAAGCAGAAGAGCGATTAGCTTGTGCGACGATAATTTTTTAATCGCATCTCGAACGCTTCAACTATATCTTAATCGCACTTCGGACACTTGAATTATCTAAAAAAAAAAGCAATAACAGTTTGTTAATTGCATTTCAGACACTTTAATTATGTAAGAGAAGCAATAACAATTTGTTAATTGCACTTCGGTCGCTTTAATTACCTAAGAAAACCGATACAAATTTGTTAATCGTAACACATAACATTAAGTTATGAAAGAAAAGCGACGACTGTTTGTTAATCACATCAGGGAATATTTAATTAAGACTTTTTAAGACTTTTTTTTTCAGTTCATAATCGTCATCTTTTATTTGTGATAATACAAAGTAAGCTTATAGATGCTATTCGTTAAGGTTCGCATCTAAGTCTGTTTTTTTTCTTAGCTTATATTACTGATTTTTTCATCGTTCTCAAGCTATTGTAGTCGTCAAGCTTCAGCGTTGGGTGCTCTTAGCTATTTGTTCCTTCAGGACTAAGATGCTCTGCCTCTGCTCCGGTGGAAGCATCGCTATTTGCTCGTCAGATAATTGCAGTACTTGCATTATAAGAGCAGCCTGTAAACCAAAGTTTTTTCGTTATTTAATTTTGAGAAATAAATAATACAAATTTAATCATTAAATAATATGAATTTAAACATCAAAACAAATTACCTACTAAAGCTTCTAATTTAGTATTGAATTTTGTTGTCTCTACGGTAAGATAAACTATTTTATAACGAGAAGACAATTTTTTACAAATCAAAATGTGACTTTTTTTTTGTAAGACTCGATTTGAGCATTTTAGAGAATAAAAAGAATATATAAACGAGATTTTTTGTTAATTTGGTTATTTAAATTTAATCATTAAATGATATAAATTCAAACATTAAAACAAATTGTCCAATAAAGCTAAAGATATAATTGGTATCGAAATTTCGTGTCTTTGTATTAAGATAAGCTATTTTATAACAAGAAAAACATTTTTTATGGACCTGAAAATGATAATTTTTTGTTTTGTTTTTGTAAGCCTCGATTTGAGCGTTTTAGAGAATAAAAAGAATATATAAACGAGTTTTTTTGTTAATGTGGTTATTTAAATTTAATCATTAAATAATATAAATTCAAACATTAAAACAAATTTTCCAATAAAGCGAAAAATATAATATGTTTCGAAATTTCGTGTCTTTGTATTAAGATAAACTATTTTATAACAAGAAAACCATTTTTTATGGACCTGAAAATGATACTTTTTTGTTTTGTTTTTGTAAGCCTCGATTTGAGCGTTTTAGAGAATAAAAAGAATATATAAACGAGATTTTTTGTTAATGTGGTTATTTAAATTTAATCATTAAATAATATTAATTCAAACATTAAAACAAATTTTCCAATAAAGCTAAAAATATAATTGGTATCGAAATTTCATGTCTTTGTATTGGGATAAACTATTTCATAACAAGAAAACCATTTTTTATGAACCTGAAAATGATACTTTTTTGTTTTGTTTTCGTAAGCCTCGATTTGAGCGTTTTAGAGAATAAAAAGAATATATAAACGAGATTTTTTGTTAATGTGGTTATTTAAATTTAATCATTAAATAATATAAATTCAAACATTAAAACAAATTTTCCAACAAAGCTAAAAATATAATTGGTATCGAAATTTCGTGTCTTGGTATTAAGATAAGCTATTTTATAACAAGAAAACCATTTTTTATGGACCTGAAAATGATACTTTTTTTATTTGTTTTTGTAAGCCTCGATTTGAGCGTTTTAGAGAATAAAAAGAATTTATAAATCAGACTTTTTCGTTAGTGCGAATTTTTTATTAACCCTCCGAATTTACAGTATCGTTCCGAACTGGAGATGTGAGCGGCAATATGACCGGTAATTGTACCGTATTTTTACTACCGTAAAAAAACTGTACGTGACCGCTTTAAAAATTATCACATTGGTAATAAAATCATATAGTCTCATCGTGATATGAAATCTCGTCAAGATACGGTGAATTTACGAAAAAATGTTACGGTCATTTTACCTACAAATTTGTTACCGGTGATTTCACAACTACATAGACGAAGTTTACCATTTTTTACGGTAAATTTACCAACAAATTTTGTGACTGATCGAATTTACGAGAAATTTTCGTGACTGTATTTTCACAACACAAAGATTGCAGAAAAAAAATGTCGTTAAAATACGGTAAGAGTACCGTATTTTTACGGTCATTTTACCGAAAATAAAAATACCGTTTTTTTCACATCCCTATTCCGAACGACTCATAAAAATTCAGGACATTAGGTTGAACCTTTCGGATTGAGAATATAATGACAAAAAGTTTTTATCAAATTTACAAAATGACGAAAAAAAATCAGCAAGGAGGCAATGCGTAAAAAAATCCATTTTGCTGAATCATAGAGGAAGCTTTGTTTTGATGAAAAAAAAATTTTCGAAATTTTTATGTCAGGACACTCAGAATGGTCCGAAACGTCGAGAAAAATGATCTAGAAAAAATGTCCGTATGTATGTGTGTATATGTATACAACTTCGAAAATTCAAACGCTGATAACTCAAGAACCATTTTATCTATCGAGCTCAAGTTTGGCACAGAACTGGAGCTCCTCTTTAATTACTGCAACTGTTGACTGAATGGATGCAACAATTTTGTAGCTTTTAAAATTTTTTTTAAGTGCGTGGTCGCTCTAATTTTTGTAAAAATTAGTGTATTATGCTAAATAGTTGTTTATAAGAGCATTTGCACTTGATGTTGTTTGGTATTTAATTTGGCTCGAATCGGTCGAGTGGTTCAGATTTTATGGAGTTTTGAAATTTTTTAAACAATTGGCATTATATCATTAACTTTTCCAAAATCTTATCTGATATATCGAGCTCAAATTTGGCACATGAACAGAATAATATTCAGCGATGATAAATATATAATTTAGTGACAAACGATATAAAAATGTTTGTTTTATGGAATTTTCAATAATTGAACGGAAAAAAATTTTGATTCTATGAAATTCCGGTTTATCAAAAATCTAACTTTATCCCATTAACTTTTGCAAAACTGAAGATATCAACCCCAAATTTGGAATGTAAACGAAATCATATTCAGTAATTATAGATATATAATTTAGTGACAAAACGTAAATAATTATGATTTTATGGAATTTCAAATTATTTCAGATATTAACTTTATCGCGTTAACTTTTGAAAAACGTGATATGAAGCCCAAATTCAATATGTGAACAAAATAATATTCAGCCATGTTGATCTATTGCATAAAACAAAGATGCAAACTAGAACCTTGCACTTTGCTTCCTCGTTATATTTCGCTCTATGCAAAACTTCCTCTATGAGGAAGCCAAAATCAATCAACATACTTTCTCATAGAGGTAGCTTTGTATAGAGCGAAATACAATGAGGAAGTAATGTGCAAGGTTTTAGTTTTTTTTACTAAAAAAAAATTATAACTCTGGCAATTTTAAATTAAACATTTTCATAAAATTAGCTAGAATAGTAATTCCAGCTTAAGGAGGCATCCTCACATATCGATTTAGAAGATTAAATTACAAAATTAATATATATTGTAGATTGAAACATTCTGAACGATCTCAAAAAATTAGAAAGGATTTGACTGTTTATAAATAAAAATATTCCAAATTGAAATATGCCTTTTTTAACACGGTCTCAAATGGCAGTCGTAGTTAGCTCGCACTTTATCGGTGAATTTTATATGCTAATAGAGAAGATGCATTAAAAGTAATGATTTCAAATGATAGACTGAATTCTTACAAAGCATTAAAAAATTTAAAAAACGTCTATAACCGCAGTAACACAGTCAAAAACAGTGTTCAACTAATTACTTTTGTAAAATTTTCAATCTCAATCGAAGAGATTTGGCAACGTCGCATATTCTGAGGGGAAATAGCGGACTAGCAGAACAGACTCGTCTACGGCGGGAATTTCAAAAGTTAATTTTCGCATTTCGTGAGATTAAAGCTTCTTCTTAGTAAATATAACGTAAAACAATTCCGGAATCCCGGAAATTTGCAATTTTTGAGACTCAACTCAAGCTGATCAACGCTCGATTGTAATAATATGACTGCTTTGTAGTCAATAAGTAGTTATAAATTTTTGAGATTTAAACACGCGCTGAAAGTAAACTTAGCGATACCAACCTCAACATATGTGCGACGTTGCCACGAGCTCTGCGGGACGTGCCGACACGCGACAGCCGACTTTATTTCGCTCAAAATAAGGTTGGCACAATAGTCATATGAGTGACTTTGCATTTCGTAATTCGTAAAAATAAAATAGAAGGAATTACATTTCGCCTTAACACCCTACACAGTGACTGAAGGGGAAATGTAGAGCAATAAGCACTACAAATTTCAATTTTTTTGTCATTTATATGAAGATTTCTAAAAGTGCGTTGGTTGACTAGCATGACCCACAGATGCCTCCTTAAAGTTGCGCTTGGGATCATTTTGATTCCGGGTGACCGCGAAGGGTTAAATTACCTTCTCCTGATCTGAGGCACCGCTGGGGATACTTCCTGCAGGTGACATTCCTGCCATTAGTCGAGACGTCGCTGAACTGCTCGCCGTTGCAAGAGTGTTCGCGACTGTCGTGGAATTTACGACAGCTGCTGCTGCTACTACTGCTGCTGCTGCCGCCGGTACAATTGGTGCAGCAACTGGTCGAGGAACAGCAGGCGGAGCGACTGGAGCTGGCGCTAAAAAATCATAAGGCGCAAAGAATTGCAATATATTTTTTGGATTAAAGTTTTATTCTGACCCTTTATCAAAAGGTCCCGATAAAATAGTAGGGAAGAATGGGAGAAATCGGTCACTAAGGAATATATCATTTTTTTTCTGAAAAAATTCATCTTTCGGGTAAAAAGTAGACTGAAAACGGGAACTTTACTAACTCATTTTTGAAAACGCCGAGATGGAAATGAATATCGTTAATGAATCATTTATCTTTTCAGATCATTTATCTTTTCAGTTAAACAGCATTGTTTGCGGTCATAACTTGGATGGGTGACCGTTTAGCCGAGCACCGGCTGGCACATCAATCAGTGAGCGGGAGGTCAGTTTTTCTGAGACCTCGGTGTTTACACTTAAGGTAGTTCTGTCGATACGCCGGAGTCATAAATCTCAGAGTCTATATGACATTAAAAAATAATCATACGCATCACTTTGACTGCCTCAATAACAATATAAAAAATAATCGAGAATCTTTCGAAATTGTCGTAATCAAATTAAAACGATTATTTGTAAATAGTTGATATGTTTAGTGAGGATTTGACTTCATTTTTACGATAATTAGGTTAGGAAACGTCATTTGGACCGGTATCCTGCACTTTGACCTTGGTTCAATTAAACATTATTCCGGAGACTTCACCTTTTTTCATGATGCATCAAGTCCTCAATGATTTGCGAATCCGTAGTACTTTTTATTTTTTCTCTATCTTTGATCTAAGCATGTTAATTTTCGATTTAAAGATCAATTTTTCCAGCCCTCCCGCGAGCACCATGTAAAAAGATCGATTTTCAAGTTTTAATTGTTCAGTCAAATACTCGGTAAAAGCCTTCAAGATTTTGTGCAAGTAAAATTGAATAGCTATATTACAATATGTCAAAAATTCATGCATATGAGTTTGGATTGCCTTCGCGACAGAACTACCTTTCGTTAGTTACTTTCGTGAATGCACTGGGAAATCAGAAAAATATACGGCCGTCCGTACAGGTACGATTTTTTCGCAGTTTCCCCGTGCCCATGGCAAATATGGTACAGTGTAGCTAAAGACGACTGCGGACGCATTGGAAAGTTAGGTTAGCTTAGTGAAGTGCGGTTAGGGAGTGATAGGAGTAAAGGTGGGAAGGGCGGTAAAAGGCGATTGAAGCTATACCATGGAAATAATTAAAAAAAAAAAAAAGAAAACGCTGCATTGTCCGATGGTTCGGGTAATAACGAGCAAATTTTCAATTCACGACTAAAAAAGTTTTCAGGTCAGTTATCGACTTGAAATACCCGAAAATGTTTTTTTTCGACTACGCTGAAAAAACCACATTTGATGCCTGCAACGCGGGTGGAAATTGTCGGTTCTTGACCGACGGGACGAAAAGTAACGCAGCAAGAGGGAAAGTGCTGCAGAAGGCGAAAAAATAGCTGCACCGGACAGACAAGTACTTTTACGTCTCTGCGGCATGGAAAGTGAGGATTTCCGTGCGCTGCGCCCACGAAAAACTTTCTTTCCTCGTCTTGTAATGTACAATCGTATGCAATACTCGGGAGGAAAACATTTTCTCAGCTCGTGCTGCAAACTCGAACTCGCGAGAAATGTGTTTTCCCTCCCTCGGGCCGCAATATACTATTTTGTAACACGTGCATGAACAGCGGTCTTTTCCATGGCAGTTTTGCGAGACGAAAGTCGCTAGTTTCATGGCGGCGTTGAAGCAATAAGTTGATTCATGCGCAGTTACCGATTCATTCACTTTCGTCCCTAGAGATGGTAATTTGTAATCTTACTTTTTCCTGTTTGTTTTGCAAAACTACCATTCAAAGCACCACTTTTCATGCACTTGATATAAAAAATATAGTGTACAACACAGGCCAAAATTGGCGTTTGCGACTCGTATGATTGCAGCTCTCGATACGCTCGGGCGACAATCCTCGCACTCGTCGCAATCGCCAACTTTCGACCCTTGTTGCACAATATACTATTCTTTCCCGTCTACCCTAAAAAGACCACATTCCATGCCTGCAAAGTGGGTCGAAAGTCATCGATTTTTGATTAGCGGGCAGGAATGTATATTAGGGCTGTTCAAAAAAACACAATTTCTTTATAATCGGTTGCTCCTGAAATGCTGTATTGATTATCACAAAAAAAATGTTTTTGCGAAAGCTGGGCATTGTGCGATGATATGTGCATCAAGATGCGGCAGTACTTAATATCATCGCAATTTTAATGAATTTTGGCCTTGGCCAAAATTCATTAAAAACGGCGATTTTTGGAATTTTTTTTTTTGTCGTCTTAAAGCGCTCATGGAGATTCTGGTTGATTTCGATAGACTATCAAATTGTGTAAAGCAAGAAACATGTATGATAATATTTAGTACTGCCGCATCGACATTGAAGTTAACAAAATAAAAAATGAAATTCTATAAAACATTGAAATATTCATCTGCTCATCGACTATTCCGCGCGTTTTCAAATGACAAAATGGCTCATGAAACGGGAGTCCTGTATGATCAAATTTAGTACTGCCGCATCGACATCGCATTTTCCCAAAATTCGAAAATCGCTTATCATCATCATGATTATGATCATACATGACTCCCGTTTCAACAGCCATTTGTTTCATTCGAAATCGCACGAAATAGTCGACGAGCAGACGAATATTTCAATATTTTAAAGGATTTAATTTTTTGTTTTTGTTAACTTCAATGTCGATGCGGCAGTACTAAACATTATCGAACATGTTTCTGCCTTTACACAATTTCATAGTCTATCGAAAGCAACCACAATCTCCATGAGAGCTTCACCTCGTAAAAAAAAAAATTGATAAAGATCGCCGCTTTTCATGAATTTTGTCCTTGATGCGGCAGTACTTAATATCATCACACAGCTCCCAGCTTTCGCGAAAACATTTTTTTTTGTGGTAATCAATACAGCATTTCAGGAGCAACCGATCATAAAGAAATTATGTTCTTTTGAACAGGCCTAATGTATATTCAGGCTTCAATTCAGAATTAAATTTCTGCATTTTCTGCAGAAAATTTTGAAAAAAATTTATATGACTTCCAAAATATCAACAAATTTATTTGAAAAGAAAAAATAAAGTTTCACCTGATTATTGGAAAATGTATTGATTTATTTGCTACTAACTTTTAAGCATTATTATTATTAATAAACCATTACGAGTTAAAATAAAAACTATTAGAGACAAGTCCTTCAGACATTTCAATTTTTTTTTGTAAAAAAACTACCATAATACTGTAACATTTTATAAAAAATAAAAAATGATTTTTTGTTGAATACATTTTTTCACCCATTTGTATAATAACTTTTTGACATTATTATTTTGCAAAATTAATGTTCTTGGCAAATTGAATGGAGTTAATTTTTTATAGATTTTTATCTGATTGGAAAGTGTCAAAAATTAACACTAAAGCTTCATTAAACAAATCGTACCATTGGGCCGTTGCAGGCATAAAAATATGGTCAATTTTACCATAGACAGAAAAAAAGGCTGTAATTATTTTAATCAAATCATAACTTTTTCTTAAATATCGAGATTATCGGTGCAAAAAAAAAAGGTAGGGAAAAATACGAACCAGCATTTTTATTCATTCTTGGGTCAAGAGGAAGTCTCGATTCGCGAGGATCTCTTGGATCTCGGCCAAATCTGTCAGCTCGTGGATCACGAACAAAGCTAAAAGATAAAAAAAATCAGTTAGAGAAACACGATGATTGATAACAGTAATACAACAATTAATCGTAAAACCTCTCGACTCCTTCCACAGGAAGAGTGCTGCAAATAAGAGCAGAAGATCTATTTTAATTACGCAATATCTCAAAACAATAGATTCGTTTATTCGGTAATACTAACTTTTCTTGCATATTAAAAGATGCACCTGCGCTGACAACCGGAGGAATCACAGGAGGCGGTGCGTTTACCGGTGCTGGAGCCGCTGGAGGAGGACCTCGAAGATCTTGGTCCATTCGCGCTAATCTCGGATCCATTTGTCTGTCCAGTGTTCTTAAATCGACATCTTGTCCTAATAAATTTAGTTATTATTATTCAAAACTATGTATTATTAGAAATCGACATCTTGTCCTAATAAATTTAGTTATTATTAAAACCTATGAATTATTAGAAATCGACATCCTGTCCTAATAAATTTATTTATAATTCAAAACTATGAATTATACACTAAATTATACAAAATATACACTTGCAGCCAGATTCTATCTCGAGAAATATGTAAAGTTACATGTAATCAATCGCATTCCAAAAGAATTATTCGAATTATCAAAATTATGCAATTATTCGAAATATTTGTGTTGCATCAATTATTCGACTGTTAGATTTATATTCGAAATATTTATTTTGTTCAAATTATTTGGGTATTTTGAATCACTTGATGTTTTTGAATTATTCGAATTATTTAGGTAGGTTTGAATTATTTGATATTCGTTAATTATCCGAAATAATTGATTCGTTGAAATTATCTGCTTGAAAAATTCAAAATGGTGTATCTCAAAATCGGTTTTGACAATCAAGATGATATTTGGTACGCCAGTAGAATAGCTATGTGCTTTCCTTCGGTAAAATTTACGAACAAAATTCAACTATCTTGTCAGCCTTTATATAATTTTGAATTTTTCGAAAAAACAGTCTACGCTCTCTAACGATCGCAATTTTTCGGCTAATGAGTTTAAAAATTCTTTAAAAATAAAGTACTGAAAACGGACGGACGGTATTGAATTTGAGCTAAAGCTACTAACTGATTCGGATTTTATAGAATTTCAAATTTTCAAAAAATTGACGTTATCGTTCTAATTCAAGTGAACTTCGACCAACTCAGCTAAAATTTCCTACAATGACGAATTAATATCCATCTCGTAAATATTCAATTTAGTCCAAATTTCTTGGAGGCGCGAACTGATATCGTGTAATGCTAGATATCAAATTTAATGAAAATTGAGAAAGAATTTCAGATTTTGCGATTTAATTTCTCAATCAAACCACCGATAAGAGGTCATGAACTTTTACTACAGCAAAATTAAACACTCAATTTTGTATACAAATAATTATTTCGGACTGTTCCTAAAAGTCGATGCAACGAAACGTTAAGGGCTACATCTACCATAAAAGTGAAAAAAAATCTAATTTTTTTGCAAGTGAAAAAAGTGAAAAAAAATCTAAATTTTTTTGCAAGTGAAAAAAGTGAAAAAAATCTAATATTTTTGCAAGTGAAAAAAGTGAAAAAAATCTTTTTTTTGCAAGTGAAAAAAGTGAAAAGAAATCTAACGTTTTTGAACTTTCTAAAAGTCCAACGTTATAAGAATATACCCGGAAAATTTCACATTGAAATTGCATCAATTAATTTTGCATAATAAGAATTCTAAAATATTATTAACAAATTGATGAAAGAAAATTGTTTAACAAATCTCCCGGGAACTCACTTTTTTAAAAACGAAAATGATTCGTTGATTTTTTTTAATACGTACGAATTTTTCAGGTTTTTAAATTCACTTTGAATTTTGTGTTTTTTCACATATTTTTTTCCATATAAAAAAGAAATATATTCAAAGTGAGTTTAAAAATCTGAAAAAATTCATAGGTATTCAGAAAAATGAACAAATCATTTTCATAAAAAAAAAGATGTGGTTTTTCGAGAAATTTGTGGAACAATTTTTTTTTTTTCATGAATTTGTTAATAACATTTTAGAATAATTATTATGCAAAATTAGTCTTTTCAGTACCTTTAATGTGCATGAATTTTTCAGATTTTTATACCATCGCGAAGTGTTTGCAATTCTCTCTCATTCTTCTCGAACTTATACAAAATGAATACTAGGCACAAGGACTACGCTGTAAAAAAATCTACTTGAAATGTAATGTACTTTTACTAGAAGTTTTCATGCATAAACTAGTATATTAAATTTAATATACAAGTTTCGTGTAAAACTAATGTATGGCACAGCACATTCAATACTTTACTTCAATTTGACAGTAGAAATACTTGAATTTTAACAATTTCCTTTAATCTTACTGGAAAATGATATGAATTTTATACCATAATTGTAGATTACGAGTTTATGCATAAAAACTTCCAGTTTTTTCTAACAGTGTACCTTAATAATAAATATAAAATTAGCAACTAGAGATGGGCGATTTTGGAAAAAACATCGATTACTTGATAATCGATTATAAGAATAATCGATATCGCGAAATCGATTATCTAAAATAATCGATCTTAATGTCAAAATAATCGATAATCGCTACAATCGATTTTAATCGCCCATTTCTACCTCTCTAAAAATGGGCGATACTGAAAAAAAATCGATTATTTGATAATCGATTATAAGAATAATCGATATCGCGAAATAGATTATCTAAAATAATCGATCTTAATGTCAAAATAATCGATAATTGCTACAATCGATTTTAATCGCTCATTTCTACCTCTCTAGAAATGGGCGATGTTGGAAAAAAACGATTATTTGATAATCGATTATGAGAATAATCGATATCGCTAAATAGATTATCTAAAATAATCGATCTTAATGTCAAAATAATCGATAATCGCTACAATCGATTTTAATCGCTCATTTCTACCTCTCTAGAAATGGGCGATGTTGGAAAAAAACGATTATTTGATAATCGATTATAAGAATAATCGATATCGCGAAATAGATTATCTAAAATAATCGATCTTAATGTCAAAATAATCGATAATCGCTACAATCGACTTTAATCGCTCATTTCTACCTCTCTAGAGATGGGCGATGTTGGAAAAAAATCGATTATATGATAATCGATTATAAGAATAATCGATATCGCGAAATATTTTAATCGCCCATTTCTACCTCTCTAGAAATAGGCGATGTTGGAAAAAAAATTGATTATTTGATAATCGACTATAAGAATAATCGATATCGCGAAATAGATTATCTAAAATAATCGATCTTAATGTCAAAATAATCGATAATCGCTACAATCGATTTTAATCGCTCATTTCTACCTCTCTAGAAATGGACGATGTTGGAAAAAAAATCGATTATTTGATAATCGATTATAAGAATAATCGATATCGCGAAATAGATTATCTAAAATAATCGATCTTAATGTCAAAATAATCGATAATTGCTACAATCAATTTTAATCGCTCACTTCTACCTCTCTAGAAATAGGCGATGTTGAAAAAAAAATTGATTATTTGATAATCGACTATAAGAATAATCGATATCGCGAAATAGATTATCTAAAATAATCGATCTTAATGTCAAAATAATCGATAATCGCTACAATCGATTTTAATCGCTCATTTCTACCTCTTTAGAAATGGTCGATGTTGGAAAAAAAAATCGATTATAAGAATAATCGATATCGCGAAATAGATTATCTAAAATAATCGATCTTAATGTCAAAATAATCGATAATCGCTACAATCGATTTTAATCGCTCATATCTATTAGCAACAATCGTACCAGCAAAAATTGGCGGTGGTGGAACTGTTGTTGCGGCTGGTCTTGGAGCTGCCCAAGGCTCCTCAATCCGTGCCACTACTGGATGAACTGGCGGTTTTTCAGAGGGAATAAGAAGACCAGGAATCGGATTCGCTTTATGCAACATGCTAACAGCCGTATGAGGATCCACTATCCTCATAACAACCTGAGCCTGAAGTAACGCATAGGCAAGTTGCGGATTTTGCAACAACATTTGTCGTGCCTCGTTCGGATTATTTTGCACGCAGAGCTTCATTTGCTTCATTAGTTCGAACATTTGTTCAGGTGGCAATGAAGCTACAGCTTTGCTTATGGCTTCTGGAGCTTTGTCGGCCTGCACAACCTCACCATACGGATTTTCCGTGTTTTGTCCTTGCAACAAACTTTGCATTTCCATGCGACTTTTTTCTGTGCAAGCATTATCGACTCGCAAAGTTCTTCCACCGATTTCGTAGCCATTTAGATTGCGCATTGCGCTCAAGGCGGTTTCCTGGTCTTTGTACTCGCAGAATCCATAGCCTTTTGGTTTTCCGGTTTCACGATCAAATACCAATCTATCGAATGAATCAGAAAGTTAATTTATCTCAAGTTTTCATTTTGTAGTTAAAAAAAATTTGGTTTTTTAACGAATAGAAAAAGGAAAATGGACATTCTATGCGCTTTATTTTTTAGTTATCCATGTAAAGTAGCAAACAAAATCATCACATTATTATGATAATGTAATCTGGTGGTGCTTTTTAAAATCAAACCAATATAAAGAAGAGAACAAAACATAAACAACATCTAAAAATATCTCTCTATTTTTTTGTACTCGCAGAATTTATAGTTTTTTGGTTTTGCCATTTCACAGTCAAATACCAATCTATTAAATGAATGAGAAAGTTAATTTATCTTAAGCTTGTATTTTGATGTAAAAAGTTTTGATGTTTTAATGGATGAAACAAATTTGAATGGTAAATTATATGCAATTTATTTTTGAGTTTTCTTTGAAAAATATCAAATTTCATTGCATTATTATAATACTGGAATCGGGTAGTTTTTCTAAAACCACATCAATGTAGAGACGAGAAAAGGAAAATAATCCATCAATAATACCATTTTTTTAAACTCGGGAATGGCAGTTTCAGCTTTATTATATATATTTTTTATAAGCAATTGGCTAAAAGAAGTTCAAATGTAATATCAATTTCAAATATTTTGATATTTATTAGTGTTTTAGGAGACTTTTATTTTCTATATTGTTCTCATTATTTGTAAAGAGACACAAACAAGAAATTTAAGTTGCAAACAAACCAGCAAATTTACATATGTACTTTATTAAATTATGTCCGATATATTTGTTTCTTCGATCATCAACATCAGTTTTTGAGATGAAAATCAAGGAGAAGAGGATGTAATTTATTTATTTATTTATTTATTTTATTTTATTTTACTTTTTCAAAATGTTTTTATGTCATTTTTTTTGTAATTTGAAAAAAGTTCATAATTTAATTTATACAGTATTAACTTTTCTAAGTGGAACATTCAAAGAACTTCAGATTTTAGCTTTTGCAGATCATTTTGTTTCCTCACAGACGAAGCTTTGTTTTCATGAAAAAAAAAAAAAAATCGTCGAGATTTTTATGTCAGGCCACTCAGAACGATCCAAAACGTCCAGAAAAATGGTTTAGAAAAATGTCTGCCACAATGTACCTAACTGAAATGTTGCATCAAAGTGGAGTTATTAGCTCATCTTCCGTTACTGTAATTTATTATGAAAACTATCCACACATACAGATTTATAATATACACAAAATTATATATTCAAATACTCAGAATATTTTTTTCAACAATTTTTTAAAAATTTTTACAAAAATGTGGGTAATGTAATATTGAGATTATTAATATTTTATAATAAAAAGTTTTGGCTAAAAGAACCAACACATATATAAATATTATAAGAATATTTGATATTGAGTTGTAATATATTTATATTGAAAAGTTATGGTTTGACAAAATAAAGCAGCAAAGTAGAACTTTGCAAATTGCTTCCGCATTATTTATCGCTTTTAACAAAACTTCCTCTATGGGGAATCCAAAATCGATTGACATTCTTCCTCATAGAGGTAGTTTTGAAAAAAGCAAAAAATAATGAGGAAGCAATTCGCACAGTTCTACTTTGCAGCTTTATTTTCTAATAAACACAAAGTACGAATCTCAAATTTTGCATCAAAGTGGAGTATTAGCTCATCTTCAGTTACTGTAATTTATTATGAAAACTATCCACACATACAAAATTTATAATATACACAAAATGATATATTGAAATACTCAATATATTCTTTTCAACAATTTTTTGAAAAATTTTACAAAATTGTGAGTAATGTAATATTGAGATTATTAATATTTTATAATAAAAAGTTTTGGCTAAGAAAACCAACACATATATAAATATTATAAGAATATTTGATATTGAGTTATAATATATTTATATTGAAAAGTTACGGTTTGACAAAATAAAGCTGCAAAGTAGAACTTTGCAAATTGCTTCTACATTATTTATCGCTTTTAACAAAACTTCCTCTATGAGGACACAATGCTTATCGCTTTTAACAAAACTTCCTCTATGGGGAATCCAAAATCGATTGACATTCGTCCTCATAGAGGTAGTTTTGGAAAAAGCAAAAAATAATGAGTAAGCAATTTGCACAGTTCTACTTTGCAGCTTTATTTTCTAATAAACACGAAGTACGAATCTCAAATTTTGCATCGAAGTGGAGTATTAGCTCATCTTCAGTTACTGTAATTTATTATGAAAACTATCCACACATACAAAATTTATAATATACACAAAATGATATATTCAAATACTCAATATATTCATTTCAACAATTTTTTGAAAAATTTCACAAAATTGTGGATAATGTAATATTGAGATTATTAATATTTTATAATAAAAAGTTTTGGCTAAAAAAACCAACACATATATAAATATTATAAGAATATTTGATATTGAGTTGTAATATATTTATATTGAAAAGTTACGGTTTGACAAAATAAAGCTGCAAAGTAGAACTTTGCAAATTGCTTCAGCATTATTTATCGCTTTTAACAAAACTTCCTCTATGAGGAATCCAAAATCGATTGACATTCTTCCTCATAGAGGTAGTTTTGAAAAAAGCAAAAAATAATGAGGAAGCAATTCGCACAGTTCTACTTTGCAGCTTTATTTTCTAATAAACACGAAGTACGAATCTCAAATTTTGCATCGAAGTGGAGTATTAGCTCATCTTCAGTTACTGTAATTTATTATGAAAACTATCCACACATACAAAATTTATAATATACACAAAATGATATATTCAAATACTCAATATATTCTTTTCAACAATTTTTTGAAAAATTTTACAAAATTGTGGGTAATGTAATATTGAGATTATTAATATTTTATAATAAAAAGTTTTGGCTAAAAAGACCAACACATATATAAATATTATAAGAATATTTGATATTGAGTTGTAATATATTTATATTGAAAAGTTACGGTTTGACAAAATAAAGCTGCAAAGTAGAACTTTGCAAATTGCTTCTGCATTATTTATCGCTTTTAACAAAACTTCCTCTATGAGGAATCCAAAATTGATTGACATTCTTTTCTTCCTCATAGAGGTAGTTTTGAAAAAAGCAAAAAATAATGAGTAAGCAATTCGCAAAGTTCTACTTTGCAGCTTTATTTTCTAATAAACACCAAGTACGGATCTCAAATTTTGCATCGAAGTGCAGTATTAGCTCATCTTCAGTTAATGTACTTTATTATAAAAACTATCCATACATACAAAATTTATAATATACACAAAATGATATATTGAAATACTCAATATATTCTTTTCAACAATTTTTTGAAAAATTTTACAAAATTGTGGGTAATGTAATATTGAGATTATTAATATTTTATAATAAAAAGTTTTGGCTAAAAAAACCAACACATATATAAATATTATAAGAATATTTGATATTGAGTTGTAATATATTTATATTGAAAAGTTACAGTTTGACAAAATAAAGCTGCAAAGTAGAACTTTGCAAATTGCTTCTGCATTATTTATTGCTTTTAATAAAACTTCCTCTATGAGGAATCCAAAATCGATTGACATTCTTCCTCATAGAGGTAGTTTTGGAAAAAGCAAAAAATAATGAGGAAGCAATTTGCATAGTTCTACTTTGCAGCTTTATTTTCTAATAGACACGAAGTACCAATCTCAAATTTTGCATCGAAGTGGAGTATTAACTCATCTTCAGTTACTGTAATTTATTATGAAAACTATTCACACATACAAAATTTATAATATACAGAAAATGATATATTGAAATACTCAATATATTCTTTTCAACAATTTTTTGAAAAATTTTACAAAATTGTGGGTAATGTAATATTGAGATTATTAATATTTTATAATAAAAAGTTTTGGCTAAAAAAACCAACACATATATAAATATTATAAGAATATTTGATATTGAGTTGTAATATATTTATATTGAAAAGTTATGGTTTGACAAAATAAAGCTGCAAAGTAGAACTTTGCAAATTGCTTCTGCATTATTTATTGCTTTTAACAAAACTTCCTCTATGAGGAATCCAAAATCAATTGACATTCTTCCTCATAGAGGTAGTCTTGAAAAAAGCAAAAAATAATGAGGAAGCAATTTGCACAGTTCTACTTTGCAGCTTTATTTTCTAATAAACACGAAGTACCAATCTCAAATTTTGCATCAAAGTGGAGTATTAGCACATCTTCAGTTACTGTAATTTATTATGAAAACTATCCACACATACAAAATTTATAATATACACAAAATGATATATTCAAATACTCAATATATTCATTTCAACAATTTTTTGAAAAATTTCACAAAATTGTGGATAATGTAATATTGAGATTATTAATATTTTATAATAAAAAGTTTTGGCTAAAAAAACCAACACATATATAAATATTATTAGAATATTTGATATCGAGTTGTAATATATTTATATTGAAAAGTTACGGTTTGACAAAATAAAGCTGCAAAGTAGAACTTTGCAAATTACTTCCTCATTATTTTTTGCTTTTTACAAAACTTCCTCTACGAGGAAACGAAAATCGACTAACGTACTTCCTCATAAGTAGCTTTGGAAAAAGCGAAAAATAATGAGGAAGCAGTTTGCAAAGTTCTATTTTGTAGCTTTATTTTCTAATAGGGTGAACCAACCAGTGAATGGACGGGGTCCAGTGAATGGACACCTTTCATAAGAACACATGCATAAACAACGTCCATTCACTGGGATTTTTCGTCTGCTTAATTGTCCATTCACTGGTCAGTGCACTGTATGTACATCATTAACATTATGACCAAAACATTGAGGTTATGTCTACGAATCCACAGGTTATTAAACAATATACAAATGTAAATAAAAAAAAGAGGTTATCTTACTTAAACGAAAGCACAGGACCGACTTCGCTGAAGATATCTTTCAAATTTTCTTCTGTAGCCTCGTACGGAATATTCCCGACTGTAAAACAATAATCACCGGAATTGCAACGTCAACACAACAACTCAACTCCAAAAGACGCATAACACTTAAAATTCACTTTAAAAAACTCACCGAATACGCTACGCATGGACTTATCCATCAGGGATTGATCGGTAATAGTTGAATTATTCATTTTGACGTTGTTTTTGTTCCCTCAATTGTTGCACTTTTGTTTATAAATCGCGTGTCGGCTTTTTACTCCACTTTGCTTCTTCTTCTTCTTCTCTCTCTTTGGCAGGGTACAATACCCACGCTTGGCCACTGGCAAATAAGCGTATCGGCCAACGCTCGATGCAGCTGATTGGTATATGGAGTTCCACCAATATCTCGACCATGGAGACTAGAGTACAGGAGGCCGAACGCAATGTTGTGGAAGTGGTTCATGAAACGTCCGGATTTTATGCCAGCTAGAGCCGATAGAGGCGCGGCGGACGTTGAGAACCGCGAGAGAGACAGACTGAGTATGGAAAGACAGCGAGATAGCAATTATTTGAAACTGCATATTTAGTATTTTTTGTATTTGTATACTGGTAATTATTATATCATTAGTTTGAACCGAAACATTTTGTGAATTGATGTACCTTTTATCTGTGGTAAATAAAAAACTTGTCTTTTGTAAACAAAAGGCTTATGTAACGAACTATTCCACAATTACTATTTTGTAAACTGATAACACTGATCTGCACATTTAAAACACTCAACCGCAGTGAATAACAATGGTGGTTAATGTGACTTCCTTCACTGCATCGTCAAACGACCAAGCACTTACTTCACTTCGGTTCTCAACGATCGAAGCGACGCTCGTGGAAATTTTTAGAACCATATCGTCCGGACGTTTCGTCGACCATATTTTCGCATTCTCCCCATAACCGTTCGGCCTCCTGTACTCTAGTCTCCATGATCTCGACAATGATAGAGGCTTTTTACATTATATTTAGGTCGTGAAGTGGCGCTGAAGTGCAGCCTAACGTAAGGCGGGAAGATTGAAAATTTTTACGAACTTTTGATTCGTTGTATTGTTTCAATTAGTTTATAACTACATTTATTATTTGTGTCTGAAATTCCTTATTCCATATTTCCATCTAACCCTGTTTTACGCCCAGGGATGCTCACAGGTATATAAAGAGTTGAGTAACTAAATAATATGTGTGACCAGAAAGCAAGATCATAAGAGGATGAGTGGCGAAGGTCAGGTGTAAGTAAGAGCACTAAAACTAGAGATTTTGAAAGCAAAGTCTATTATAGCATTCAAGATTTCAATGGAGTCCGAAAAAGCAAGACTCCTGACTTCAAAGGGGGGGAAAATACCCTTCCCCATGAGAAATTTAGCAAGAGTTCTTGAATGTTCATGAGTTTCCTCACAATTCCAAAAAAGGTGATTTAAGGATTGGATATCCACACCACAGACACAAGAGGGGCTATCAACTAAGCCAATTCTAAAGAGGTGTTCGTTTGTGCCTATGTGGCCCGCTCTTATTCTATTAATTAAAGTAATCTTTTCTCTAGAGATATTTAAATTATTGAACCAATTATCTTTTTGGTCAATCTTTCTAAGGCTGCCATAAACACACCCTTTGCTCTGAAATGAGGCCTGTCTATCTTTTGCTTGACTTATCTTAAATCTGTCAATACTAAGTTTGGCAATACTTTTTGGAGTGCATTTAAAATCTAAGTTCACACCTTTTTTACGAGCTTCGACCGCTAGTTTGTCCGCCGTTTCATTTCCCACTATACCGCAGTGAGATGGGCACCAAATGAAAATAATTTCTCTTTTAGGTAATGCGTTTGTAATTCTATAGTACAGAGATTTAATTTCCAAAATCAAGGGATGCGTCTTGGCGTCAATAAAATAGTTACCTAGAGCTATAAGAACACTCAAGGAGTCTGAACAAGTCAGAACATTTCTTTCAGGAGCATTTTTGAAAAATTTTAAAGCTTGGACGATCGCGAGGGCCTCAGCCTCAAATACGTTGGCAACAGGATCGATTTTGTAGGAACGGGAAAAACCGATTTTCGGAATACAAAAAGCAAGGCCAAGTGGCTCTTCCCCATTTTTAGACCCATTTGTGGAAATATGAGTCCAATCGTCCCAATTTTCTTTAATTTTTCTCTGAAACATATCTTGAGCTTTATTATTAGGATTAAGAGAGATGGTTTTGCCCAACTCAGTATTTACCTGAATAAAAGAAATCTGAGGGGAAATAGGGATTTCATAACAGGGAGGCCTATCATGTCTATAAGAATTCCTCAATGTATTTGATATTATTAGCCATGTTTTGAAAATAAATGATCGGCAATATGCCGGAATATTTTTCTTCCTTGTGCATCTTTCGTTAAGAGCTTGGAGTTTTGGAATTAAAGGATGGGACTCCACTTTGCTTCGCTGCTGCTGAGAAACGCAGTCCAACGCAGTCTCGATTTTCTGGATTTTTGTGTGTAGAAAAATCAGCAGCTGATTGGCCCAATTATTGACCAATCGCTACTCGGGTAATCAGTCAATTAGAGTGGCTCTGCTTTGCTCACTAGATTCGAACAACAGCCAATAGCAACGCTTCGTTAGGCATTCCAACAGTACAATTTTTTTTTTTTTTTAATTACCGAAAATTTGATTTTCTCAAAAAGTACGACGACCATTTTATTTTCTTTTTTTATAGTCAATTCTGTATCCAAAAACAAAATTTTAGAGCCTAGGCCCTGAGACGGGCGAGGCTTAGATTAGCAGCTAAAAATAAAAGAAAATTTTTCTAAATGTAAAAAAATACCTCAAACTGGAATCTCTCTAAAAGTACGTCGATGATTTTTTCCAAAATTTTATAGTAAATTCTGTGTCCAAAAACGGAATTTTTGAGACTAGAACGAAAATGGAGGGCAGTCTAGAATAATAAGTAAAAATAAAATTCTTTTACAGGAGAGCTTTATTTTTAGTTGCTATTCTAGAAAAATTTTGAAAAAAATCGTCGACGTACTTTTAGAGAAATTCCAGTGTGGGGTATTTTTTTACATTTTTAAAAATTTTGTTTTATTTTTAACTTCTAATCTAAGCCTTACTCCACTCTTTGCCTCGGCTTAAAAATTTTGTTTTTGGACATAAAATTTACGGTAAAAAAAAATAGTCGACGTATTTTTTGAGAAAATTAAATTTAAGGTAATTAAAAAAAACCCGATTTTTTTTAAATCTATAAGAATTTCTAGTGTTTTTTTATATTGCTCTACAGCATCTAAAAAAAAAATATATATATATATACATGCCTCATATATATTCGAAATATTTGATTTATTCAAATAATTTAGGTACGAATTGATTTAGGTACATTAGTATAATTTCAAAGAAAATTCATTGATATTTTCAAAGAAATTTCGAATATTTTAGAAAAAATTTGATGCGATTTTCCTAAAAAAAAAGAAATATTTTCGACTTTGGTCAGTAATAGGGACATAAGCAATTGCTCTCACTTTTCTGGGTAAACCTCATCAACAATCGGCACAAAAAAATATAATAAATTACTGAACAGATTGAAATTGACAAGAAAACACAACTGTGTCATTTATTATCATTTTAAAAAGTCGTCTTTGTTATTATTGTTAATGCAATGGAACGTTACATGGTCACCCAAGTAGCACAAAAGCAAAGGATATCTATTTGGTATACGAAAAGGTATGTTAATTTCCGTCCAAATGATATCTTTTGGATTTGGATATCTTTTAGACGTTCTTACGGTAGTTCTGTCGCGAAGGCAATCCAAACTCATATGCATGAATTTTTGACATGTTGTAATTTAGCTATTCAATTTTACTTGCACAAAATCTTGAAGGCTTTTACCGAGTATTTGAATGAACAATTAAAACTTGAAAATCGATCTTTTTACACGGCGCTCACGGGAGGGCTGGAAAAATTGATCTTTAAATCGAAAATTAACATACTTAGATCAAAGATAGAGAAAAAATAAAAAGTACTACGGATTCGCAAATCATTCAGGAATTGATGCATCATGAAAAAAGGTGAAGTCTCCGGAATAATGTTTAATTGAACCAAGGTCAAAGTGCACGATTCCGGGCCAAATGACATTTCCTAACCTAATGATCGTAAAAATGAAGTCAAATCCGCACTAAACATATCAACTATTTACAAATAATCGTTTTAATTTGATTACGATAATTTCGAAGGATTCTCGATTATTTTTTATATTATTATTGAGGCAATCAAAGCGATGCGTATGATTATTTTTTAATGTCATACAGACTCTGAGATTTATGACTCCGGCGTACCGACCGAACTACCTTAAGTCAGCTATGTCAGTACGCCTGAGTCATAGATACTAGCAACTATCGTCATCGAAGAATGAAATTATTCATACTTTCTGCATATTCCACAATTAAATTCTAAAATAAAAAAGTTTCATTCAATCATATTACGAAATTTTTTTCACGTGCGTAATTAATTTAATTATGTTATTAAAACTAATTTGACTTGTGTCTTGACTCGTCCGCCATTGGCTCTGTAAGCCCACGACACATCGTGGCAACACCGCAATATCGACCGACTGTTCGACCGGCATCGTACGTTACCGACATGAAACGAGGTTAGGTTTGCGAAGTTTGTTTGGCGAATCTGCTCTGTCATGTCGAATTCTCCAAAAGAAAGACACGACGTTAGAGCTTATCGCCGAAAAAGAAACGGCCAATTCATTACGCGTAAAAGAAAAGCGTGGTTCAACAACATTCAAGCAACAAAAAGCCAGATACAATGAAGTATCGACGCAAGTGAAGTTTGATCAACAAATGAAAAATTCAAGCGTATCGATAGGTTAAAAAGTCCGATTTCAGATAATTACGTCGAATTTAGGATGAGAGCGATCATTTTCATTCATTTTCATTGCAGAACACTACCAGTATATACCGACCGATGGTAACTGTCGCGTATATAGCTGATGTGCAACGTTGCCAAACTTCGGCGCCATCTTGAACAGCTGGTAGAGATTGTTTTTGCACGACGCAATTTCTTTCAATTAACTTGCAATAACTCGCTGAAATGTCCGGCGACTACTACTTTTTATGGTCGTATCGGTTACTTTAAGATCTAACGAAAACGTAGAGCTGTTTAGATGTTTTGTATTTCATTTCTGATATGCTTTTTTCTCTGTTCAAAAGTCAATTTTTTATATTTCTCCGTATAACGCCATGTATAAAACTCTGTTTTCAAAAGTTATTTACTTAATTAGATATCCGGTAACGTATCTCGTAATTCCTCACAAATAAAAGATGAATACTCAGACTACAAGATATAAAAAATTCGGACGTATCTAACGTGTTTGCCGTCGCGTTATAACTACCTTAAGATATCCAAATCCAAAAAGATATCATTTGGCCGGAAATTAATATACCTTTTCGTATACCAAATAGATATCCTTTGTCTTTGTGTTACATGGTCAGTAACTGGGACATTCACTGCAAAACGATTGTTACGACGCTGCTGCCGCCTATCGGCGATATCAGAAGTAGCGTGACAATTGTTTATCACCTAAAAATCGGATCTAATCTCGAATAAAATGTGAATAACATCAATATGAAGCTGCAGCTTTTGACAATAGTCGCTTCCTGTTGCTGGATTTCGACAGAATGTTTAATATTGACAGCGGCGGTTAATAAAACGAGCGACTCGCAGCAAGAATACAAACCTGAGGGTCCTTTGGTTATGTGCAGTTTCTTGTAATTGATGCATTTCCTTAGAAACGCAAAAAAAAAAAAAAATGGCAATCTTATTACAAAAAGTTTTATTTCCGTAGACCAAAAGAGTTCATAGACTGCGAAGAACCGTTGGATCATAAAGGAAACCAAACTGCATTTGAAGAAAGTGGTATTGGATGTGTTAAGGTATATAATAACAACAATAATATGATAGCTATAGACATTACAGTTTGTTAAACTATAAAAAATTTGCAAAAAAAAAAAAAAAAACTGAAAAGTAGAACTATGCGTATTGCTTCCTCATTACTTTTTGCTTTTTCCAAAACTACCTCTATGAGGAAGAATGTCAATCGATTTTGGATTCCTCATAGAGGAAGTTTTGTCAAAAGCGATAAATAATGCGGAAGCAATTTGCAAAGTTCTACTTTGCAGCTTTATTTTGTCAAACCGTAACTTTTCAATATAAATATATTATAACTCAATATCAAATATTCTTATAATATTTATATATGTGTTGGTTTTTTTAGCCAAAACTTTTTATTATAAAATATTAATAATCTCAATATTACATTACCCACGATTTTGTAAATTTTTTCAAAAAATTGTTGAAAAGAATATATTGAATGTTTCAATATATTATTTTGTGTATATTATAAATTTGTATGTGTGGATAGTTTTCATAATAAATTACAGTAGCTGAAGATGAGCTAATACTCCACTTTGATGCAAAATTTGAGATTGGTACTTCGTGTTTATTAGAAAATAACACTGCAAAGTAGAACTGTGCGAATTGCTTCCTCATTATTTTTTGCTTTTTCCAAAACTACCTTTATGGGGAAGTATGTCAATCGATTTTGGACTCCTCATAGAGGAAATTTTGATAAAAGCGATAAATAATGTGGAAGCAATTTGCAAAGTTCTCCTTTGCAGCTTTATTTTGTCAAACTGTAACTTTTCAATATAAATATATTATAACTCAATATCAAATATTCTTATAATATTTATATATGTGCTGGTTTTTTTAGCCAAAACTTTTTATTATAAAATATTAATAATCTCAATATTACATTACCCACAATTTTGTAAAATTTTTCAAAAAATTGTTGAAAAGAATATATTGAGTATTTCAATATATTATTTTGTGTATATTATAAATTTGTATGTATGGATAGTTTTCATAATAAATTACAGTAGCTGAAGATGAGCTAATACTCTACTTCGATGCAAAATTTGAGATTGGTACTTCGTGTTTATTAGAAAATAAAGCTGCAAAGTAGAACTTTGCGAATTGCTTTCTCATTATTTTTTGCTTTTTTCAAAACTACCTCTATGAGGAAGTATGTCAATCGATTTTGGATTCCTCATAGAGGAAATTTTGTTAAAAGCGATAAATAATGTGGAAGCAATTTGCATAGTTCTACTTTGCAGCTTTATTTTGTCAAGCTGTAACTTTTCAATATAAATATATTATAACTCAATATCAAATATTCTTATAATATTTATATATATGTGTTGGTTTTAATCTCAATATTACATTACCCACAATTTTGTACAATTTTTCAAAAAATTGCTGATAAGAATATATTGAGTGTTTCAATATATCATTTTGTGTATATTATAAATTTTGTATGTGTGGATAGTTTTCATAATAAATTACAGTAACTGAAGATGAGCTAATATTCCACTTTGATGCAAAATTTGAGATTGGTACTTCGCGTTTATTAGAAAATAAAGCTGCAAAGTAGAACTGTGTGAATTGCTTACTCATTATTTTTTGCTTTTTCCAAAACTACCTCTATGAGGAAGAATGTCAATCGTTTTTGGATTCCTCATAGAGGAAGTTTTGTTAAAAGCGATAAATAATGCGGAAGCAATTTGCAAAGTTCTACTTTGCAGCTTTGTTTTATCAAACTGTAACTTTTCAATATAAATATGTTACAACCCAATATCAAATATTCTTATAATATTTATATATGTGTTGGTTTTTTTAGCCAAAACTTTTTATTATAAAATATTAATAATCTCAATATTACATTACCCACAATTTTGTTAAATTTTTCAAAAAATTGTTGAAAAGAATATATTGAGTATTTCAATATATTATTTTGTGTATATTATAAATTTGTATGTGTGGATAGTTTTCATAATAAATTACAGTAACTGAAGATGAGCTACTAATCCACTTCGATGCAAAATTTGAGATTGGTACTTTGTGTTTATTAGAAAATAAAGATGCAAAGTAGAAGTGTGCGAATTGCTTCCTCATTATTTTTTGCTTTTTCCAAAACTACCTCTATGAGGAAGAATGTCAATCGATTTTGAATTTCTATCTCGTCCATTCACTGGCTGGTTCACCCTATTAGAAAATAAAGCTGCAAAATAGAACTTTGCAAACTGCTTGCTCATTATTTTTTACTTTTTCCAAAGCTACTTATGAGGAAGTACGTTAATTGATTTTCGTTTCCTCGTAGAGGAAGTTTTGTAAAAAGCAAAAAATAATGAGGAAGCAGTTTGCAAAGTTCTACTTTGCAGCTTTATTTTGTCAAACTGTAACTTTTCAATATAAATATATTATAACTCAATATCAAATATTCTTATAATATTTATATATGTGTTGGTTTTTTTAGCCAAAACTTTTTATCATAAAATATTAATAATCTCAATATTACATTACCCACAATTTTGTAAAATTTTTCAAAAAATTGTTGAAAAGAATATATTGAGTATTTCAATATATTTTTTTGTGTATATTATAAATTTTGTATGTGTGGATAGTTTTTATAATAAATTACAGTAACTGAAGATGAGCTAATACTCCACTTTGATGCAAAATTTGAGATTGGTACTTTGTATTTATTAGAAAATAAAGCTGCAAAGTAGAACTGTGCGAATTGCTTCCTCATTATTTTTTGCTTTTTCCAAAACTACCTCTATGAGGAAGTATGTCAATCGATTTTGGATTCCTCATAGAGGAAATTTTGTTAAAAGTGATAAATAATGTGGAAGCAATTTGCAAAGTTCTACTTTGCAGCTTTATTTTGTCAAACTGTAACTTTTCAATATAAATATATTATAACTCAATATCAAATATTCTTATAATATTTATATATGTGTTGGTTTTTTTAGCCAAAACTTTTTATTATAAAATATTAATAATCTCAATATTACATTACCCACAATTTTGTAAAATTTTTCAAAAAATTGTTGAAAAGAATATATTGAGTATTTCAATATATCATTTTGTGTATATTATAAATTTTGTATGTGTGGATAGTTTTCATAATAAATTACAGTAACTGAAGATGAGCTAATACTCCACTTCGATGCAAAATTTGAGATTGGTACTTTGTGTTTATTAAAAAATAAAGCTGCAAAGTAGAACTTTGCGAATTGCTTTCTCATTATTTTTTGCTTTTTTCAAAACTACCTCTATGAGGAAGTATGTCAATCGATTTTGGATTCCTCATAGAGGAAATTTTGTTAAAAGCGATAAATAATGTGGAAGCAATTTGCAAAGTTCTACTTTGCAGCTTTATTTTGTCAAACTGTAACTTTTCAATATAAATATATTATAACTCAATATCAAATATTCTTATAATATTTATATATGTGTTGGTTTTTTTAGCCAAAACTTTTTATTATAAAATATTAATAATCTCAATATTACATTACCCACGATTTTGTAAATTTTTTCAAAAAATTTTTGAAAAGAATATATTGAGTGTTTCAATATATTATTTTGTGTATATTATAAATTTTGTATGTGTGGATAGTTTTCATAATAATTTACAGTAACTGAAGATGAGCTAATAATCCACTTCGATGCAAAATTTGAGATCGGTACTTTGTGTTTATTAGAAAATAAAGCTGCAAAGTAGAACTTTGCAAATTGCTTCCTCATTATTTTTTTGTTTTTTCCAAAACTATCTCTATGAGAAAGAATGTCAATCGATTTTGGATTCCTCATAGAGGAAGTTTTGTTAAAAGCGATAAACAATGCAGAAGCAATTTGCATAGTTCTACTTTGCAGCTTTATTTTGTCAAACTGTAACTTTTCAATATAAATATATTATAACTCAATATCAAATATTCTTATAATATTTATATATGTGTTGGTTTTTTTAGCCAAAACTTTTTATTATAAAATATTAATAATCTCAATATTACATTACCCACGATTTTGTAAATTTTTTCAAAAAATTTTTGAAAAGAATATATTGAGTGTTTCAATATATTATTTTGTGTATATTATAAATTTTGTATGTGTGGATAGTTTTCATAATAAATTACAGTAACTGAAGATGAGCTAATATTCCACTTTGATGCAAAATTTGAGATTGGTACTTTGTGTTTATTAGAAAATAAAACTGCAAAGTAGAACTTTGCGAATTGCTTTCTCATTATTTTTTGCTTTTTCCAAAACTACCTCTATGAGGAAGAATGTCAATCAATTTTGAATTTCTATCTCGTCCATTCACTGGACCCCGTCCATTCACTGGCTGATTCACCCTATTAGAAAATAAAGTTGCAAAATAGAACTTTGCAAACTGCTTGCTCATTATTTTTTACTTTTTCCAAAGCTACTTATGAGGAAGTACGTTAATTGATTTTCGTTTCCTCGTAGAGGAAGTTTTGTAAAAAGCAAAAAATAATGAGGAAGTAATTTGCAAAGTTCTACTTTGCAGCTTTATTTTGTCAAACTGTAACTTTTCAATATAAATATATTATAACGCAATATCAAATATTCTTATAATATTTATATATGTGTTGGTTTTTTTAGCCAAAACTTTTTATTATAAAATATTAATAATCTCAATATTACCCACAATTTTGTAAAATTTTTTAAAAAATTGGTGAAAAGAATATATTGAGTATTTCAATATATCATTTTGTGTATATTATAAATTTGTATGTGTGGATAGTTTTCATAATAAATTACAGTAGCTGAAGATGAGCTAATACTCCACTTCGATGCAAAATTTGAGATTGGTACTTCGTGTTTATTAGAAAATAAAGCTGCAAGGTAGAACTTTGCGAATTGCTTCCTCATTATTTTTTTGCTATGTCCAAAACTTCCGCTATGAGGAAGAATGTCAATCGATTTTGGATTCCTCATAGAGGAAATTTTGTTAAAAGCGATAAATAATGTGGAAGCAATTTGCAAAGTTCTACTTTGCAGCTTTATTTTGTCAAACCGTAACTTTTCAATATAAATATATTATAACTCAATATCAAATATTCTTATAATATTTATATATGTGTTGGTTTTTTTAGCCAAAAATTTTATTATAAAATATTAATAATCTCAATATTACATTACCCACAATTTTGTAAAATTTTTCAAAAAATTGTTGAAAAGAATATATTGAATGTTTCAATATATTATTTTGTGTATATTATAAATTTGTATGTGTGGATAGTTTTCATAATAAATTACAGTAGCTGAAGATGAGCTAATACTCCACTTTGATGCAAAATTTGAGATTGGTACTTCGTGTTTATTAGAAAATAACACTGCAAAGTAGAACTGTGCGAATTGCTTCCTCATTATTTTTTGCTTTTTCCAAAACTACCTTTATGGGGAAGTATGTCAATCGATTTTGGACTCCTCATAGAGGAAATTTTGATAAAAGCGATAAATAATGTGGAAGCAATTTGCAAAGTTCTACTTTGCAGCTTTATTTTGTTAAACCGTAACTTTTCAATATAAGTATATTATAACTCAATATCAAATATTCTTATAATATTTATACATGTGTTGGTTTTTTTAGCCAAAACTTTTTATTATAAAATATTAATAATCTCAATACTACATTACCCACAATTTTGTAAAATTTTTCAAAAAATTGTTGAAAATAATATATTGAGTGTTCCAATATATTATTTTGTGTATATTATAAATTTTGTATGTGTGGATAGTTTTCATAATAAATTACAGTAACTGAAGATGAGCTAATAATCCACTTCGATGCAAAATTTGAGATTGGTACTTTGTGTTTATTAGAAAATAAAGCTGCAAGGTAGAACTTTGCGAATTGCTTCCTCATTATTTTTTTGCTATGTCCAAAACTTCCGCTATGAGGAAGAATGTCAATCGATTTTGGATTCCTCATAGAGGAAATTTTGTTAAAAGCGATAAATAATGTGGAAGCAATTTGCAAAGTTCTACTTTGCAGCTTTATTTTGTCAAACCGTAACTTTTCAATATAAATATATTATAACTCAATATCAAATATTCTTATAATATTTATATATGTGTTGGTTTTTTTAGCCAAAAATTTTATTATAAAATATTAATAATCTCAATATTACATTACCCACAATTTTGTAAAATTTTTCAAAAAATTGTTGAAAAGAATATATTGAATGTTTCAATATATTATTTTGTGTATATTATAAATTTGTATGTGTGGATAGTTTTCATAATAAATTACAGTAGCTGAAGATGAGCTAATACTCCACTTTGATGCAAAATTTGAGATTGGTACTTCGTGTTTATTAGAAAATAACACTGCAAAGTAGAACTGTGCGAATTGCTTCCTCATTATTTTTTGCTTTTTCCAAAACTACCTTTATGGGGAAGTATGTCAATCGATTTTGGACTCCTCATAGAGGAAATTTTGATAAAAGCGATAAATAATGTGGAAGCAATTTGCAAAGTTCTCCTTTGCAGCTTTATTTTGTCAAACTGTAACTTTTCAATATAAATATATTATAACTCAATATCAAATATTCTTATAATATTTATATATGTGCTGGTTTTTTTAGCCAAAACTTTTTATTATAAAATATTAATAATCTCAATATTACATTACCCACAATTTTGTAAAATTTTTCAAAAAATTGTTGAACAGAATATATTGAGTATTTCAATATATTATTTTGTGTATATTATAAATTTGTATGTGTGGATAGTTTTCATAATAAATTGCAGTAACTGAAGATGAGCTAATACTCCACTTCGATCCAAAATTTGAGATTGGTACTTTGTGTTTATTAGAAAATAAAGCTGCAAAGTAGAACTTTGCGAATTGCTTTCTCATTATTTTTTGCTTTTTCCAAAACTACCTCTATGAGGAAGTATGTCAATCGATTTTGGATTCCTCATAGAGGAAATTTTGTTAAAAGCGATAAATAATGTGGAAGCAATTTGCAAAGTTCTACTTTGCAGCTTTATTTTGTCAAACTGTAACTTTTCAATATAAATATATTATAACTCAATATCAAATATTCTTATAATATTTATATATGTGCTGGTTTTTTTAGCCAAAACTTTTTATTATAAAATATTAATAATCTCAATATTACATTACCCACAATTTTGTAAAATTTTTCAAAAAATTGTTGAAAAGAATATATTGAGTATTTCAATATATCATTTTGTGTATATTATAAATTTTGTATGTGTGGATAGTTTTCATAGTAAATTACAGTAACTGAAGATGAACTCCACTTTGATGCAAAATTTGAGATTGGTACTTCGTGTTTATTAGAAAATAAAGCTGCAAAGTAGAACTGTGCGAATTGCTTCCTCATTATTTTTTGCTTCTTCCAAAACTTCCTCTATGAGGAAGAATGTCAATCGATTTTGATTTTCTCAAAGAGGAAGTTTTGTTAAAAGTGATAAATAATGCGGAAGCAATTTGCATAGTTCTACTTTGCAGCTTTATTTTGTCAAGCTGTAACTTTTCAATATAAATATATTATAACTCAATATCAAATATTCTTATAATATTTATATATGTGTTGGTTTTTTTAGCCAAAACTTTTTATTATAAAATATTAATAATCTCAATATTACATTACCCACAATTTTGTAAAATTTTTCAAAAAATTGTTGAAAATAATATATTGAGTATTTCGATATATCATTTTGTGTATATTATAAATTGTGTATGTGTGGATAGTTTTCATAATAAATTACAGTAACTGAAGATGAGCTAATAATCCACTTCGATCCAAAATTTGAGATTGGTACTTTGTGTTTATTAGAAAATAAAGCTGCAAAGTAGAAGTGTGCGAATTGCTTCCTCATTATTTTTTGCTTTTTCCAAAACTACCTCTATGAGGAAGAATGTCAATCGATTTTGAATTTCTATCTCGTCCATTCACTGGCTGGTTCACCCTATTAGAAAATAAAGCTGCAAAATAGAACTTTGCAAACTGCTTGCTCATTATTTTTTACTTTTTCCAAAGCTACTTATGAGGAAGTACGTTAATTGATTTTCGTTTCCTCGTAGAGGAAGTTTTGTAAAAAGCAAAAAATAATGAGGAAGTAATTTGCAAAGTTCTACTTTGCAGCTTTATTTTGTCAAACCATAACTTTTCAATATAAATATATTATAACTCAATATCAAATATTCTTATAATATTTATATATGTGTTGGTTGTTTTAGCCAAATCTTTTTATTATAAAATACTAATAATCTCAATATTACATTACCCACAATTTTGTACAATTTTTAAAAAAATTATTGAAAAGAATATATTGAGTATTTCATAATAGTATTTTGTGTATATTATAAATTTGTATGTGTGGATAGTTTTCATAATAAATTACAGTAACTGAAGATGAGCTATTACTCCACTTCAATGCAAAATTTCAGCTTGGCATATCGTGCCGTTCAAAAATTATTGAAAATTGAATTTTGGTACTTATCAGCATTAGAAATTTAAAAACGTGTAATCTAAAAAAATAATCAAAGTTCCACACGGGTATAAAACGCCGTAACAAATACCGTTGCTGTATTTTTTATTATGTACAAAGTTTTGGATTACTTTCTCAAATTTTTGGAACGCCAGAGCGAAAGCACTAATTTAGAAAAAAAAAAAAACGCGTAAAATCCAAATCGTTTTATCGATTTGTTAAAATTAAATACCAAACAACTTTGAACGTATCTTTAGTTATGGAGTTGAATGGAGTTTTTCAGCTGAATCGTCGAACTTTTATGAAAGTTGAAGCGAAAACGATCATTTTAAAAAAAATTCAAATTCGCGTAAAATCCGAACCGATTTTCCTATTTCGATCAAACTCAATAGCAAACAACATTAAGATTATCTGCACTTTTCATGAATTATTTAGCGAAATATCGCCAATATAACGAAACCAGAAACGCGCACGACGTATTTGAAAAATTTTTAAAAGCCGTAATTTAAAATTTCTGCATCCATTACGTAAAAAAATTAAACAGTCAAACAAGGGCTGTTGCTTCTCTTGTGTGCCAAATTTTAGCTCAATCGGTTGAATGGTTCTTAAGATATAGGTGATTGAAATTTCAAAGCCCCCCTAGCAATCTCAACAACTACCGTTTTACCGTAAAAACAACCGGGTGGAGTTTGCGAAAAAAAACCGAAAGTTGGTTGTAACAACCGTGAAAACGACTGCCCTCAAAAATTTCACGCTGTCGTTTTTTTTTCAGTTTACCATGGAAAACCGAAAAAAAGTAGAACTTTGCAAATTGCTTCCTCATTATTGTTGGATTTTTACATATCCACCTCTATGAGGAAGCATGTTAATCTATTTTGGCTTCCTCATAGAGGAAGCTTTGTAAAAATCCAACATTAATGAGGAAGCAATTTGCAAAGTTCTACTTTGCAGCCTTGATTTTAAAAAATTTTAATGCCATTAGTTTTGAACCCCTTGACAGATTCTAGCCAGAATCGAACTGATGCTTAGTTTACCTACACTCTACTTGTGGACCAAATTTGAGCCCGATATCTTAAAAATTGCGAAAGTTAGAGCACGAATAAAAAATTTCAAAAAATGTAATAATGCCATAAATTGTGAACCCCTTAACGGATTGACACCAAATTTAAACCCAAACACTATTTGATAACAATCCACTTCTGGTCCAAGTTTGAGGCGGATATCATAAAAATTGCGGGAACTAAAGCCCGAACTGACATTCTCAAAAAAATTCAAAATGCCATAAATTTTGAACACCTGGATGGATTAAATCCAAATTCAATCCCATACCTTGTTTAACGACAGTTTACTCGTGGCTCAAATTTAAGCCGGATATCTTAAAAATTGCGACGGCTATCGTGCTAACAAAAAATTCTGCACATACGCACACACACACACACATACAAACATTTTTTTCTAAACCACTTTTCTCGACGTTTTAGACTATTCTGAGTGTCCTGACATGAAAATCTCGAAAAAAAAATGTTCAGGAAAACAAAGCTTCCTCTATGAGGAAGCAAAACAACTGAAAAACATTGTTAGGGTAGTTGTTTTCGCGGTTGTTAGACCAAATTCCGGTTTGTTTTTTGCAAAAAAAACCACCCGGTCGTTTGACGGTGGCTTTTATGGTGAATCAGCTAGAAACGACGGTTGTCAAGATTGCTAGGGCCTCCACATACACATCTACATTTTTTTCTGAACCACTTTACTCGATGTTTAGTACAAACATTCTCTAAAACCCATTTTTCCTGATGTTTTAGAGCATTAAAAAAAAAAAAAAATTCACGAAAACAAAGCTTCGTCTAATAGGAAGCAAAATATGTAAATCACTTTCGTGGTTCATCAACTTGTTAGGAAATTATTAAATTACAACAATCAAATTTCAGTTTGGTGGCTCTCTCTACGAAGATGTGCAAAAAACTAAAGTCTCCTGCACAGTTTTGCCGGATATTGAGTGTTTTGGGCCCAGAACATTCAAAAGAGCCGGAGTGCCTTGCATAAGATACAGCGGACATTTCTTCACTACAACTCTACTCTACAGCATATTGCTCGGATTCCTCGGAATGGATCGTTTCTGTTTGGGGCAAACGGGCACAGCAGTTGGAAAGTTATTGACATTAGGAGGGATTGGAGTTTGGTGGATAGTCGATGTGATATTGCTGGTAACGAATTCGCTGCAACCTGAAGATGGTAGCAACTGGAATCCATATGTGTAACGATAGAAATTTTTATATTGTGTATAAATGTATTTTGTAAATATATCAAATTTTCGAGCGTCGCGAAGTTCGTATAAATCGCTCAAATTAATGAATTACGAAATTATGCGTTTATCTTGTCATTTCATTTTCACTGGCGAAGCAAATTTGATTTGTATGAAATGTATTTAAGACGACGAATTGAAAATCAGGGGTAGGGAAATTTTTTATTTCTCAAGTGATTGAAAATCTTGTAAAATCTGTATTCTTATTGCAACGTTCGTTTGATTTTTTGCAACAGTAGAAAAGTTTTAAAATATTCTGGCATCTAGGTAAATATACAATATAATTAATGCATAATATATTAATAAATCTTGACTACTTGTGTCTGATTGAAAAAATAATTTAATCATGACAGAAAATCATTCAATTTGTATACTTAAAAAAACACAAATCCAAGAAGAGATAAAATAATTCGTTACACGCGTTTGTAATCACAGAAGCGGTGATTTTCTCCATATATTAATCATGAATCGAGAATCATAATTCGTAATCGTCAGGATGGTAAAGTTCGCTCAATAACCGATAAATGTACGATGGTGCATTTCCGCCCCTGAAAAAGAAAAAAACGATTAATGTAAGAACAGATTCCTTCATAAATCCTGTACTATTTTTTTATACACTGGAAACGGTATCGCTGAATATAATTAGATCTACAAAAAAAGACTTTTTTCCCGTTTACGGTTAAATATCCACATTCCATGCCTGCTTAGTGGGTCGAAATTTGTCGAAACATAGAAAAAAATGTGTAACAATGATTTTACAAAATGATAACTTAGTTTGCGCCAATAAAACCGCATGCATATTTTTTATGCAGTTTTTTTATGAGATGAATTTGCAATTCAATTCCAATTCTTGACAAGTGATAGCTCATGATGTTCTGATCGGGACGAGAGTTTGGTTAATATCATAGCTTTATTACTTTTTTTATATTTTTGGCTACTGTTTTCATAAACAAATCGATGTAATTTAAAAACGATAAATGGTATCATAAGTGTTTTCCTACGAAGTCTCTCGACAAGATCGAGCTGAAATTACAAATTTGTCTTCCAAAAAATGGCGAGTAATATGTCTCGTTGGTTATTAGCGTTAACTGAGGTTTTTTTTCTGTAAATTGATTACTAAACATTTTTTCCGACATTAAGCTAGCTACTGCGTTTCACACTAGTGAAATCAGTGCTAAATTTTTATAAACGTTACAATTTATGGTGGTTTAATTCAGTGTTGTAAAGCTCCATTACTTTAAGAAATAAAGTTCAAGGGGATGCTGGAGTAGATTTTTTTACCGACTTTGGTCGGTAAAAATAGGCGGTTTCGTAGTATACACTATTCATCGAAAATATGCTACAAATATACGTCAAATTTTGCAGGGGTGTAATAAAAACATTCATGATTGGGTGTCCGGTCGAATTACTGTTCAAAACATACAAGAAATGTAAGAAATTGTATATTACTGAACCCATGGAGGATAGAGTAAAGGAGACCGAACGTAGTGCTGAGCGGATGGTCGATGAAATGGGCCAAAATTATTTCAGCTTTCGCCGATAGAGGCGCAGCGTACGATTAGATCCCAGAGAGCGGGAATTTTGAACAGAGCATTCTTCTACGTTCGTACTTACGCGATCATACTCGAATACATTAAGTTTACACGTAATTACGGAATGACTAATTATTGGATTCTGTCCTACTATCACCTGGAGGCGCTTTAAGGATCGTTTAATTGTGCGTTTCGTCGAAAACCGTCGTATCATAGGGGGCGAGAGGTATAGCATCTGTACGCGAAAAGTATAAACAAGTTATTTTAGTTTGTTCAGATTACAAGGCGATTATTGCCAGTTTTTAAGTCGGTAGGTGATGCTAATTGTCCAAATTCCATAACAGAAATTATATCAGATAAACGATATCGAGTAACTGAACACCTAACGTAAAGCGATGCGGCGGCGAAGCGCGTAGATACAAGCTTCGTATTCGGAAGGTTCGCGGATCGATTCTTTCCTCATGCATTTTTTTTTAATCAAGAATGTATAATTATTGTAACTAATTAAGTAAATTGTGGGTCGATTAAAACATGAACTGAAAACTGAAAAATAAAAGGTGGACATTCCGATACTTTAAAACGGTATTTCCTCTAATTAAAAAAAAAATAAATGCTTACATAAAGATTTGATCCGTGAACTTCACGGACACGAACGCCCTTACTCAACGCGTTTTGCTATCGAGTCACTTTGGTATCGTTAATCAGTAATTCAATATCGTTTATCTGTACCAAAATGTTGTTTAACAATTGTAAGTATATAAATTACTTGCCGCTAGCTATGAAACGAAAGAAAAATAAAAGGATATTTCGATACTTTAAAACGGTATTTGCTCTAATTAAAAAAAAAAAATTCTTGCATAAAGATTTGATCCGTGAACTTCACGGACACGAACGCCCTTACTCAACGCGCTTCGCTATCGAGTTACTTTGGAATCTCTAATCACAAATTGAATATCGTTTATCGACCAAGCGCTAACTTCACCGTGGAACTCAACGATCGGAGCGACGCTTGTAGTGGCAACTGGAACTAAAGCGTAGGCCCGTTCTGTAGACCAAAATTCTAGACCTCGCGCCATAAGCGTTCGGTCTCCTTTACTCTAGTCTCCATGACTGAACCTCTCAAAAACCAATATGGCCGCTCGAAATGTCAACAGGTCCTTTGAGGTAAGATATAAACGTTTCTGGAACTCAGATGTGTTAAATCAGACCGGACACCAATTCTTTGATTTTTCCTGAATCTTTCAAAACCGTCGGAATGTCGATTACCCAAACCAAATTCACGAATAGTGTATACTACGATTGCAAAGACTGTTTGCTTTTCGCACAGGCTCAGAGCTGGTAAAGAGCATGAATATAGTTCCGTCATTAGGAGAGAGGTGGCGCTGTTTACTTTTGGCAAAAGCTCCGAGCCTCTGCAATGCGACCGTAGTATACACTATATATGGATTTGGCTTGTGTAGTTAACATTCTGATGGTTTTGGAATATTTAGAAATCATCACAGAATTGTCGTCCGGTCTGATTTTATATATCTAACTTCCAGAAACAATTATATCTTATAGCAAAGGTCTGTTGACATATGGTGTGCGGCCATTTTGCTTTCGGTATCTTTTGCCAAAAGCATGGAGACTAGAGTACAGGAGGCCGAACGCAATGTTGTGGAAGTGGTTCATGAAACGTCCGGATTTTATGCCAGCTAGAGCCGATAGAGGCGCGGCGGACGTTGAGAACCGCGAGAGAGACAGACTGAGTATGGAAAGACAGCGAGATAGCAATTATTTGAAACTGCATATTTAGTATTTTTTGTATTTGTATACTGGTAATTATTATATCATTAGTTTGAACCGAAACATTTTGTGAATTGATGTACCTTTTATCTGTGGTAAATAAAAAACTTGCCTTTTGTAAATAAAAGGCTTATGTAACGAACTATTCCACAATTACTATTTTGTAAACTGATAACACTGATCTGCACATTTAAAACACTCAACTGCAGTGAATAACAATGGTGGTTAATGTGACTTCCTTCACTGCATCGTCAAACGACCAAGCACTTACTTCACTTCGGTTCTCAACGATTGAAGCGACGCTCGTGGAAATTTTTAGAACCATATCGTCCGGACGTTTCGTCGACCATATTTTCGCATTCTCCCCATAACCGTTCGGCCTCCTGTACTCTAGTCTCCATGGCCAAAAGTAAGCAGACTACTCGGCGCCACCTGTGTCCTAATCGGAAAACTTACCAACCAAAGTCGGTATCAAAATCTACTCCAGCATCCCCTTAACTGAGGTTTTTTTCTGTAAATTGATTACTAAACATTTTTTCCGACATTAAGATAGCTACTGCGTTTCACACTAGTGAAATCAGTGCTACATTTTTATAAACGTTACAATTTATGGTGGTTTAATTCAGTGTTGTAAAGCTCCATTACTTTAAGAAATAAAGTTTAAAGTACAATTCCTTTTGCAGTAATTATTTCGGAATAATAACCTGCAGTTTTTATGAAATTATATGTTAACTTTTAGACACCTGAAAAGAAATCTCAGTTTCAATTAAGCCTTGGGAAAAAATGCGGAAAAAGAGGAAGAGTACAACTCTCCATTATTTTCACAATACATTAAACATTTTTCTCCATTTAATCAACAAGATTACCATGAAATTGAACTGAAAATTAATATTTTTTGCAGCTATTAAAAAGTTTAAACATCATATTATAATCGCCACATGTTAATTTTATGAAAACGTAATCATAAAGCCAATTATATCATCGACTATATTTCTAGAAGAATTAGAGATTTACAACTCTGATTTAATTAATAGTTCCGAGGAGTTTTACACGCAGCAGAATTAGTTCTTAATATACAAGTACATTCATAGACGTGATTGGAATAGAAAATCGACTGATATATGGAAATGTCTGAAGTCATGTTTTTCCGTGCATTTTTTTAAAAAGAATAACCCATACTAGTGGTTCAATTATGAAGAGCAATATCTCATTTTGATTATTAGAAGATCTTGGTCGGTAAGTTTCCCGATTAGGACACAGATGGCGCCGAGTAGTCTGCTTACTTTTGGCAAAAGATACCGAAAGCAAAATGGCCGCACACCATATGTCAACAGACCTTTGCTGTAAGATATAATTGTTTCTGGAAATTAGATATGTAAAATCAGACCGGACGTCAATTCTGTGATGATTTCTAAATATTCCAAAACCATCAGAATGTTAACTACACAAGCCAAATTCATATATAGTGTATACTACGGTCTCATTGCAGAGGCTCGGAGCTTTTGCCAAAAGTAAACAGCGCCACCTGTCTCCTAATGACGGAACTATATTCATGCTCTTTACCAGCTCTGAGCCTGTGCGAAAAGCAAACAGCTTTGCAATCGTAGTATAAACTATTCGTGGATTTGGTTTGTGTAATCGACATTCCGACGGTTTTGAAAGGTTCAGGAATAATCAAAGAATGGGTGTCCGGTCTGATTTAACACATCTGAGTTCCAGAAACGTTTATATCTTACCTCAAAGGACCTGTTGACATTTCGAGCGGCCATATTGGTTTTTGAGAGGTTCAGTAATATACAATTTCTTACATTTCTTGTATGTTTTGAACAGTAATTCGACCGGACACCCAATCATAAATGTTTTTATTACATCCTTGCAAAATTTGACGTATATTTGTAGCATATTTTCGATGAATAGTGTATACTACGAAATCGCCTATTTTTACCGTCCAAAGTCGGTAAAAAAATCTACTCCAGCATCCCCTTAATCGGTTGACCGCCCAAATTTTGTATAGTATTAGTAATTCAAAAGTTACAGCCATTTTTATCGTAATTTCCCTTTAAAAATGTGTACAGACATTTTTTTTAGATTTTTATAAAATGCTTCGACTGACCCTAACGTCGATTTCCTTCTTAAAAAATCTTTAGATATACGTACGTGTTCGATATAAATAACGTAACGAGTTCCGGCGGTACGTAATCGAAAACGGGATTGTAAACTTGAATTTTTTCCATGAGCGGTGCGTTGGCGCCATCGATAACTCCCTGAGTCGGTGCTGCGTGTCTGTTGAACGCGTCTTGTTCGTAAGAGCAAAAATAAAGCGGCGATAGCTTGTAAAGTGGCATTAAAACCATCACAGGTACGGAATAATGTTTCGCTGCCTGAGCGACTGTGTGTGAGCCTGTAATTGCCTTCAAACCACCGTTTGCCATAACAGTGTGAGTACCGATAATAACTTTATTCACTCGCGACATCATCGCGAATATCGCTACGTCCGATATTAACGTCGTTTTTATTTTTGCCTTTGCTAGATTCACCGCCATCTCTTGGCCCTGAAAATTGTAAAAGGTCATTTGTTAAACGTAAAAAATTAAATTTAAAAACTCAGTTTTTTTAACGAATTTTATTTTATTAAATTCAGAAATTCAGAATTCAATAATTTGCAGCCGAAAAATGCTCCCGAATTCTTTAATATTTAATAAAAATCACAACATTTCTGTATTCGTTGTAAGAAACTATCAATTACATCAAATGTCGAAATTTTAATTTTTGAAATGATTTTTCGAATTCGAGACTAATTTTTATAATAGAAAATGCTGAAAACGTCCGTTTATCCAACATTTTTCAGATTGTTAAGATCTGTCGAATCTTTAGCTTAAAATTTTAGTAAATCGTTCTATATTTAATTCTTTTCATTTTCAATCTTTTTTTTTCATTTGCAAATATTGTTTGTTAAATTTGAACTGGAATAGCCTTTATACTATTTTGTAATATCCTAATGAAAAATATACTTGCATATATTGAGAAATGGTTAATTTATTCAATCTTTTCAGATTGTTAAGTTCTAACAGAACTTTTGTAAATCTTTTGCAATTTAATTCTGTACGTCTTCAAAAATTTATTAATTTTGTATTAAAAAATATTGTTTTGTACTATAATAGCCCATATAGGGTGAACCAGCCAGTGAATGGACACTTTCCATAAGAACACATGCATAAAAAACGTCCATTCACTGGGATTTTTCGTCTGCTTAACTGTCCATTCACTGGTCAGTTTACCCTATTAATTTTTAATATGCTAATGATAATTATAGTTCCGTACATTCAAAAATGGTGCCCCTTCCGCAACTATTACTTCAAAAGCTCGTGTTTCCGCTGCTCCTTTAAAAAATTCTTCTACCAACTTAGATCTTCCAAGAGTCATTATAATTTCGTTGGAATGAATATGTTCCGATGCTTGTTCAGTTATGTTTCCTGCGCTAGAAGACAACAACAATAAAAAAAGGATTCAAAGTAGAACTTTGCTCATTAATTTTCATCTTTCGCAACGCCGCCTCTATGAGGATGTTTCTTTATTTTATTTTTGGCTTCCTCATAGAGGAAGCTTTGCGAAAGATGAAAATTATTGACGAAGCAATGTGCAAAGTTCTACTTTGCATCCTTATTTTAAATACAAATTAAAGAGGTACGAAAAAAAAAATTTCATAAATTCAAAATTCTATAAAATCTAAACCGCTTTATGTATTTCGCTTAAATTCAATACCGATCGTCATTTTTCATTGCTTTATTCGTCAAAAACTGTTTAAGCTCATTATCTAAAAAATTGTGGCAGCTAGAGAACATACAGAGATTTTTTGAAAAATTCAATGTCTTATAAAATCTGAACCATTTTACCAATTTTCACGAAATTCGATAGCTACTACAACTGGATGTTAATTTTATCTTGCAAAAGATTTGAGCAGGTTTGGTCGAACTTAACTTGAATAAGAACGATAACAAAATTTTTTCGAAAATTCAAAATTTTATTAAATCTAAACCGCTGTATGGATTTCGCTCAAATTCAATACCGACTTTCATTTTTCATTTCTCTATTTGTCTAGAACTATTTAGCTCATTAGCTGAAAAAATACGGAAGCTAGAGAACATACAGATATTTTTCGAAAAATTAAAAGGCTTATAAAAACTGAATTTTTTTTTCAATTACTTCGAAAATGTATACATAGGAAGGAGCGTTGCTCCTCTAACAGCGTGCCAAATTTCAGCTTGATTGTTAAAGCCGTTTTCGAGATACAGCGGTTTGAATTTTGCAAGCGTGCCACACATACATACGAAGCATTCCATCCCGATTCGACCTGGATCTGACCCTCGACCTCCTTGATTTGGCTCGCAATTTTTTGTAGGATTGGTTAGACCCTCAAATGCACCAGATTTTATTTTTTAATTTTTTCTATGCAAATTTCTTTTTCTTATATTTTTTAAAAATGACATATCGAATGGCCTAATTTAAAAATCTGAAAAAATTCTGAAAAATACTTTGTTGAATATCAAAATTTTCTAGCTTATAGCCAAAGTGGACAAAAATTTTCTTATAGTTTTTAAGCTTTTTTGATTTAAAAAAATTATGGAAAAATAGAATAAAAAAATTAATCCACTACAAGTGATTGGTCAAACGTTTATTTATGTAAGCCCGGATTTTTTTAGAATTTCTTCAGATTTTTAGGAATTTATCAAATTTTTCTGAACTAAGACTAATGCAGCACCATACACGCCACATTCTAACACCAGCATGCCATAATTTAAAAATCTGAAAAAATTCTGAAAAATACAGTTTCATATACAGAAATGTTTGACAAGTCGTCCACAGTAGTTTGATTCTTTTTTCTATTTTTTTCTAATTTTTTAAATCAAAAAAGTTTAAAAACTATGTGAAGAAAAATCTTCCACACTTTGGCTCTAAGCTAGAAAATTTTGAGATTCAATAAAGTATTTTTCAACAATTTTTTCAGATTTTTTAATTATGGCATGCGGGTGCTAGAATAGTCTTAGCTCAAAAAAATTTGACAAATTCCTAAAAATCTGAAAAAATTCTAAAAAATCCGACTTCACATAAATAAACGTTTGACCAATCGCTTGTAATAGATTAATTTTTTTTCTATTTTTTCATAATTTTTTTAAATCAAAATAGCTTAAAAACTGTAAGAAGAAAAATTGTGCCTACTTTGGCTATAAGCTGGAAAATTTTGATATTCAACAAAGTATTTTTCAGAATTTTTTCAGATTTTTCAATTAGGGCATTCGATATGTCACTTTAAAAAAATATTTAAAAAAAAATTTGCATAGAAAAAATTAAAAAAATAAAATCTGGTGCATTTGAGGGTCTAACTAATCCTACAAAAAATTACGAGCCAAATCAAGGAAGTCGAGGGTCAGACCCAGGTCGAATCGAGATGGAATGCCTCATACATAGATCCGGACATTTTTTCTAAACCACTTTTCTCGACGTTTTGAACCATTCTGAATATCCTGACATGAAAATCTCGAAAAAATGTTTTTTTTTTACAAAAACAAAGTTTCCTCTATGAGGAAGCAAAATAGAAAAAAATCGAAATATAGTAAATCAATGGGAAAAGCTAATAAATTACAAATTAATTAAGGATGTAGGAGCGCGATGGGGTGCTCAACTTCCTGAAAAGTAAGAATACAGAGAGAAATTCGAACATTTGTCGATGGAATAAAAATCTGAAAAAAATCAAGCATACAAAAGGTGCGGAAAAGATGAATTTTGCATATTAATAATTGCAAAATGTTATTAACAAATAGGTGAAAAAAAATTTGTTCAACAAATTATCCGTCAACCAAACTTTTTTTTCGAATGAAAATGATTCGTTAATACTTCTGAATACGTATGAATTTTTTCTGAATTTTTTCTAATCATCGAAATTTCGTTTTTTTGGAATTCATTTTTTTTAAATGCATGTTAAGTCGCGAATTTTTCATATGTGCTTGTCACAAAACCACCCATTACACCCAAGAAGTTTCGAAACGATTGATCAAATGGATTCGCGAATACAGCTCATACAAGAAAAAAAAAACCGCAATTTTCAAACATTAGACAAAATTCTGAAAAAATTCTTACGTATCCAGAAAATTTAACGAATCATTTTCATTCCCAAAAAAAGTTAGGTTGACGGATAATTTGTTGAACAATTTTTTTTCACCTATTTGTTAATAAATTTTTGCAATTATTAATATGCAAAATTAATCTTTTCCACACCTTTTGTATGCTTGATTTTTTTCAGATTTTTATTCCATCGAGAAGTGTTCGAATTTCTCTTTGAATTCTCACTTTTCTGGAAGTTGAGCACCCCAACGCGCTCCTACATCCTTAAATCGATTAACAGACTATTTCTTAATAATAAATGCAAAAATTTGTTGTATAATGATAATATAATATACCAAGTCTCCAATTCAACTTCAAATTCATTGATATGTTCAATGAGCGCCGCCTTAAGAGCCGGCATCGAGATATTGAAATCAATGTCCTGCTCTCCACCAGAAGTTAGAATTTTATGCAGTGATTCCTGAGGATCGGCTTCTTCAGGCTTGTTTTTCAATTCCAAGGTATATTCTTCTCTGATAATTTGCAATATTCTTCGCACCATATTTCCGATGCAAGCTTCAAGAGGTATTGCGTCAATTATGTATTTTCCATTCAGTGTTATCAACTCCATCAATGATCTGATAAAAAAAAAAATCATAATTTAATATAGTTATTGCACAAGTGAGAACGAAGGCAACGAAGGGCCACAATAAATATTTTTCTAATTATTTTCATGAATGTTCTTTGCTGTAATGTTCAATTTCAAGAATCATGACACTTTATTGTCATTAGATTTTGTTAAAATAATTAATATTTTGAGTCTTATCAACTATACTTTGCCCTGAAGTTTCATACATATCCTGCAATTTTCTGTAGGATATAAAATACAGGTTCAGACACAATAAATGATGCGACAAACAAAATTATTTTTAGTAAATAATATTACATTTTCTGAAACTTTTTTAGGATTGGAACTTTTAATGAAGTTAATTTTATATAAAAACAAAATACAGCCACTTTTTTTCGAACCTTTTTGATTAGTCCCATAATTGGACACATTGTAGTACCACTTGAAATTAATCTCTCCTAATTTTTTCAGATTTTTAAATCCAATATTACGGAAAATAGGCTATTTCTTTAAGGTCAATATATCTTGAAAAATTAAAGTCATAGAAAAAAATTGTTTCAACATAAAAGTTGTAGTTTCATGTGAACTTTTCAATGAAATTTTCCAAATAATTTTGTCGGCCCGATAACAATGCTTTTTCGCTAAAATATATAAAGATTATTTTTTTAATCAAAAAATGCAATTTTCTTTTGGCTGAAAAAATGACAGAATCTTTGCACCTATCTATTGATAACATAGAAAAATTGTCAGAGTGCGTCTGATCAAAGTTACGGAATAAAAAAATAATTACTTCAGAGTAAAAAAAATTTTGTCCAGATAACATTTTTAAAAAGTCTATAATGGACCAACTATTTTATTTATTTATCATCGCATGGACTACAAGTTTCAAATAAAAGCGTTGTTAACATTTATCTTTTTTTTTCTCAAAAAATTTTTTTTTACCTTGAACAAATGATGTCTTTACTCCGGAATTTTGATCGAACCCACTCTGACAATTTTTCTATGTTATCAATAGATAGGCGCAAAGATTCCGTAATTTTTGCAGCCAAAAAAAAATTGCATTTTTTTGTTAAAAAAATAATCTTTATATATTTTAGCGAAAAAGCATTGTTATCGAGCCGACAAAATTATTTGGAAAATTTCATTGAAAAGTTAACATGAAACTACAACATTTATGTTGAAACAATTTTTTTCTACGACTTTAATTTTTCAAGATATATTGACTTTAAAGAAATAGCCCATGGTCTGTAATATTGGATTTAAAAATCTGAAAAAATTAGGAGAGAGTACTTTCAAGTGGTACTACAATTTATTTTATTTATTCATTATATACGGGCGTACCCTTTTTAGTCGATTTTGCACCTACGATTTTTTTGCCAACCCATACGAGATTAAACGAGAGATTACGAAACAGATTGCGGGCGGCGAAACAATGTGTCTAATTATGGGACTAATCAAAAAGGTTTGAAAAAAAAGTGGCTGAATTGACGAAGAATGCCTCATACTTTTTAGAGCAGGCTAAAAATAAATAAAAATCTGAAGAAGTGAATTCCTTCAGTGTTAACCTTTTTTTTTCATCTCCCAAGTTTATATTCATAAATAATGTTTAAATACTAAAATGGATCAATGCCATGCTAATATATGAAATAATAAAGATTGTTCATAAATTCTGATTAAAAAATCAATTTTGTAAAAAACAAACGATTTAATAAGTTATAATTCTGTATTAAAAAATTATAGTTTATGCCGAATTATATTTCTGTAGTTTAATATTGTACTCACTTTGCTGTGCTCCATTCTGAGTTGCTGATGATATCTTTGAGCATGGATATGGTAGCCACAACAATATCATAGGTTCCACTGATTTTTCTGAGAATATTTGTAACCAGATATTATATTATTAATATTATTAAGGGGCCGTCCATAAATGACGTCACCACCGATTTGATGTTTTTGGACCCCCCCCCCTCCCCTGGTCACGTATCGTCACATTTGCAAAGCCCTCCCCCCAAACGTGACATCACGCGATCTCGCCTGACTCCCCCGCTCCATAAAGTAAAAATAATTTCAATTTTTGTATTATCAAAAAAAGTTTTATATATATATCATACATAGTCGAACGATAATAAATATTTTTATATTATTTATGAATAGTAGGAACAATAATGTAACTTTTCATACACCGGTTAATAAAAACGTAAATACTCTGTTCGTTGACGAAAAATTCTCCAACACTAGTAAAAACGAAGATTACAAATGAAATAATCGGAAGAGATCATTTCGTTATGGTGAAATGGAAATAAAAAAAATTTCCCCAAGAGATTGCGAAATTTTGCGTGAGGTTTTACATGGCGGCCGCGGTCAGGGAAAACCGGGAAAAGTCAGGGAAATAAAAATTTGATCAGGGAATCAGGGAAAAGTCAGGGAATATCGAAATTAATCAGGGAAAAAGTAGATTGTTGCCAAAGTTTCAATAACTGAATAAAAATCCATAAAAGAAAGACTTGGAAAAAAAAACAACCGAAATATATTTGAAAAGAAAAAAAAAACAAATAAAAATTGATATAAACATTACAAAATTGATTTTTTTAAATGAGAATTTATGAACAATCTTTATTATTTCATATATTAGCATGGAATTGATCCATTTTAGTATTTAAAAATTATTTAAGAATATAAATTTGTAAGCTGAAAAAAAAGTCTGAAGGAATTCACTTCTTCAGATTTTTATTTATTTTTAGACTGTTCTAAAAAGTATAGTTTTTATATAAAATCAACTTCATTAAAAGTTCCAATCCAAAAAAAGTTTCAGAAAATGTCATATTATTTACTAAAAATAATTTTTTTTGTCGCATAATTTATTGTGTCTGACCCTGTATTCTATATTCTACAGAAAATTGCGGGATATGTATGAAACTTCAGGGAAAAGTATAGATATTCAATGAAAAGTATAGATATTCAATGGTTGATAAGACTCAAAATATTCATTATTCATGGTGGACGCGGTCAGGGAAAACCGGGAAAAGTCAGGGAAATAAAAAATTGATCAGGGAATCAGGAAAAAGTCAGGGAATATCGAAATTAGTCAGGGAAAAAGTAGATTGTTGCCAAAGTTTCAATAACTGAATAAAAATCCATAAAAGAAAGACTTGGAAAAAAAAACAACCGAAATATATTTGAAAAGAAAAAAAAAACAAATAAAAATTGATATAAACATTACAACATAAATCTATTCGAACAAATCGAAGCACTCAACAAAAAAGTTTAAAAAGTGTTATATATTACTAAAATAAGTATTACACTTAACATCAGTATTTAATCGGATTTAAAGCATTACAATTCCAAAGAACGTTTATGTTTTGAAAAAGAAAATATATCTTCAAAAGTACTATTCGTTGTTGACCGAGAAATAAATAACTTATCAAAAATACGTATCTGTTTCTAATACATTTTTTTTTATTCGCGTTATAAATTTTTTAGTAGATGTCCTTAAAATTTCGGTCAGGGAAAATTGATAAATTAGTCAGGGAAAAATCAGGGAAAAGTCAGGGAATTTTTTACGGAAAATAAAGGCTACCATGATTTTAAAAAAAATGGAAATGCGTGACGTCACAATTGTGACTCCCGCCCCCCTCCTTTATCGTCGCAATACGTCACTCCCCCCCCCCCCCCCCACCCCCTTGTGTGGTGACGTCATTTACGAACGGCCCCTAATTATAAATTTATTGACAATAAATACATTAGTCAATTTGACTATAAATTATAAGTCATCATTCAATAAACAAAATGAGTTATTGCTTGTCATAATTGGACTGAAATTATGGTTTTGATGTCTTTATATTTTGAATTTATTTATTTATGAATTTATATATTTATATTCAAAATGTCATTTATATGTTCAATGTTGAACAGTGCTTATTTTTGTGATTCCTGGTTTTTATATTGTCGATGTTCTGCAGTTCATAAATACTATAATATGATTGTACTCTAGACCAGTTAAAAAAAAAAGCAAACATTTAAAAAAATTTTTCTCATTGAGATTCTTGAAATTTGAAGGAAAAGAAAAAATTTTGCCAAAGCTGATGTCTGTGAAAAATTATTTAATACTGTTTCTCGTCACTTGTGATATTAAAAAAAAACCAAAATGTGCCTGAATTTGCAATTTTCAAAAAACTCATAGCACCAAACCGAATAGTGTGTTCATTGTTTACTAGGAAAGGAAAGTTTTTGTAAACACCCAAGAATAAGAAAATTTCTTTTAGTACTGTTTTATCAAATTTAAAATATTGCAAATTTTATTTTTGAGATTGAAATATCGCAAATTTTATTTTTGAGATTGAAATATCGCAAATTTTATTTTTGAGATTAAAATATTGCAAATTTTATTTTTGAGATTAAAATATTGAAAATTTTATTTTCTAGAGTAAAATATTGCAAATTTTATTTTTGAGATTAAAATATTGCAAATTTTATTTTCAAAATTAAAATATTGCAAATTTCATTTTCGAGATAAAAATATTGCAAATTTTATTTTAGAGATTAAAATATTGTGAATTTTATTTTCGAGATTAAAATATTGCAAATTTGATTTTCGAGATAACAGTACTAAAAAAAATCTCATCATCTTGGAAGTTCACAAAAAGCTTTTCAAAAATTGTGAATTTGAACATTTTTTTTTTTTTTTTGTTATTTCAAGCAGCGTGAAACAGTGATAGATAATTTTTTACAGATATCGCCTGTGGCAAAAACTTTTCTTTTCCATCAAATTTCAAAATCTCAATGAGCAACAAAATAAAAAAATATTTAGCTCTTTTGAACAGGTAATTTTTTCGAATATATTCAATTAGCGGTCATCATATGCATTTATATATTTTCATTACCTGTTTTTTTTATGTATTCTTTTTAACTTTTTTTTATCAAACTTCAAGTTTTCATGTAGATTTAGGCTTTTAAATGTGACGCATGTGAATGGCATTTGAAATTACGATATTCATTCCGACGTCAGAATTTTTACATTCGACAAGGTGATAATTAAAATGTAATTGACTTTCTATGTTGATACTTAAATATTTTGCTATTTGTATATGTGATGATTAATATTATTTATCGAAAAAAAATAAAAAATCGGATAAATGACTTTGAATCATATACATAATAAACAATAAGGTTAAGTTTCTTGAAATTTTTTAGGTTAGGTTGATACGTAAATATTTTGATATTTTATAGAGGCGTTTATTAATATTATTTATAAACAACAAAAAAGTAATGTTTAAAAATCCGATAAATGGGTTTAAATCAATTTTATTATAAACAATAAGGTTAATTTTCTTAAGAATTTTTAGGTTAGGTTGATTGTTAGTAAGATTAAGGTTAGTTTTCTTACCCATAATTTACATCCTTTACCAATTTTCTAGCACTTTCATGTACGGCCTCGTGCGTTATTTCAACCATTTTTGGCGATGAATTATTGTCGGGTTCGAACGAAATTACTTCGTTAACTAATACCTAGTGTATTTAGGTATGATTTGCTAGACATTTGCAGACATCTGTCTATTTCTTGTATCTTAGGCAAAGAATATGAATGTACATAGATGTGCAGATGCAGATCCTATGCTTCGCCTGAAGCTGCGCAGAAACTGGAGAACGCACCAAAAATGACGAAAATTCGTGATACTCCAGTTTCTGCGCAGCTTCAGGAGGTGCATAGGATCTGCACTTCTATGTACATCCATATGCAGATCCTATGCACCTCCTGAAGCTGAGCAGAAACTGGAGTACGCACCGAAAATGACGAAAATGCGTGATACTCCAGTTTCTGCGCAGCTTCAGGAGGTGCATAGGATCTGCACTTCTATGTACATCCATATTCTTTGCTTAGGGCGGATCTTCATTGCCATTAACGTGATGACATATCGTCTGTATCTTTCAGGTCGCCATAAGTGCGAGTGAGATAGATTAATCTTCCCGAAGTGTTATTCTTCGCTACGGTTGATTTTTCGAATAAAAGTCGCGAAGTACTGACTGCAGAGTGCCAAGATGCAGTCAGTACTTCTCGTATTTTGCCTGAAACATCAATTGTAACCAAGAACAACGCTTTACAGTTTTTGCTACCGACCGAGCAGTAGCACATCATCTTAAGGGGATGCTGGAGTAGGTTTTATTACCGACTTTGGTCGGTAAAAACAGACTTTTTCGTAGTTTTGATTATTCTTCGTTAATACGCTACAAACATGCTTCAAATTGTACACGATTGTAATATCAACATAAACGAGTGGACGTACATTCGAATATTTGGTGAAAACGTACAATAAATGAAAAAAATCGTATAATACTAAACCTCCCGAAATCAAAATGGCCGCCAGGGTTTGACAGCATCGCCTGTTTGGTACGATATAAAAGATTCTGGAATTCACATACGTTAAATCGAAATGTACGTCCATTCTTTAGCGTTCTCTGAATATTCTGCGAGCGTCGAAAAGTCAATTACACAAAAGGAATCCACGCAAAACCGAAACTACGATCACGTAGTCTGTTTGCGATCCCCGCGATGATCCAGGCTTAGTAATATACGAATATCTTCATTCATTGCACGTATTCACCCAACATTCGAATGTACGTCCACTTGTTTATGTTGATACTACAATCGTGTATAATTTGAAGCATATCTGTAGCGTATTAACGAAGAATAATCAAAACTACGAAAAAGCTTTTACCGACTTCGGTCGGTAAAAACCTGCTTCTGCACTCGACTCCAGCTTCCCCTTAACGTGAAGTGTTAGTGCTCGGTCGGTAAAAAAAACTGTAAAGCGTTGTTCTTGGTCACAATTGATGTTTCAGGCGAAAAATCAACCGTGGCGAAGAATAACACTTCGGGAAGATTCAGCTATCTCACTCGCCCTTATGGCGATCTGAGAGAGACAGACGATATGTAACACATCAACTTAAGGCGAGGTGAAATATTCATGAGTGCGAGAAGGATAGCTTATATCTTTCGGAACAAGAATTCTCAGGAACTGGACATTTTTTGAGAAAAATGAAAGTTTTACATCATGCAGAATTAAGAGACCAATGATGTAAAACTTTTCTTTTATCAAAAAACTTTCGGTGTCGTCTGAAAGATTGTTTACAGTTTTTGTTACCGACTGAGTAGGTTTCACCTCGCCTTAAGGGGAGGTGAAATATATGGATATTCTTTCTCGCACTCATGGGAGTGCGAGAAAGATAGCGAATATCTTTCGGAACAAGAATTCTTAGAAACTTGATAGTTTTTGGGGAAAATGAAAGTTTTACATCATGCAGAATTCAGAGACCAATGATGTAAAACTTTTCTTTTATCAAAAAACGTTCGGTGTCGTCTGAAAGATTGTTTACAGTTTTTGTTATCGACTGAGTACGTTTCACCTCGTCTTAATTACCAGCGTTTGTGGAAATTCTGAGCCAATGTGTGAGCGAATAAGAAAAAAAAATTTCTAACCACTTTTTTTTTTTCGTTTTTCAATTCTCCAACAATGGATTTTTTCAAAATTTCGTTTAGAAACTCAAATTCTGCATCGGCAAAAAAAACTTTTGGCAATTAGTAGCGCTTTAAAAATCGACTGAGGACAAAAATCTCTAAGAACTTATTTGTACCTTTTTAAATTCTCTACAAACGGATTTAAAATTTTTTTTTTTAGAATTTATTAAGAGCGTGTTTTTGCTAATTTCATACTTTGGCACTGTGTATTGGTAAAAAAAAAACTGTCAATACTCAAGTAAGTTTACTTGAGTAAAATTTCACATTTTTACTTAAGTATATACTTAAATAAACTTTTACATTTTTACTTAAGTAAACTTACTTAAGTAAAATTTTATTTTTTTATTGAAGTAAATTTACTTAAGTAAAGTTTTATATTTTTACTCAAGTAAGAATATACAATTTGTGGTTTTTACTCAAGTAAAATTTTATATTTTTACTTAAGTAAAACCTTAAATTTGTGGTTAACCAAGCATTATGACTCAACCATAAGCAAACAATCAAGTTCAAAATCAATCTAGTTCATAAATTGAAAATAACTAAGAATTCATCTAGTTCATAAATTGAAGATAACTAAGAATTCAAGTTCAAAGTTAACTGACAACTCAGGGAAAAAATCAAGCAAGAACTTGAGTTCAAAAAAATCAAGAACTCAACTTTTAATTTAATTGAAAACTCAACTACAAAATCAAGCAAAAAACCAAGTTCAAAATTGAATAAGAATTGACACCGTGGTGCGCCTTTTGTGTATTGGTCAGAAAAAAATTGTCTAAGAACTTTTTTTATTCCTTTTTCTTTCCTCATAGAGGAAGCTTTGTTTTCATGAAAAAAAAAATTTTCGATTTTTTCAAGCCAGTGCGCGTTTTGAATTGTTCAAAACGTCGAAAAAAGTGGTTTAGAAAAAATGTCCGTATCTGTGTGTCCTGGGCTCCGAAAATTCGATGAACTATTACTCAGTAACCGTTCGAGCGATATGGCTCAAATTTGACATGCAAGCGGAGTAGTTGCCCCGCTTTGAATGTTGAGATTTTTGAAGAAAAAAAAATCAGCCATTTTGATTTTATGGTACTTTTAATTTTTTGAAAAAAGGACGTGGTCGCTCTAACTTTCTTAAAAATTAGACGATTTTGCTAAATAGTTGTTTATAAATAAATATACGTTCTATGTTGTTTGGCATTGCATTTGGGCGAAATCGGTAAAGCGGTTCAGATTTTATAGATGTTTGAATTTTTCGAAAAAAATCATTTTTTTTTATAAATCACGTCGAATTTCACCAATTTAACTGAAATGTTTTACAGACGAAAAGGAACATGCAGCTATGCCACGTACCAAATTTGACGATGATCGGTAAAGTGGTTCAGATTTTACGACATTTTGATATTTACAAAAAAAAACGATTTTCGCTCTAGCATCAGCAAAAGTTGATAATGCGAGACAAAAGTTTGTACTCAATGCAAATAAGAATGCAAAGTAGAACTTTACACATTGCTTCACATATAATTTTTATTTTTTTAAATTTATAATGACCGCTTGTCCCAAAATAGAATTGCTCATAACTCTCGAACGGCGTGACGAATCGAGATGAAAATTTACACAAAAGAGGAGGATAAACTCTGTTTTCGTTACTTCGATTAAGGTAGTCGTTGCGCATTAAGCTGAGGTCAAATAAGTTTTCGAAAAATGGGAGGGAATTGCAAACACTTTTCGCCAATATAAACAAGGCTGCAAAGCAGAAGTTTGCAAATTGCTTCCTCATTATTTTTCGCTTTTTACAAAGCTTCCTCTATGAGGAAGCCAAAATTGAATAACATACTTCCTCTATGAGGAAGCCAAAATTGAATAACATACTTCCTCTATGAGGAAGCCAAAATTGAATAACATACTTCCTCTATGAGGAAGCCAAAATTGAATAGCATACTTCCTCATAGAGGTAGCTTTGTAAAAAGCGAAAAATAATGAGAAAGCAATGTGCAAGGTTCTACTTTGTATCCTTTTTCTTCCCTCATATAGGAAGATTTGTTTTTTTAATCCGTTTGTAGAGAATTAAAAAAGGAATAAAAAAGTGCTCAGAGATTTTTGTCATCAGCCGATTTTTAAAGCGCTACTAATTGCCGAAGTTTTTTTTTTCGCAGATGCAGACATTTTCAAGCTCATTAAGTATCTGCTAAAATTCTGACACAATTTATGTTCGTGATACTCTAAACAAATTTTGAAGAAAATGATCAACACTTTTTTTGCGGCCATGCTAAATTTAGGTAACCCTTGTGGTATGGAATGACCCATATAATTGCGGACTCTTCGATCACAGCGCCGACTAGCGGCAGTTTCTAAAAGTATAAGTAACCACCTCCATCGTATCCAAGGTGTTTCCGAGTGCATGTGTACCCGGCACAGTCAAGTCCCCACCACTAAAAATTGCCGGAGTTTAAGCCGCTATATGTTGCATATACGACCGTGACACGCACCATGTTCTCCTACGTACTTCTATCTTGTTCGATAAAACTTCAACGAATGAGGTTATGACGACAAGGGCCGTGTTATGGTTTTTTCGTATACAATAAGTGCTCTTCTAATGGAGGACCAGTAAATGCGTTGGTGACAAACGTCATTTAATAAATAAAATAAGTGCAGAGTGTGTGTGTGTGTGTCACAAATAGTGTTGCGAGGGCCTCAAGGGCCAAACGGTCGCGATGGTTTTCGAATCGATCGTTGCGGAGCTGCTAAACAAGGTTTTGGGCGAATACATTCAAAATCTTGATTGCACACAGCTGAAATTAAGTTTGTGGGGTGGTGAGTAAGCCACTTAAAATCATCAATAGTTAAATTATCGTATCTATACAATATCTTATGTTGTGTTCATATGAATATATATCTATATATTTGCGCAATCCATGAACTAGTCATCATCAAGCGAGAGATTATAGGCGAACGTTGCGTTATTTCGTGACGTGACTTCACCGGCTATTTTTAGATAATAATAATATATACACAGGGCGGCCACCTGAATACAATAAACACGATGTTTGAACGCGATAATCGTGTTATCTATTACAGCGAAAAATAAATCAACAAGTGTTTGCATTGTCTGCTGTTGATATTATAGCAAAATGTGATTCATTGATATTAAGTATGATAATAATGCTTAAATTATAATCATAGGTAAATGTAATTTGTGTTTGACATCAGTATTGATGTTAATTCTTTGTAATTAGTTACAATTATAATGTCTTAATTAACATGTGATGACATTATCAATATTGATATCAATTATGTATGATTATTATATGCAATTGTTAAATTTGTGGTCATAAGTTTGTAGATATGATTTTTCATTTAGTTAACTGCTTGAGTTTGAACTTAAGTTCAAGAATTCAGGGTAAAGTTAAGGGAACATTTTGAGTTCTAAATCAACAAAAAAACTAAAGGGCTAAATATGGCAAGATTGTGATTTTAAAATTGAGCAATAACTTAAGTTCAATATTAAGCCAAAACTTAAGTTATTATTTATGTTTATGTTTAGTATAAAGCAAGATCTTACATTATTTTATTAAGTAAGACTTGAAGTTTGCACTTAAGTAAAATCTTATGTCTGTGCTTAAGTAAAATTTTACATTTTTACTTAAGTAAACTTAAGGAAAATTTTACATTTTTACTCAAGTAAACTTACTTAAGTAAAACTTTAGTAATATTATTACTTAAGTAAACTTACCTAAGTAAAATTTTATATTTTTACTTAAGCAAACTTACTTAAATAAAATTCCACATTGTTACTTAAGTTAACTTACTTAAGTAAAATTTTACATTTTTCTAAAATTTTACTTAGGTAAGTTTACTTAAGTAAAAATGTGGAATTTTATTTAAGTAAAAATACATAAGTACAAATGTGAAATTTTATTTAAGTAAGTTTACTTAAGTAAAAAGGTGAAATTTTATTTAAGTAAGTTTACTTAAGTAAAAATGTGAAATTTTATTTAAGTAAGTTTACTTAAGTAAAAATGTGAAATTTTATTTAAGTAAGTTTACTTAAGTAAAAATGTGAAATTTTATTTAAGTAAGTTTACTTAAGTAAAAATGTGAAATTTTATTTAAGTAAGTTTACTTAAGTAAAAATGTGAAATTTTATTTAAGTTTACTTAAGTAAAAATGTAAAATTTTACTTAAGTAAGTTTACTTGAGTAAAAATGCAAAATTTTATTTAAGTAAACTTATTTGAGTAAAAATGCAATATTTTACTTAAGTAAACTTACTTGAGTAAAAATATACAATTTTACTTACATAAGTTTACTTAAGTAAAAATGTAAAATTTTACATAAGTAAGTTTACTTAGGTAAAAATGTGAAATTTTATTTAAGTAAGTTTACTTAAGTAAAAATGTAAAATTTTATTTAAGTAAGTTTACTTAAGTAAAAATGTGAAATTTTATTTCAGTAAGTTTACTTAAGTAAAAATGTGAAATTTTATTTAAATAAGTTTACTTAAGTAACAATGTAAAGTTTACTTAAGTAAGTTTACTTGAGTAAAAATGCAAAATTTTATTTAAGTAAACTTATTTGAGTAAAAAAGCAAAATTTTACTTAAGTAAACTTATTTGAGTAAAAAAGCAAAATTTTACTTAAGCAAACTTATTTGAGTAAAAATATAAAATTTTACTTAAGTAAGTTTACTTAAGTAAAAATGTAAAATTTTACTTAAGTAAGTTTACTTAAGTAAAAATGTAAAATTTTACTTAAGTAAGTTTACTTAAGTAAAAATGTAAAATTTTATTTAAGTAAGTTTACTTAAGTAAAAATGTGAAATTTTATTTCAGTAAGTTTACTTAAGTAAAAATGTGATATTTCATTTAAGTAAGTTTACTTAAGTAACAATGTAAAATTTTACTTAAGTAAGTTTACTTGAATAAAAATGCAAAATTTTATTTAAGTAAACTTATTTGAGTAAAAATTTACATTTTTACTTAAGTAAACTTACTTAAATAAAATTTCACATTTTTACTCAAGTAAACTTACTTAAATAAAATTTCACATTTTTACTTAAGTAAACTTACTTAAACAAAATGTATCACTCAACCATAAGCAGACACTCAAGTTGAAAATCAATCTAGATCATAAATTAAAAATCAAGCAAAGAACCTAAAGTTAAAATAAAGCAAGATTTGAAGTCCAAACCTAACTAAGAATTCAAGTTCAAAGTTAACTGACAACTTAGGGAAAAAATCAAGCAAGAACTTGAATTTTCAGAAAATCAAGGATTCAACTTTTAAATCAACTGAAAACTCAACTACAAAATCAAGCAAAAACCCAAGTTCAAAATTGAATAAGAACTTAAGTACACAAACAGACAAAAACTCAAGTTAAAATATGGAGTATCAACTTGAGTTGTAAATTAAGTAAGAACTTAAGGACAATCTCAAACAAGAAAATCAATTTTAACTGTATTCAAAAACTTAAATTAAAAATAAAACAAGACCTTAAGTGCAAACTTAAACACAAACCCAAGTTTAAAATTAATTAATAACTTAAGTAAAAAAATCAAGCAACTACTAAAGTTCAAAATTAACTATAAAAATTAATTAAAAAATCAAGCCAAAAGAACTTAAGTTCCAAATTAAGCAACACCTTAAAAAAATAACAAAAGTCTTAAGTTGAATATCACTGATAAACTTACAATCATAAAATCTCATGAATTGAATTTTAGTGATATTATTAGTATTAATATTAGTTATTAATGATTATATTACACAAAATGATGTATGTTGACATTATCTGCAATTATGTTAATTTTGTGAGATTATAATGTATAAATCGACTTCCTTTGACACAATCTGCATTGATGCTAATTTTTCTATCTATAAAATATCTAAGTTGACTTCTGTTTGCATTATTAGTACTGATTTTTATTATTTATAATTATAATAAGGTGTGGCAACAAAGTTGCATTTATTGCACTACATGATGAAATATTTATCTCTACAGGTGATGTCGTCCTCACGGATTTACTGATAAGCGAGAGCGCTCTAGATGTATTGGATTTGCCAATTAAATTGGAGTATGGAAGGCTGGGTATGTTCTTAATTAAATAATTGTACCTCTGGAGGTGAAGTTTTGATTAACAGGTTCGCTACTGTATGAGACAATCTTGATTCAGGCAAAATCATTCATTAAATGCTTATTAAGTCTGATACTTTCTCTATTTTTTTTCTCTTTTACTCCAGCATTAATTTCCGTTATTGAAAATTCATCGAAATTCTAAAAAAATTTTCTAAAAAATTTCTATTTGCAGAAAAAGTTGAACAATCGCGAATATTAATATTTTTTAATGAAAATTTAAGCTTAGAATTCAAAGTGCTAATATTGTGACTTTTCTTTATTTTATAATTTAAATTTTATAATTTAAACACGTATGTAAACTACACATTTTTTCGTACGAAATTCAAAGAACGCAAATTAAATTTTTTTAAATTTCTATTTGCAGAAAATGTTGAACAATCGCGAATATTAATATTTTTTTAATGAAAATTTAAGCTTAGAATTCGAAGTGCTAATATTGTGACTTTTATTTTATAATTTAAATTTTATAATTTAAACACGTGAGTAAACTACAAATTTTTTCGTACGAAATTTAAAGAACGCAAATTAAATTTTAAAAAATTTCTATTTGCAGAAAAAGTTGAAGAATTGCGAATATTAATATTTTTTTAATGAAAATTTAAGCTTAGAATTCAAAGTGCTAATATTGTGACTTTTCTTTATTTTATAATTTAAATTTTATAATTTAAACGACAAATTTTTTCATACGAAATTCAAAGAACGCCAATTAAATTTTGTTAAACTTCTATTTGCAAAATAAGTTGAAGAATTGTGAATATTAATATTTTTTTAATGAAAATTTAAGCTTAGAATTCAAAGTACTAATATTGTGACTTTTCTTTTGTACCTTCAAATATTAGTTATTTTATTGGAATTTATTTACACTTAAAATAAAATTACTTAGAGCAAGCAAAAGGTATTTCTTTTTATTTCATCATGTTGTCATTATTATAAATTGAACTACAATCCTTTCAGAATTACTCTAAAAATTGAATTACTAAAAAATTTCGCCCGTAACTTCAATCTTAAGGGTAAACTTGAGATCGAATATACGATAGAAATTTGGCCCTAAGAACTCTACAGAATATTCCAAGTACTAAGTGGAATCATTGGTTTAAATAATTTGTTGGAAAACTCGAAATAAAAAGATACTCAACTAATTTAAAAAAATATATTCACACAAAATATGTCCATAATTTTTTGAACATAGATACAACAGAATTTCATATATAAGGGGCATTCCATGCCAACTCGGTCAACGGCTGACCCGCAAATTTTTCTTTTTAGCGGCAATTTTTTTATGTTATTCTTCTGAAGCATATTTCGATGGAACTTATTTGCTATATATATATTTGCTATTTCTGTATAGTTACGCTGTTGCTAAACAGCGTTATTCCTTTGTTAATAATAAACAAAGAGGAGTTCGGTCGATCGGTTTGAAGGAGGCGGACATGGTTAGAATCGATCCGCAATAAACATCTCTCATTTCTAAAACGACGTGTTTTTACTTTTATCAAAGTCACCTGACATTCGCTAGAAGTTGCGACACTTCCAACTGAAAAATGCATGCTGAAATTTTTTCAGATTACTTTTCGTCGAAATTTTTGAGTTATGAATAATTAAAGTTATCTAAAAAACGCCCTGATTTAAAAATCCCAAAAAATTCTCAAAAATACTATGATGTGCAACAATACGTTTGAACCATAGAATTTTTTTATGTTATTCTTCTGAAGCATATTTCGATGGAACTTATTTGCTATATATATATTTGCTATTTCTGTATAGTTACGCTATTGCTAAACAGCGTTATTCCTTTGTTAATAATAAACAAAGAGGAGTTCGGTCGATCGGTTTGAAGGAGGTGGACATGGTTAGAATCGATCCGCAATAAACATCTCTCATTTCTAAAACGACGTGTTTTTACTTTTATCAAAGTCACCTGACATTCGCTAGAAGTTGCGACACTTCCAACTGAAAAATGCATGCTGAAATTTTTTCAGATTACTTTTCGTCGAAATTTTTGAGTTATGAATAATTAAAGTTATCTAAAAAACGCCCTGATTTAAAACTCCCAAAAAATTCTCAAAAATACTATGATGTGCAACAAAACGTTTGAACCATAGACCAAAGTGGGCAGAGACCTGCTATTTTTTTCCATTTTATAAGATTATTCAAAGAATTTGGGCTGAAGGACCCCGGTCGATGGCCCATTGGCTTCACCAATATGTAGAAGAACACGCACGCACATTTATGCACACAAAAAAAAAAAAAAAAGAATATGTATTACATATGTAGCCAATAAAAAACGTTTACTACTACTACTACTCAAAGAATTTTTAAACGTTAAATAAACAACGCTTCAATTTAAAAATCTCAAAAAAATCTCAAAAATACTTTGACAAACAACAATATTTTTTATCATTAGGAAAATGAGAAAGAAGACCTTTTTCAATTTTTTTTTTTCATTGTATAATATTAATTAAAGGTATTTCAAACGTTAAGAAAAACGCCCCGATTTTAAAATCTCGAAAAAAAACTAAAAAATACTTTTTTTTCTTTATAATTTATAAATATAAAATAATTTATATTATTTTCTTTATAAAAATACTCTATATAATAAGTGTGTGTCCAAGCATGACTTTTTAAAATATATATGGGGCATTCCACCCCGTTTCGGCCTGGATTTGACCTCGACCTCTTCGATTTGGCCCATTATTTTTTGCAGGTTTAGTTGGACCCTCAATTGTACAAACTTTTTTTTTTCTTAAGTCCATTTTTTTTAAATATTTTTTTAAAGTGAAATAGAAAACCCCATAATTTAAAAAACTGATAAAAATCTGAAAAATACTTTGTTCAATAACAAAATTATCTAGCTTATAGTCAAAGTGGGGATGACTTTCCTTCTTATAGTTTAAAGACTATAAGAAGAAAAGTGGGTAAGATTTTTCTTCTTATAGTTTTTAAACTATAAGAAAAAAAATCTTCCCCACTTTGACTATAAGCTAGATAATTTTGTTATTGAATAAAGTATTTTTCAGAATTTTATCAGATTTTTAAATGATGGGGTTTTATATGTCACTTCACAAAAATATTTTTAAAAAATTTGCATAGTTCGGAAAAATCTGAACAATTTCCTAAAAATCTGAAAAAATTCTGAAAAATTCGGTTCTACATAAAAAAACATTTGACCAATTGCCTGTAGTAGATTAATTGTTTTTTCTATTTTTTAATAATTTTTTTAAATAAAAAAAGCTTAAATACTGTAAGAAGGAAAATCTTCCCCACTTTCACTATAAGCTAGATAATTTTGTTGTTGAACAAAGTATTTTTCAGAATTTTATCAGATTTTTAAATTATGGGTTGTTCTATGTCACTTTAAAAATATATTTAAAGAAAAATTGGCCTTAAAAAAAAAAAGATTTGTGCAGTTGAGGGTCCAACTAAGCCTGTAAAAAAAATGAGCCAAATCGGAAAGGTCGAGGTCAAATCCAGGTCGAAACGGGGTGGAATGCCCCATATATATGTATTAGAGTGTCATGACAGCATTTTTGAGATTTTTAAATCGAAGCGTTGTCTATTTAACGTTTAAAAAACCTTGGAATAATGTTATAAAATGGAAAAAAATCGCAGGAGGTTTCGGCGCACTCTGGCTTATGATTCAATCGTTTTGTTGCACATTGCAGTATTTTTGAGAATTTTTTGAGCTTTTTAAATTGCGGCATTTTTTAAATAGCTTTAATTATTTATAACTCAGAAATTTCGATTAAAAAAAAATCTAGAAAAATTTATACATGCATTTTTCAGTTGGAAGAATAACATAAAAAATTGCCGCGAAAAAAGAAATATGAGGTCCAGCCGTTGATCGAGTTGGTGTGGAATGCCCCATTAATAGAATTTCAAATATTTCTATGGTAAATAATCAACAGCTCGAGAAACTACTGGACCTGAATTATTGGCTCTTCCGAGTAACTCAAATCTTTTATTTATGTTTCAAAACTCGAAAAGATTCTTCTGGTCTTTTGATTGCCCATGAAACTTTAAAAATAGAAATTTTTCTGATGCCCTCAATAAAGAGCCATCTGTGTCTCACAGCTAGAGATGTGAAAATTCCGGTGTTTATATTTTCGGTAAATTAACCGTAAAACTAGATGTAAAATGACCGATCACAAAATTTGTTGTTAAATTTACCGTAAAAAGAAAAATAATAAAAACCACGCATTTAAATGTGAAATTACCGATTAAAAAATGATAAACTTTATAGATATACACTGTAAACAAAATCTACTTGAAATTTAATGTACAAGTATTGGAAGTTTTTATGCATAAACTGGTATATTAAATATAATATACAAGTTTGATGAAAAATTAATGTACAGTACAGCAAATTCAATAATTTACTTAAATTTTACAGTAAAAGTACTTGAATTTTAATAATTTGCTTTAATTTTGCCACAAAAGTACATTAATTTTATAACACAATTGCACATTAAATTTAGATGACGAGATTATGCATAAAACTTTTAGTCTTTTCTATCAGTGTAGTTGCAAAGATTTGTGTTAACAATTTTTTTTGCCAAAATTATCGTATCATTTTTACGAAAATTCGCCATTTCTTAGTGACATTTTAAATCACTATGAAACCATATGATTTTATGACCAATGTAGTCATTTTAAAAGCGATTATGAATCGCACTGTAAAAAAAATCTACTTGAAATTTAGTGTACTTTTACTGGAAGTTTTTATTCGTATACTAGTATATTAAATGTACTATACAAGTGTAATGTAAAATTAATGTATGGTACAGCACATTCAATTATTTACTTTAATTTTACAGTAAAAGTTCTTGAATTTCAATAATTTGCTTTAATTTTACTGGAAAAGAACATGAATTTTATACCACAATTGTATATTAAATTTCGATTACGAGTTTAAGAATAAAAACTTCCAATCTTTTCTAACAGTGCGTTTTATTTTTAGGGTATAATTATCGATAACATTTACCACTCACATCAAGCAAACCTTAGCATTAATCCAACAGTAGTGAACCTCTTAATAATAAAAAAAGAAACCGTTGTTAAAACGCACTAAAATCTCTTACTTAATATTTTAGGCAAGTTGATACTGAAGATTCCCTTCAAGGATATGTGGAATGGTCAAATCGACGCTATAGTCGAGGACCTTTCAATATTAGTTGTACCAACAAATCAGGTCAAATATGATCCGGAAAAAGAAGCCAAAGCCGATCTCGACGCTAAGCGAGCTGAGCTTGCAAGGGTTGAGAAAAATAAGCAATTGGGTGATAAACGTAATGTAATTTTATAATGAATTTATTCTGGTAATTTGATCGATCTTTCGCCGATTTTAATTTTTATAAAAAATTCCGCACATTGCAGCTTAAAAATTATTTAAACGATTTATTTTCATATTTCTTGCCCATAAAATTGTTATTTAACCATGTATAAGATACTGGAAAATAACTTTTTTTTCTTCTGTTTCTGATCTGACCCATAATTTGCAATATTTTATTACCTCTTAAAGGTATTTTTCCAATTTTTGTAACTTTTGATCGACATGGTGGCCGCGATCAGGGAAAACCGGGAAAAGTCAGGGAAATAAAAAATTGATCAGGGAATCAGGGAAAAGTCAGGGAATATCGAAATTAGTCAGGAAAAAAGTAAATTGTTGCCAAAGTTTCAATAACTGAATAAAAATCCATAAAAGAAAGACTTGGAAAAAAAAACAACCGAAAAATATTTGAAAAGAAAAAAAAACAAATAAAAATTGATATAAACATTACAACATAAATCTATTCGAACAAATCGAAGCACTCAACAAAAAAGTTTAAAAAGTGTTATATGTTACTAAAATAAGTATTACACTTCACATCAGTATTTAATCGGATTTAAAGCATTATAATTCCAAAGAACGTTTATGTTTTGAAAGATAAAATATATCTTCAAAAGTACTATTCGTTGTTGATCGAGAAATAAATAACTTATCAAAAACACGTATCTGGTTCTAATACATTTTTTTCTATTCGCGTTATAAATTTTTTAGTAGATGTCCTTAAAATTTCGGTCAGGGAAAATTGATAAATTAGTCAGGGAAAAATCAGGGAATTTTTTCCGGAAAAGAAAACGGCTACCATGATCGAAATTTTTTAGCTGCAAGAAATTGTTTGCAATATATATATTTTTTAATGCATTGCAAATATGATAGTTAAATAATCATCAAAATTCGTTATTAGATACTTTATTCAGAAATTAGGCATTCTCATAATTTTTCATATTTCAATGAGGCATATTTTGTGCATTTTATATGATCTTTACATTCAAACTTTTGGCAATGGTGTATTTTTTCAATTCAACTTATTTAAAAAACAGTAAGTCACAAAAATGTCTTGTATGCAAATAATTATAACGACTTTTGATTTTTTGCTAAGAAATCTTGAAAAGTTGATATTTTTTTTCTGAAAAATGTAAAAAATGTTGCTACTAAAAAAATACTTTCTATATTGCTAAAAAAATTACCGTATCTTTCGGTATATTTGTCGATTCCTTTTTAAAAAAGTAAAACGTACGAAAACGCGTTTAAGGAGGCAGAAGCGCGATGGGGTGCTCAACTTCCTGAAAAGTGAGAATTCAGAGAGAAATTCGAACACTTGACGATGGAATGAAAATCTGAAAAAAATCAAGCATACAAAAGGTGCGGAAAAGATTAATTTTGCATATTAATAATTGCGAAATGTTATTAACAAATACGTGAAAAAAAAAAAATTGTTCAACAAACTATCCGTCAACCTAACTTTTTTTTCGAATGAAAATGATTCGTTAATTTTTCTGAATACGTATGAATTTTTTCATAATTTTTTCTAATCATCGAAATTTTGTTTTTTTGGAATTCATTTTTTTTTTTAATGTATGTTAAGTCGCGAATTTTTTATATGTGTTTGTCACAAAAGCACCCATTACACCCAAGAAGTTTCGAAACGATTGATCAAATAGATTCGGAAATACAGCTCATGCAAGAAAAAAAACCGCAATTTTCAAACATTAGACAAAATTCTGAAAAAATTCATACGTATTCAGAAAATTTAAAGAATCATTTTCATTCGAAAAAAAAGTTAGGTCGACGGATAATTTGTTGAACAATTTTTTTTTTACCTATTTGTTAATAACATTTTGCAATTATTAATATGCAAAATTAATCTTTTCCGCACCTTCTGTATGCTTGATTTTTTTCAGATTTTTATTTCATCGAGAAGTGTTCGAATTTCTCTTTGAATTCCCACTTTTCAGGAAGTTGAGCACCCCATCGCGCTCCTACATCCTTAAATAAATAGGACACATTTACTGATAATAATAATGTTACCGATTAAAACATTGATATAATTCTTGGTTAACAATAATTAAAAGCAAAATTAAGTGCCTAATATTTTTATATAAAACATACTAACAAATTATATTTCTACTTATATTCAACTCCCACATTAATTTATCTTATTTTGTGTAAATCTAGATATTCGGTAAATTAATTTTGAGCCAATATTTTTTAAAAACTAAAGCATTGCTAAATTGATTTAGAAATTAACGAGAAATAATGTGTATGTTTTTATAAAATATAATAATTATTGAAAAATTATCCCCGTGATTAGGAATTTAATTATTAAATAATTATTATAGACGACGAAGTTTTTTTAAAATGAAATTAAAAATAAAAATTCCGAATTTACAAATAAGTGCATTGTACCGACATTTTTTACCTCGTGCAATTATTAAAATAAAAACATTGCATTTATATCTAGTGCTTTATATTACATCGAGAAATAAATTTTTTTTGGCATCAAATTTATCGATCAAATTACCTCTGGAACAAAATGAACAAAAAATTGTATATCGTATTTATTTCTCAAACAGCCCCAGAGAAAATTGATGATTCGATGATGGAAAAACTTATCGCCAGGATGATTAAAAATATTCACGTTGAAATAAATAGAATCCATGTAAGATACGAGGACCATGTGTCATTCAAAGGTCATCCATTCTCAGTTGGTTTTACATTAAACAGATTTGCTCTCGAGAGTTGCACAGACTTGTGGACTACTACAGGCAATCTGAAAGATATGTACGCCATCCAACAAATCTACAAGGTGATTTAACCCATGAATTAATTATAATAAATTATCATCCAAACCAAAAGCAATTTTTATAGCCTTCTCATAAATTTTTATAAAAAAAGTTGTTTCGAAATATTTTTAGATTTCATTCTCTGAAAGGTCAAAATTCTTCCCATTTTTTTTTTTTGAAAGTGAATGGCCATATACTTACACTTTTGTTGCGTGTTTTCGAAGAATAATCGGAAATTTTTAAACGATTTTGATGTACTTGAGCTCATTTTGATTCTCGAAAGTTTGTTTACGAATTCATCATGTAATTTTTTTCTTTTGCAGTGTTAAACGTTTAAAAATTACAGGAATTAGTTTACTTAGGGATTCTCTCACCGGTTAAAAAATACAAACCTGTAATTTTTTTAAAAACAACATTCAGAAATAAAATGAAACGTCGTGGGTTAAAATCAGAAAATATAACGTATTATTTTTCGAAAAAAACTCAACAAAAATGGACCTTCATGAAATTTCTCTTAGATAAATAAATTTAGCGCTTGTTTTGTTAGTGGGAAGCGCATCTGCTACCTTAAGTGGCCTGATAACTGTGGGCGTAATCGTGACCGCTAAAAATTGACTCCTATCTATCTCAGGATAGATAGGAGTCAATTTTTAGAGGTCACCAATTAGTTTTGGCTCCATGGCCAACCATATTGTCCACGTAATTTTGAGTTTAAAAATTGTAGTATGGATTTCGAAATCTGCTATCTCAAAACTCTTAACTATAAAATTATATATGGGGTAAAACACGTCAAGTTGGCCACACGAATTTTTCATTTCAATAAAAAGTTTTCAAATTTGTTGAGGATGTTGGTCTGGCTGAAAACAAGAATTACAAATTTTTTCAGATTTTTTAATCGCATATTTCAGCCGTTACAAAAAACTGAAAATAATAATCGTTAATTTTTTAACGCCAAAATTACAGCTCTCGCAAAAAAATCACGTGAACAAAAAATTTAAGGTATTTAACGTTCTTTTCAATAAATTTTTTGCAAAATCTTCCTACTCTGTTTTATGCTATTTTTCAATGGAATAAAATTATAATATTTTTTCCTCCAAAACTGCGTTCCCGATTCGGCTGAAATTTTTACATTTTGTTCCTTAATATGTCTAGAATCTGAGAAAAATTGGCGAGATGGGCGGCGATTTCATTCCACTGTTACAGCTTTTCAAACGATCGAATACCAGGACAATCTAATGTGTAATTGATCTGTACGTTCAACAGACTGTCTACATAATAATTCTAAAGCCCGCACTGCATTTTTTGCATCGGATATTTTTCCCTCTTCAATTTTTGGGTTTTTTAATACATTTATTTTATCGACTGATGGAATTGAAACTTTTTTTCCTGATGACACGTAATTCATCATCGTGATCTTTTCTGATCAATCGAAAATTGGCAAAACGTGGTGAATGAATGTCTCTTGAGTTCAATATTCACGTGCTCAATGTTACACGACCATCGTTCTGCGTTGTGAACACAAAGTGTGGACGACAGGTACGGGGGAATTTGCCAATTAACCTAATTAAAAAAAAAAATTTAATCAAAAATAACAAAAAAATAAACAAGTGATGCGGGCTTTAGATTTTTTCTATTGACAGTCTCAGCCCTGTTGAACGCAGACAGCAATTACACATTAGATTACCGTTATGTTCGATCATTCGAAGAGCTGTAACTGTGGAACGAAGTCGCCGCCCATCTCGCCAATTTTTTTTCAGATTCTTAACATATTAAGGAACAAAATGTAAAAATCTCATCTGAATCGAGAACGCAGTTTCGGAGAAAAAAAAAATTGAAATATTATTTAATTGAAAAATAGCATAAAACGGAGTAGGAAAATTTGCAAAAAAATTTGTTGAAAAGAACGTTAGATACCTTAAATTTTTTGTTAACATGATTTTTTTGCGAGAGCCGTAGTTTTGGCGTTAAAAAATTAACGATTATTATTTTCAGTTATTTGTAACGGCTGAAATATGCAATAAAAAAATCTGAAAAAATTTGCAATTTTTGTTTTCAGCCAGACCAACATCCTCAAGAAATTTGAAGACTTTTTATTGAAATGAAAAATTCGTGTGGCCGCCTTGACGTGTTTTACCCCATATAAGAACAATTTATTTTTCTTTCGAATATTTAAAAATTGTATTCGAAATTACTGACTATACGGTAATTTTATCGAAACCTTATAATTTGTTAATTTTTCGAAAGTTTCCATACCATTTCTTTAAGAATTATTTATATAAACTTACGATATAAATTTTTGTATATTCGGAGTCAAATGTTTTGAAATTTTTATCAGTTTCCACTAAACGACTGATTTAGAAATTTTTTACAAGTGAAAACACTAAAAATCAACGTCATTAAAGATACTAAAACTTTAATTTTGAATAATAATAATAACGTGGACAAGTTATTAATAAATTAATTTGAATAACTTGTACAGCAAATTTTTAAATAACTCTATTTGTGTCCATTTTTCTATATTTGTTGTAAATGAATTCAATATTTTTATCTATAAACATCAATATATTTTATGTAATTATATTCAATAATTATGAAACTTCCTATAAGTAAATATACAAATTTTATGGGAAATTTGTCACTTTTCATCATCATATCCAAAAAAAATAAAACAATATAACATAATCGTTGAAAAAATTCTTTAAAATTTTTTATTTATTCGAAAAAAGAGTGAATTAATTTTAAAAGAAAAAAAGGCTGGTATTATAGGAAAATATCATAAATATTTAGAATATGTCCAAATTAATTTTATTCAATTGCAGCTATGCACAATGGACGGCTTCGCCGTTTATCTAAATACGAATGTAATGCAATTTAGCAAGGAACCAGTAACGAAATACCTGACGCTGTTTTCCGATGGCATAGCCACTACGGATCATGTACCTGAGGGCTATCAGTACAGTAAGTTAATTACTAATTTATCTGGGGCATTATACACCGATCGGACCACCTTTTACCATGACCGTCGTCGATATAGTTGATTATTTTTTAAATCATTCACCCCAATGAATGGAGCTTGCTCCATTTTTTTCAAAATTATCATTGCATTTTTCGCGCACTGGTGAATTTCTAAAAATGGCGTTTAAAAACTTTCGAATGAACGTATCTTTTTGGATATAAAACGTATCACAAAAAAACCTGCGTAAAAGTTTTTCATTTTAAAGTATACTTTTATGTCAACTTATTTTTAAAAATCTTTAACTTCGAAGAATTGATTTTTCATTAATAAACATAAAAATCCATTTTTCGAAAACTTGGACATTTTTTATTTTTTCCGAAAAAATCTCTAAGATACCACTCATGAAGAGGAACATTTTAAGCCTAGACGGGAAGTAGGACAATCCTTTTTTCGAATTTGTATGAGAGTTTAAAAGATAAATAAACAAGGCTTCAAAGTAGAAGTTTGCAAATTGCTTCTTCATTATTGTTGGATTTTTACAAATCTACCTCTATGAGGAAGCATGTTAATCTATTTTGACTTCCTTATAGAGGAAGCTTTGTAAAAATCCAACAATAATGAGGAAGCTATTTGCAAAGTTCTACTTCGCAGCCTTGTTTATATTGGCGAAAAGGGTTTGCAATTCCCTCCCATTTTTCAAAAACTTATTTGACCTCAGCTTAATGCGCAAGGACTACCTTAATCGAAATAACGAAAACGGAATTTATCCTTCTCTTTTGTGTAAATTTTTACCTCAATTCGTCACGCCGTTCGAGAGTTATGAGCAATTCTATTTTGGGACAAGCGGTCATTATAAATTTTAAAAAAATAAAAATTATATATGAAGCAATGTGTAAAGTTCTACTTTGCATTCTTATTTCCATTGAGTACAAACTTTTGTCTCGCATTATCAACTTTTGCTGATGCTAGAGCGAAAATCGTTTTTTTTTTTGTAAATTTCAAAATGTCGTAAAATCTGAACCACTTTACCGATCATCGTCAAATTTGGTACCTGGCATAGCCGCATGTTCCTTTTCGTCTGTAAAACATTTCGGTTAAATTGGTGAAATTGGACGTGATTTATTTAAAAAAATGATTTTTTTCGAAAAATTCAAACATCTATAAAATCTGAACCGCTTTACCGATTTTGCCCAAATGCAATACCAAACAACATTGAACGTATATTTATTTATAAACACTATTTAGCAAAATCGTCTAATTTTTACGAAAGTTAGAGCGACCACGCCCTTTTTGCAAAAAAATTAAAAGTACCATAAAATTAAAATGGCTAATTTTTTTTTTTTTTTTCTTTTTTTTTCAAAAATCTCAACATTCAAAGCGAGGCAACTACTCTACTTGCATGCCAAATTTGAGCCATATCGCTCGAACGGTTACTAAGTAATAGTTCATCGAATTTTCGGAGCCCAGGACACACACACATACATATGGACATCTTTTCTAAACCACTTTTTTCGACATTTTGGACCATTTTAAGCATACTGGCATGAAAATCTCGGAAAAAAAAAATTTCATAGAAACAAAGCTTCCTCTATGAGGAAGCAAAAATGAAAACTCATAAAAAATCGGAAAAAATTGTTTCACTGCCAACTTTTTGTCCTACAATGGGACAATTTTCTCCCGATTTTTTATGAGTTTTCATTTTTTATTTATCGTTCAAGCTCTCTTAAAAATTCGAAAGAAGGATTGTCCCACTTCCCGTCTAGGCTTAAAATGTTCGTCTTCCTGAGTAGTGTTTTAGAGATTTTTTCGGAAAAAAATATAAAATGTCCAAGTTTTTGAAACATCGATTTTTATGTTTATTAATTAAAAATCAATGCTTCGGAGGAGTTGAAGAATTATTAAAATAAATTTGCATAAAAGTATACTTCAAAATGAAAAGCTTTTATATACGTTTTTTTACGATACGACTTATATCCAAGAAGATCCGTGCATTCGAAAGTTTTTAAACACAATTATTCGAGCAATTTTTATAAATTAACAAGTGCGCGAATTATGCGATGATAAATTTGAAAAAAATGGAGCATGCTCCATCCATTCGAGTAAATGACTATAAACACAATCAACTATATCAACGACAGTCGTGGTAAAAGGTGGAAAGGAAACAAAAAATTGATTTTTCAACGAAAACTGTAAACTGAATTTAACGGGGTTAATATTTGTATTAAACAGTGTTGGGTCTCATAAATATTAAAGTACAACTAAAGTTACGCCCTAAACCCTAAGCTAATTACTAGCTTATCTACCTTATCTTACAATTATTAGAAATATCTAAGAAAAAATATAAAAATTCTTCAACAAAAATTGAAAACTCAGTATAATATGATCAATATTTTATTCAACAGTGCTGGGCCCCATAAATGTCAAAGCGAAACTAAAATTAAACCCTAAACCTGAAACCGATGGCAGTAATTACACGATACCGAAAGTATGGCTGGATTTGGAAATGCAAAAATTGCGAATCGGCCTCGCAAAGCGTCAATACCAGACGCTTTTGCAAATGGGCGAAGGATTGGATCAGGCTACAAAAGCTGCACCCTACAGAAAGTACAGACCAGACCTGTCATCCTATAGAGGACACTACAAAGAATGGTGAGATATTTTTTCTTGTTTGCATATATCTAAGGCTTACAACTAAACAAAATAATCATGTCCGAAAGTTGTCGCTTAAGGGGATGCTGGAGTAGATTTTGATACCGACTTTGGGCGGTAAGTTTTCCGATTAGGGCACAGGTGGCGCCGAGTAGTCTGCTTACTTTTGGCAAAAGCATGGAGGATAGAGTAAAGGAGGCCGAATGTAGTGCTGAGCAGATGGTCGATGAAATGGGCCAAAATTATTTCAGCTTTCGCCGATAGAGGCGCAGCGTACGATTAGATCCCACAGAGCGGGAATTTTTAACAGCATTCTTCTACGTTCGTACTTACGCGATCATACTCGAATACATTAAGTTTACACGTAATTACGGATTGACTAATTATTGGATTCTGTCCCACTATCACCTGGAGGCGCTTTAAGGATCGTTTAATTGTGCGTTTCGTCGAAAACCGTCGTATCATAGGGGGCGAGAGGTATAGCATCTGTACGCGAAAAGTATAAACAAGTTATTTTAGTTTGTTCAGATTGCAAGGCGATTATTGCCAGTTTTTAAGTCGGTAGGTGATGCTAATTAGCATCCAAATTCCATAACAGAAATTATATCAGATAAACGATATCGAGTAACTGAATATCTAACGTAAAGCGACGCGGCGGCGAAGCGCGTAGATACAAGCTTCGTATTCGGAAGGTTCGTGGATCGATTCTTTCCTCATGCATTTTTTTAAAATCAACAATGTATAATTATTGTAACTAATTAAGTAAATTATGGGTCGATTAAAACATGAACTGAAAACTGAAAAATAAAAGGTGGACATTCCGACACTTTAAAACGGTATTTCCTCTAATTAAAAAAAAAAAAAGAAATGCTTACATAAAGCATTTGATCCGTCAACCTTACGGTCACGAACCCCCTTACTCAACGCGTTTCGCTATCGAGTCACTTTGGTATCGTTAATCAGTAATTCAATATCGTTTATCTGTACCAAAATGTTGTTTAACAATTGTAAGTATATAAATTACTTGCCGCTAGCTATGAAACGAAAGAAAAATAAAAAGATATTTCGATACTTTAAAACGGTATTTGCTCTAATTAAAAAAAAAAAATCTTGCCTAAAGATTTGATCCGTGAACTTCACGGACACGAACGCCCTTACTTAACGCGCTTCGCTATCGAGTTACTTTGGAATCTCTAATCAGAAACTGAATATCGTTTATCGACCAAGCGCTAACTTCACCGTGGAACTCAACGATCGGAGCGACGCTTGTAGTGACAACTGGAACTAAAACGTAGGCCCGTTTTGTAGACCAAAATTCTAGACCTCGCGCCATAAGTGTTCGGTCTCCTTTACTCTAGTCTCCATGGGCAAAAGATACCGAAAGCAAAATGGCCGCACACCATATGTCAACAGACCTTTGCTGTAAGATATAATTGTTTTTGGAAATTAGATATGTAAAATCAGACCGGACGTCAATTCTGTGATGATTTCTAAATATTCCAAAACCATCAGAATGTTAACTACACAAGCCAAATCCATATATAGTGTATACTACGGTCGCGTTGCAGAGGCTCGGAGCTTTTGCCAAAAGTAAACAGCGCCACCTGTCTCCTAATGACGGAACTATATTCATGCTCTTTACCAGCTCTGAGCCTGTGCGAAAAGCAAACAGTCTTTGCAATCGTAGTATACACTATTCGTGGATTTGGTTTGTGTAATCGACATTCCGACGGTTTTGAAAGGTTCATGAATAATCAAAGAATGGGTGTCCGGTCTGATTTGACACATCTGAGTTCCAGAAACGTTTATATCTTACCTCAAAGGACCTGTTGACATTTCAAGCGGCCATATTGGTTTTTGAGAGGTTCAGTAATATACAATTTCTTACATTTCTTGTATGTTTTGAACAGTAATTCGACCGGACACCCAAGCATGAATGTTTTTATTACATCCCTGCAAAATTTGACGTATATTTGTAGCATATTTTCGATGAATAGTGTATACTACGAAATCGCCTATTTTTACCGACCAAAGTCGGTAAAAAAATCTACTCCAGCATCCCCTTAAGAGCAGTGATTTATTTAAAAACGGTATCGTATGTCACTGTTCTTCAGGTATTTTCGAATATTTAAGGCGGTTTTTGCTCTAACATCAAATTAAGTTTTGTCGGTAAAAATACGAAGAAAGGAAAGATTAATATTACTGGAAAATGTCTATAAAGTTTGAAATAATTTAAATATGCATTTTCGAAAAAATAACGCCATAAACATTGTTCATTTAACATGGCAAACGTAGGAAACGCAGCTCCTGTAGTTTTCTACCTTTGAAAACTTCTAATTTTCAAATGAAACAAACGAATACTAAGCTATACGTTCGTGACAATTAAGATTTTAAAAAATAATGTCGAAAAACTAGGCTAATTCGCCGTACAGTATTACAATATGGTAGCATGAAATGCCATAATAAAAAAGGAACTTACACTGAGAAAAAAGCATGATTGGGTTTAAGGGCATGTGTCACAGATGTGATTCAGACTCAGTCGGTAACTAACCGGTTTCCCTATTTTCTCCACAACTATTAATATTGCAGACAAAAACGAATTAGGTTTTCGTAACTAATAGATATATGCATGAAAACCTAATTTGCTTTTGTCCGCAATATTCACAGTTGGGGAGAAAATAGGGAAATAGGTTTGTTACCGACTGAGTCTGTGCCACATCCCCTTAAGGGGAGGTGAAATATCCATGAGTGAAAGAACGATAGCGAATATCTTTCGGAACAAGAATTCTCACAAACTTGATCGTTTTTGGGAAAAATGAAAGTTTTACATCATGCAGAATTAAGAAAGCAATGATGTAAAACTTTTCGTTTATCAAGAAACGTTCAGCGTTCTCTGAAAGATTGGTTACAGTTTCCGTTACCGACTGAGTAGGTTTCACCTCCCCTCAAGAACTTGGTTCAACTTTAACCTCGGAATGCTATGGTTCGATCTCGAGTTAAGTGGTTCGTGTCCGTGCTAAGGTGGGTGTTGATGTTCTACCTTACCGACGCAACAGGGGTATTCCTTATGGGTACTTCCCATTTCTCACTCCAACTGATGGCAGCACTGCTAAATACCATTTTGCGCACGCGCGCGCGCGATATATGAATTTTACAATGTAAATCCGCCTTAATGATATTTTAGCGCGGAATTCAAATTGTATAGTGGAAATCTACTTTACCGACATTTTTCGTGGTGGGGCGATATTTGAAGTTTTAAATTACCGACATTTTACGGGGTAATTTAAACGTTAAATTTACCGACATTCCCGTATTTTATAGTGCAAATCTACCTTACCAACATTTTTCGTGGGGGGGGCGATATTTGAAGTTTTAAATTACCGACATTTTAGCGAAGTAAGTTACCGACATTCCCATATTAGAACTTAATTGTAAATAAAAGGATCTAAATTTTACCCAAAAGAATCTAAATTTAGCCTTAAAACACTGTTTTACCGACATTGAACCTAAAGAATCTTAAGATGATGTGTTAGTGCTCGGTCGGTAACAAAAACTGTAAAGCGTTGTTCTTGGTCACAATTGATATTTCAGGCAAAAGACGAGAAGTACTGACTGCGTCTTAGTACCCTGCAGTCAGTATTTCTCGACGTTTATTCGAAAAATCAACCGTGGCGAAGAATAATACTTCGGGAAGATTCAGCTATCTCACTCGCACTTATGGTGATCTGAGAGAGACAGACGATATGTAACACATCACCGTAAAGGAAATTAAATACATTCATAAGAAGCTAAAGAATCGAAATTTATCAAGCTGTATAACATTGGATAATATATCATCATTTAAACTTTCGCGCCTTACATGCAACATTTGAAGTTTGGCGCCTTACGGGGCTGCCCTCTCTTAACACTACCTATCCCCTCCCTTTGAACCTCCCGCAGGCCTATAAAAGTCAGTATGCAATGCCTGGAAGCCACTACTTATTCCTCAACCGCTGACCAGGATGGATCGGCCCTACAAGGTAAGTAAAGTGAACGTAATACTAAAAATTAGTGCATATATGCATTATTTCATGTATTACTACATGCAACGTAGGTAATATATTGTTGTTGCTGCTGAAGCGACTACCACGGTGATTCGCGATTCGAGTGAAGAGTGGGCGACCTGCCACTCCCTCTCTTCGAGGTCCGGTGACGCGCGATAATGATAAGTTTTTGTTAATTTTTTTTTATTTTTTAATATTTTTTTTGTTTTAATTTTTTTATTTCTTTTATTTTTCAATTTTTATTTTTTTATTTATTTATTTTTTTTTATATCTTTATTTTTTTTATTTTTTATTTTTTTCTCTTTTTTCTGAGTACGTACAGCCCCTAGTGGGTATAATATTATTCGTTTATTGTCAGCATGGCTATGCGAGTAGTGGGGGGTGGTGGTGCCAGCGCGAGCGGCGGTGGTGGTGACGGTAGCTCAAGCGGCGGTGATGATGGTGGTGACAGCGCGAGCGGCAGTGGTGATTGTGGCGGCGGTAGGGGGATGTCCCACACCGGAGGAGAAGTAGGCTGCTCCAAAAGCCTAGGGTAGACGGGGTCGTAAGCGATTATCTGAGGAGTCTGGAAATTTAAAAAAAAATTACAAGTTAAAAATTTATAATTAGAAAAAACAAAAAAAGACAAATTATTGAAAATAAATGAATAATATTATACCAATAGGGGCTGTACGTACTCAGAAGGAAAAAAAAAAAAAAATAATAATAATAATAATGAATAAATGACAATAAACTTACCATTCGCGCGCGTCGTCGGACCTTGAAGGGTGGGAGCGGCAGGTCGGCTACTCGTCGTTTGAATCGCGGATCACCGTGGTGGTCGGTTCCGCAGCAGCAACAATATATTACCTATGTTGCATGAAGTAATACATAAAATAATGCATATATGTACTAATTTTTAGTACTAGATTCCATTTACTTACCTTGTAGGGCCGGTCCATCCTGGTCAGCGGTTGAGGAATAAGTAGTGGCTTCCAGGCATTGCATGCCGACTTTTATAGGTCCAAGGAAGGATCAAAGGGAGGGGATAGGTAGTGTTAAAAGAGGGCAGCCCTGTAAGGCGCCAAATTTCAAATGTTGCATGTAAGGCGCGAAATTTCAAATGATGATATATTATCTAATGTTATACAGCTTGATAAATTTCGATTCCTTAGCTTCTTTCGGATGTATTTCACTTCCTTTAAGCTTCTGTAGGTCCAATGTCGGTAAAATAGTGTTTTAAGACTAAATTTAGGTTCTTTTGGGTAAAATTTAGATTCTTTTATTTACAATTAAGTTCTAATGTGGGAATGTCGTTTAATTACCCCGCTAAAATGTCGGTAATTAAAAACTTCAGATATCGCCCCCACCACGAAAAATGTCGGTAATGTAGATTTGCACTATAAAATATGGGATTGTCGGTAAATTTAACATTTAAATTACCCCGCTAAAATGTCTAATTAAAAACTTCAAATATCGCTCCACCACGAAAATGTCGGTAAGGTAGATTTGCACTATAAAACATGGGAATGTCGGTTAATTTAGCATTTAAATTACCCCACTAAAATGTCGGTAGCTAAAAACTTCAAACATCGCCCCCGAAAAATGTCGGTAAGGTAGATGTCCACTATACAATTTGAATTCCGCGCTAAAGGCGGATTGACATTGTAAAATTCAAATTTCGCGCGCCCGCGCAAAATGGTATTTAGCAGTGCTGCCATCTGTTCGAGTGAGAAATGGGAAGTACCCATCAGGAATACCCCCCGCTGTGCCGGTAAGGTAGCCTCAGGAATACCCCTGCTGCGCCTACAGTATTTTGAGGTTAAATTATCTGAACTGACGGTAAAAAAAAGAACTGGCGGTAAAAAAGAACTCCTTAGGTTACAAAATAGTCAAATTCGATTAAAATCGAAAAAAATACATTACCGTAGCCTCCCACTAAGTGCTCGTTCGCTAAGTGCTCGCCGAGGCGCCTTCCCCTCGAACGGGAGGCGTGAATGTTCCCCCACCAAGACTACGATTGTCTACCGAGTCCGGCCGATCGCGGACGAATGCGCCCGAGCCCTGCCGATCTCGGCGGAATGCGACCCGAGCTCGCAGAATCTCTACGGAGAGGTGGTAACTCGCTAAGTGCTCGTTTTTACCCCTACAGCCCCGTAGGCGAGCACTTAGCGGGAGGCTACTGTATGTAGCTCTTCATAAACTGAGCAAATTTGGTCCTGGACATTTTTTGATAGAACTGTTAATTTTCAAGATATTAACGAATAAAAATATATAAATACCGAAAAATTCGAATTTTAATAAAAATTCGTCTGTTCGGCGATTTGTAATTTTATTTGTCCGATACGTAAGACGGCAATTTAGCATGTTGACTTGGCAACGTTGCAATATGTCTGCGTTGGTAGCATTGCTTGGCGCCTGGCTTTCAGTCGCATGTGTTCGGCGCGAATAGTTGCAAACTTTTTCTTTTCTTTTTGTCGTTTCACGAAAAAAAGATAATGTGCGACAAGCAGCAAAGAAAATAAAAATCGAAGTTACTACTAACTCGTTATACATATAAAGATCGCGACTTTCAGCAAATTTACCGTCGCAAATCGTTTGAATCATCCGCGCATCTCACGGTCGGTAATGGCGATGCGACGTTGCCAATTCTCTGTCGTGCACGGGACGATTTGAATAAAAACTGCTGTGATAAAATCGTAATATCATTGTAAGTACGTGGGCAGTCATCGTTTTTTAAATTTCTATTGAACCCTAAGACTTTAATATATACACAGGCGAGTTTTTCCCCCCTAAAAGTAGTGTGCAAATATGAGCTTTAGGAGATAAGCTGACATTCCTCACGGTTCGTCGGACAATGTTAACGTAAAATCCCTGATTTCATTAATTTATATTGAAATAACTGAATGAGCAAATTTTTTTTTTAACTGCTAAAGAAATTACTCCTACTTTTTCTCTATTATAAAAAATTACCGACCGGAAATACAATATAGACCAAATGGGATGTATTCCCTCAAATCGAAGGTATATTTTTTTGAATCAATAAAAAAAAAAAGAAATTCAAAGTTGTAGGTAATTTTGAACCAATGTTGTGTTGGTGGTGATTGCTGTACACTTTAAACACAAACACACCAGTTTTATTAAAACAACGTCGGTATAATCGATTCAAATATACCTCGTTTGATTCAAACAAATTTTCTTCGACCGCGAGGTAAATGTTACTAAATCTTTTTTCCGGTGCAGAACAAGAACCACCTTAAGGGGATGCTGGAGTAGATTTTTTTTACCGACTTTGGTCGGTAAAAATAGGCGATTCATTGAAAATATGCTACAAATATACGTCAAATTTTGCACGGATGTAACAAAAACATTCATGCTTGGGTGTCCGGTCGACTTACTGTTCAAAACATTCAAGAAACGTAAGAAATTGTATATTACTGAACCTCTCAAAAACCAATATGGCCGCTCGAAATGTCAACAGGTCCTTTAAGGTAAGATATAAACGTTTCTGGAACTCGGATGTGTTAAATCAGACCGGACACCCATTCTTTGATTATTCCTGAACCTTTCAAAACCATCGGAATGTCGATTACACAAACCAAATCCACGAATAGTACGATACAATACTACGATTGCAAAGACTGTTTGCTTTTCGCACAGGCTCAGAGCTGGTAAAGAGCATGAATATAATTCCGTCATTAGGAGACAGGTGGCGCTGTTTACTTTTGGCAAAAGCTCCGATTTGGCTTGTGTAGTTAACATTCTGACGGTTTTGGAATATTTAGAAATCATCACAGAATTGTCGTCCGGTCTGATTTTACATATCTAATTTCCAGAAACAATTATATCTTACAGCAAAGGTCTGTTGACATATGGTGTGCGGCCATTTTGCTTTCGGTATCTTTTGCCAAAAGTAAGTAAACTACTCGGCGCCACCTGTGTCCTAATCGGGAAACTTATCGACCAAAGTCGGTATAAAAACTCCAGCATCCCCTCTACTCCAGCATCCCCTTAATCCGTGCCTTCACCAATCAATTACTCATGTAAAAAAAAATGAAAACTCCTATTACAGGTGGCGTTTCGCTTACACTTGTGTCCTCGAAGAAACCGTGCGAAGATGCCAACGAAATTGGGATTGGGCTCACATGAAAGGTCACCGCGACACATGCCGCGATTACGCGAAGACCTATCAAACAAAATTAACATCGAAAAAAGTTCCCCAAGAGATAGAAACCCAATTAGCCGATTGCGAGAAAAAGCTCGATATTTTCAATCTCGTGCGAATCCGCCAGCAAATAGAGATGGAAGTCGAGCGTCTAGCGGAAAAACAAAAGAGCCTAAAAGCAAAACAAGGCTGGTTCGGTTTCCTCTGGGGATCACCGCCAGCTGAGGATTCCCAAGATCTAAATTCAGCAGCGGCAATAATGCGTAAATTTGAAGAAGCAATGACACCTCAAGAGAAGGAAAAACTCTATCGCGCAATAGATTATCAAGAAAACACAGCCCCAACACATTTCCCCGAAACTTACGAGATGATAGACACGATTTTTTATCTCCACGGCTTGCAAATCACTATTTCCGACAACGAAAAAGAATCCCCTGAAGTTTTGGACCTTCAATTCAACGGCGTAAAAGCTGGATTCAAATCGCGTCCCGCTTCAAACGGAATGTTAGTTACAGCCGCGATAACAGACATGAAACTTCTCGGAGTAAAACAATCCGGCATAATTCCGTCACTCTTCACGTCCGACGAAAGTAAAGCGAACGAGGTTCTTCTTTCTGTCTCCTACGAGAAAAATCCTCTCGACAAACTTTGCGGCGATCGCGTGATCGTTAAATCAAAGTCCGTTCACATTTCCTACGACGCTCAGACGATAATCGAGTTGGTAAAGCTCTTCAAGGTACAAAATCAGTCAACTCTCAATCAGATTCAAGCAGCCGCTGCAGAGCGACTGGAAGGCCTTAAGGAAATGTCGGCTTTGGGTCTGGAATACGCGATACAAAAACATTCCGTTCTGGACATTCAGGTCGATATGGAAGCCTCGCAATTGATTATTCCACACGGTGGTTTTTACAATAACACGGAATCGGTGATTGTCGTTAATTTGGGAAGCCTTAAGATCAATTCCCTCGAAAAACCAAAGACCGACATGGCCACGGCGACTGTTAAACAATTGGTCAGTATGGGAAAGAGTGAGGAAGACATTTTGACTCATTTGAGGCAATTCAGCTACGATCAGTTTGCTCTAAACATTGTAAACTTCCAAGTGCTCGTTGCCTCGTCCTCCGAAGATTGGCGAGGCGCACTTTCGACCGTAGAACACGCGATGACGATTCTACAACCAACGACCCTCGAAATTCAGTTTCACAAATGTTTGGTGACCGACGATCCGCTTTTACCCAAAATGCGAATAATCGGTCGGCTTCCTTCGTTAGCTCTAAACATCGCGGACGCTCGGCTGCTTAAAGCTCTCGCGATAGCGCAAAGTATTCCATTTCCCGAGGACGACGATCAGGAGATGAAAAAAATGCCACTTGGAAAATCGGTATCGCAGCTTTCGCTCTTGAAAGAATTAACGGCGATAACGAGCGAGAAGAAAAAGTCTCCGGATCCCGTGGCAGTAAAGCAAACAACCGATTTGGAGGCGAAATTCGTTATGAAAGAATTTACGCTTTCGGTTTCCAAGCAGGAAGGAGATAAAGTTACGCCGTTTTTGAGGTTCGAGGTTTTGCAGGTTGAAGCTGAGATGCTGCAACGTACTTACGATCAGGAAATAATGTTGAGACTCGGAGGCGTTCAGGTCAAACAGTATCACGACAAAGGCGAAGTATTTTTGATAAACACGCCGATGTCGACGGGCGGCGAAGAATATTTGATCGTTGTTCAGTACGTTAACGTTGATAAACACTCGCCGGAATTTAAAACTCGTCACGGTTCCGTTGTCAAGCTTTTGAACCTCGAATTCACGACCTTGGATGTACTTTTGCATCAGGAGGTGCTGGTTAACGTGCTAAAGTTTATAGCCTGCGTTCAGGAAGAAATGACCTCCGCTATGAAAGTTCCCGAGAGGGAAGAAGGCGAAAGATCGGGAGGAAATCGAATGTCGCATTTAGCGACTATACACGAAGATACTTCGACTTTCTTCAAAGATCAGCTGCAGAAACAGAAGATGACTCCTAGGAGAAAAAAAACAGTCGTGGAATATATCGATTTAAAGATAAAGGCGAAAATCGGTACGATTAGTCTTCAAATGGCCAGCGATTTTAGGGATATCAGCGCTTTCTATATTGAGGGAATCACCGCTGGTTTCATCATGAAAACTTCCTACTCTCAAGTCAATGTCAGTCTGGCTTCTGTGAATATTAAGGATCTCAATACTGCATCGATCTACAAAAATGTAAGTGGAAAATATTTTTATTTTAAAAATTATTGTAAATATATTTTTTTTATAGCCATTTATAAACACTTTCTTTATTTTTTCGAAAATCAGAGAATGATTACGAATAGTTCAGCAGAATCAAGTGATTTGTGTAATTCGAATAATTGCGAATACAATCGCGAAATCAAATAATTTGCATGATTTGGAAAATAATGAATAGTTGAAACCATTCGAATAATTCCGGATAATTAAAATAATTTGAATGGTTGAAATTGTTCACGTAAAACAAATAATTGGAATATTTAAACTAAATCGAATAACTCGAGTATCCCGAATAGTTTGAATAAATTCAATAATTTAAATAATTGGAATAGTCAAGATAATTAAAAGAATTCAACATTTCGAGTTATTTTATTAATTGCAATGGTATAAACAATACAAAGAACACGGATGACGAATTCTTTGAGTGATCCTAATAATAGTAATGATCCGAATACATAGATTAGTTTGAATATTTCGAATATTAATTAGAGGAATTCAATATTTCAAATTCTTTTAATGATTCTAATAATATTAATAATTTTTAAATACGGATGATTGGAATATATAGACTTGTTCGAATTTTTCAAATATTTCGAGTTGTTCGAATATTTAAAAAAATATCGAACATTTCGGATAATTTGAATAGTTCCAATAAACCGAATAATTTTAACGACGTAACCAATTCGATTGTTTAGATAATTCAAATAATTTCAATGACATGAATAATTCGAACAGTTCGATTGTATATTTTTCATTCTGTTTTAATATTTTTTAATTTTATACTTCTTTATCAAAACTTTATGTGAGCTAAATAAATATTAAAAGATATTATGAAATATCGATAAGAATTACGAATAAATTGAAGTCTATCTTCATTAAGGATGTTCGATTGTTTCACACTAATCAAAGCAGTGTTAAATTTTTACAATTGTTTCATTAAAGTTTAATGCATTAAATACCCGCGTAGAAAAAAAGAATCTTGTGAAGAATTTTTTGAAGAATCTTAAAAAAAAGTCTTGACAGAATCTTTGAAAGAATCTTTAAAGGAATCTTGAATATAATCACGTATAGGATCCGGAGCAAGATTCTTTCCAGTTTTCTTTTTAAGATTCTTTCTATCCGAAAGCGTTCTGAGAATCTTACAAAGAATCTTCGAAAGAATCTTGAAAAGCGTCTTTAAGAGAATTGTGAAAAGATTACGTTCATTAAACAGAAAAATCGTTAATAGAATTTTAATGAAATTCTGCAGAGGAATCGAGCAAAACCTGTTGTGGTGTCGAGACAGTATATTTCGGTACGTCAACGAAGGGTAACCTCCTCGTGTCCCGCGTAGAAAAAAAGAATCTTGTGAAGAATCTTTAAAGAATCTTTAAAAAAAGTCTTGAAAGAATCTTTACAGGAATCTTGAAAAGAATCACGCATAGGAGCCGGAGCAAGATTCTTTCCAGGATTCTTTTCAAGATTCTTTCCATCCGAAAGCGTTTTGAGAATCTTTGAAAGAATCTTAATGAAATTTTTCAGAGGAATCGAGCGAAACCTGTTAATGCTTTCCAGGATTCTTTTCAAGATTCTTTCCATCCGAAAGCGTTCTGAGAATCTTTTAAAGAATCTTCAAAAGAATCTTGAAAAGCGTCTTTAAGAGAATCGTGAAAAGATTCCGTCCATTAATAACCAGCGCCGTGGCTTAGTACGTAGTGTGCTAGCCCAGTGACTGAGAGGCTTGGGTTCGATTCCCGCTTTGGGCGAAATGTTTTTCGGTAGCAGCAGCGCGCAACGTGTAAGACGCGCCACGCTGTTTACTGTAAACATTGAGTTCAGCGAGAATCGGCCTAGCCGGCTACACTTGACGTAGGTTTTCTGCGGGTTTCCCTACGTCCTCGATAAATGCGAGTGTTTCTATATCCACCTTAAGTCGGCCGCAGCCGCAGCGCACGATAACTACGAGTTTCGCCGCCCGCGATCTGTTTCGTAATCTCTCGTTTAATCTCGTATGGGTTGGGGAAAAAATCGTAGGTGCAAAAATCGACCAAAAGGGTACGCCCGTATATAATGAATAAAAAAAATAAATTTAAAAATAAAATAGAAAAATCGTTGAAAAAAATTTAATGAAATTCTTCAGAGGAATCGAGCAAAACCTGTTGTTACTTTCCCTTGGTGTCGAGACAGTAAATTTCGGTACGTCAACGAAGGGTAAACCCCTCGTGTATAGTCGAACTCAGAACAGCTTTGCAGTCTTATATACGTTCAGGCTTCAAGTCACTTGCGAGAAACGCTTCGACCGCTCGCCATCTAGTGGCATCGTACGAAACACTTATATGCAATACTCCGCTAGATGGCGAGCGGTCGAAGCGTTTCTCGCATGTGACTTGAAGCCTGAACGTATATAAGACTGCAAAGCTATCCTGAGTTCGACTATACACGAGGGGTTCACCCTTCGTTGACGTACCGAGATTTACTGTCTCGACACCAAGGGAAAGTAACAACAGGTTTTGCTCGATTCCTCTGAAGAATTTCATTAAATTTTTTTCAACGATTTTTCTATTTGATGGACGGAATCTTTTCACGATTCTCTTAAAGACGCTTTTCAAGATTCTTTCGAAGATTCTTTAAAAGATTCTCAGAACGCTTTCGGATGGAAAGAATCTTGCAAAGAATCCTGGAAAGCATCAACAGGTTTCGCTCAATTCCTCTGAAGAATTTCATTAAGATTCTTTCAAAGATTCTCAAAACGCTTTCGGATGGAAAGAATCTTGAAAAGAATCCTGGAAAGAATCTTGCTCCGGCTCCTATGCGTGATTCTTTTCAAGATTCCTGTAAAGATTCTTTCAAGACTTTTTTTAAGATTCTTTAAAAGATTCTTCGCAAGATTCTTTTTTTCTACGCGGAGTGTAGTCGAACTCAGAAAAGCTTTCCAATCTTATATACACGCTGAGGCTTCAAACCACTTGCGAGAAACGGTCCGTCCGTTCGCCACCTAGTGACATCATACGAAACACTGGTGGACAATACCCCGCTAGATGGCGAGCGGTCGAAGTGTTTCTCGCAAGTGACTTGAAGCCTGAACGTATATAAGACTGCAAAGCTGTCCTGAGTTCGACTATACACGAGGGGTTTACCCTTTGTTGACGTATCGAAATGTACTGTCTCGATACCAAGCAACAACAGGTTTCGCTCGATTCCTCTGAAAATTTTCATTAAGATTCTTTCAACGATTTTTCTGTTTAATGGACGGAATCTTTTCACGATTCTCTTAAAGACGCTTTTCAAGATTCTTTCGAAGATTCTTTGAAAAATTCTCGGAACGCTTTCGGATAGAAAGAATCTTGAAAAGAATCCTGGAAAGAATCTTGCTCCGGATCCTATACGTGATTCTTTTCAAGATACCTTTAAAGATTCTTCCAAAGATTCTTTCAAGACTTTTTTTAAGATTCTTTAAAAGATTCTTCACAAGATTCTTTTTTTCTACGTGGGTAACTGTAGTGGTGCGTTGATTTGTATTGAAACATGTACACTTAACCGAGAAAAAAATGAATAGTGACGGATTTGCATAAAGATTAACTGATTAAAGTTACTTTCCGATGGGATACATTTTCGTTCAGTTTTTTCCAAGAATAATCTATAATACTTTGCCAATTTTGATGAGTGATGACTCATTCTCTTTCTTAAAAGATGCTCTACAAATTGGCCAGCTGGATATTTGATATTATTAAGGGGATGCTGGAGTAGATTTTTTTTACCGATTTTGATCGGTAAAAATAGGCGATTTCGTAGTATACACTATTCATCGAAAATATGCTACAAATATACGTCAAATTTTGCAGGGATGTAATAAAAACATTCATGCTTGGGTGTCCGGTCGAATTACTGTTCAAAACATACAAGAAATATAAGAAATTATATATTACTGAACCTCTCAAAAACCAATATGGCCGCTCGAAATATCAACAGGTCCTTTGAGATAAGATATAAATGTTTCTGGAACTCAGATGTATCAAATCAGACCGGATTCAGGAATAATCAGACTTTGATTATTCCTGAATCTTTTAAAACCGTCGGAATGTCGATTAACCAAACCAAATCCACGAATAGTGTATACTACGATTGCAAAGACTGTTTGCTTTTCGCACAGGCTCAGAGCTGGTAAAGAGCATGAATATAGTTCCGTCATTAGGAGACAGGTGGCGCTGTTTACTTTTGGCAAAAGCTCCGAGCCTCTGCAATGCGATCGTAGTATACACTATATATGGATTTGGCTTGTGTAGTTAACATTCTGATGGTTTTGGAATATTTAGAAATCATCACAGAATTGACGTCCGGTCTGATTTTACATATCTAATTTCCAGAAATAATTATATCTTACAGTAAAGGTCTGTTGACGTACGGTGTGCAGCCATTTTGCATTCGGTATCTTTTGCCAAAAGTAAGCAGACTACCCAGCGCCACCTGTGTCCTAATCTTGGGAAACTTACCGACCAAAGTCGGTATCAAAATCTACTCCAGCATCCCCTTAATCGTTTAATAATTATAGCTATTTGTTTATGAAAGTGTTTCAATTTTTGTTAAACCACAGGCTATAATTATTAAATTACGCTATTTACATTTTTTTTTTAGATTGTCTCGGTGGAAGGTTCGGAATCGCTGCAGATTCAAGCTGTTATGTACAATATTGAGCCTTCGGATGTCGACAAAAATAATATGTCTATCAAAGTGATAATGGGTTGCCATCGTGTTGTGTTCCTCAATGCTTTTGTTACCGGTGTAATGGTAAGTTACAAACAGATAAACTAATTGAATATTTATTACGAAACAATCCGCAGTTTTTATATTTCTTATATTTATTCTTGTTGTTTTTTTAGAATTTCCTCAACAACTTCCAAGCTGCACAGCTTGCTATTAAGGAAGCATCTGCTGCAGCAGCTGAAGCGGCCAAAACAAATATCAAAGATGTTCAAGAAAGCGCAGCGCGCATCGAGCTCACTGTCAAGCTAAAGGTATGTTTTTTTGTCATTGTAATAAATGACAAAATAAGATTAAACAGATTAAAATGTTGATTGCGAATTGAAGCGCGAAGTAAGGTTTTAAGAATGGATTCAGCAGGAATGATTAATATTAGACCATACATGTATTAAAAATCCTTTTTTTAACGCATGCATAAAAAAGTGCCTTATTTGAGACTGTGGAGCGTGCATATTTTGGCACTTTTCTGACGTTCCGGTAGTCTAACTCCCTATAACTATACCAGATGTGCGCAGAACGTTCTGCGCACGACGTGCGTATAAGCCCAATATATCCCTCTCGACGCGCCATCTGTAGCGTATGATAGATCGGGGCAATGTTTTTGGTATGAATCGTATAGTTTGCTTCTTGCGCTTTACGTCAGTCGGCCGGTTTACTTGTCAACAATACTACAGCAGCTTTTGATTCGTTTTTTTTTTCTTTTGCGAAATTTAATAAGACGAATTTTCGAAAAATTATTTATCTATTTCGATTTTTTAAGTTATTATATTAATTGTTAAAGGACCTGCGACAACAACAACAAAAATAATATATCGTTGCAGTGGGGGACTTCGCCCCCCCCCCCCCCCGGGGCTTCGCCCCCCCCACGGTTCTTCGCCCCTGGACCCCACCGGGTTTTGCCCCTGGACCCCACTGGGGCTTTGCCCCTAGACCCCACCAGGCATTCGCCCCTGGACCCCTATTAATTAATTTCGACTTTTATTGTATCTATAAATTTAACTTTTTCATGTATTTGTTTAAAAAAAAGTGTTCGATACACGTGCGAAATGATGCGTGTGGCTCGTACGATGTTTTCAGCACTCACCTCCGTCTCGGCTTCGGCTACGCTCGGCGCCTCGCTGCGCCTGCGCTTCGACTCCGGTTCGTACTGAAAACATTGTACTCGCCTATACACTCATCTCATTTCGCACTTGTATCGAAATGTACTATTTTAACACGGTCTCAAATGGCAGTCGTAGTTAGCTCGCACTTTATCGGTGAATTTTATATGCTAATAGAGAAGATGCGTTAAAAGTAATGATTTCAAATGATAGACTGAATTCTTACAAAGCATTAAAATTTTTAAAAAACGTCTATAACCGCAGTAACACAGTCAAAAACAGTGGTCAACTAATTACTTTTGTGAAATTTTCAATCTCAATCGAAGAGATTTGGCAACGCCACATATTCTGAGGGGAAATAACGGATAGCAAAAGTTAATTCTCGCATTTCGTGATATTAAAGCTTCTTCTTAGCAAATATAACGTAAAACAATTCCGGAATCCCGGAAATTTGAATTTTTTGAGACTCAACTCAGGCTGATCAACGCTCGATTGTAATTATATGACTGCTTTGTAGTCAATAAGTAGTTATAAATTTTTGAGATTTGAACACGCGCTGAAAGTAAACTCAGCGATACCAACCTCAACATATGTGCGACGTTGCCACGAGCTCTGCGGGACGTCCCAACCCGCGACAGCCGACTTTATTTCGCTCAAAATAAGGTTGGCACAATTGGCTTCGTGCGTGACCTTCATTCGCGGCCATTTTGGACAGCCAGCGTTCGAAGCGGCGAAATTGTGCAACAGTTGATAAAAAATTATCACAGTAAAGCATGCTAGCGTACGTTAATTAACGATATTATTTATATTTCTTTAATAAATCGACACTATGAGTGCGCAAAAAGGGAAGGCCTCAATGCCGTGTTGCGTCGTGAATTGTAAAAACACCTCTGTAAATTCACCGGGTGTACATTTCTACAGTTTCCCTACAGGAAAGATCCAAGTTTTCAAGCAGAAAAGGCGCGAGAACTGGATTGCCACCGTTAAACGAAAAAAAAAGTTTCAGAGTTACTGTACAAACTAATGTTCTCTAATCAATAAAAAGTTATAGACTACAATACTGTTACTAGGATTGAAACTTTACAATACTTACTTCCAATTTCACCTTGTACGGTGTAGTAGTGGAAGTGTCACTGACGTTTGGCGAATAACGCTGCACTTTATTAAGATACCTTTGTCTGAATCTGTTAACTCCTCCACTCGACGCACATGGCATACAGATAACGCCTTTCCTTTTATAATACCTTGTGGATTAAAATCAATTGCATGCGTTATCGCCTTGAATCCCGTTCTGATTATCAATTCCATCTTTCAATGCCGTTTTAATGCTGCTGTCAGCTATCATAAACATAAACACCGGCGAAAAGTGCAGACGACACCGGGCGCACGAAAATTTATGTACCCTTTTTACGAAATAAATCGAATAACAAAAAGCTATTACCATAACCAAAATTACAAAAAAAAAAAAAAATTAAACAACCTATTTTTTATTTATAACAATACTTTTCAGTTGTTCATTTAGTATAATCGGAAAATCTTCTGTAAACTATATTCTACCATAATAATCAATGCTTTTTTTATATCAACTGTTGCCGAGGTGTGCCACAAGCGGCGCTGGCATCTTAACGCACTAAGCCAATAGTCATATGAGTGACTTTGCATTTCATAATTCGTAAAAATAAAATGGAAGGAATTACATTTTGCCTTAACACCCTACACAGTGACTGAAGGGGAAATGTAGAGCAATATGCATTACAAATTTCAATGTTTTTGTCATTTATTTGAAAATTTCTAATAGTGCGTTGGTTGACTAACATGACCCACAGATGCCTCCTTATAAATGCATTATTATTTTAAAATAGCATTTACTAACAATTTTTCCAAAATTCTTACATTTTACTGAATTTATTGACTTAATTCGTTGTTTTTATCAAAAATTTCTTTTTTTAAAAATAATATGACAGTTATAAATTAAAAAATTCATAATTTGTTGAACAATTGAGGAAAAAAAGTATTTATTAACAGCTTCGTTTTGTTGCAATTTTTCAAAGTCGTTACATTTTTTCAGCGCTTCACTCTTAATTTCCAAGTCTGTTAATCAGCTCAAATTTCACGCTAAACATTATGTTTTTTTCTCTGCCTCTGATGATAGGCTCCGGTGATATATGTGCCAATGAATTCTAAAAGCGAGCATCATTTAGATATCCAAAATTACTAAGTCATTGATAGCGTAGTCGGTAGCGTGCGTGAGTTGTTAGATACTTAGGTAGGTAGGTCGTAGGTTCAAACCCGAGTGTAAGCGAAAAATTTTCTGTGGCGAAAACCAATTCCCAACAATTTCTGATGACATTATTTGTGTCAAAAAATAATGTCCAACTAATATTTATATTTTATTAAATTCTTTTTATGTCTGTTTAAAATTTCCAACCCATAGGTATTTGAATTTTCAGATACCACTCATATGAAAATTCAACATAAATGTTTATGAAATTTAATATACAAGGTCATTAAATATCAAAAATAATGTCTATGAATTTTCAAATATATTCATCGAAAAATATCTTGCAGCGATGGAAAAACCAGAAACAATTGTGCCGTATTGTTATCGAAAGCTACATTTTTTCCAATACCGTTCATATGAAAATTCAATATAAAGGTTTATGAAATTTAATGCACAGTTTATGCATATGCTGCGATTTTTCAAAGTCGTTACATTTTTTCAGCGCTTCACACTCTTAATTTCCAAGTCTGTTAATCAGCTCAAATTTCACGCTAAACATTATGTTTTTTTCTCTGCTTCTGATGATAGGCTCCGGTGATATATGTGCCAATGAATTCAAAAAGCGAGCATTGCCTCATGCTGGACATGGGTAATCTTACGATATGTAACAGTCTGAAAAAGCTAGAATTTAGAAACGAAGCAGGAGATGCTCCAATCGTGGACGAGATGAAGATAGAGCTTCAGGATCTCAAATTATCGAGGTAAGACGATTTCCCGAGTTTCCTTCGCAGCGAAAATTATGAGGTTTAAGATTTCTGTATATTCATAATAAAATTTTGGCAAGCTATATCTTTCGAATTACGATATCAAGAAAAAAACTAAAAAGTAGAAAATGTTCGTTTTCGTATTCTCTGGTGGACGATTTTTTTTATTTTTTTTTAAGTCCAAAATTAAGGGAGTTGTTCTTGATTTAGTACTTTGGCAAGCTATATCTTTCGAACTATGATATCAAGAAAAAACCTAAAAAGTAGAAAATGTTCGTTTTCGTATTCTCTGATGGACGATTTTTTCATTTTTTTTAAATATAAAATTAAGGGAGTTGTTCTTGATTTAGTACGTTGGCAAGCCATATCTTTCGAGCTATGATATCGAGAAAAAAACTGAAACGTAGTAAATTTTTGTCTTCGTATTCTCTGATGGACAATTTTTTAATTTTTTTTAAGTCCAAAATTAAGGGAGTTGTTCTTGATTTAGTACTTTGGCAAGCTATATCTTTCGAACTATGATATCGAGAAAAAGACTAAAAAGTAGGAAATGTTCGTTCTCGTATTGTCTGGTGGACAATTTTTTAATTTTTTTTAAGCCCAAAAGTAAGGGAGTTGTTCTTGATTTAGTACTTTGGCAAGCCATATCTTTCGAGCTATGATATTGAGAAAAAAACTAAAAAGTAGAAAATGTTCGTTTTCGTATTCTCTAGTGGACGATTTTTTCATTCGAAGTAGTTTACTTCGCGGATAAAAAACTCCCTTAATTTTGGACTTAATTTTTTTTAAATCGTCCATCAGAGAATCCGACAACAAACATATTCTTTTCAGTTTCTTCCGCGGAGCTTTAACTTAAAAGTTATAGCTTGCTAAAATATAAAAACCACAACAACACCCTTAATTTTGGACAAAAAAAAATTTAATCGTCTGTTAGAGAATACGACAACGAACATTTACTACTATTCAGTTTTTTCCGCGGAGCTTTTAAGAGTTGTAGCTTGCCAAAATACTAAATCAAAAACAATTTCCTTAATTCTGGACTTAAAAAGAAATAAAAAAATTGTCCATCAGAGAATACGAAAACGAACATTTTCTACTTTTTAGTTTTTTTCTCGATATTATAGTTCGAAATATATAGCTTGCCAAAATACTGAATCAAGAACAACTCCCTTAATTTTGGACTTAAAAAAAATAAAAAAATCGTCCACCAGAGAATACGAAAACGAACATTTTCTACTTTTTAGTTTTTTTCTCGATATTATAGTTCGAAAGATATAGCTTGCCAAAGTACTGAATCAAGAACAACTCCCTTAATTTTGGACTTAAAAAAAAAATAAAAAAATCGTCCACCAGAGAATACGAAAACGAACATTTTCAACTTTTTAGTTGTTTTCTTGATATCGTAATTTGAAAGATATAGCTTGCCAAAGTTTTATTTTGAATATGCAGAAATCTTAAACCTCATGCGAAAATTTTGTGAATCTGCAAAAAGCTCGAACAAAAAAAAATATTACAATGATTATTTCGTTTGTTTCAGAGTTCGGCTGAGCAAAGAAAACTTCAATTCGGAAAATGAAGTATTATTACTGCAACCAGTGAGTTTCACGTTGTTAATGAAACGAAACTTATCGACCGCCTGGTTTACTGCAATTCCGGACATCGAAATGTCCGGAAGACTCAAGATGATCGAACTGTTGCTCAGTCACGGAGATTACGAGATGATGCTAAAAGTTCTAGAGGAGAATTTAGGCGAATTGATCGAAGAACCAACTCCAGCTCAGACTGTGGCGCAAAATGATAGAAAAACCATCGCCGAAGATTCGCGGAAATCTGTGATGCGTGAGTATCAATTTTTTACTTTCTCATAATTAAAGTTACATTTCACGTACCAATATACCAAACGTAAACAGGGATTTTTGTCTTTGTTGTTCGAATTTCTTTTTTCATCTTCGACTAAAGGAACGGTGACAAATATTACAAATAAAAATTACCCAAAGTTTGGCTACATTAAAAAAAAAAATTTGCAGCTCACTAACGCAATTTCATTTATTACTTAAAAATTTTGAAGTAATTTTCAAAAATGAATTGTATGGACTCGTTTTTGCTTTCCCGTAAAGGAAGCTTTGTATTCGTAAAAAATTTTTTTTCCAGATTTTCATCTGAGAATGCTCAAAATGCTCTAAAACGTCGAGAAAGATGATTTGTATGAAATGTCTGTATGTTTGTATTAGGGCTGTTCAAAAAACATCATTTCTTTATAATCGGTAGCTCCTGAAATGCTGTATTGATTATCACCAAAAAAATGTTTTCGCGAAAGCTGGGCGTTGTGCGATGATATTAAGTATTGCCTCATCAAGACCAAAATTCATTAAAAACGGCGATTTTGGGAATTTTTTTTTTTTTTTGTCGTCTTAAAGCGCTCATGGAGATTGTGGTTGCTTTCGATAGACTATCAAATTGTGTAAAGCCAGAAACTTGTTCGATAATATTTAGTACTGCCACATCGACATTGAAATTAACAAAATAAAAAATGAAATCCTATAAAACATTGAAATATTCATCTGCTCATCGACTATTTCGCGCGTTTTCAAATGACAAAATGGCTCATGAAACGGGAGTCCTGTATGATCAAATTTAGTACTGCCGAATCGATATCGCAGTTTCCCAAAATTCGAAAATCGCTTATCGTCATCATGATTATGATCATACGTGACTCCCGTTTCAAAAGCCATTTTTTCATTTGAAATCGCACAAAATAGTCGACGAGCAGACAAATATTTCAACGTTTTAAAGGATTTAATTTTTTGTTTTTGTTAACTTCAATGTCGATGCGACAGTACTAAACATTATCGAACATGTTTCTGCCTTTACACAATTTCATAGTCTATCGAAAGCAACCACAATCTCCATGAGCGCTTGAACACGTCAAAAAAAAAAAATTTCTAAAAATCGCCGCTTTTCATGAATTTTGGCCTTGATGCGGCAGTACTTAATATCATGGCACAACTTCCAGCTTTCGCAAAAACATTTTTCTTGTGATAATCAATACAGCATTTCAGGAGCAACCGATTATAAGAAAATTATGTTTTTTTGAACAGCCCTAGTGTGCATATTTGGATTGTTGTTACCACAATAGTGTATGCAATTTTCAAGATATCGCTCTGGAATTTGGTACACATATGGGGCATTCCACCCCGTTTCGACCTGGATTTGACCTCGACCTCTCCAATTTGGCTCATTATTTTTTACAGGCTTAGTTGGACCCTCAACTGCACAAATTTTTTTTTTTAAGTCCATTTTTTTTAAAATATATTTTTAAAGTGACATTGAAAAACCCATAATTTAAAAATCTGATAAAATTCTGAAAAATACTTTGTTCAATAACAAAATTATCTAGCTTACAGTCAGAGTGGGGAAGATTTTCCTTCTTACAGCTTTTAAGCTTTTTTTATTAAAAAAAATTATTAAAAAATAGAAAAAATAATTAATCTACTACAGGCAATTGGTCAAATGTTTATTTATGTAAATCCGAATTTTTCAGATTTTTAGGAAATTGTTCAGATTTTTCCGAACTATGCAAATTTTTTTTAAATATTTTTTTAAAGTGACAAAAAAACCCCATTATTTAAAAATCTGAAAAAATTCTGAAAAATACTTTATTCAATAACAAAATTATCTAGCTTATAGTCAAAGTGGGCAAGATTTCTCTTATAGTTTTTAAACTATAAGAAGAAAAATCTTCTCCACTTTGACTATAAGCTAGATAATTTTGTTATTGAATAAAGTATTTTTCAGAATTTTATGAGATTTTTCAATTATGGGGTTTTAAAAAAACATTTTTAAAAAATTTGCAAGCTTCGGAAAAATCTGAACAATTTCCTAAAAATCTGAAAAAATTCTGAAAAATTCGGTTTTACATAAATAAACATTTGACCAATCGCCTGTAGTAGATTAATTATTTTTTCTATTTTTTAATAATTTTTTAAAATAAAAAAAGCTTAAAAACTGTAAGAAGGAAAGTCTTGCCCACTCTGACTATAAGCTAGATAATTTTGTTATTGAATAAAGTATTTTTCAGAATTTTATCAGATTTTTAAATTATGGGGTTTTCTATGTCCCTTTAAAAATATATTTTTGAAAAAAGGACTTAAAAAAAAAAATTGCGCAGTTGAGGGTCCAACTAAGCCTGTAAAAAATAATGAGCCAAATCGGAGAGGTCGAGGTCAAATCCAGATCGAAACGGGGTGGAATGCCCCATATACAGTGTGGGTAGGCAAAGGCTGAGTTCAAATTTGGCACGAATCCGTTGAGTGATTCCAAAATTATGACAATTTGAATTTTTTAGAAAATCACTTATCACGCTCTTACTTTCACATTTTTAAGAAGGTTGGAGCGCTCCACACTAGTCAAATCAGTGCTAAATTTTTAAAAGCGTTTCTACAATTTTAGATGGTCTAATAATCTGTTTCAAGGTGTTAATCACATAGCAGCATTAGTTCTTGATATTCAAATATATTCACAGCTGTCATATGAACAGTAAATCGATTAATATCTCCAAATTTCCGATGTTATGTTTTTTCATCCAGTTTTGTAAAAGGGTAAACCGTAATATCAGTCCGACTATGACGAAACATAGCTCATTTTGATCAGTGGACGATCCTTAATCGATTGACCGTCCGGATTTTCTATAGTATCAGGCGTTCAAAAGTTACAGCCGTTTGTATACTTGATGTTAGGTTATGATAGGATAAACAAACGGTTGTATCTTTTGAACTACTAATACGATTTAAAAAAATAGACGGCCAATCGATAGAATATCTTTTAGTAAACAAAATGAGCTATTGGTCGTCATAATCGGACTGATATTACGGTTTATCCTTTTAAAAAACTGGATGAAAAAACACAACATCGGAAATTTGCAGATATTGATCGATTTACTGTTGATATCACAGCTGTGAATGCATTTGAATATCAAGAACTAATGCTGCTATGTGATTAACAGCTTGGAACATATTATTAAACCATCTGAAATTGTAGAAACACTTTTAAAAATTTAGCACTGATTTGAATAGTGTGGATCGCTCCAACCTCCTTAAAGATATTTGGCTCAGGTTTGGTCTGCGAATGGACTATCATAGACTGACTAGGGGATATTGTGACTCGAGCGCTCGCAAAACCGCGGATGAATATCACTAATATTTTTTTTTACAAATCCATCGCCAACTTGATACCATTCGTTGGAAATTCGATGGCCAATTTGATTTTGAAACCAATTGTAGTTTTCAAAATTGTATATATATTTTTTTGAAATTTTCTGAAATTTTTTGAACTTTGACATAAATGTTAATTTTTATTTTTTACTTGCTACACAAAAACCTTCAATCTATGCCCTAAAATAAAAAGTCTACAGACTGATTTCCTGTTACGAGACTCAATATTATAGTATAAACCTGGATTTTTTATACTGGAAGCTGGATTCTTTATTCTTACTGGGAATCCAAACATAATAGTAAAAAGGATGCATAGTAGAACCTTGCACATTGCTTCCTCATTATTTTTCGCTTTTTACAAAGCTCCCTCTATGAGGAAGCAGTATGTTATTCAATTTTGGCTTCCTCATAGAGGAAGCTTTGTAAAAAGCGAAAAATAATGAGTTAGCAATGTGCAAGGTTCTACTGTACATGCTTTTTTAAATTAGATAAATAAACATGTTGTGAGTTCGCTTTTTCTATTTCGTTATTCCGTTATTCCGTTATTATTAGAGCGTTTTCGAAAGTAAATGTGATAACATATATTATTAAAAATAATTCAACATTCCATAAAATCACAAATTTCATACCGTTTGCCACTAAATTATACATATATAATGGCTAAATATTGTTTCATTTATATACAAAATTTTAGCTCGCTATCGCAAGTTTTGCAAAAGTTACAATAGAGCGATAATGTCAATTTTTTGAAAAATTCAATATTCCATAAAATCTGAACCACTTTACCGATTCGAACTAAATTCAATAACAAACAGCATTGAGTGCACCTACTCTTATAACCAACTATTTAGCAAAATAGACTAAATTTTACGAAAGTTAGAGCGACCACGTCCTTTTTTCAAAATAATTCAAAACGGCATAAAATCGAAATTTTCGCACAGATTTTGTCGGAAATTGGTACAGTTGAAGAGGGTCTGCTGCTACACTAGTGTGCCAAATTTGAGCGCGATATACAAAACCGTTCTTGAGTTATCGGCGTTCGAATTTTCGGAGTTGTATACATACACACACACACACATACATACATACGAACATTTTTTCTAGATCACTTTTCTGGACGTTTTGGACAATTCTAAGTGTCCTGACATAAAAATCTCCAAAATTTTTTTTCATGAAAACAAAGCTTCCTCTATGAGGAACCAAAAATAAGAAAAACAAAATTTTCAGGAAAGTTAGAAATTAACGGAGAAGCAACGTGACAATTTCAATTGTCAGCTTTTTATATTTATATTGCCGGTTTTTAAAAGATATTGTTGCTATTTAGTCTTGTAAAAGGATATTTTCCTATTTATTTAAAAATAAATAAATTAATGTTGCAGCCAAATGCGAAGTGGAGGTAATGAAAGAGCCAGAAGAAGGAGACGTTCAAAACCAGAAGCAGATACACACTGCAATCAAATTTGAGTTCATAATGGACAGCCTCGTGATAAACTTATTCACTGGAGGATCCAAAATGGTAAAGACACGCACTAAAACTCATGATTATCTTTTTAATTGTAAATTAATGATAATTATTACAAGAATAATTTATTGGATTGGAATTTTTGGATTTTCCGACACGAGAATAATTGTAAATAATATTAATAACGTTTCTTTGTTCTTATAAAATAAATTTGCTTCCTTTTTCGAATACAAATCATTTATTAAAGAATTTATTTACGTTAGCGAATTTCTTAATTATTTTTGCATCGACATAAAAAAAATAAGTTTTCTAAAAATCTGTTGCTTAATTTTTTTCTAATTTATGAATATTCCTTTTGGACATCATTATTATTATTCAAAATCAATATTCTTAATATCTTGAATAATATTCTTAAATTCTAATTAAATCAGACACAGTGTGTTGATTATTTATGCGTTAGAATTGAATAATTTATACTAAAAATATCTTTTTCACAGTTGAAATCGCAAACATCTCCACTTCATCTTCCGGAAAATGGCCTTGCGAAATTTGGATTGACTCACTTCGCAGTCAAAGGCAGAATTTTCGGAGACGGACTATTAGCCACATCGATTCTTCTCATGAATTGCACCTTGGATGATACTCGTCACAGTCGACAAGGTTCGCTCGTACGAATTATGGAAAGAACTACAGCTATACCAACTCTCGAGGCGTCAACGAGCGATCAAGATACGAAACCAATCAGAAGCATGTTGGATATGACTGTGCGAAAAGGACCTAATGATATGTTCGGTAAGAATTGTATAATTTTATTCTTCCGATTAAGGTAGTTCTGTCGTGAAGGCAATCCAAACTCATATGCATGAATTTTTGACATGTTGTAATTTAGCTCCTCAGTTTTACTTGTATAAAATCTTGAAGGCTTTTACCGAGTATTTGAATGAACAATTAAAACTTGAAAATCAATCTTTTTACACGGCGCTCACGGGAGGGTTGAAAAAATTGATCTTTAAATCGAAAATTAACATAGTTAGATCAAAGATAGAGAAAAACTAAAAAGTACTACGGATTCGCAAATCATTCAGGAATGGATGCATAATGAAAAAAGGTGAAGTCTCCGGAATAATGTTTAATTGAACCAAGGTCAAAGTGCAAGATACCGGGCCAAATGACGTTTCCTAACCGAATTATCGTAAAAATGAAGTCAAATCCGCACTAAACATATCAACTATTTACAAACAATCGTTTTTATTTGATTACGACAATTTCGAAGGATTCTCGATTATTTTTTATATTATTATTGAGGCAGTCAAGGTGATGCGTATGATTATCTTTTAATGTCATATAGACTCTGAGATTTATGACTCCGGCGTACCGACAGAACTACCTTAAAAACGGCAAGAGAAAAAGAAATCGCTGAATAATTTTTTTAGTTCGAAATTAATGACGAAAAACATTGAAACATCATTTTAAAAAGAAAGAGTCTATTGGGACGAACAACGTATAGTTGTTGTTCCAATTCTAAACGGAAAGCACAATTGTTTTCAGAAATTCAAGAAGAATTTGAAAGAATTCTTGAAATATTTTTGGCACATTTCAAAATTTTCAAGCCTAGACCTTGATTTGGAAAAAAAACTTTGGCGAAGAATTTTACTTTTTTCGTATTAGTAGTCTATCAATTGTGAGCCGATGCTTAACCAATTTTATTGGTGAAATAAAGATTATTTTGAATTTCAACTTATTTTTTTTAATTTTGAAAAATGCACGAAAAATAACGAGTTTTGTGTACGCATTTGGCATAAAGCCATCCATTACACTCAAGATTTTTTTTTCCAAACGCATTATGCGCAAATTCGTTATTTTTCGTTAAAATAAAAAAAAAATTCAAAATAAAGAAATAATTTCAAAGTATTCGTAAACATTGTCAAATCATTTTCATTCGAAAAAAACGTTAGGGTGATTTGCTCGACTATTTTTTTATTCATCAATTTGTTAATAACATTTGGAAATTATTATTATGCAAAATTGATCTTTTCAGCATCTTTTACATGTTTGATTTTTTTCCCATCGGGACGTGTTCGAAATTTTCACTGAAAATTTCTTCTTCTTTATCATAGATCCTTAAAAAATGCGAATTTGAGTTATTTTTTCATTGCCGTGTGATTTTCTGACCGATGCATTTAATCTCATAATTTAATTTATATTTCAGTCGATCTGCGAGTCTTTTCTTTCAGTATAATTGTGTCCCTCGACTACCTAATGAAAGTCAAGGAATTCTTCGACGTTTCGTCGGAAAGTTCGACTCAAAATCAGGTGCAAGTTGTTCAAAAGGGAAACGTGGATTCAGCAGCACGTAAAAAAGCGTCTCAAGTTCCCGCGCCTGTTTCCAATATGATGACGATAAATCTGCATATTGAAAAGCCAGATATTATCCTATTGGAAGATATGGATGACATCGACTCCAACTGCATCGTGCTAAATGTTTGTTATTTATTCTTTATATCAATAATTTCATGTCAATCCTTCCAAATAGAACTATTCAAATTATTCGAATTGTCGATTATCGAGCCGTCCATTTTCGAGCTATTCAAATTATTTACACTTTATATACTATAAGAAGTTGAGTTATTCAAATTATTTGAACTATACGAAGTTGAGCTAATCAAATTATTCCAACTATACAAAGTTGAACTATTTGAATTAGTCAAACAATTTGAATTATGCGAATTATTCGAACAAATCGAATTACTTGAAATATTTGAATTAGTAGAACACTTTAAATTATCTTAATTATTTGAATTATGCGAATTAGTCGAGCAATTCGAATTGCATGAAATATTTGAAATAGTAGAACACTTTAAATTATCTTAATTATTTGAATTATTCGTACGAGTCAAATTATTTAAATTATTCAAATCTGTCGAATTAATTGAACTATGCAAATTATGAGAATTAATGGAATTATTTGAACTATGCAAATTGTGCTAGTTATTAGAATAATTCGGTCTATTTTTAATTATGAACGTTTTCCATCGAATTTACATGGAATCACCAACATTTATTATGATTATTATTGATTTATTATTGATTATTCTTTTGATACGATTATTTATTGCATTAGACGGAATTGCTACTGAAAGTGCGCATGATTGGCGAGCACCAAGTGATAACAGGCTCAGTGAAGGACTTATCTATTTTAACTGGAATCTACAATCCTCTTAAGCGCGCCGACTGGATATATCAAGTTCTTAGGCCCTGCAGCGTTAGTATTGCTGGTTCTACTCCCGAAGGCAAAGGGCTGCACGTTGACGTCTGTTGCACGGACATACACCTCTCGGTTTCACCAGGTTTGTATATTTACAAGACAATTCTATCATATGAGCAATTCCTCATGGAACTTGAAAAAGTATATCCCTCTGCCTTTAACGGTATATCAACGATAAATTGTTACATGTTTTTGGTGTTAAAATTTAGATGTTGATCCCTTGGAATAGATGCACCTTGTTGGTAAAGCTAAAACTTCGAGAATATACGAGTTATTTTGGTAAAAGTGACTGAAATGTCCTTACCGTCCGTGTCCCTGACACAGATATTTATTGTTTAATGATCCAATAAACTTTTGTGGCGTACCTTTACTATTCTAAAAAAAATATTATTGTTTTTGTCACGGTCGTTGTCGAATATACGCAATCGCAAATTAAGCGTGTTTAACTCTGTATTGGCTTCGTGCGTGACCTTCATTCGCGGCCATTTTAGACAGCCAGCGTTCGAAGCGGCGAAATTGTGCAACAGTTGGTAAAAAATTATCACAGTAAAGAATGCTAGCATACGTTAACTAACGATATTATTTATATTTCTTTAATAAATCGACACTATGAGTGCGCCAAAAGGAAAGGCCTCAATGCCGTGTTACGTGGTGAATTGTAAAAACACCTCTGTAAATTCACCGGGTGTACATTTCTACAGTTTCCCTACAGGAAAGATCCAAGTTTTCAAGCAGAAAAGGCGCGAGGACTGGATTGCCTCCGTTAAACGAAAAAAAAAGTTTCAGAGTTACTGTACGAACTAAATGTTCTCTAATCAATAAAAAGTTATAGACTACAATACTGTTACTAGGATTGAAACTTTACAATACTTACTTCCAACTTCACCTTGTACGGTGTCGTAGTGGAAGTGTCACTGACGTTTGGCGAATAACGCTGTACTTTATTAAGATACGTTTGTCTGAATCTGTTAACTCCTCCACTCGACGCACATGGCATACAGATAACGCCTTTCCTTTTATAATACCTTGTGGATTAAAATCAATTGCATGCGTTATCGCCTTGAATCCCGTTCTGATTATCAATTCCATCTTTCAATGCCGTTTTAATGCTGCTGTCAGCTGTCATAAACATAAACACCGGCGAAAAGTGCAGACGACACCGGGCACACGAAAATTTATGTACCCTTTTTACGAAATAAATCGAATAACAAAAAGCTATTACCATAACCAAAATTACAAAAAAATTAATTAAACAACCTATTTTTTATTTATAACAATACTTTTCAGTTGTTCATTTAGTATAATCGGAAACCTTCTGTAAACTATATTCTACCACAAGAATCAATGCTTTTTTTATATCAACTGTTGCCGAGGTGTGCCACAAGCGGCGCTGGCATCTTAACGCACTAAGCCAATAGTCATAGGAATTGATAAGTGTGCGCCCCGCGATTTTGGTGTCCTTACCGTCCGCACTTTTCAGGACGGTCGCAATGTCAGACACGGTAAAATAAATAATTTTCTCGGTTGCACCTAATCTGAATGGAAGTAGACATTACGAATTTCACTCGCTTATTAATTTTTATACCTCAAGGGCGATGATCCGTTAACAAAGTCCGTCCGAATTTGGGTCAGATTTAATATTATGTCCTTACCATCCAACGCAAAAACTATTCCGTGGAGCCTATATTTCTGATGGTCTCGATGCCCAGTAGATCCTATACAACGAGATTCTTGTTTGAGCAAACTTGCAATGTGGTGCTAGCATTTTAACCTCTTTTTTTCACGTAAAAACCAATTTATTTACCGAAATTCTGTGTCCTTACCGTCCACTAATCCGTTCTGACTTTGGAAAACTATTTTAAGGGCTATAAAATTTTTATAAAAATTCGTCTGTCAGAAATATCGTTCGTAGCGCCAAATAAAAAAATACGTGTCTTTTCTTTTTCAAAATATTTTCTATTAAAAAATTGTTAAAATTATTCAAAAAGGTCAGGGTCGAAGTATGTTGAATAATTCAGATGGAATGCCCCATATAGTTTAAACGTCGTTTTTGAGACAATTTTTAATGCGTTATCTCCTTTGATCCATTATTTCTATTTATTTATATACTAGGACGAAATAAATCGTTTATATTTTTCCATTTTATTCCGATAATGTCTTTGAATAATCTAAAAAGGATTTAGAAATGTCCTTGAATTTTCTCCGACCTTTTTACTGGTCCATACATTCGAAAAACTCGGTGGCTTAACATTTGAACAAGTGATTTAGTGGTTTTGAAAAAGCCAATCAATTTTTCGAGGTGAACTCGAAATTCGACGATGAACAAAATTTAATTCTCTAATTTTTTAAATATAAGTTTAAATTTTTTCTGCTCTCCTAAGTTACATTTTCGTTATTTTTTTTCGTAGGTGTTATCGAGATCCTAAATAAGGTAATGCAGAAAGTAACAACTAAGGAACCGAGTGAGGATGAAATAGTGAAACCCGAGCCAAATCACGAAGGACTCTGGTTGGTTAGTCCTTACGAGGAGACTGAATATTGGTTTTTGAAAACCGAACTTGGAGTAGAAGCAATTGAAGAATTTTCTTACGAAAATACGGCGTCGACTGCTGCTTTGTACAAGCCTGAATTGGCGATAATATCGGCACCTGTAATTCTGTTGACTCTCGAAGCTGGTGTTGGCAACAAAACTTTGCCAATGCTTTTGCTTCACGTGGGTTTTCAGAGTCACGTAAAAGACTGGAGCACGAAGACTGTATGTATAAAAATTCTTCATTTTACTAGCGACGGTAATGTGAATACCAAATTTAATTAAAAAACAAATTTTAGATGTCCATCGACTCCACAATGTCGTTGATTATGGGTTATTACAACAGCCGATTGGCCCTATGGGAACCCCTAATCGAACCGGTGGAAAATTTCCAACAAAATGGCGATCGCACTTCAGCCTCGTGGGAATTGAAAATGAAGGTATTCGAAAATTGTTAACTGTAAAGAATATATCTTTTACTTTTTCTAATGCGAAGAATATCGAAAGCAGATAAGCCTAATACTTATAGAAATAATGATGATGATACGATCAGCTCTATAATTATGATTTTATAATAATAACATATAGCCATTGTAATACGATGATTAAACTTTGGAATGGCTGCAAAAATTATTATTTTTCAATAAAAAATTCGCGATAATCCTTTTGAAAAAATGGAAAAAAATAAGTAATGCATTAAGAAAGTAATGCATTACTTATTTCTTCCATTTTTTCCACTATTTCTTGCAATATTAAAGCGAAAATTAGTATTTTTTTCAGCTATTCAAATGTTTACACTCTATTTTATCATCACAACATATTATTATTATGAAATCATAATTACAAAACAAATTGTACTGTAAACTATATCTCATGAATTAATGGGGATTTACAACTCTGATCGGAAGTTATTAAGGGATCTTTTCCGTGTGACGGCCCGAAAAGTAGCCTATTTTTACGATTTTTTTTTGGACGGTTACTATACGCCGATCAATCTGAAATTTTTATGATATATTAAGGTAATCATGAATGACAGAAAATGATTTTTTATAACACGATTTATATTGTTTAAATTTTTTTTTTTAATTGTTGAAAATAATGGTGATAAAAAAGATAGCCTCATGGCGGACATTCTAGGGGTCGCAAATTTGATCTGAAAGAAACAAAAACCCAAAGGATTATTAATTAATATGCGATTAGCTGTCGCGCTATGGAGGCTTTTTTAAAATCAAAATTGACAAAATGGCGGCGGTTTGAACAAAAAGTACAGAATTTAGCCGTTTTTATCGACAGTTTTTCATTTTTGAAAATGGGAAGATTAAAAAAAAAGCTTCCATAGCATGATAGAGAGTAGCGTGAAGAATGTTCTCCTAAAATTTGAAAACGATCGCTTGAAAACTGTTCCCTGGAGAATGTCCAACGTTTTGAAAAATGTCGTTACGAGAAAAACGCGCTTAAAGTTTCGAGTGTAGAAATTTCATATACCTAAATTGTGTACTTACGACTAATCGGCGATGCTAGATCCATAAAGTATGCCAGCGAAGTATTTCGAATTTCGCTTTAAAAATTTGAGAGGATGTTTTTGACCGTATATACTAATGAATAAGACGAAAAAAAAATCGATTTTTTTTTTCACGCTGGAAAGATCCCTTAATACAAACTTTAAGGATGTGGGAGCGCGATGGGGTGCTCAACTTCCTGAAAAGTGAGAATTCAGAAAGAAATTCGAACACTTCTCGATGGAATAAAAATCTGAAAAAAATCAAGCATACAAAAGGTGCGGAAAAGATTAATTTTGCATATTAATAATTGCAAAATGTTATTAACAAATAGGTGAAAAAAAAGTTATTCAACACATTATCCGTCAACCTTTTTTTTTTTAACTTTTTTTTCGAATGAAAATGATTCGTTAAATTTTCTGAATACGTATGAATTTTTCCAGAATTTTGTCTAATGTTTGAAAATTGCGGTTTTTTTTTCTTGTATGAGCTGTATTCGCGAATTTATTTGATCAATCGTTTCGAAACTTCTTGGGTGTAATGGGTGGTTTTGTGACAAGCACATATAAAAAATTTGCGACTTAACATGCATTTAAAAAAAAATGAATTCCAAAAAAATGAAATTTCGATGATTAGAAAAAATTCGGAAAAAATTCATACGTATTCAGAAAAATTAACGAATCATTTTCATTCGAAAAAAAAGTTAGGTTGTCGGATAATTTGTTGAACAATTTTTTTTCACCTATTTGTTAATAACATTTTGCAATTATTAATATGCAAAATTAATCTTTTAAGCACCTTTTGTATGCTTGATTTTTTTCAGATTTTTATTCCATCGACAAGTGTTCGAATTTCTCTCTGAATTCTGACTTTTCAGGAAGTTGAGTACCCCATCGCGCTCCTACATCCTTAAGGGTCGCATAAATCATATATGTGCAAATTATTTGTTTGATTCGAGTTATTTGAAATATAATATTTTATCTATTCTTGCATTTGGCATATTCGAACTATTTGAGTTGTGCGAATTATAAGATTGCGAACCGTTTAAATTCAAACTATTCAAAATGTGATGAATTTAAATATTTACGTTATTCGAGTTATATCAATTCTATTCTAATTATATGATTTTTAATTATTCAAGCTATTCAAATCTGATTTTTTTAGGCTACTCGAATGATAGAAATTCGAACGATTTCGGATATTCGAATTCGAACTCAAATACGATTTTTGCAAATTGTAAAAAATTGAATTATTCAAGATTTTCGAATTATACAAATTCAAAATATCAAAGCAAAATATCGTATTATTAAAGATACTCTAATACTACGAATTCGATTTAACAATCGAATTATTCAAGGTTTTCTAATAATATGAATTGAAACTATTCAAAATGAAACTATTGGGATTATTCAAGTTATATGAATTTCAATCATTGGGATTATTTGAATCATTCAAATTCTTTAAACTATTGCTATTCAAACTATTCGAATTACATGAATTGTTTTTACTATTGGAATTATTCGACATAAACAATTGTTCATTCTTTCCAACTACTAAATTACTATCGAGTTATTCAAATCATTCATATTCAATATACCAAAATTGTTCCCCTTTATTTAATTTTTAAGTTGCACTCTTTTTTACATCTATTCTCTAATTCTTCAACGTCTTTTGCGATCTAAATCTAATGTCTTGCCCCGAAGGTTGAAACCAACATCCAAAATCATAAAATAAATCCATTTTGGAAATCCTTTACTATAAGTTACAATTATTTTTAGTTGCAATTCAACGATCTGGCACCAGATTCTCGAGGCACGAGTGCTATAAGTCCAACTGGAGAGAACGAACTGGACGATGTTATCCATCAAACTTCCAGAATGTCGATTGACATCGAATCTTCCGTAAGTCCAAATTCCAACCTCTTTTCTTGTTATTAGAACTTTGTATAATGTATTTTTCACTTTTTACAAATCTCCCTCTATGAAGTAGGCTTATAAATTTTAAGTTCGTCATTGAGACAGCTTTGCAAAATCTCGAAAATAAATAAATATGATAAAATTAAGTTAAGGGAAATTTTAGTCGTCAAGAAACGATGACGAAAAATTCACATTGAATATTATTCATGCTCTGCAAAAGTTAATGCAATAATGTCAGACTTACGAAAATTTTGAGGTGATTAAAATTTGGAAGCACAGACATTTTTTCTAAACCACTTTTCTTGATGTTTTTGGACCATTCTCATTGCCGTGAAATGAAAATGTGGAATAACAATTACATGAAAACAAAGCTTTCGCTATGATGAATTTAAAATTTGCAAAATTTCTCTTCATTTCGTATTTAATACATTATTTTTGTTAACTATTAATTTTCTTTGGATCCAGGATAGCTTAGAAATCACTGTGACCAAGACTTGCCTCGATGTTATGCAACAATTGGGCAACGCATTTTCCAGCGCTATGGAATCCACTGATAATACATCTACAAGCCAAAATGTCGCGCCTTACGTTCTTAAAAACGAGACAGGCTTGGCGATGGTTCTCGATTTAGAATCGAGTAATTTCAAGGCAAGTGTTCGATTAATTATTATTAATCCACAATAGTATATTACGATACAAGTGCGCAAAATGTTTTCTGAATTATTTAAGAATATTCGTTAGAAAATAACAAATTTATAAATTATTCATTTTTGAAAAATAATATGATACGAATTATTGATTAGAAGAATTTAATTAGTGAATATTGAAAAATAGGTGATTGGAGATGAAACAGAAACTCCGCCACGTTCCAGTTCGGAAGCATACAAAGATGTTATATTGGAAACAGGAGCTTCGGTTAAATTAGCGCCAAAAGTCGTTAAAGTTCAGGCCCAGCTGCTCGATCAATTGAAGGCAGTTTCCGTTAAAGACAGAGGAGACAACAAATTCATCGTCGCGGTATAATTTATACACATTTTATCATTTTTTATTACATTTTTTAATCGAAGATTTACTTGAAATAATGCTTTTAAAAAATGCTTATTTCAGTTCAAAGGAATAAATAATATTCTGGAGATTCCGGTTTTGCGAGCAGATAAGAGATTCTTCTCGTTGAAATACCGAAAAGATGGCTCCGAGGAATGGGGAATTATTTCTGACGTTATGGTGGAAAACGGAAGTACAATCGTCACTCTCAGAAGTGTTCTTCAGGTCAGTATTTTGATTTGGCAATTTTGTTTCAAAAGTTAAGTTGTTGAATAATTTTTTCCTCTTTTTTCTTTTCAAGGTTCACAACCATTTCACCGAACCAGTATCAGTTTATTACATGACAAAGCGAGGCAACGAAGTAGAATGTGTAGGTACCGTCGGTCCGGATGAGCGCCTCAATCTCCCGTTGGATGCCGTTTACACTCCAACGAATATTTACTGGCTGTTCTTCAGCATCAATGGGTAAGAAAAAATGGCACAATTGTTTATGTGAAAACATCTTTAGCGAGAATTTTCCTTAAAAAATGTCCTCAAAAAGTGTTACGCTCCTTTTGGAAAAAAGTGAATTTGAGCACAATGTCCTCAAAAAGCGTTACGTTCCTTCTGAAAAAAAAGTGAATTTGAGCAAAATGTCCTTAAAAAGCTTTATGCTCCTTCTGGAAAAAAGAGAATCTGAGCTAAATATCCTCAAAAAACGTTACGCTCCTTCTGGAAAATAGTGAATTTGAGCACAATGTGCTCAAAAAGCGTTAAACTCCTTCTGGAAAAAAGTGAATTTGAGCTAAATGTCCTCAAAAAATGTTACGCTCCGTCTGGAAAAAAGTGCATTTGAGCTAAACGTCCTCAAAAAGCGTTACGCTCCTTCTGGGAAAAAAATGAATTTGAGCTAAATGTCCTCAAAAAGTGTTACGCTCCTTCTGGAAAAAAGTGAATCTTACCAAAGTGTCTTCAAAAAGAAATACGCTCCTTCTCTGCAAAAAGTGAATTCGAGCAGTGTCCTCAAAAAACGTTACGGCTCTTCTGAAAAAAAAATGACTGAGCAAAATGTCCTCAAAAAACGTTACGCTTCTTCTGGAAAAAAAAGTGAATTTGAGCAAAGTATCCCCAACAAACGTTACGGCCCTTTTGGAAAAAAATGACTGAGCAAAATGTCCTCAAATAGCGTTACGCTCCTTCTGGAAAAAAAGAGAATTTGAGCATAATGTCCTCAAAACGCGTTACGCTCCTACTAGAAAAAAAAGTGAATTTGAGCAAAATGTCCTCAAAAAGCGTTACGCTCCTACTAGAAAAAAGTGAATTTGAGCAAAATGTCCTCAAAAAGCGTTACGCTCCTTCTGGAAAAAAAGTGAATTTGAGCAAAATGTCCTCAAAACGCGTTACGCTCCTACTAGAAAAAAAGAGAATTTGAGCAAAATGTCCTCAAAAAGCGTTACGCTCCTACTAGAAAAAAAGTGAATTTGAGCAAAATGTCCTCAAAACGCGTTACGCTCCTACAAGAAAAAAAGTGAATTTGAGCAAAATGTCCTCAAAAAGCGTTACGCTCCTACTAGAAAAAAAGTGAATTTGAGCAAGATGTCCTCAAAAAGCGTTACGCTCCTTCTGTAAAAAAGTGAATTTGAGCAAAATGTTCTCAAAAAGCGTTACGCGCCTTCTGTAAAAAAGTGAATTTGAGCAAAATGTCCTCAAAAAGCGTTACCCTCCGTCTGGAAAAAAGTGAATTTGAGCAAAGTGTCCTCAAAAAGCGTTACGCTCCTTCTGAAAAAAAAGTGAATTTGACCAAAGCGTCCTCAAAAAGCGTTATGATTCTTCTGAAAAAAAGTGAATTTGAGAAAAGTGTCCTCAAACAGCGTTACGGTTCTTCTGAAAAAAAGTGAATTTGAGCAAAGTGTCCTCAAAAACCGTTACGACCCTTCTGGAAAAAAAGTGAATTTGACCACAGTGTTCTCAAAAAGCAGTACGCTGCTTCTGGAAAAAAAGTGAATTTAAGCAAAATGTTCTCAAAAAGCGTTACGCTCCTTCTGGAAAACAAGTGAATTTGAGCTAAATGTCCTCAAAAAGCGTTACACTCTTTCGGGAAAAAAGTGAATTTGAGCAAAATGTCCTCAAAAAGCGTTACGCTCCTTCTGGAAAACAAGTGCATTTGAGCTAAATGTCCTCAAACAGCGTTACGGTTCTTCTGAAAAAAAGTGAATTTGAGCAAAGTGTCCTCAAAAACCGTTACGACCCTTCTGGAAAAAAAGTGAATTTGACCACAGTGTTCTCAAAAAGCAGTACGCTGCTTCTGGAAAAAAAGTGAATTTAAGCAAAATGTTCTCAAAAAGCGTTACGCTCCTTCTGGAAAACAAGTGAATTTGAGCTAAATGTCCTCAAAAAGCGTTATGCTCCTTCGGGAAAAAAGTGAATTTGAGCAAAATGTCCTCAAAAAGCGTTACGCTCTTTCTGGAAAATATTCCGACGCTGAACTGCTAAAGATGTTTTCACATACTCACTATTTTTTAAATTTCTGATTCAGCATGGAGGAAACATTCTTTCATGAACAATTCTTTCTTTCCCGACTTCGCTACAATATCCTTATTTTGTGCAGGCAAAGTAACCTCAAAAATGCTCATTTTAAACCTCTGATTCATACGCATCCGCAATCCAGTTCCATTACTCCTAAACAGGAAAACGCTTCATTTTTGCCTAGCGGGAATAATGAAAACCGTACTGCACATACGTACTCTTCATTAGTTAAAAAATTGCTGTTTTTGCCACAATTTGCGTAATTGTTACAAGCACGGAATTTCGTTTTTTATTTTAATTAAATTTTGAATTGCACCTCGGATATTTTTCGGTTTTTATGTTAAAGAACGTGGTTACTTTTTTGGAATAAAAATTATTTTTATCTCGCATAGTATACTATTATTTCACGGGGTAGAAAGATTGTTTCTTAAATCGTCAGAAAAAGTTTTACCGCATTTCCACCGCTGTCGGCCCGCTAAATATTCTGTATTTATTGAAAAATGATTGTAAATCAAGTCTCGAATATTCGTATATTTGGACATGTTGGAAGCTAAATGGAGCATAATTCGATGTCCATAAAACGGGGTAAAAAAATTTTTAGTTTCTTAAGATTGTACAAAAACGGTAATTTTCTCATGAACGATATCGACAAAACTTTTTTTTAAATAATTTTTCAATTTTCAACCTGCAAGTAGAGCATTTAAAAAAATGTCGAACTTTTAGTAGAACTTTTTTTCAAGTACTTGAATCTTGATGAACAAGCGAATAAAAAACGGCACTTTTTTTTAACCAGTCTAATGAGCATATGTGTGCATTTTTGCAAATGTCAATTGTTTAATTGAAAATGTGCATGTGATTTATCATCAAAATTAAGCAAAAAAATTACTCGTTCATTGAAACTCATATGTCTTCCACAATCTTCCAAATTCCGATACAATTTAAACACGCAATATTTGTAATACTTAAAAATTCAAGATAACTGAATGACAATCAATTTTTGCAAAAATCCACTAAGATTTCTGTCCAAAAAATGCTATTAGTTTTTAGTTACATAGTATGTAATGCCAAACCAAATGCCAAATTCCGGTATAATTTGCACACGCAATATTTTCAATACTAAAAAATATAACCGAATGACAATCAACTTTTGCAAAAATCCACTAAGATTTCTGTCCAAAAAATGCTATTAGTTTTTAGTTACATAGTAGGGTAGAAGTACCGATTGTGGCCACTGTACCGGTTGTGGCCACCCCCACACTTAAATACGTTTTTCGTGGCTATTTTAATTCTGTACCTGTATTTAATCATGATTTTTCATAACGGTGTGTATTTTAAAAACATTTATCGTCATTTTGACGTCCGTTCGTCTCCATTACAAAAAGAACTGTATCAATAATTAAAATAGCATCAACTGATTCAACAAATTGTCAACTCCTTACGTAATTCGACAAGATTTTGACGAAAGCTCTAGATACATATTCGGTTTATATAGTTGGCGAATTGCATGCAGCTTTGCACGTATCAATCTTAAGAGGCATCACTGCAAATGTTGATGTACTAAAAGTTTGAAATAAAGCTATACATTTATCAAAAATACGATGGCCACAACTGGTACATGGAATAAGCATGTTGCCCTGGATATGGCCATGATAATATACTCATTAATTTTTTGTCAATTATTACACAATCAATTCATATATTCATAAAGTAGAAACAAAAAAACCAAAAAAACGCTAAGAAAAATATATCCTTAGAAATATACAGTAAAAAAGAAAGTAAAGCGGTGGAACACCTTTCATGTTGAAGATTCCCATCGTTATGCAATGCGAAAATCTACTTTCGGAAAAAACTCTGATAAAAATAAAAATAAAAGTGTAAAGAGTAAAACATTAATATAATGTGTTACGTCCTGGCTTACTTTCGATTATTAAAACTATATTTTTTAAATAAATTGCTTATCCTGAACATTAATTAACAAATAAATACAAAGTTTTTTTAAACAGAAATTTTTTAATTTTTTATTATTTTGAAATAACAATATTATTTCGTTTTTGTAACACCCAGTAGTGCTTCCCGCTACTGGACTTTTGCTGAATTCAGCAATCCCACGATGATTAGCAGGCCTGCAGGCCACCGCACACCAACGAGATGTGCGATGTCCTGCATGTTAAGAAAATGTATTACTCCGCGGTGCTTTCAGCACTAGTTTTTAAGAGATTTTGAGAGAGTCTTGCACGGCGACTCGACCAGCGTGGTCGAGTCGCCTCATATATATATTTTCAAACTTACTCCGAGGGCCAAACTTATTTGCATAATCATTTGGACAGTTTTATATACACGTAAAAAGACCAAAACGGTTATATCGCGAGTCATTTTTAATAATTGTGTTTTTTATCTGTGTTTTTAATAAATTAAGTGTTTTTAAATCACCAGTGTTGCATAAACGTTATTTATTAAAACAAGTTTAGAATTAAATCACCAGTCACCCTCCGATCCCTGAAGCGGCACATTCCGCTCTAAAACGGAGGAAATATCATTCATCTGTTACTATCCCAACGAAAAACAAAAACCGTGACGTAACATAATGTATGACTCTTTGTGACAAAGAAAGCTGCTATGAAAAAGTGCAAAACGAAAGAGACGAATGTTCAAACGGTTAGTTAGGTTCACAGATGGCATCTGTATTTTAAAGACATTTTCGTGTAGAGGAATTCAATGCTTTCATAAGAATACGATTTTGATTGATTAATTAAGCACGCCTTAAAAAATGTTTCAAGTGCAACGAATATTGAGTTATTCTAATTTTAAGCATGGCCAAAACTGGTACATTACTGTGGCCAAAACCGGAGCATAAGTGGTCAGAACTGGTGAAATGGCTATGCTCGTACTTTTTTCTATTTTTCAGTATTTTCCCGACACATATGAAGATTTTAATGCTAGAAATCTGAAATTATATTCTTCTCAGATATGAAAAGTATTGGCTTCGTGCGTGACCTTCATTCGCGGCCATTTTGGACAGCTAGCGTTCGAAGCGGCGAAATTGTGCAACAGTTGATAAAATATTATCACAGTAAAGCATGCTAGCGTACGTTAATTAACGATATTATTTATATTTCTTTAATAAATCGACACTATGAGTGCGCCAAAAGGGAAGGCCTCAATGCCGTGTTGCGTCGCGAATTGTAAAAACACGTCTGTAAATTCACCGGGTGTACATTTCTACAGTTTCCCTACAGGAAAGATCCAAGTTTTCAAGCAGAAAAGGCGCGAGGACTGGATTGCCTCCGTTAAACGAAAAAAAAAGTTTCAGAGTTACTGTACGAACTAAATGTTCTCTAATCAATAAAAAGTTATAGACTACAATACTGTTACTAGGATTGAAACTTTACAATACTTACTTCCAATTTCACCTTGAACGGTGTAGTAGTGGAAGTGTCACTGACGTTTGGCGAATAACGCTGCACTTTATTAAGATACGTTTGTCTAAAACTGTTAACTCCTCCACTCGACGCACATGGCATACAGATAACGCCTTTCCTTTTATAATACCTTGTGGATTCAAATCAATTGCATGCGTTATCGCCTTGAATCCCGTTCTGATTATCAATTCCATCTTTCAATGCCGTTTTAATGCTGCTGTCAGCTGTCATAAACATAAACACCGGCGAAAAGTGCTGACGACACTGGGCACAGGAAAATTTATGTACCCTTTATACGAAATAAATCGAATAACAAAAAGCTATTACCATAACCAAAATTACAAAAAAAAAAAATTAAACAACCTATTTTTTATTTATAACAATACTTTTCAGTTGTTCATTTAGTATAATCGGAAAATCTTCTGGAAACTATATTCTACCATAAGAATCAATGCTTTTTTATATCAACTGTTGCCGAGGTGTGCCACAAGCGGCGCTGACATCTCAACGCACTACGCCAATAGGTTCAAAACAGTTTTATGATATTTGGTCCCAATCACAAATACTTGAAAATGGGAAAATTCTTAAAGTGGCCATAACCGGTACTTCTACCCTATGTAATAACAAACCAAATGCCAAATTCCGATACAATTTGCACACGCAATATTTTCAATACTCTAAAATATAAGATAACTGAAATACAATTATCTTTTGTAAAAATCTACTGAGATGTCCGTCCAAAAAAGGCGATTGCATAAATTAAATGAACATGAATAAAAAACACAATTTATTTTTAGTTACATGGTATCGATAGAGCCATTTGTCTGGAAGGATCTCCAAAAAACTGTGTCCATGACGAAGCTTCTAAAGTGCGAATCCCGCGCAAAGCAGGATTCGGTGGAGCCGTTCTACATTCAGGTAAAAAACCTTAAATCACTCGTAATTCTGCATTAGTAAACATTTTGTGTACAGATATACCAATTAGGGTAATGAATTTAGTCGTGAAATTTGGTAAAAATTTGCACCATTCTCACTCTAGCCAGTATTTTGACATTAATAACAAATAAAATGAAATACAGATTTAAAAAAAAGAACGAAATTCTTTGTCGAACACTCGTTATGTTTTTCTTTTAGATTATTTTCATGATGATAATGGTCGGTTGTGTCCTCTATAATAACGCCAATATCAATTTATTGTTAAATACCGTTGACTGGCGATCCAAATTATCTCGATTAATTAATAACGTCACACCTGTCTGCCTCAGTACGTTTAATTCTACACCGTCCACATATCTGGAAGCACCTCTACAGGTACCACTACCTATAAATAGGTCTTCTATCGACATATTTTCATCAGCTGTTATTTAGGGTATTTTGTCATTATGAATGAAAGATTATCTTTAGATTTAAGAAATTTGGAATGCTTTAAACTAGTTATATCAGTGCTAAATTAAAATAACGAAAACGGAGTTTATCCTACTCTTTTGTGTAAATTTTCATCTCGATTCGTCACGCCGTTCGAGAGTTATGAGCAATTCTATTTTGGGACAAGCGGTCATTATAAATTTAAAAAAATAAAAATTATATATGAAGCAATGTGTAAAGTTCTACTTTGCATTCTTATTTCCATTGAGTACAAACTTTTGTCTCGCATTATCGACTTTTGCTGATGCTAAAGCGAAAATCGTTTTTTTTTTTGTAAATTTCAAAATGTAAAATCTGAACCACTTTACCGATCATCGTCAAATTTGGTACGTGGCATAGCTGCATGTTCCTTTTCGTCTGTAAAACATTTCGGTTAAATTGGTGAAATTCGACGTGATTTATAAAAAAAAATGATTTTTTTCGAAAAATTCAAACATCTATAAAATCTGAACCGCTTTACCGATTTGGCCCAAATGCAATGTCAAACAAGATTGAACGTATATTTATTTATAAACAAATATTTAGCAAAATCGTCTAATTTTTACGAAAGTTAGAGCGACCACGCCCTTTTTTCAAAAAATTAAAAGTACCATAAAATCAAAATGGCTGATTTTTTTTTTTTTTTTTCAAAAATCTCAATATTCAAAGCGGGGCAACTACTCCACTTGCGTGCCAAATTTGAGCCATATCGCTCGAACGGTTGCTGAGTAATAGTTCATCGAATTTTCAGAGCCCAGGACACACACACACATACATGAAGCATTCTGTGTCAATTCAGCCACTTTTTTTCGACCCTCTCCGATTTGCCCTGTAATTGATTATATGAATGTACCACTAAAAGACACTCTATGTGAATTTTTTTAGATTTAAAAAAATAATTTTTCAGAAAATGGCTTTTTTTATTCAACTGCCAATATCTCAGAATTTTGAAGTTACTGAAAAAAAATGTCTGCACATAAAAGTTGTCGTTTATTGTTAGCTTTCGAGCGGAATATTCCAAATAATTGTCAGGTTCCTGTGAGTATGATTTTTTTTCCGAAAAATGGAGGAATTATTGTTTAATTAAAAAAAGGATATTTTTTTTACTGAAAAAATTACAGAGTATTGCTACATGACTGTTGATATCACCAAAAAATCGCCAGAATGGCACCGATCGATCTTCTGGTATTAAAAAATGCATTTGTGTGAAAGGTCCGAAAAACGGGGGCATTATTATTTTTTTGATATAAAAAAGGTTACTTTTTTTTGGCTAATAAAATTACAGAGTATTCTTGCATGACTGTAGATATTGCAAAAAAATCATCAGAGTGGTACGGATCGAGCTTCCGGTATAAAAAAAATAATTCCCCCGTTTTTCGAAACTTCCACACGAATAATTTTTTTTAATACCGTAAGCTCGATCCGTACCACTCTGATGATTTTTTTGCAATATCTACAGTCATGCAAGAATACTCTGTAATTTTATTAGCCAAAAAAAAGTAACCTTTTTTTTATCAAAAAAATAATAATCCCCCCGTTTTTCGGAACTTTCACACAAATGCATTTTTTAATACCAGAAGATCGATCGGTGCCACTCTGGCGATTTTTTTGTGATATCAACAGTCATGTAGCAATACTCTGTAATTTTTTCAGTAAAAAAAATATCCTTTTTTTAATTAAACAATAATTCCTCCATTTTTCGGAAAAAAATCATACTCACAGGAACGTGACAATTATTTGGAATATTCCGCTCGAAAGCTAACAATAAACGACAACTTTTATGTGCAGACATTTTTTTTCAGTAACTTCAAAATTCTGAGATATTTGCACTTGAATAAAAAAGCCATTTTCTAAAAAATTATTTTTACAAATCTGAAAAAATTCACATAGAGTGACTTTTTGTGGTATATTCATATAACCAATTACAGGGCAAATCGGAGAGGGTCGAAAAAAAAGTGGCTGAATTGACAGAGAATGCTTCACATACGGACATTTTTTCTAAACCACTTTTCTCGACGTTTTGGACAATTCTAAGCATACTGGCATGAAAATCTCGAAAAGATTTTTTTTCATGAAAACAAAGCTTCCTCTATGAGGAAGCAAAAGATGCAAAGTAGATTCTTCCACATTGATTCCTCATTCTTTTTCGCTTTTTACAAAGCCACCTCTATGAGGAAGTTTCTTTACAGTATTTTTGGCTTCCTCCTAGAGGAAGCTTTGCGAAAGATGAAAATTATTGAACGAAGTTTATGATTTCTGACGTTTTACGAAATCCAGAGCGACACCAATAAATTTTTTTTAAATTCGGAATCACGTAAAATCCGAACCACTTTACCGATCATCACCAAATTTTGTACGCAGCAGGGCTGAATGTTATTTTTCCTGTGTAGAAAATTTCATTCGATTAGTTGAAATTTTACCTGAATTAGAGCAAAACGAAAGTTATTCAAAAAATTTAAAATCTCAAAAAAACCGAAACGCTTTACCGATTTGGCCCAAATTCAATACCAAAGGTCGTATCACTTTGTTTAATTTTAATACGAAGTTTCAGCCCGATAGCTTAAAATTCGTTCAAGCTAGAGCATTTACGTACTTTTTTTCAAAATTTCAAAATTCTTATAAAAATGAAATGAGTTAAGCGATTTTTGTAAAATTTATACCAATTGAAGATTAGCCAGTACTGTACATGTTCTTTAAATTTTAGCTGATTCGGTCGAATACTTTATAAGTTACAGTTATATGAATTTTTGGCCTTTCATCACACACACACACACATACATACATCCGGAAAATTTTTCTAAACCACTTTTCTCGACGTTTCAGACCATTTTCTACCTTTTGACATGAAAATCTCGAAAAAAAAAAATTTCATGAAAACAAAACTTCCTCTATGAGGAAGCAAAAATAGTCTCCACAAATTTTGGTGGTTTATTAAACCGTATCAAGGGGTTAATCACATAGCAGCATTAGTTCGTAATATCCAAAAACATTCACAGCTGTGATATGAAAAGTAAATCGATTGATATCTGCAAATGTCCGATATCATGTTTTTTTTTTTCATTCAGCCTTTTGAAAGAGTAAACCGTAATATTAGTCCGATTATGAGGAGAAATAGCTCATTTTATTTATTAAAACATGCTTTATCGATTGGCCGTCTAGATTGTTGATCGTGTTGGTAATTCAAAAGATACAACAATTTAGTTTGAATTTAGTTTGATTATTTTATCCTATTCTAACAATCAGGCATACAAACGGCTGTAACTTTTGAAAAAGATAATAGTATATAAATATGGACGATCAATCTTTTGATTAAGGGGATGCTGGAGTAGATTTTTTTGCCGACTTTGGTCAATAAAAATAGGCGATTTCGTAGTATACACTATTCATCGAAAATATGCTACAAATATACGTCAAATTTTGCAGGGATGTAATAAAAACATTCATGCTTGGGGGTCCGATCGAATTACTGTTCAAAACATACAAGAAATGTAAGAAATTGTATATTACTGAACCTCTCAAAAACCAATATGGCCGCTCGAAATGTCAACAGGTCCTTTGAGGTAAGATATAAACGTTTCTGGAACTCAGATGTGTTAAATCAGACCGGACACCCAATCTTTGATTATTCCTGAACCTTTCAAAACCTCCGGAATGTCGATTACACAAACCAAATCCACGAATAGTGTATACTACGATTGCAAAGACTGTTTGCTTATCGCACAGGCTCAGAGCTGGTAAAGAGCATGAATATAGTTCCGTCATTAGGAGACAGGTGGCGCTGTTTATTTTTGTCAAAAGTTCCGAGCCTCTGCAATGCGACCGTAGTATACACTATATATGGATTTGGCTTGTGTAGTTAACATTCTGATGGTTTTGGAATATTTAGAAATCATCACAGAATTGTCGTCCGGTTTGATTTTACATATCTAATTTCCAGAAACAATTATATCTTACAGCAAAGGTCTGTTGGCATATGGTGTGCGGCCATTTTGTTTTCGGTATCTTTTGCCAAAAGTAAGCAGACTACTCGGCGCCACCTGTGTCCTAATCGGGAAACGAACCGACCAAAGTCGGTATCAAAATCTACTCCAGCATCCCCTTAAGGATTTTTCTATAATTAAAATGAGACGTTGCTCGTTATAATTGGACGACTATTAAGGTTTATTCTCTTAAAAAAATGTTCGAAAAAACATGATTTCGAACATTTATCGATTTTCTATTCGAATCACGGTTGTGAATATACTTATATATCAGAAAATAATTCTGCTACGTGAGTAATCCATCGGAACTGTCAATTAAACTACCAGAAATTGTGAAAAGGGTTTTCAAAAATTTAGCACTGATTTCACTAGTATGAAGCGGTCCAACATACTTAATCGTTGAATTAGCAAGTGTACGATTTTTACATGTTTACAACATTTTTTCAGGCACTTTAATGTCGTATTTTTCACTTGAGCTATTTCATTTGTGTATATTATTCAAATTTGAATGTATTTTTATACGAAACATTCTACGTTAATTCAGAAACTTTTTCCTCAACCTCTCAAATATTTCTGATAATTAGACCGATTTTACAAATATTTGTAAAAAATTTGTCGAGTTCTTTTTTACTCTAGTTTTAAGGATTGATTTTTAAAAATCTTATATCTACGAAAAATCACACAAGAAAACAAAAAGAATCGAAGGTTTTTTTTTCATAAACTTTTAACTAATATAGTTATTTTTTTACTTTTCTTTTTAACTAAACTAAATTAATTTTTTTATTTAAATAATCGAAGCAATATGAGCATCAAATGCAGCAGTCGTTAAAAAAAACGCAAATGGAACTACAATTGCATTTCATATTCAAAAGTTGAAATGATGAAATTTTATCCTTGGATTTTTATTTGTGCTATTTTCTCATTCCGAGGTACAAATAGTTGAAAAAAAATGTATCCCTAAATTTATGTGAAAACTGAATTCAAATAATTGAAAATATCTAAGAGGGTCAGAAGAAAAACCGATGAATTCACAGTGAATATCTCGTATAAATGTTAATTATATTTTACAGAGTTTCCAAACAACGCAGGCTTAAAACCATAAAATACCTTAAGCGAACCGAATTATCTAAAATAACAAACATAAAGATTTATTTTTTAGTAATGATACTAAGGGTTTTTCCATTTTATAGTTTTCGAATGAATTTAAAAAATTTCACTTGAAATATTTTTAGAAAAATGTGAAAAGTGGTGCGCAAAAAAATTCTTAAGGGCTGGAAAAATCGGTTTTTAAGGCAAATTTTGGGCTGCGTTGTTGTCGGTTCTCTTGAATTCCTCCTGTACGAGAGTGGATGCAAACGACTGAATTAGCCGAGCGAATACTTGACGAAATTTCAGAGATATAAATGCAATGATGAAAAATGAAATGTTATAAATAATACAGATGCTTAATATAAATTCATTTTTGTTCTACGAAATGTCCAACTTTTTTTTCATTATTTTATTTAAAAAGTTTACAGAAGAAAATCATTATCCGTTCATGCAGAAGTTCCAAAAGTACTCATGTAGTAAAATTAATAATTTACTGCAAAAAAATTAAAAATATATTGACAAATCGAATTTTTACTACGAAAATATAAAGTTGTACTTTGCAGGAATTGTTCTATTAAAAAAAAAACAGAAAATTATAGACTAGGAAAAATTACAATTTAAATGAATAATATTTTCACTTAAAAAAACGGAAATTTGTTATCTGGTAAAATCGAATTTTTACTAAAAAAATCCAAAATTTGGAATCCGGACAAATGAAAATTTACCATAAAAGTGAATAATGACAATTTATTAAAATCAAATTTTCATTATAAAAAAAGAAAACTGGTGAATTTAATTTTTTTTTCCACAAATTTAGCACAAAAAAAATCTCCAAATGTGTCCAGTATTCGCTCGCGTAAATGTTATGCATGAGTAAGCTAGATGTCGTGTTCTGCTGTTGAAATTTAGAAAAAGTTAATTTGCAACCCCCGTTAGAATTTATACGGTTGACTTTAAAGGATATTATAGTTGATCATCACCAGTGTATTCATTTAAATTTTTAAACGACAAATCATTAACTGCTCAATAATATTTCAGGCTGTAGGTGAAATCGAACAGGTCTACTTCGAAAATACCAGCAGACACACGATGGCGAGCACAATTTATAACATTCACTTGTATCCTTCGGTGTACCTGAAAAACTTTTTACCAATCGATATCATAATTGTATTACCCGGAAATACTGAGGAGAAATTATTGAAAGCCAGCACAATACTCCAACTACCAACGATTGATCCAATCCATTCAACTATCGTCATAAAGGTAATGATTCCGTACAATAAAACAACGTTTTTGCAATAGTGTGCGTAAAATTCGATTTTACACCTCCATATTCCGGGTGTAAAGTGCTACTTTTTTCAACACTGTGCGTAAAAATCGATTTTTCAACACTGTGCGTAAAAATCGATTTTTCAACACTGTGCGTAAAAATCGATTTTTCAACACTGTGCGTAAAAATCGATTTTTCAACACTGTGCGTAAAAATTGATTTTTCAACACTGTGCGTAAAAATCGATTTTTCAACACTGTGCGTAAAAATCGATTTTTCAACACTGTGCGTAAAAATCGATTTTTCAACACTGTGCGTAAAAATCGATTTTTCAACACTGTGCGTAAAAATCGATTTTTCAACACTGTGCGTAAAAATCGATTTTTCAACACTGTGCGTAAAAATCGATTTTACAACTTGCGGGCGTAAAATGAAAAATTGAGGTTTTTGCGTTTAAACGGGTCCAAAAATGCGGGCGTGAAATGAAAAACTCGGATTTTTTTGTTTAAATATCCGATTCATACAAAGGAAAAGAAAACGAGAGGGTCCTTATCATACTTCGGATGCTTCAAATTCTACCTTGCCGATTCTCCCGATAATATCCGATATATAATTTTGTTAGATTTCGTTTCTTATAATTATAATTCTCATAATTATTATTATAATTATTTATATTGAACAATACTTTTGTTCCTGTATCACTTATATATTTTCATATAATCTAATATGAAATAAAAAATATATTTTTGCGGTTAAAAGCTAATATTCGTTTTTTTTTTCAAACGCCTGTTTGAAAAAATATTATTTTTCTGCGCCTGCCTCGCACCCCACTTTAATAATTTCTTGATTTATCGCCGTATAATAAGTTATTTACATACACGAATTTTCCGCACACTATTGCAAAAAATATCGTATGCAACGCGGGCGTAAAACCGTCCTTTACGCCCATTTTACATAATATACTATTTAAATACACATCATTTTTAAGTTTTTCAACAGCTACTCGAAGGTCCTACTACCAGATTCAAAATATTTTCCAGCCAAATATGCGGATTATTTCCAAAAACTCAATATTTGGAAAAAGAGCTATTTTCCAAAATGAATAAATTTCTATACAAAATTTTGATTTAGAAAAATATCCAGCATTTGAGTCGAAAGATTAAGCCGTAATAAAATTGCTTAAAATTTTTTAATTTATCCCTTGTGCAGTTAAATATGCGGATTATTTCCAAAAACTCTATATTTGGAAAAACAGCTATTTTCCAATGATTTTGATTTAGAAAAATATCCAACATTTCAGAGTGGCAACATTAACCCGTAATAAAATTGCTTAAATTTTGTAAAATTTATCCCTTGTGCAATTATCTATTTGAAACGTTTAAAAAAAGTATTAAAAAGAAATAAATACAAAATCCGCTTAAAATAAAAAATGAATCTTTAGTGAAGCTTTCCACTCTTTAATTTCCAAAGATTCACTTGTTTTTACATTACATTTTGTCACATTTTTTTTTACAACGGTTTATTTGTATTACATTAAAAGCAAATTTTTCAACCTCTACTCGAAGATCATGCTACCAAATTAAAAATATTTTCCAGCCAAATATGTGGGTTATTTCCAAAAACTCAATATTTGAAACAAAAGCTATTTTCCAATGATATTGATTTAGAAAAATATCCAGCATTTGAGTCGAAAGATTAACCCGTAATAAGATTGCTTACATTTTTTTAATTTATCCCTTGTGCAGTTATCATTTTGAAATGTTTCAAAAAAGTACTAAAAAATAAATAAATAAAAACTCCGCTTAAAATTGAAAACGAATCTCTCGTAAAGTTTTCCACTCTTTAATTTGCAAAAAATCACTTGTCTTTTCGTTACATTTCGTCACATATCTTTTTTTTTTAACCGTCTATTTGTATTACATTAAAAGCAAGTTTTTCAACCTTTACTCAAAGATCATGCTACCAAATTAAAAATATTTTCCAGTCAAATATGCGGATTATTTCCAAAAACTCAATATTTGAAAAAAGAGCGATTTTCCAGTGATTTTGATTTAGAAAAATATCCAGCATTTCAGAGTGGCAAGATTAACCCGTAATAAAATTGCTTAAATTTTGTAAAATTTATCCCTTGTGCAGTTATTTTTTAAAAATGTTTTTAAAAAGTATTAAAAAATAAATAAATAAAATATCCGCTTAAAATTGAAAACGAATCTCTCGTAAAGTTTTCCACTCTTTAATTCCCAAAAAAAATATTTCCCTGCCAAATATGCGATTTATTTCCACTAATTTATTGATAAACAATTGATGGCTTTTCAGTTGCCGCAATATTTAGAAAAAGACTGGTCCTGCAAAGGTGAGATTTTGGCAAATCCAGCAGAATTCGCTGTGTGGTCTTTTGAGTCCTTCGACAGCGCCCAAAAAGTTGTGATGGATCTTGGTATGCATACGGCCTTTGAGCATGGATCAATAATAATGGCGCTTTATTGCCCATTTTGGATGCTCAATAAGACGGGTTTGATGCTTTCTTATAGAGTAAGTAACAGAAAAAAAACAAACAATTCTTCATTTATCTATATTTATTTTTAATACGGATCATTCCAACCTCATCTTCTACATGCTATTCTGACTTTAAAACGGGAATGCTTTATTTTTCTTCGGTGAAATAGGAAATACAATACTAACTGTATTTTTTAGCCATAGTTTAATTAAAATGTGCTCTGCAATCTGCAGCTCGTGCTGGAAAATCTATTATTAAGTTTCTCGTATAGTTCGAAGGGAACTTTACTGATGGTTTTGAAAAATTGATCTTTTCAAGCATATTCTTCATATTTAAGGTCTTGAAAATATTATCGCAAAATGGTGCATTAAAATTCAAAATATTGACAGAAATTACACGGTTTCAGACAATTAATATGTTTTTTTTTTTATTTCGTTTAAGCTTTGAAATTGATGGAAATGAAATTGGTTCTATCTTAAACAAAAATTTCTTAATGGAGCCAAAAAATTTATGGTGTTTCAGTTCTCTAAAAAAAATGAATAAATTTCTTACTTCGCAACAAGAGAAAAATCTGAATAATATTGACGTCGTTGAATATATTAAAAATGTTGATTTTGGATAATAATAATAAATTGCCGAATGCATATGTTTTATTGAAGATTTTTTTGATAATTTCGATAACGATTTTTTTTAATTTTTTGTGAAACTATTAAAACGCCTTGAATTTTTGATGATACATAAAAATAGCTCTAAACAAATTATAATCGCATTCTTCAAAAAATCATGTTTTATCGGAAAAATAATTTCAGTTCGTTTAATTTTTTGTTTAATTCTAGATCTTCGTTAAACAGTTTTCTTTCTAATCGATTTATTAATAACTCTTTGCCATGATTATTATTTGAAATCGATTTTTTTAGTATGTTCAATACTGTCAAATATTAATATTATTTTCTTTTCAGATCTTTTCTTGTTGTTCTATTCTTTAATTATTCTGTTCTATTTAACAAAATGGTTTATAAAAATGAACCATTCAGGGATGTCTAGGATTTCCGTGTTATCAACTGTTACGGAATTTTTCTTTTCTGTTTTTGAATTGAAATCAAAGATATTTGGGCGAACTTCTTCTTCTTCTTCTTGTCAGTGTTGTAAGCCTCTATCACTTCACTTCATAAGCATTTATCGTATAATTGACTCGATAGTTATTAATTTGCCACAATTACTCTGCAGCTCTTACAGAAATATGTTAAAATTTTTAAATAATAATTGAGTAAAAAAAATATTTCATAAAATCTAATACATTGAAAATTAAATCAACTCTTTTTCCTCCACTCTTTCACACAAATTTTCGTGCAGTTTTATTGAAAATTATTTTCTTGTTTAATTACAATTTAATGAGCTTTTTATATAAGTATGTCGAATTATTATTAGTAAAATATCTCCGCATTTATTTTTCACTATTTTCATCATAATTTTTTATTTGTTCATAGTAATAGGGGCTTACAACTCTGATTCTTGTTGTAGCACGAAAGAAATTATTGGGAGGAGTCTACCTGTTGTTTAAGGTGCCGACCTTGTTGTTTTTCGCTTCTTTGTTGCTGTTGCGAGACGGTAAGTTTATCCGTATATGTATATGTATATATATATTGTATATGTATATTAGGGTGGTCCATTTTTACACGATATTTTTTTCTTTCAATAGGCACCTCTCAAAACTATTCTCTATTACGAAAAATAATTCCTCGTAAATCATCGATGTGATAAAAAAATATGTAGGGGTCGCGACGGAATTTTCAAATTTTCTTGTTTTAACCTTTTTTTTAGTGAAAATTCTCATGTCTATCTTTACATTTTTTGCATTACATGAGTGTAGAGACACTGGATATCACTCCGACAGTCCGTTATTATTTTATGGTAGCTTTAGAATACGAAATAATTGCAACTGCGAAAAATGTGTGCTGTGAAAGACAAAATTAGAGGATGAGCAGATATTTTCAAAAAATGCAAAATGTCATAAAATTTTTATCTCTAAGCGGATTAAGGAGGCATCCTCACATATCGATTTACAAGATTAAATTACGAAATTAATATATATTGTAGATTGAAACATTCTGAACGATCTCAAAAAATTAGAAAGGACTTGACCGTTTATAAATAAAAATATTCCAAATTGAAATATGCCTTTTTTAACACGGTCTCAAATGGCAGTCGTAGTTAGCTCGCACTTTATCGGTGAATTTTATATGCTAATAGAGAAGATGCATGAAAAGTAATGATTTCAAATGATAGACGGAATTCTTACAAAGCATTAAAAATTTTAAAAAACGTCTATAACCGCAGCAACACAGTGAAAAACAGTGTTCAACTAATTACGTTTGTGAAATTTTCAATCTCAATCGAAGAGATTTGGCAACGCCGCATATTCTGAGGGGAAATAGCGAACTAGCAGAACGGACTCGTCTACGGCGGGAATTTCAAAAGTTAATTTTCGCATTTCGTGAGATTAAAGCTTCTTCTTAGCAAATATAACGTAAAACAATTCCGGAATCCCGGAAATTTGCATTTTTTGAGACTCAACTCAAGCTGATCAACGCTCGATTGTAATTATATGACTGCTTTGTAGTCAATAAGTAGTTATAAATTTTTGAGATTTAAACGCGCGCTGAAAGTAAACTCAGCGATACCAACCTCAACATATGTGCGACGTTGCCACGAGCTCTGCGGGACGTGCCGACACGCGACAGCCGACTTTATTTCCATGGAGACTAGAGTAAAGGAGACCGAACGCTTATGGCGCGAGGTCTAGAATTTTGGTCTACAAAACGGGCCTACGTTTTAGTTCCAGTTGTCACTACAAGCGTCGCTCCGATCGTTGAGTTCCACGGTGAAGTTAGCGCTTGGTCGATAAACGATATTCAATTTCTGATTAGAGGTTCCAAAGTAACTCGATAGCGAAGCGCGTTAAGTAAGGGCGTTCGTGTCCGTGAAGTTCACGGATCAAATCTTTAGGCAAGATTTTTTTTTTTAAATTAGAGCAAATACCGTTTTAAAGTATCGAAATATCCTTTTATTTTTCTTTCGTTTCATAGCTAGCGGCAAGTAATTTATATACTTACAATTGTTAAACAACATTTTGGTACAGATAAACCATATTGAATTACTGATTAACGATACCAAAGTGACTTGATAGCGAAACGCGTTGAGTAAGAGGGTTCGTGACCGTGAGGTTGACGGATCAAATCTTTATGTAAGCATTTATTTTATTTTTTTAATTAGAGGAAATACCGTTTTAAAGTGTCGGAATGTCCACCTTTTATTTTTCAGTTTTCAGTTCATGTTTTAATCGACCCATAATTTACTTAATTAGTTACAATAATTATACATTCTTGTTTGAAAAAAAATGCATGAGGAAAGAATCGATCCACGAACCTTCCGAATACGAAGCTTGTATCTACGCGCTTCGCCGCCGCGTCGCTTTACGTTAGATGTTCAGTTACTCGATATCGTTTATCTGATATAATTTCTGTTATGGAATTTGGACAATTAGCATCACTTACCGACTTAAAAACTGGCAATAATCGCCTTGCAATCTGAACAAACTAAAATAACTTGTTTATACTTTTCGCGTACAGATGCTATACCTCTCGCCCCCTATGATACGACGGTTTTCGACGAAACGCACAATTAAACGATCCTTAAAGTGCCTCGAGGTGATAGTAGGACAGAATCCAATAATTAGTCAATCCGTAATTACGTGTAAACTTAATGTATTCGAGTATGATCGCGTAAGTACGAACGTAGAAGAATGCTCTGTTAAAAATTCCCGCTCTGTGGGATCTAATCGTACGCTGCGCCTCTATCGGCGAAAGCTGAAATAATTTTGGCCCATTTCATCGACCATCTGCTCACCACTACATTCGGCCTCCTTTACTCTATCCTCCATGTTTATTTCGCTCAAAATAAGGTTGGCACAATAGTCATATGAGTGACTTTGCATTTCGTAATTCGTAAAAATAAAATAGAAGGAATTACATTTCGCCTTAACACCCTACACAGTGACTGAAGGGGAAATGTAGAGCAATATGCACTTCAAATTTCAATTTTTTTGTCATTTGTATGAAAATTTCTAATAGTGCGTTGGTTGACTAGCATGACCCACAGATGCCTCCTTAACGTCGAATTAAATTCCAAATCCTGTCTGATAATAGTCTACTTGTGTACCAAATTTCAGCTAGATATCTGCAACTTGTGGAAGTCGGAACGAAAACTAACTTAAAAAAAAATTACAAGCACCGCTACTGGAGTGATGTGACATATTTATTACAGAAAAACTGGGGTATATAAAAACTAAAAAATTCTCGTAAAAATAGTGAATGATAATGATAAACATTTGGTCACAGGATGAACAAATTACATTCTGGAGATGCCGGAAACAATTAAGTATATTATGAGACACTCTATAACAACAATAATGGTCCGGAACGTTCAAATGTTTAGAATTATCAGTCGCTCTTTTTACAAGAATTTTTTAGTTTTTATATAACAGTTTTTCTGTGTTAAATACATCATATTACACAGATAGAGATTCACTGAGATACTTTTATAATTTGATGATTATAATTTTATATTTTTTTTAAGTTTATTTTTTTTTTTTATTATTGGTTTCTCCCGTATGCCTTCTTCAGGCTTTTACGTTTCCCCTCTCCCCTTTTCCCGTCCCTTCATAGAGACCCCTCTAGAGTGTTGTCCGCAGCCACTCATCCTAATGCACTACTGTATCGCATTTGCACGAGGGCACAGGGAAACTGCGGAAAACCTGGGCGATACAGACGGCTTTATTTTTACTGAGTTTCTATTGTATGAGAAATACATTAGAAACTCAGAAAAACTGCCTCCCGCTCAGCAGTTGGCGCGCAAACCAGTGCCCGGCTAAGCGGTGACCCATCCAAGTTATGGCCGCAAATAATGCTGCTTAACTCTGGGGACCGCCGAAGCCACACACCAACCGCGCGTCCACTACTGTCGGTTTTTTTTAAGTTTATTTTTATTCAAAGGTCCAAAATTCTTTAGATATCGAATTGCAATTTGGCTTACAGGTAAAATATTATGAGACAAAGTTTTGGATTTAATTTGGCATTAATTCGCTTAGGGGTTGAAATTTGATGGCATGTTGAATTTTTTTCAAATATTTGATCACTCTCTATTTTTCACTTTCACAGCACATATTTTTAGCAGTTACAATTATTTCGTACTCCAAAACTACCATAAAACAATAACGGACTGTCGCAGTGATATCCAGAATCTCTGCACTCGTGTAATGCAAACAATGTAAACATATGCATGAGAACTTTCACTGAAAAAGATTATTAAAAAAAGAAAATCTTAAAATTTCGTCGCGACCTCTACATATTTTTTTATCTCTTCAATGATTTACAAGGATTTATTTTTCATCATAGAGAACAGTTGTGAGGGGTGCCTCGTTAAAAAAAAATATTGTGTCAAAATGGACCACCCTAATGTATATACTAGGATTTATAGTGACTTAGGGACTTAGATTACAGTTGTTCGCGCTCTCGCTCATGATAGTAAAATTGCTGATATTCTAAAAGTAAAGGGCCCTATCAAACCCTAGGCTTTTTTAGTGTCGCTATGGTAACAGTTGTTATGGCAATGGTTGAGATTTTCATAGAACCGGTTTAGGAGACAGTAAAATCAGGCCGTAGGAGGCTCATGGATGGAAACCCTGGAAAAAAAAACTCCGGCCAAAAACGCCCTAGAAAAAAAACTAGACAATTCCTAAATAAAAAAAACTAAACAATACCTAAAGAAAAAAATAATGGAACACACAACCTAAAGGTAAACTATCTTATCGCCGAAAAGTGTATGACCGAAAGTTATAACCCCGAAAAAACAAAACACGGCGTCGGCTAGTTCCAGTTCATATCAAATGGATAGTCCGAACTTCGAACTCAAGTTTAAACTCAAGTTCGAATTTAAGTTAGAACTCTGTTTTTTGATGAGTTCGAACTGAAGTTGGGACTCAAGATCGAACTCAAGACCACCTTGAGTTGGAACTTGAACTCCAAATTCAGTTTGAACTGAAGTTCTAACTCAAGTATCAACTTAAGTTTTCAAAACAAAAACAGACTACACATTGTGACGTGATTTTTTGGAAATCACGATCACAAGGGCTTGTGTTATCGTTACTTGCTATTTTTCAGCGTTTTCGAACTGCTTTCACTCGAATTTACGGTCTCGGTTTAGCTAAGAATTATAATTCTTAGGTTTTGTTATTGTTGTTGTAAAGTTTCGGTACAACGGTGCACTCAAATCTGTCGCGAGGATGAGAGCTCAAAGAAACGAGCAGCCCGAGAAACGGGCAGACAAGAGTCACCGAACGAGTCTTGCGATTAGTTGTAGACCGGTGTAAATTCGGCGCCCTATTGAGATAATGTATTGCGCTAGAGAACGGGTGGAGTTTTGTTGGTTGTTGGCAAAATATGGAGCATCCTGTTGCAATGTAGTGCATAAGTGTGCTAAGTAGGCCCGTTCTCGCGCGAAGCATTAAGGGAGGCGATTGTATAGATTTCGAAAATGTTACCGGCATGATTTGCGTTCCCGATATAGTTACGAAATGATTCGCGGGAGAGGGCAGTAGTTCTCGAGTAAGGGAATCTAGATAATAATATCCTTGGAAAAAAAACACACAGAAAAAATATCCGCAGAAAAATGACCCGGTGGAAAAAATATCCGAAGGATATAAAATCCTTGGAAAAAAAAATCATGGAAAAAATGTCCTTGGATAAAAAGATGCATATTGAAATACCCGGAAAAAATAAACTTTAGACGTTTATCTCATAAGAAAAATATTTTCATTGTTTAAAAACAGCAGTATAACCATACTGCAGCGCCCATATACCTAGCGGCTCTGTAGTGGGCGTTTGCGTGTGGGGTTGGCGAGGTTTGAGTCCTCGTTTTCCAAACGCCGCACGAAAAGTAATTAATATCGAGTTTTTGAAAAAAGAAATTGAAATTAAATGAAGCATAGCTACTAAACAGTGGTTTCGCACATATCACAAAAAATATGAGATCACTCTACAAACTTGAGAGTATATTCTGGAATTTTTTTAAGAAAAATAAAAAAAGACATATTGGGTGAAAAAATTTTTTTTGTGTAATTGTGATAGAAATAGATCTTTACTACATTATAAAAAGTCTATAAAAATTTGTTTTTCAAAGTTCATTCGAAGCCCCTACTTCTATGTCTCATACATTTTTTTGTACGACTAATAGTTTTTAAGATACAGGGGTTTTTAAAAAAATATCAATTTTTCTAAATCTAAAAAAAAAAACAGCATCCAAAAATTCTGAAAACAATTGGAAAAATCCCTTGTAAATAATCATGAATTCTGGTAAATTAACAATTTTTTTTTGGAGGGGGTGGAGTTTTGGATCGTTCGAAAAGGGATAGAATACCTCATATATTAGTCGTCCGTACATTAATATTTTTTTTTAAATAAAAAATGTTGTGTGGTAGATGGGGGGGCTCCGCGCCCCCAACCCCCGGTCGAGGGGCTCAGCCCCTCGACCCCGCCGGGGGCTGCGCCCCCGGCCCCCCTTGCATGCCACCACCCCCCTCCCTCTTCCGTCACCATACTTATTCATTTACATCACAAACATGCATCGGATAGTTGGAGTGTGGGGGTGGTTCAGTTACTCAGTAAAACGAACACGGTTTAAACAAATTACCATCTTTGCTCAATTCCAATCATATCACTGTCACACGCAGCATTGCTGTGTTTTTTAATCACACAACACACAAACACACTTTAAATATAACATTTTCGAATCCTGACCCCTCAAAGGCTCTGTATTTATCCATATTATAATACAAACTGCAAATGGGGAAAAAAGGGTTATTCTTTCAGCGGTTTTTATTTCTATCGGTTATTATTTACTCATGATTTTTTTTCCTGCGGTTTTTTTTCCTCGGATATTATGTCCATCGGATATTTTTTCTGTGATTTTTTTTCTGTGGGTTTTTTTTTCCAAGGATAAATATTAGTTCTCGTTTGGTGTAGTGCAAGATTGCACTGACTGTTGCCGTGAATCCTCTGAGATTTCTTACCGGACTTCGGAATTATTTGGAAGAATTCTGGTGAGTCGTTTTCGGTCAATTAATTATTTTATCGAATGCGCCGATCGCTTCGATTAAAGATCTCGTGCTACGGAATATTCGTGCAGTTACCGTTCAGTTTGGGATATGCGTTCGTTGCTTTGCAACTCGCTGTTCCTGTTAACGATTTCGATGCTTCCCGCTGGTTCTCGCACATTAATTCAATAATACAATTCATTGTATTAGCTCTCGGAGATATTTTTAAGAAAATCGAAGCTTTCTTTTCGCTGTTTGAGATCTCGAAAGTTTAAAGCTATTTACTGGGCCAAACCTCGACCCTCTCTACCACAACCAAGCAACCTGAGCGGCCGTGAATTTCCGCAACCGTTCGTTCTCGCAAGCGCATCCAGTTGCGTTTGTTAATTTCACGTGACCCCAAAAATTAACTAAGCTACCGTTTCTTTCGTTGGTGTTCTCGATCGTTAGTTTTGCTCCGGACTTTGGATTTTATTGGAATCGAGCCTGATCAACTCGATTCCTCGGGCATACCGGTTAATTAATACCGGTGAAACAAAAATTAACTGGCGCCCACCGGGTTTGCGGATGCGCGAACGAGAGTGGACGGCGGAAGGTGACCGTATTGTGATGCAGTTACCGAATAAAATTTGAATTTATTGTTACCGATTATGCTCACAAAAAAAATACGTCACAACATTTAAACTATTTTTTGTTAATATCAACCGTCGACCATAATTATTCGTTATGTCGTGCGAAACGTGAACGAATTACAGAATAAAGCAGAGAAAGACAGAAAGATACAGTGAAGAAAAGATGGGAAGAATGTTAAGGATGTTCGACTGTTTGACACTAGTCAAATCAGTGCGATTTTTTTTTGTAATTGTTTCATTAAGGGGATGCTGGAGTAGATTTTGATACTGACTTTGGTCGGTAAGTTTCCCGATTAGGACACAGGTGGCGCCGAGTAGTCTGCTTACTTTTGGCAAAAGATATCGAAAGCAAAATGGCCGCACACCATATGTCAACAGACCTTTGCTGTAAGATATAATTGTTTCTGGAAATTAGATATGTAAAATCAGACCGGACGTCAATTCTGTGATGATTTCTAAATATTCCAAAACCATCAGAATGTTAACTGCACGAGCCAAATCCATATATAGTGTATACTACGGTCTCATTGCAGAGGCTCGGAGTTTTTGCCAAAAGTAAACAGCGCCACCTGTCTCTTAATGACGGAACTATATTCATGCTCTTTACCAGCTCTGAGCCTGTGCGAAAAGCAAACAGCTTTGCAATCGTAGTATACACTATTCGTGGATTTGGTTTGTGTAATCGACATTCCGACGGTTTTGAAAGGTTCAGGAGTAATTAAAGAATGGGTGTCCGGTCTGATTTGACACATCTGAGTTCAAGAAACGTTTATATCTTACCTCAAAGGACCTGTTGACATTTCGAGCGGCCATATTGGTTTTTGAGAGGTTCAGTAATATACAATTTCTTACATTTCTTGTATGTTTTGAACAGTAATTCGACCGGACACCCAAGCATTAATGTTTTGATTACATCCCTGCAAAATTTGACGTATATTTGTAGCATATTTTCGATGAATAGTGTATACTACGAAATGGCCCATTTTTACCGATCAAAGTCGGTAAAAAAATCTACTCCAGCATCCCCTTAAAGTTTAATGCATTAAATAATAATAGCAGAGAGTAATTTGAATTGAAGCATGTATACTTAACCCAAAGGAAGATTAATAGTACCGGATTTGCATACAGATTAACTAATTTACGTTACTTTCGAATAGGATATATTTTCGTTCAGTTTTTTCCAAGAATAATCTATAATTTTTCGTCAATTTTGATGAGTGATGGCTCATTCTCTTTCGTAAAAGATGCTCTACAAATTGACCGTCTGGATATTTGATATTATTGATCGTTTAATAATTATAGCCTGCTGTTTAACAAAAGTCAAAATACTTTCATAAACAAATAGCTATAATTATTGAACGATCAATAATATCAAATATCCAGCCGGTCAATTTGTAGAGCATCTTTTAAGAAAGAGAATGAGCCATTATTTATCAAAATTCGTTAAAAATTATAGATTATTATTGGAAAAAACTGAACGAAAATATATCCCATCGGAAAGTAACGTTAATCAGTTAATATTTATGCAAATCCGTCACTATTTATTTTTCTCTCGGTTAAGTGTATACATGCTTCAGTGCAAATTAACGCTCCACTATAGTTATTTAATGCATTAAACTGCAATGAAACAATTACAAAAATTTAGCACTGATTTGACTAGTGTGAAGCAGTCAAACATCCCTAACAGATAAGCATCCAATGACGATCGATATCGGAAACGTCCGTAAAAGTGCGGTCGGATAGTAGACCCGCTTGTCACTATCGTAGTAAACGTTTACATATGATGTTTTTTGCTTCAGTCACTTTGATTCCAAGGGAAAATAAGGGACGACATACATTCCCAACTCGTGAAGTTTTGAAAAGGGCTAGATGTATATATCTAAAAATATCCATAATTCGCGAAACGTGCCGAAATAATCAAGGAGTGAATATATTGTTTCAATCCGATCTATGAACGGCCGTTTTTTGAGGTATAATCCAAAATAATTATACCTTTGCTCTTACAAAAAGCCAGCGCGAATTTCGGATTGCTGGAATGAACTTTTTTTATCGGGTGAAGTCACAAACTTAAGTATCCACTTCCGATCCAACTAAAATTTCTCAAGTTCCAACTTGAGTTCGATCTGATCAGAAAATACAGTTCTAACTTAAATTCGAACTTGAGTTCCAACTTGACTTTAAGCTTGAATTCGAAGTTCGGACTATCCATTTGATATGTACTAAAACTAGCCAACGCCGTGTTTTGTTTTTTCGGTTATATGTAACTTTCGGTTATACGCCTTTCGACGATAAGATAGCTTAATAACGACCTAAAGAAACGAACGAAAACTAAAGAACCTAATGTAAAGAAGGTTTTTTTCCGGGGTTTTTTTCCGCCTACCCATGGATGGACTGAGAAAAATCTGACCTTGGGGGGCCTATGAGGGACTTAGAAAAATCGGAACTTGGAGGACCTTTGGGTTTCAATTTAATTGGTTACTTAAAAAAAATTCTATAAGAAATTATGAGTTTAAAAAAATGTTGAAACGACTAGGTTTTTTTTTGTACAGCTTTTGTCACCAAGTTAAGGGTGTAAAATCGGAACGTGCCGATTTATTTTTCAGCTGGAACTCGGTTCAATATTTAAAATGAGTTCTAGTTCGATTTTATGGATAAATTTTTCTAGAAATTACAGAAATTTAAGATTCCTAAGATAGTAAAAGTGGCAACAAAATATAGCCAATTATTCGACAGATTTAAGAGAGTAAAAAAAAGTGGCTTAACTGGTAAGAAATGGCCTATACGTAAATATAATATTTGAGGAACATATTTTCAAGACTTTAAGCATTATAAAATATGCAAAGAAAATTCGCTTTTTCAAAACCATCATTCCCTTAAAAATCATCTGCTTGTCGCTTGCGTTTTGTTCCTCATGACCAGCATTTTATTCTCGTACTCCTTAAGGTCCTTCGTACAAAATATTAATAATATAGTTGACTAACAATCTGTGATTTGGACGATTTATTATGACCCAAATTCTCATTAGAATTTACGAGGGTTTGAATTATTTTACAGAAATCAAGTAAAGGCAACAAAGAGCACTCGAGTCCATTCAAGGTAGAGATTTATTACTCTGTACTCTACTTTCGTATCTTTGTGCTTTTAGTAAGATAGACAGCTTTTATGTTTTTTGTTTTCATATGCAAATAAATTTTTGCTGTTAAAAAAAAAAGCATAACGAATTTTTGTGTCAAAAGTCTTAACGTTTTTTTTTTGTCTATCTTACGACGTCGTAATACAATTCAAATACGCCAGTATATTTCAGAACCTTCTTTGTTTTCGACCTCGGCAGCGACATGGAGAATTTCGTAGGAAGAAACGAAAACCGGTGAATTACTGTTTCAATTTTTTTTATTCACGCTATTGAAATTAAACCACAAAAATTAAATTTAAAAAATATATATTCTGTGCACGTCGCATTGGCGGACGGTCATCACAGTGTAAATAATGCTGGTGTGGGTTTTATTGAAAGAAATTATTAACACAACCTAAAGCTATCGTTTCTAACCCAATGTAAAATGAATTCCTGTACTAATATGTCATTCGTATCATTTTATTGCGATGCATGAGCGCTTTAAATTTGGGAAAACGGATTAGCTATGTGAATCCGATGACTAAGCCGAGAAATACACAAAAATTGTATTGAAATAATCAAATTTTGTCTGGCCTCTGAATTTAATTAGAAATGATTCATCAAAACTCATTAAGTGAAATCAAAAGTTTTATTCTATGCGAATTCCGAACAAAAAGTAATATTTTTTAAAATAAATGTAATGAGAATACTGAGAACATTTATTCTTCACGTTAATAATGCCAAAATGGTATTAATAAAATGGTGAACAAAAAATAGATTTGCTAACTTAAAAAAAATGGGTTTGTTGATTTTTTCAAAGATAATTTTTCTGAATTATTTTTCTCGTTCTTAATATTCTTTATTTACATTCGAAAATCGCGAATTTTTTAAGATTACATAAGAATTTTCGAAATCATTGAATGCAGAATTTTCATATAATTAAATTTTTTTAAATCTCAAAAAAACAAAAAAAAATAATTTTTTAATCGATTACGAAAAAATCAGCAAATTCATTCAATTAGAATAATATTTGCTAAGATTTAGTTGTATTATTATTTTTTTAAATAATAAATTAGTAACTTTCTGGCATTATTATCATTAGAAAATCTATTTTCTCCGAGATTGTTAATCTTTTTTCCCAATAATTTAAAGTAATTATCGGCCCTAATCAGCGTTGTGCGTAATCATATAGTTGCGTAGTTTGGTGTCGTCTAATTCTATCACTATAATGAAAATTCTGAAGAAAAATAATTAAGTGAAGAAATTTTTTCGGATAATTTATTTTTAGAAATTACACGAAAAATAATAATATTCTATCTATTTATTTTTCTTCTTCTGTTGTTAGACATAACATATTTTTATAAATGGTAAGTGGCGCCATTACTAAGTTCAATTAACATGCGGTAGCGTCTCGACGCCTATTAAGGAGGTTTGAGTGCTTCACACTAATCAAATCGGTGGTAAATTTTTAAAAGCGTTTTTATAATTCCTGGTCTTTTAATAAAATATTCTGGAGTGTTACTCACGTAACAGCATTGGTTCTTAACTATGGTGGCCGCGGTCAGGGAAAACCGGGAAAAGTCAGGGAAATAAAAAAGCCTGCAAAGTAGAACCTTGCAAATTGCTTCCTCATTATTTTACACCTTTAACGAAGCTGCCTCTATGAGGATGTACGTTGATCGATTTTGGCTTCCTCATAGAGGAAGCTTCGTTAAAGGTGTAAAATAATGAGGAAGCAATTTGCAAGGTTCTACTTTGCAGGCTTGTTTCAGCTTGAAAGACTATTCAGAAAAATGCTGAGGAAGCAATTTGCAAGGTTCTACTTTGCAGACTTTTTTTATACCTTGTGTCTCTTTTGCAGAGGTGTTTTATACAGCTATAAATCACCTCTGCAAACACCGTTACATCTAATTTTGATTAGATACAAATTTTTGTCGTACTTTCTCAACTTTTCCGGAAGTTATAGCGAAAATCTACATTTTTTTTTAAATGAAAAATGGTGTAAAATCCGAACGACTTTACCGATCATCACCGAATTTGGTACATGGCATTTCTGAATGTTATTTTTCGTCTGTACAAAATTTCTGTTCATTTGTTGAAATTCGACGTAATTTAGATCAAAATCTATTTTTTTCGAAAAATTCAAAATTCTATAAAATCCGAACCGCTTTACCGATTTCGTCGAAATTCAATACCATACAACATTGAACGTATCTTCAGTTATGAAGAACTATTTAGCCAAATCGGCGAACTTTTACGAAAGTTAGAGCGACCACGCCCTTTTTTCAACAAATTAAAATCAACATAAAATCTTAATGACTTCACATATTTTGGCAAAAATCACAACATTCAAAGAGGGGCAGCTACTCTACTTGCGTGCCAAATTTGAGCCGGATCGCTCGAACGGTTACCGAGTGAGAGGAGATTGAATTTTCGAAGCCCAGCACACACACACACACACACACACACACACATACATACATACATACGGACATTTTTTCTAAACCACTTTTCTCGACGTTTTAGGTGATTCTAAGCATACTGACATGAAAATCTCGAAAAAAAAAAATTTCATGAAAACAAAGCTTCCTCTATGAGGAAGCAAAATTGATCAGGGCATCAGGGAAAAGTCAGGGAATATCGAAATTAGTCAGGGAAAAAGTAGATTGTTGCCAAAGTTTCAATAGCTGAATAAAGATCCATAAAAGCAAGACTTGGAAAAAAAACAAGCGAAAAATATTTGAAAAGAAAAAAAAAACAAATAAAAATTGATATAAACATTACAACATAAATCTATTCGAACAAATCGAAGCACTCAACAAAAAAGTTTAAAAAGTGTTATATATTACTAAAATAAGTATTACACTTCACATCAGTATTTAAACGGATTTAAAGCATTATTATTCCAAAGAACGTTTATGTTTTGAAAGAGAAAATATATCTTCAAAAGTACTATTCGTTGTTGATCGAGAAATAAATAACTTATCAAAAACACGTATCTGTTTCTAATACATTTTTTTTTATTCGCGTTATAAATTTTTTCGTAGATGTCCTTAAAATTTCGGTCAGGGAAAATTGATAAATTAGTCAGGGAAAAATCAGGGAAAAGTCAGGGAATTTTTTCCGGAAAAAAAAACGGCCACCATGTTAACATAAAAATACATTCACAGCTGTGATTCGAATAAAAAATCGACTGATTTATGCAAATGTCCGTTGTTATGTGATATTGTCCAGTTTTTTAAAAGCATAAGTCGTAATATCAATCTGATTATGACAAGCCATAACTCATTTTGTTTATTGGAATATGTTTTATCGATTGACCGTCTAGATTTTTTTATAGTATTAGTAGTTAAAAAGATACAACCGTTTGATTATCCTATCTTAATCCATCTTTAGACATACAAATGGCTGTAACTTTGGAATAACTGATACTATTAAAAATCTGGCCGTACAGTCGATTAAGAATCTTCCCATAATCGAAATGAGCTATTGATCGTCATAATTGGACTATTATTATGACATCGGACATTTGCATAAATCAGTCGATTTTCTATTCGAATCACGACAGCAAATTTCCTTATACATATATTATAAATTAATTCTGCTACGTACAAACCCCTCGGAACTGTTAATTAAAACACAAAAAATTGTACAAACATTTAAAAAAATTTAGCACTGATTTAACTAGCGTTACGTACAGATTTCTCCTTTAGAACGATTCAAATAGTTTTTTTTTTTAATTTTCGCTCTCGATTAACTTGATTGTGTCGGCGATACAACCTTAAATATCAAATAATTAATTATGATTATAAAAAAATGTTTATTTCAGAACATCGAGTTGCTGCCTTTAGCCTATTACTAACTAATTAATCCACTTAATTTAACAGGGAAATACAAACGAAGCCATCGCTATTTTGTGTACATCTTATTGTGTGCATTTTAGATATTGTAATGGATTTTTTTTTGTTAAGGTGGCGGGATAAAAAAATCCTTCAACAGCAAATTTCTCTCATTTTTCGGGCTTTCTTCTCCAACACCCTTTTTGTTTATCCGTCCCAGATTTTTCTCAAATTTTATTATTTTTAATATGCAGTGTATTTTATAAAGAAAAAAAGAAAAATTTGTAACATGACTGAAGATGTTTTTGTCGAGCAAATAATTCTACGTTACAGTGTGACGTAATTCGTGAAACAACAGCGTTGTATATTGTTATTCGTTTGTATTTACAGAACTCTGAGGATCATCTGAATGTCTTGTATCATCCTGAAACCTTTAAGGGACCGATTTTGTTCTCATTTCGGTCGAAGGCATTTTTCGGCAAGAAAAAAGCAATGGTTAGGGTTGAAGACGGCGAATGGTCCGACAAATTTCCCATCGATGTTGCTGGCAGCAAAGGTGTCGTCGTTTGTAAATACAACGGGTTGACGTATCAGGTTCGTTGTTTTGTTTAACTCACGAGTACAAATGAGAGCGGTAATTTTACCGTAATACAACGGTACGTGTCCGCTTTTTTAATTTGTCATAAAATCATGTTGTCTCATAGTGATTTAAAATTTTACCAACATACGGTGAAATTATGAAAAAATGTTACGGTAATTTTATCAATAAATGTTACGGTAATTTTATCAATAAATGTTACGGTAATTTTACCAAAAAATATTACGGTAATTTTACCAAAACACATTACGGTAATTTTACTAAAAAAAATGTTACAGTAATTTTACCAAAACATGTTACGGTAATTTTACCAAAACATGTTACGGTAATTTTACCAAAAATGTTACGGTAATTTTACCAAAAAAATGTCACGGTAATTTTACCAAAAATGTTACGGTAATTTTACCAAAAAAATGTCACGGTAATTTTACCAAAAAATGTTACGGTAACTTTATCAAAAAATATTACCGTAATTTTACAAAAAAAAATGTTACGGTAACTTTACCAAAAAATATTACCGTAATTTTACCAAAAAAAAAAAGTTACGGTCATTTTATCAATACATGTTACGACAAATTTACCAGAAAATGTTACGGCAACTTTAACAAAAAATGTTACGGTAATTTTACCAAAAAATGTTACGGTAATTTTACCCAAAAAAAATGTTACGGTCATTTTACCCAAAAAAATGTTAGGGTAATTTTACCCAAAAAAATGTTATGGTAATTTCACCCAAAAAATGTTACGGTAATTTTACCAAAAAATGTTACGGTAATTTTACCAAAAATGTGTTAAGATAGTTTCACCGAAAAATGTTACGGTACTATTACCAAAAAAAATTACGGTAATTTTACCAAAAAATGGGACCGGCAATTTCACAACTATATAGGTGAATTATATTTTCGTGCTTGTACTTTTACAACACAAAATTTATTTTAGAAAATTGACCGTACAATACGGTAATTTTACGGTTCATTTACCGAAAATAATAATACCGATATTTTCACATTTTTATACCACGATTATTTTGTTGTTTTTGTCAAGTCTTGATTACATTAATGACTAATATTTTTATTTATTAAATAGCCCTTTTTACAACATCGTTCTTTTAAGTTGAAATATTTTTTGAAAAAATTGAGTTTCCTTTTTGTAAAGTTAAGTTCCTTTAAAATTGTTTTTTTTTTTAAATTGAATATTTTTATTTATTGTTAATTTCGTAAATTTCATTATTTTAAGTAGACTATTTTTGTAATGGTTTTTTTTTTTTTTTTAATTAAGTCGCTTTTGATATTTAAGGAAACAGGGAAATAAAACGAAAAAGCGAGTGCAACTTGTTGTTTGTTTATTTCTCTGCTAAATAATAAATTGCAAAATTAACAAAAAATGCACAACTTCAAAATAGTTTTGGATAAAAATATTCTTTTACATTTTTTTCATAGCGACAAAAATCGTAGAAAATTACACATCGAAATAACGAATAATTTCAGATTGGCGTCCACAATCAGCTCACGTACAACTCGTTGACCAAGCAAATAACGTTTACTCCTTACTTCGTGCTGATAAACAACGCTGATTTTCTGCTGGAGTGTCAAGAAGCGCAGAGGACAGCAGATCCAATCACGAAAGTATGTACTCACCGAAATATTTCATAAAAAACGGACTGTATTCTAATAGTACTTTGCGATACAAGTGCGATAAAGCGGCCATTATACGAAGGCTGTGAAGTTGATCGCACGAACCGTACACGAGTACCACAGGCAGCACTCGCCTTCGGCTCGTGCAGCTGTGGTACTCGTGTACGGCTCGTGCGATCAACTTCACAGCCTTCGTATGATGGCCGCTATCGCACGAGTATCGCATACTATTTTTTGTAACAAATGTGTAGGAAGTGCTTCTCGAGTAGCGGGGAGGCGGGCGAAGGGTCCTGGGCGGCCGGGGTCCAGGGGCGGAGCCCCGGCGGGGGGTTCGGGGGGCGGAGCCCCCCGCCTGCAAAAATATGAATTTTTAAATGTTTTAACTAATTATCCACAAATCCCACAAAATATTTAAAAAATGGATAGATAATACACCTGCTCGTTGCTGCTCGTGTCGTACGCAGAGGCAGACTGAACTACAGTTATGGGGTTATGAACGCTAGTGCTGCGCCAGCGAGCGCGCGCCGGGCGCTCTAGCGATGTGTCCAATAACTGCGTGTAATGAGAAAGCACTAGTGCGAGAAGTAAAATAATGAGAAAGCACTAGTGCGAGAAGTAAAATCGGGCTGATTTGCGCATGCGCGAGATATTACAGTATCTTTGGCTATAAAGCGCCACTTACGCCACCACTTGCAGGCACGAGAAGTAGCACTTCTCACGCATGCGTTACATAAAAAAATATATTTATACAAATATTTCAATATAGGTTAGTGCAGGTTAATCTAATATAGAGTATGGTGGTCCATTTTTGTACGATATTTTTTTTTTTACGCGGCACCTCTCAAAACTGTTCTCTATTACGAAAAATAATTCCTCGTAAATCATCGATGTGATAAAAAATATGTAGAGGTCGCGACGGAATTTAAAAATTTTCTTATTTTGAACATTTTTTTCAGTGGAAATTCTCATGTATATCTTCACATTTTTTGCATTACATGAATGTAGAGATACTGGATATCACTCCGACAGTTCGTTATTGTTTTATGGTAGCTTTAGAGTACGAAATAATTGCAACTGCGAAAGATGTGTGCTGTGAAAGTGAAAATTAGAGGATGAGCAGATATTTTCAAAAAATTCAAAATGTGATAAAATTTTTATCGCCAAGCCGATTAACGCCGAATTAAATCCCAAATCCTGTCTGATAATCGTATACTTGTGTACCAAATTTCAGCTAGATATTTGCAAAATTGTGGAAGTCGGAACGAAAAGAAACTTTAAAAAAAATTACAAACTTCGCTACCGGCGTGATGTGATATATTTATCACAGAATAACTGTGCTATATCAATACTAAAAAATTCTCGTAAAAACAGTGAATGATAATGATAAACATTTGGCCACAGGATTAAAAAATTACATTCTGGAGATGCCGGAAACAATTAAGTATATTATGAGACACTCTAAAACAACAATAATTGTCCGAAACCTTCAAATGTTTACGATTATCATTCGCTCTTTTTACGAGAATTTTGTAGTTTTTATATAATAGGTTTTTTGGGATAAATACATCATATTATACAGATAGAGATCGACTGAGATAATTTTATAATTTTACAATTATACTTTTATATATTTTTTTTAAGTTCGTTTTTGTTCAAAGGTCCATAATTATTTAGATATCTAACTTCAATTTGGTTTACAGGTAGAATATTATCAGACAAAGGTTGGGATTTAATTTGGCATTAATTCTCTTAGGGATTGAAATTTTATGGCATTAAAATTTTTTTTTTTTATTTGCTCACCCTCTATTTTTCACTTTCACACCACATATTTTTCGCAGTTGCAATTATTTCGTACTCCAAAACTACCATAAAACAATAACGGACTGTCGCAGTGATATCCAGAATCTCTACACTCGTGTAATGCAAAAAATGTGAACATATACATGAGAATTTTCACTGAAAAAAATTATTGAAAAAAGAAAATTTAAAAATTCCGTCGCGACCTCTACATATTTTTTTATCGCATCTATGATTTATAAGGATTCTTTTTTCATAATAGAGAACAATTTTGAGGTGTGCCCTGCAAGAAAAAAAAATATTGTGCCAAAATGGACCACCCTAATATAGAGTTTTATTAGAAAATGAAAAATGTTATCCATTTGCATTTTCGATACTAACGTTTTAATCGTCACAGGTGCCACCTGGCGAGTGCGCAGCTTTATGGCCTCGTTCGGAAGGTGAGAAAAAAATGCTCCAAGTTAAGGTAGCTGGACATCCCGAAAAAACAGCTCCTTTCATGTACACGGACGTTCACACGACGCTTTTGAAGTTGGACAATAAAGTAAGCAATCGAAATTATTCCACTGAAAAATTGTCACTATACATGTGGCAGAATTAATTGAAAATGTAATTTATTATTTTGAAAAACATTTGAAAAATTGATTACGTATGTGCAATTAAAAAAGTACGGAGAAATCAACGTCGCCATACAAATTTCACTATACATGCGGCAGAATTGATTGAAAATGTTATTTATTATTTTTAAAAACATTTAAAAAATTTATTACGTATGTGCAATTAAAAAAGTACGAAGAAATCAACGTTGCCATACAAATTTCACTATACATGCGGCAGAATTAATTGAAAATGTTATTTATTATTTTTAAAAACATTTAAAAAATTTATTACGTATGTGCAATTAAAATAGTACGAAGGAATCAACGTCGCCATACAAATTTCACTTTACATGCGGCAGAATTAATTGAAAATGTTATTTATTATTTTTAAAAACATTTGAAAAATTTATTACGTATGTGCAATTAAAATAGTACGGAGAAATCAACGTCGCCATACAAATTTCACTATACATGCGGCAGAATTGATTGAAAATGTTATTTATTATTTTTAAAAACACTTAAAAAATTTATTACGTATGTGCAATTAAAATTGTACGGAGGCATCAAAGTCGCCATACAAATTTCACTATACATGCGGCAGAATTAATTGAAAATGTTATTTATTATTTTTAAAAACACTTAAAAAATTTATTACGTATGTGCAATTAAAATTGTACGGAGGCATCAAAGTCGCCATACAAATTTCACTATACATGCGGCAGAATTAATTGAAAATGTTATTTATTATTTTAAAAACACTTAAAAAATTTATTACGTATGTGCAATTAAAATTGTACGGAGGCATCAAAGTCGCCATACAAATTTCACTATACATGCGGCAGAATTAATTGAAAATGTTATTTATTATTTTTAAAAACATTTGAAAAATTTATTACGTATGTGCAATTAAAATTGTACGGAGAAATCAACGTCGCCATACAAATTTCACGATACATGCAACAGAATTAATTGAAAATGTTATTTATTATGTTTGAAAAACATTTAAAAAATTTATTTCGTATGTGTAATTAAAATAGTACGGAGGAATCAACGTCGCCATACAAATTTCACTATACATGCGGCAGAATTAATTGAAAATGTTATTTATTATTTTTAAAAATATTTGAAAAATTTATTACGTATGTGCAATTAAAATAGTACGGAGGAATCAACGTCGCCATACAAATTTCACTATACATGCGGCAGAATTAATTGAAAATGTTATTTATTATTTTTAAAAATATTTGAAAAATTTATTACGTATGTGCAATTAAAATAGTACGGAGGAATCAACGTCGCCATACAAATTTCACTATACATGCAGCAGAATTAATTGAAAATGTTATTTATTATTTTTAAAAACATTTGAAAAATTTATTACGAATGTGTAATTAAAATTGTACGGAGGAATCAACGTTGCCATACAAATTTCACTATACATGCGGCAGAATTAATTGAAAACGTTATTTATTATTTTGAAAAACATTTGAAAAATTTATTACGTATGTGCAATTAAAATAGTACGGAGAAATCAAAGTCGCCATACAAATTTCACTATGCATGCGACAGAATTAATTGAAAATGTTATTTATTATTTTTAAAAACATTTAAAAAATTTATTACGTATGTGCAATTAAAATAGTACGGAGAATTAATTGAAAATGTTATTTATTATTTTTAAAAACATTTAAAAAATGTATTACGTATGTGCAATTAAAATAGTACGGAGGAATCAACGTCGACATACAAATAAACGAAGGCGGTGTTTACATCTCGTTGTCGGCTTACGCCCACGGAAATTCACCGGGTTTGATAATCAATCACACTTCGCACACCATAAATCTATGGGAAAAGGGATCAATGAATGTGAGGTAAATTTAAGCTTCGGTAAAAACAAAATAATAATTCAACGAGGCGATTTTTGAGACCTGATAAAATGAATAAAATTCAATATTTTGCAGAGCAATTCAGTCCAACAATCGCATGTTCTATACATGGGAAAATCCTGCCGGACCACGAAAGTTGGTGTGGGAAGATGCCAACAAAAAAGAAATCGAAGACGATCTACGAAAGGTAATTTCTGCACATTTCATGTACTGAAATTTTAGACAAATGAGGCAAATTAGAAACTTGCGTATTGCTTCCTAATTATTTTTAATTTTTTTACAAATCTACCACTATGAGGAAGTATATTCATCAATTTTGGTTTCCTCGTAGAAAAAAAGTGTTCATCATTTTTTTTAAATCTGTTTGGAGTATCACGAACATTCACAAATTATTTCACAATTTTAGTACCTATGGTTTGCCCAAAATTTAATAACAATTTTTTTTTCATTTTTTTTTTTTTTACAATTCGATGTATGGGCTCGTTTATAAATGACGTCACCACACACGGAGGGGGGGGGAGGGGTCCCGAAAAAAGTGACGTTTTGGGACGATAGAGGAGGGGAGCGGGAGTCACAATTGTGACGTCACACATTTCCATTTTTTTTAAATCATGGTAGCCGTTTTTTTTTCGGAAAAAATTCCCTGACTTTTCCCTGATTTTTCCGTGACTAATTTATCAATTTTCCCTGATTTTTCCATGACTAATTAATCGATTTTCCCTGACCGGAATTTTAAGGACATCTACTAAAAAATTTATAACGCGAATAAAAAAAAATGTATTAGAAACAGATACGTGTTTTTGATAAGTTATTTATTTCTCGATCAACAACGAATAGTACTTTTGAAGATATATTTTCTCTTTCAAAACATAAACGTTCTTTGGAGTTATAATGCTTTAAATCCGATTAAATACTGATGTGAAGTGTAATACATACTTATTTTAGTAATATATAACACTTTTTAAACTTTTTTGTTGAGTGCTTCGATTTGTTCGAATAGATTTATGTTGTAATGTTTATATCAATTTTTATTTGTTTTTTTTTTCTTTTCAAATATTTTTCGGTTGTTTTTTTTCCAAGTCTTTCTTTTATGGATTTTTATTCAGTTATTGAAACTTTGGCAACAATCTACTTTTTCCCTGACTAATTTCGATATTCCCTGAGTTTTCCCTGATTCCCTGATCAATTTTTTATTTCCCTGACTTTTCTCGGTTTTCCCTGACGGCCTCCATGTAAAACCTCACGCAAAATTTCACAATCTCTTGGGGAAATTTTTTAAATTTCCATTTCACTATAACGAAATGATCTCTTCGGATTATTTCATTTGTAATCTTCGTTTTTACTACTCTTGGAGCATTTTTAGTCAACGAACAGAGTATTTACGTTTTTGTTAACCGGTGTATGAAAAGTTACATTATTGTTCCTACTATTCATAAATAATATAAAAATATTTATTATCGTTCGACTATGTATGATATATGGACGTATCTCACAAACCTTTGACTTTCACGGGCTCAAAGAATAAAAATCTAATTAAGGAGCACAGGATCGCCAATTTTTTGTACTCATCTTAAGGAGGCATCTGTGGGTCATGCTAGTCAACCAACGCACTATTAGAAATTTTCATATAAATGACAAAAAAATTGAAATTTGTAGTGCATATTGCTCTACATTTCCCCTTCAGTCACTGTGTAGGGTGTTAAGGCGAAATGTAATTCCTTCTATTTTATTTTTCCGAATTACGAAATGCAAAGTCACTCATATGACTATTGTGCCAACCTTATTTTGAGCAAAATTAAGTCGGCTGTCGCGTGTCGGGACATCCCGCAGAGCTCGTGGCAACGTCGCACATATGTTGAGGTTGGTATCGCTGAGTTTACTTTCAGCGCGCGTTTAAATCTCAAAAATTTATAACTACTTATTCACTACAAAGCAGTCATATAATTACAATCGAGCGTTGATCAGCTTGAGTTGAGTCTCAAAAAATGCAAATTTCCGGGATTCCGGAATTGTTTTACGTTATATTTGCTAAGAAGAAGCTTTAATCTCACGAAATGCGAAAATTAACTTTTGAAATTCCCGCCGTAGACGAGTCCGTTCTGCTAGTCCGCTATTTCCCCTCAGAATATGCGGCGTTGCCAAATCTCTTCGATTGAGATTGAAAATTTCACAAAAATAATTAGTTGAACACTGTTATTGACTGTATTACTGCGGTTATAGACGTTTTTTAAATTTTTTAATGCTTTATAAGAATTCAGTCTATCATTTGAAATCATTACTTTTAATGCATCTTCTCTATTAGCATATAAAATTCACCGATAAAGTGCGAGCTAACTACGACTGCCATTTGAGACCGTGTTAAAAAAGGCATATTTAAATTTGGAATATTTTTATTTATAAACGGTCAAATCCTTTCTAATTTTTTGAGATCGTTCAGAATGTTTCAATCTACAATATATATTAATTTTGTAATTTAATCTTCTAAATCGGTATGTGAGGGTGCCTCCTTAAGACCTTTAGAAAGCAATATTCGTTCATGGACAAAGCATCATATACAGGGTGCTCGCATAAAAAATTATATTATCATTTTAACTAAAAATAATTTGTTTGGTGCTAATTCATTGTAGGAACTATGTATTATTGTTTTTTTCCAAGTCTTTAACTTACTTTCAATTTAACTTCTTTTTTTTAAATGACCCATTGAAGGCATAGTTTTATCCCTTTCAATAGGTCATTTTTCTAATTCAATTTTACTCAATTCGTATGCAGAAAATGAAAAGTATGACTGGTAATGACTCTACTAACTCAAAATATAATTTAGATAATTTAAGAACGGTAATAGTTTGAATTTATTATGCGAATTTATAAACCTGACATTCTCGAACCTGACAATTGAATACATTTGGACCCAGGAAAAAATTGTTTCTCGTCGAGAGGTCGGGCACATCCGCGCACATCTAATTCGTGATAAGAATAACGTACTCAGATGGAATTTAATTATCTTACTTGACTAGTTTGGCCGGATAACGATGCGAAAAACCTGACATTTATTCTCAACGCAGCAATATGAGTCCATGTCGCAGAGCAAACGTTGCGAGCAAAATAATTGACTCTCCGACATAAATTTCACTTCATTCAATCCGTGATGATCCTACCTTTATGTGCATCCAATTCATTTGGCTCAATTAGCTTGTGCTGATATTCCTGCACCATATAACGGTGGATGTCAGGTTCACCATCGAAACCGAGTGACAGCTTTCACAGGGTAACCGCTTAATTTTCTGACATGTTCGGCGATTACAATTAGGTACATTATGTTCATTGCACCTTACCAGAATTTCATGATTTTTTTCTTATTTTTGTGAAGGTGCATGTCAATGCTACACCCGTACGAAGTGACGCGAAAATCAGAATTACAAGCGAAAACGTTGTTAATTTCCGCATTTGAACCAGGATAAAACAGTCTATTGGTGCATTATAAAATTAAATTATTTTTTTTCAGATAGATTATGCTTCGTACATCTTAGTAAAAGTTTGATACCCGCGCAATTCATTCTGTGTAAATTACTATAGCATTCCGCAGTCGAGTTACACGAAAGTCAAGGTTTTGTGAATGCCCATATATGAGGGATTCCACGGGACTTTCGCCACCCCCAAAAAAAAAAAATCTCAAATTTTATCTAAAAATCAGGTTCAGCGGTGTCTATTGATGGACCAAATTTCAAAATTCTAAAAAAATAGTTGACCGGAATATGCAAATTTTTTCGTTTTTTATCGTTTTTCATTTAATCTGTAATATCTCAGAAACTATTGATCGTATCGAAATCATTAAAAGACGAAAATGTGCATTTTTTTATGGCCAGCAAGAAAAAAATATATTCAAAATTAATTGCTTAATTTCAGGTCACATTTTATGGAAAAAACAACAAAATTATTTTTTTTTTATGGTTGGACTTCAGATTTTTTCATCGGACAAATTGTCTCGGAATCTTTGAGTGATCGCCGAATTTTGAGTATTTTTTTTTTCATGGGATGGCCCAATGCTGTGAGGTTACAGCAATTTGAATGTTTCAAATTGCTGTAACCTCACAGCATTGGGCCATCCCATGAAAGAAAATGCTCAAAATTCGGCGATCACTCAAAGATTCCGAGGCAATTTGTGCGGTGAAAAAATCTGAAGTCCAACCATTTTAATTAATTTTAATTTTGAATATGGATTTTTTTATATGTATTAAAAACATTCAGATTGCTGTAACGTCACAGCATTGGGCCATCCCATGAAAAAAAAAATACTCAAAATTCGGCGATCACTCAAAGATTCCGAGACAATTTGTCCGATGAAAAAATCTGAAGTCCAACCATAAAAAAAAAAAAAATTTTGTTGTTTTTTCCATAAAATGTGACCTGAAATTAAGCAATTAATTTTGAATATATTTTTTTCTTGTTGGCCATAAAAAATGCACATTTTCGTCTTTTAATGATTTCGATACGATCAATAGTTTCTGAGATATTACAGATTAAATGAAAAACGATAAAAAACGAAAAAATTTGCATATTCCGGTCAACTATTATTTTAGAATTTTGAAATTTGGTCCATCAATAGACACCGCTGAACTTGATTTTTAGATAAAAATTGAGATTTTTTTTTTTTGGGGGTGGCGAAAGTCCCGTGGAATTCCTCATATATAAAACGTTTTTTGGTAATACAAAAATTGAAATTATCTTTACTTTATGGAGGGGGGGGTCAGGCGAGATCGCGTTTGGGGGGAGGGCTTTGCAATTGTGACAATACGTGACCAGGGGAAGAGGGGTCCAAAAACATCAAATCGGTGGTGACGTCATTTATGGACGGCCCCTATATCCAAAATTAACGATCGTACAAAAAATTTGTTCCTGTATAAAATTTAAGTTGTTGAATGTACTTTTCAATTTTTTTAATTTCCATAGCCGCTACAAAAAATCTTCGCAATTTTTTGCTACAAAATAAAGTAATAATTTTTTTTTTTCGTTGAGACTGTTTTGATTTTTTTTTTTCAAAATTTAACAGAATGTCCATTGTTATGTTTTCAAACTACAAAAAAATTTGCGTGATGCCAAATGATTATCTTCTTAAGGTTTGGTTTGTTTATTGGCTAGAAGATGTAAAAATAAATGTTAAAATTCGATTTCCACATACAATGTTCTACTTTGTTTAAATATTTCCTTTAGATTTATTAAATGTCTAAACGATGTATTTATTCAGGATAATTTGGGCACATTTGTCATCCCTGACATCGACCAAGAGATTTTCTACGTTTCTTTCCTCGACGGAATCCAGAGAGTTCTTTTATTCACCACGGCATTCAGAATTGCCGAAGCGTGTCAATTAGCCGGTGATTTCGAAATACTCGATCAAGACATCACAATAAGTATTCACGGAGTTGGAGTATCGCTTGTTAACAATCTTACCAGAGTCGAGCTTCTCTACATGTGCATCGCCAGGTACGTTTTTTATTAAACGGCAAGAAAATAAAATAGTTACTAACATTTTTAAAAAACCTCAAACTTCGATTTCACAATTTAAAAAAATATGAATCTAATTTTTTTTAAATTTGTTACGCTACGAAAATTTTAACATTGCTATTCGACGCGTTTTTGTTAAAAATTGTCTTTAAAAATCACTTGAATCTAAAAATGAATAGCAGAAAAAAATATGTCCTTTAGTAAAAATCGAATTAAAAAAACGACTAAATTTTATTTAATCAAAATTGCATTTTACAGTTTTTTTAAATAAATAAATTTACGTAATATTTATTCTCGGTAGTTGATTCTTTGTTTTTTGCTTCCTCATAGAGGAAGCTTTGTTTTCATGAAAAAAAAAAACATTTTCAAGATTTTCAACATTTTCACAGAAAATTGATCTAGAAAAAATGTCCGTATGTATGTGTGTGTATGTATTGGCTTCGTGCGTGACCTTCATTCGCGGCTATTTTGGACAGCCAGCGTTCGAAGCGGCGAAATTGTGCAGCAGTTGATAAAAAATTATGACAGTAAAGCATGCTAGCGTACGTTAATTAACGATATTATTTATATTTCTTTAACAAATCGACACTATGAGTGCGCCAAAAGGGAAGGCCTCAATGCCGTGTTGCGTCGTGAATTGTAAAAACACCTCTGTAAATTCACCGGGTGTACATTTCTACAGTTTCCCTACAGGAAAGATCCAAGTTTTCAAGCAGAAAAGACGCGAGAACTGGATTGCCTCCATTAAACAAAAAAAAAAGTTTCAGAGTTACTGTACAAACTAATGTTCTCTAATCAATAAAAAGTTATAGACTACAATACTGTTACTAGGATTGAAACTTTACAATACTTACTTCCAATTTCACCTTGTACGGTGTAGTAGTGGAAGTGTCACTGACGTTTGGCGAATAACGCTGCACTTTATTAAGATACGTTTGTCTGAATCTGTTAACTCCTCCACTCGACGCACATGGCATACAGATAACGCATTTCCTTTTATAATACCTTGTGGATTAAAATCAATTGCATGCGTTATCGCCTTGAATCCCGTTCTGATTATCAATTCCATCTTTCAATGCCGTTTTAATGCTGCTGTCAGTTGTCATAAACATAAACACCGGCGAAAAGTGCAGACGACACCGGGCGCACGAAAATTTATGTACCCTTTATACGAAATAAATCGAATAACAAAAAGCTATTACCATAACCAAAATTACAAAAAAATAAATTAAACAACCTATTTTTTATTTATAACAATACTTTTCAGTTGTTCATTTAGTATAATCGGAAAATCTTCTGTAAACTATATTCTACCATAAGAATCAATGCTTTTTTTATATCAACTGTTGCCGAGGTGTGCCACAAGCGGCGCTGGCATCTTAACGCACTAAGCCAATACAACTCCGAAAATTCGAACGCCGATAACTCAAGAACTGTTTTGTATATCGAGCTCAAATTTGACACACAAGTGTAGCAGCAGACCCTCTTCAAGTGTAGCAATTTTCGACAAAAAAAGTGCGAAAATTTCGATTTTATGCTGTTTTGAATTTTTTTAAAAAAGGAGGTGCGCGCTCTAACTTTCGTAAAATTTAGTCTATTTTGCTAAATAGTTGGTTATAAGAGCAGGTGCGTTCAATGTTGTTTGGTATTGAATTAGGCTCGAATCGGTAAAGGGGTTGAGACTTTATGGAATTTTGAATTTTTGTAAAAATTGACATTATCGCTCTATTGTAACTTTTGCAAAACTTGAGATAACGAGCTCAAATTTTGTATATAAATGAAACAATATTCAGCCATTATATATGTATAATTTAGTGACGAACGGTATGAAATTTTTGATTTTATGGAATGTTGAATTATTTTCAAAAATATACGTTATCACATTTACTTTCGAAAACGCTCTAATAATAACGAAATAATGGAATAACGAAATAGAAAAATCGAATTCACAACATGTTTATTTATCTAATTAAAACAAGGATGCAAAGTAGAACCTTGCACATTGCTTCCTCGTTATTTTTCGCTTTTTACAAAGCTTCCTTTATGAGGAAGCCAAAATTAAATAACATACTTCCTCATAGAGGTAGCTTTGTAAAAAGTTGCAAAGTTGAACTTTGCACATTGCTTCCTCATTATTTTTTTTTTTTCACAAAGCGATCTCTATGAAGCTTATTTACTAATTTTGGCTTCTTCATAGCGGAAGCTTTGTGAAAAATGTAAATTAATGACAAAGGAATGTACGAAGTTCAACTTTGCAACTTATTTCGTTACTTTTCATTTTTTCAAAATTTCAAAATCACGTAAAATCTTAATCGCTTTACCGATCATTACCAAATTTTGTACGTAGCAGCGCTGAGTATTATTTATTGTCTGTATAAAATTTCAGCTGATTTGTTAATGTTTAACGTGAGTTAGAGCAAAACATAAATTTTTCAAAAAATTCAAAATCCTATATAATCCGAACCCCTTTACCGATCATCACCAAATTTGATACATAGCAGCATTGCATGTTATTCTTTATCTGTAGAAAATATCAGTTGATTTTGTGAGATTTTACAGGAGTTAGAGCAAAACGTAAATTTTTTGAAAAATTCAAAATCTCATAAAAACGGAACCTATTTGTAGATTCGCCCCCAATTCAATATCGATCCTTCTTTAAGGCTGCTTTATGTATAAAAAATTATTTAGCTCTATAGCTAAAAATATGCGGGAGCTAAAGCGCGTACAGACATTTTTCGAAAATTGCAAAGTTAAATAAAATTTGAACATATTTTTGAATTTTTTTGAAAATTATCACAAGCAATGGCGTATACCTGCCGCACATGCGTGCCAAATTTTAGACCGAATGTTAAAGCCGTTCTTGAGATATGCAAGTTTGAATTTTAAATGCCGTTCACACACACACACATACACACACGCATCCATACATACATTTTTTCTAAATCACTTTTCTCGACGTTTTAGACAATTTTAAGCATACTGACATGAAAATCTCGAAAAAAAAATTTTTCACGGAAACAAAGCTTCCTCTATGAGGAAGCAAAAAGCAAAAAATAATGAGGATGCAATGTGCAAGCAGCATTGTCAGTTTAGTACAATTGTACTAAATCTAATACGTTCCCATGCAATTTAGTACGTTAGCACGTCTTTCATAAATCCAGTACGTTTTCGTATTTTGCAATGCATTGGTACGCGACAAGAAAGTTATTTTTTTTGCCATGTAATTCCGCTTTCCAAACATCGCATCATCTTAAAACGGTCTTAAAAGTTCTCGTTTGTTCTCAAATGTCAATTGTACATTTCACTCACTCACTTAGTAACGTTGTCAGCTTCAACACAGTTGTCAGGAATAACTGTAATAGTAAATCTAGGATGGCTATTTTTTGGGGGCGTATGAATTTTAAAGACGATAGATTTTTGGGATGTAGAAAATGAAGAAAAGACAGTGAACCGAAGGAATAAATCAAGTGCAAGCGAGGGAAAAACCAAAAAGAAATAGCTAGGAAAAAGCGAAAAAAGAATCAAATGAGATTATGACTATGGTTTTTGGTATTTCCTTCGCTTCATCCTGACTATTCCTTGTGCTCTTTCTCTCGTCTATCCCTGCTTTTTTTCTTCGGCATGTCTAATACCTGTTTCTAGCTATTTTTCCTGATTTTCTCTCTCCTTTGTTCCTGGTTATTCTTTTTTGTTAACCCCGGCTATTTTTTGTGGTCTTTCCCTCGCTCGCCTCTGGCTATTAATTTCGGTTCTGTTATCGCTTGTCACTGGCGATTTCTTATAGTTTTACTCTCGCGATTATTTTGTCCCTGTCTTTTTATGTTTTCTCTAAGATGTGAACCTGCTACTTTCGTCAAGTTGTCAGAAAACTATTGAAACGGCAAATAAAAACTACGTTTGAATGTTTTTATGCTAATTTGAACTCTCTACAGAATTTATTACGTAAAAATCACATTTAGTACGTTTTGGTTCTGGTGTCTAGTACGTAACACAATTTCTCTCTGGCAACACTGTGTGCAAGGTTTTTTTTATTTGTGTGCGAAATTTTAATAAAAATTTCATTTGCAGTTCCGGAATTATTTGGGAAACGCGAAAATCGAGCGGGAATCGTTGGCGAGGCTTAAACATTCGAGAGGTTGTCGTTATTGAGGAAGCATATCAGAGATATATTCGCGAGCTTCAAATAGGCAGAGATATTCCAAATCGACAAATGTTGGAGCCGAAATTGGAGGTAAAAAATGCCAATATTCTGAATAAATATCATAGATTTAAAAAAGGATTCTTTATTGAATAATCCATGAAATTTTAGGTTGACTTTGCGGAAATGAGAATTTTCAAACCCCACCGTGGACACATGCGTCGTACATTCCAAACTGGGCTTTGGATGCAATATCGCACATCGCCGCATCAAGTTCAACTTCATGCAAAGATTAATAGGTTGCAAATCGACAACCAACTATCTGAATGTGTCTTCCCAGTGATTTTAGCACCAGTACCACCACCAAAGAGTGTAGCTCAGAGCTCAGGTAAATTGATGTTTCATAGTAATTCACAGATATTCAGATTTTCGAATAATTTACATTTTTTAAATATGGATTTTGTGAATAAGACAAATAATTCATATTGACTTTAACACTTTGGAAGGTTCGGAAAGTTCGAATGATTTAATAAATACTTGACCTTCATTGAATCATTTGTATAATTCGATTATTCCAAATAAATGAAATAATTTGAATAACTGGAATATTTTAATTAATTTGAATATTTCGAAAAGTTTAAATAACCCGAATAGCTTTCAAATATCAACAAATTCGGATATTTGTAGGATTGTGAATAGACCGTATAATTCGATCAAATAATTCGAAGTGTTCAAATATTGCAAATAATTGGAAATTTTCGAGTAATATAAATAATTCGAAATTTTTAATAACTCGAATAACTCGAAAAGATTGAATAATTTTAATAATTCAAACATATTGAATAATTTGTATAACCCAAATAATTCGAATAGTTCGGGTAGTTTGAATCATTCGAATAATTCTAATATTTCAAATAGTTTCAACAGATCGAATAATTCAGATAGTTTAAATGGCTCGAATAATTAAAGTGTTTCGACGCTTTCGGACAGTGAAAATGATTCACATAATTTGAAAAAATCAAATCACCTAGCTCGAAGAATTACATTAATTCAAATAGTTTAAATAGTTTGAATAGCTTAAATGGTTCATATACTTTAAATTATTGGAATACTGGCGATCTTTGTAAATCCGGAGTATCCAAGTTTAAACTCAATTAAAAGTTCCGATTATCTTTCCGCCAATTTGTACTCCCTCAACTTTGTTACGAAGGCATCCTCACATATCGATTTAGAAGATTAATTTACAAAATTAATATATATTGTAGATTGAAACATTCTGAACAATCTCAAAAAATTAGAAAGGATTTGACCGCTTATAAATAAAAATATTCCAAATTGAAATATGCCTTTTTAACACGGTCTCAAATGGCAGTCGCAGTTAGCTCGCACTTTATCGGTGAATTTTATATGCTAATAGAGAAGATGCATTAAAAGTAACGATTTCAAATGATAGACTGAATTCTTACAAAGCATTAAAAATTTTAAAAAACGTCTATAACCGCAGTAACACAGTCAAAAACAGTGTTCAACTAATTACGTTTGTGAAATTTTCAATCTCAATCGAAGAGATTTGGCTACGCCGCATATTCTGAGGGGAAATAGCGGACTAGCAGAACGGACTCGTCTACGGCGGGAATTTCAAAAGTTAATTTTCGCATTTCGTGAGATTAAAGCTTCTTCTTAGCAAATATAACGTAAAACAATTCCGGAATCCCAGAAATTTGCATTTTTTGAGACTCAACTCAAACTAATCAACGCTCGATTGTAATTATATGACTGCTTTGTAGTCAATAAGTAGTTATACATTTTTGAGATTTAAACACGCGCTGAAAGTAAACTCAGCGATACCAACCTCAACGGCAATACGTCAGTTCTACAGAACCCATCTCTACACAGACCCATCTGTACACGAGCATCTGTACACCATTTTTTTTTACACGCGTTTAATTGAGCACACCGAAATTGTACACAACACGAACTTGACAAAGCGGAATTTAAAACGGATAACCTTGTCACGACGAAACCTTGCGGAAATTTAGTTCGACACGGAAAAATTGATCACGTCAGTAATCGTTATGACAAAACTTTGCACAGCATACTCTGGGCATCATCAATCTGCTCACAGCACTAGTTCGACACAACAAATTTCTTCGTAGCACAAGATCGAAATGGTAAATCTCGACACGGCACCATTTTGTAACGACAAATCTCTACACAACGCGAGTACGGCCCGGTAAAGTTTGCCACGACGAACCTTCGACACGACACAAGTTGTACACGACGATGTTCTACACAGACCCATCTCTACACAGACCCATCTCTACACAGACCCGTCTCTACACAGACCCATCTCGACACTGACGCTAATCTTCCGATTTAAATCGGATAATATATTTACCGACTGGGAATTTTGCGTTGAGCCGGCAAAATAGGCTCAACGCAAAATTGCCAGTCAGTAAATATATTATCCGATTAAGTAAATATATTATCCCGGTAAAGTTTGCCACGACGAACCTTCGACACGACACAAGTTGTACACGACGATGTTCTACACAGACCCATCTCTACACAGACCCATCTCTACACAGACCCATCTCTACACAGACCCGTCTCTACACAGACCCATCTCGACACCGACGCTAATCTTCCGATTTAAATCGGTAAATATATTATCCGATTTAAATCGGAAAATTAGCGTCGGTGTCGAGATGGGTCTGTGTAGAGACGGGTCTGTGTAGAGATGGGTCTGTGTAGAGATGGGTCTGTGTAGAACATCGTCGTGTACAACTTGTGTCGTGTCGAAGGTTCGTCGTGGCAAACTTTACAGAGCCGTACTCGCGTTGTGTAGAGATTTGTCGTTACAAAATGGTGCCGTGTCGAGATTTACCATTTCGATCTTGTGCTACGAAGAAATTTGTTGTGTCGAACTAGTGCTGTGAGCAGATTGATGGTGCCCAGAGTATGCTGTGCAAAGTTTTGTCATAACGATTACTGACGTGATCAATTTTTCCGTGTCGAACTAAATTTCCGCAAGGTTTCGTCGTGACAAGGTTATCCGTTTTAAATTCCGCTTTGTCAAGTTCGTGTTGTGTACAATTTCGGTGTGCTCAATTAAACGCGTGTAAAAAAAAATGGTGTACAGATGCTCGTGTACAGATGGGTCTGTGTAGAGATGGGTTCTGTAGAACTGACGTATTGCCACCTCAACATATGTGTGACGTTGCCACGAGCTCTGCGGGACGTCCCGACACGCTACAGCCGACTTTATTTCGCTCAAAATAAGGTTGGCACAATAGTCATATGAGTGACTTTGGATTTTGTAATTCGTAAAAATAAAATAGAAGGAATTACATTTCGCCTTAACACCCTGCACAGTGACTGAAGGGGAAATGTAGAGTAATATGCACTACAAATTTCAATTTTTTTGTCATTTATATGAAAATTTCTAATAGTGCGTTGGTTGACTAGCATGACCCACAGTCATGTAATTTTCTGTAGTAATTTTCTATTTTTTCTATGCAATTTTTTAAATATTTTTTTTAAGTGTCATATCGAATGACCTAATTTAAAAATCTAAAAAAATTCTGAAAAATACTTTGTTGAATATAAAAATTTTCTAGCTTATAGCCAAAGTGGACAAAATTTTTCTTATAGTTTTCAAGCTTTTTGATTTACAAAAATTATGAAAAAACAGAAAAAAAAATTAATCCATTACAAGTGATTGGTTAAACGTTTATTTATGTAAACTCGGATTTTTTTAGAATTTATTCAGATTTTGAGAAATTTGTTAAATTTTTCTGAACTAAGACTATTCCAGCACCATACACGCCACATTCTAGCACCAGCATGCCATAATTTAAAAATCTGAAAAAATTCGGAAAAATACAGTTTCATATACAGAAATGTTTGACGAGTCGTCCATAGTAGGTTGATTTTTGTTTCTATTTTTTTATAATTTTTTTAATCATAAAAAGTTTAAAACTATGTGAAGAAAAATCTTCCACACTTTAACTCTAAGCTAGAAAATGTTGAGATTCAATAAAGTATTTTTCAGAATTTTTTCAGATTTTTAAATTATGGCATGCTGGTACTAGAATGTGGCATGTATGGTGCTAAAATATTCTTGGTTCAGAAAAATTCGACAAATTCCTAAAAACTCTGAAAAAATTCGAAAAATCCGAGTTCACATAAATAAACGTTTGACCAATCGCTTGAAGTAGATTAATTTTTTTTTCTATTTTTTTATAATTTTATTAAATAAAAAAATCTCAAAAACTATAAGAAGAGAAATTTTGCCCACTTTGGCTATAAGCTAGAAAATTTTGATATTCAACAATGTATTTTTCAGAATTTTTTCAGATTTTTAAATTATGGCATTCGATATGTCACTTTAAAAAATATATTTAAAAAAAGATTTGCATAGAAAAAATTTAAAAAATAAAATGTGGTGAATTCGAGGGTCTAACCAATCCTTAAAAAAATTACGAGCCAAATCGGGGAGGCCGATGGTCAGACTCAGGTCGAATCGGGATGGAATGCCTCAAATTCATTCCGTCCTGTACATTTGCCATATTATTATTTTTATTGTATTAAAGTATGTTTCTTTTTCTAATTTCAGTAATGAAACCATTTGCCGAAATGAGTATGGTGAAGCGTCTTCTCGAGCACAGTACTGTACAACAATTCCAGTACTTCAAAGTCTTGATTCAGGAATTCCACATCAAAGTCGATTTAGGTTTCGTAAATGCTATCATTGGTTTCTTCGCAGCTGACGAAGCTGATGAGGCACAAGAGGTGAGTTAATATCGAGCTATTTTTCTTATATTAACAAAATGTCGGCGCGAATCGATGGACAATGATTTTTAAACTTTCTATCGCTGTAAAAAAATTCCTTCTCTAAAAAGTATGTTGCGAGATTTTATCGAATTGCGAGTTGGTCCATTGTTGTCACGTTATTCGCGCTGTGATTGGTCCAAATTGGCGCGAGATCAGATCGAGATCGAGACCGAGTTCGTGCTTAACACGTTTGACAGTTGCAATTCTGTCAGTTTTGTCAAGCATATCGGGCGCGCGAGATTCAGTGTTGCCAGAAAGAAATTGTGTTACGTACTAGACACCGGAACCAAAACGTACTAAATGTGATTTTTGCGTAATAAATTCTGTAGAAAGGTCAAATTAGCATAAAAGCATTCAAACGTAGTTTTCATTTGCTGTTTCAATAGTTTTCTGACAACTTGACGAAAGTAGTAGTTTCACATCTTAGAGAAAACATAAAAAGACAGGGACAAAATAATCGCGAGAGTAAAACTATAAGAAATCGCCAGTGACAAGCAATAACAGAACCGAAATTAATAGTCAGAGGCGAGCGAGGGAAAGACCACGAAAAATAGCCGGGGTTAATAAAAAAGAATAACCAGGAACAAAGGAGAGAGAAAATTAGGAAAAATAGCTAGAAACAGGTATTAGACATGCCGAAGAGAAAAAGCAGGGATAGACGAGAGAAAGAGCACAAGGAATAGTCAGGATGAAGCGAAGAAAATACCAAAAACCATAGTCATAATCTCATTTGATTCTTTTTTCGCTTTTTCCTAGCTATTTCTTTTTGGTTTTTCCCTCGTTTGCACTTGATTTATTCCTTCGGTTCACTGTCTTTTCTTCATTTTCTACATCTCCAAAAATCTATCGTCTTTAAAATTTATATGCCCCCAAAAAATAGCCATCCTAGATTTACTATTACATTTATTCCTTACAACTGTGTTGAAGCTGACAACGTTACTAAGTGAGTGAGTGAAATGTACAATTGTCATTTGAGAACAAACGAGAACTTTTAAGACCGTTTTAAGATGATGCGATGTTTGGAAAGCGAAATTACATGGCTAAAAAAAATAACTTTCTTGTCGCGTACCAATGCATTGAAAAATACGAAAACGTACGAGATTTATGAAAGACGTGCTAACGTACTAAATCGCATGGGAACGTATTAGATTTAGTACAATTGTACTAAACAGTGTTGCCAGAGAGAAATTGTGTTACGTACTAGACACCGGAACCAAAACGTACTAAATGTGATTTTTGCGTAATAAATTCTGTAGAGAGTTCAAATTAGCATAAAAGCATTCAAACGTAGTTTTCATTTGCTGTTTCAATAGTTTTCTGACAACTTGACGAAAGTAGTAGGTTCACATCTTAGAGAAAACATAAAAAGACAGGGACAAAATAATCGCGAGAGTAAAACTATAAGAAATCGCCAGTGACAAGCGATAACAGAACCGAAATTAATAGCCAGAGGCGAGCGAGGGAAAGACCACAAAAAATAGCCGGGGTTAACAAAAAAGAATAACCAGGAACAAAGGAGAGAGAAAATCAGGAAAAATAGCTAGGAACAGGTATTAGACATGCCGAAGAGAAAAAGCAGGGATAGACGAGAGAAAGAGCGCAAGGAATAGTCAGGATGAAGCGAAGAAAATACCAAAAACCATAGTCACAATCTCATTTGATTCTTTTTTCGCTTTTTCCTAGCTATTTTTTTTGGTTTTTCCCTCGCTTGCACTTGATTTATTCCTTCGGTTCACTGTCTTTTCTTCATTTTCTACATCTCCAAAAATCTATCGTCTTTAAAATTTATACGCCCCCAAAAAATAGCCATCCTAGATTTACTATTACATTTATTCCTTACAACTGTGTTGAAGCTGACAACGTTACTAAGTGAGTGAGTGAAATGTACAATTGACATTTGAGAACAAACGAGAACTTTTAAGACCGTTTTAAGATGATGCGATGTTTGGAAAGCGGAATCACATGGCAAAAAAAAATAACTTTCTTGTCGCGTACCAATGCATTGAAAAATACGAAAACGTACTAGATTTATGAAAGACGTGCTAACGTACTAAATCGCATGGGAACGTATTAGATTTAGTACAATTGTACTAAACTGGCAACGCTGGCGAGATTTGAATTCCCAAGTTTGTTGACTTTACAATATTTCGGGGTTTCCGGATTATGTGTTAATTGCGAATATTAAACTAGGCTTAAGATGTTGCACGACAAAGTGCAACGTAGTCTCTATGGCAGCAACAAAACCAGGCGTACGCGGAGTCACTACATGCGGATCAACAGAACAATCGTAAATAAGATGATAAGCGAAGAGATCGCGGGAGAATTGAAATTCTGCAGTCAAGTAAATCAGACCTCTTTGTTCACTGTTACTTTTAGCAAAATCCATGCCAGGTTTCCAGAATTGGAAATCCTGTATTTATTTCTTTGAGCAAAGAGGTCGTGCTGCTTTACTAAAAATGTAAAGCCCCATATAATGATGGGACTTTAAATTTTTTTCTAAAGTCTCGAAATTCTCCAGAGCTCGGAAATTTGAAGTTATCAAGCTAAATACTAATTTATAATTGAAAGAATGTTAAAGGACAATTGGTAATCAATTTGAGTCAAATCTATAAAGAGTTTCCGATTCGATAAAATTTGGAATTATTGGAAAAATTTGTTAGATCTCGTAATTTTTGGGAATTCTGATTATATATATTATATGTATTAAATAAGATCGCTGCACCGACACACGCACTCTAGTTGCGCGCGCATAAGTTTTCTAGTCTGATAAAAATTAATAACCTTAGTATGTTATAGGCGTGACTGAATATTGTTATTATTAATTTTTTATCGACTCTTGGCGGTATATTTTTTCTGATGGAATTTTGCGAAGCACTTCTCGGGTCTGAGACCGTTATCGCTAGATTCAAAGCGTGCGAAACTGAAGCCTAATTCAAATTTCACTAATTTGTTCACAATTTGTTTGAGATAAATTTCGTCGATTGTGGCTGCTTGATGAATTAATTTAATTTATTAAGCAGCTACAGTCGATATTTGTAAGAGATTCGTATCAGTGAAATTTGAATTAGCGCTTTGAATCTAGCGATCACGGTCTCAGACCCGAGAAGTGCTTCGCAAAATTCCATCAGAAAAAATACACCGCCAAGAGTCGATAAAAAATTAATAATAAAAATTAATAACATTTGAAGCACTATACAGTACATTACGATTTCGAAACTTTTGAAGTATCGAAAGTTTGAACATTGTTTAGTTTGATCTGCACATTCCATTAATTAATACCTTTTTTCAGAGCAAACTATTCCAGACAGATATGAAGTTGGTTGACGAGCCTCTTCTCTATCACGTTAATCAAATTACTACCGCGGAACAGAAAAATTTCTTCGATTTGCTGCATTTCTCTCCGCTAAAGGTAAATAAAAAGGATAAAAGTCATTATTACCAGACTTGTAAATCCCAATTAATTCATGACATATAATTTACAGTACAATTTGTTTTGCAATTATGATTTCATAATAATAATATTTAGTGATTATAAAATAGAGTGCAAACATTTGAATAGCTGAAAAAAATACTAATTTTCGCTTTAATATTGCAAGAAATAGTGGAAAAAATGGAAGAAATAAGTAATGCATTACTTATTTTTTTCCATTTTTTCAAAAGGATTACCGTGAATTTTTATTGAAAAATAATAATTTTTGCAGCCATTCCAAAGTTTAATCATCGTATTACAATCGCTACATGTTATTATTATAAAATCATAATTGTAGAGCTGATCGTATCATCATCATTATATCTATAAATATTAGGCATTTACAACTCTGATTATTACCATTATTATTGGTTCACAAATATATTTATTGTTTTTTTTTTAATACGTAGATACACATAAGTTTCTCGATGACCGGAAGTGGCGGAGGTCCATCGGCTGTTCCTCAAGTTGTCAACGTTTTACTTCAAGGAATCGGCGTCACCTTGACCGACATCAATGACATCGTTTTCAAGTAATTTGCAATTTAATAATCTTTTTACTTTTTTTTTTTTAAATCCTCTCCGATACTTCTCATAATTATTCAGATTCAAGCGTTACGAAGAGCAACGTCCCTTTCTATGCATACATTTTCGAAAAAATTGAAAAAGAAATTCATATTTTATAAGCCTTTCAATTTTTCGAAAAATGTCTGTATGTTATCTAGCTTCCGCAATTTTTCAGCTAATGAGTTAAATAGTTCTGGACAAATAGAGAAATGAAAAATAAAGATTGGTATTGAATTTGAGCGAAACCCATAGAGCGGTTTAGATTTTATAAAATTTTGAATTTTCGAAAAAATTTTGTTTTCGTTCTTATTCAAGTTAAGTTCGACCAAACCTGCTCAAATCTTTTGCAAGGTAAAATTAACATCCAGTTGTAGTAGATATCGAATTTCGTGAAGATTGGTAATGTGGTTCAGATTTTATAAGACATTGAATTTTTCAAAAAATCTCTGTATGTTCTCTAGCTGCCACAATTTTTTAGATAATGAGCTTAAACAGTTTTTGACGAATAAAGCAATGAAAAATGACGATCGGTATTGAATTTAAGCGAAATACATAAAGCGGTTTAGATTTTATAGAATTGTGAATTTATGAAAATTTTTGTTTTCGTACTTCTTTAATTTGTATTTAAAATAAGGATGCCAAGTAGAACTTTGCACATTGCTTCGTCAATAATTTTCATCTTTCGCAAAGCTTCCTCTATGAGGAAGGCAAAAATAATATAAAGAAACTTCCTCACGGAGGCGGCGTTGCGAAAAATAAAAATGAATGAGAAAGCAATGTGAAAAGTTCTACTTTGCATCGACTTTTTTTTTTCAACGACAAAGTCAACGTATTTGGAAAATTAACAATCGCTGAGAAATATATGGGGCGTTTCATCTGAATTTTTCATACTTTGTCCCTGACCCCCGTCAATAATTTTAACAATTTTTTATCAAAAAGTATTTTGAAAAAGAAAAGACACGTATTTTTTTGTTTGACGCTACGAACGATATTTCCGACAGCCGAATTTGTATAAAAATTCGAATTTTTCGGTATTTATATTGTTTTATTCGTTAATATCTTGAAAATTAATAGACCTATCAAAAAATGTCCAGGATCAAATTTGTTCAGTTTAAGAAGAGCTATATAATGTATATAAAAAAATGTTATTTTCGTTTTTCTAACGTTTTGTTTTATGACGTTAAACAACAAACTATCGTCTTTCAAAAAACCACCACTTTTTATAATTTTGCTTCCTCATAGACGAAGCTTTGTTTTCATGAAAATTTTTTTTTTTCGAGTTTTTCATGCCAGTATGCTTACAATTGTCCAAAACGTCGAGAAAAGTGGTTTAGTAAAAATGTCCGTGTGTGTGTGTGTTTTCTGGACTCCAAAAATTCGATGAACTATTAGTCAGTAATCGTTCGAGCGATATGGCTCAAATTTGGCACGCAAGTGGAGTAGTTGCCCCGCTTTGAATGTTGAGATTTTTTAAGAAAAAAAAATCAGCCATTTTGATTTTATGGTACTTTTAATTTTTTGAAAAAAAGGGCGTGGTCGCTCTAACTTTCGTAAAAATTAGCCGATTTTGCTAAATAGTTGTTTATAAATAAATATACGTTCAATGTTGTTTGGCATTGCATTTGAGCAAAATCGGTAAAGCGGTTCAGATTTTATGGATGTTTGAATTTTTCGAAAAAAATCATTTTTTTAAATAAATCTCGTCGAATTTCACCAATTTAACTGAAATGTTCTACAGACGAAAAGGAACATGCAGCTATGCCACGTGCCAAATTTGACGATGATCGGTAAAGTGGTTCAGATTTTACGACATTTTGAAATTTACAAAACAAAACCGATTTTCACTCTAGCATCAGCAAAAGTTGATAATGCGAGACAAAAGTTTGTACTCAATGGAAATAAGAATGCAAAGTAGAACTTTACACATTGCTTCATATATAATTTTTATTTTTTTAAATTTATAATGACCGCTTGTCCCAAAATAGAATTGCTCATAACTCTCGAACGGCGTGACGAATCGAGATGGAAATTTACACAAAAGAGGAGGATAAACTCCGTTTTCGCTATTTCGATTAAGGTAGTCCTTGCGCATTAAGCTGAGGTCAAATAAGTTTTCGAAAAATGGCAGGGAATTGCAAACACTTTTCGCCAATATAAAAACAAGGATGCAAAGTACAATCTTGCACATTGCTTCCTCATTATTTTTAGCTTTTTACAAAGCTTCCTCTATGAGGAAGCCAAAATTGAATAACATACTTCCTCATAGAGGTAGCTTTTTCAAAAGTGAAAAATAATGAGGAAGCAATGTGCAAGGTTCTACTTTGCATCCTTTTTTTTATATACTCACGGAAAAATTCTGTTTGAAATTACGACATTTTTGAGATCCTATGCAGAATGGCAAGATTTTTTAATGAGAAGTTCTACATAATTAAAGTTTTTTTAACATCCTGAATTATTACGTAAAGCTTGAATTACGTAGTACTTTTCTTCAAAAATACTTGCCAACCTGCATAGGGCCTCAAAAATTGTGTTATTTTACACAGAATTTTTATGTAAGTATAGAAAAATTATAAAAAGTGGCGTTTTTTTGCAAAACGATACTTTATTGTTTAACGTCATATAAAATTTTTTTAGAAAAACTGCAATAACATTTTTTATATACGTTATGTAGCTCTTTGCAAACTAAACGAATTTCATCGTAGACATTTTTCGATAGTTCCTTTCCAAGATATTAACGATAAAAATAATATCAATACCGAAAAATTCAAACTTTCACAAAAATTCATCCGTGGGAAATATTGATCGTAGCGCTGAACAAAAAAAAAATACGTCTATCTTCTTATTCAAAATACTTTTTGATAAGAAATTGTCAAAATGTCCTGGAATGTCCCATATGCTGACCATAAATTGTAGTTTTATATCAGTTTTTTTTTTAAATTTTTAAATTATTTAGCCGACCCTATTTAAATCTTTTACCAAAACGATGTATAAATGTTTTCTATTCAAAACTATTTAACGAAAAAAAAAAAAATTTCGTATTTAACGTCCAACTTATTTTGTCGATTAATTAATTTTTTTCTAGGCTCGCGTACTTCGAGCGAGATTACATTTTCATGACACACAAGCAACTGATTTCCGAAGCGACGAACCACTACGTTGGCCAAGCGATAAAGCAGGTTTACGTGCTCGTTTTGGGTTTGGACGTTATCGGCAATCCTTACGGTTTAGTAGTTGGCACGATGAAAGGAATAGAAGATCTTTTCTATGAGCCTTTCCAAGGTGCGATTCAAGGTCCCGGAGAATTTGCGGAAGGTTTGCTGCTCGGTGTGAGAAGTATGTTGGGACACACAGTCGGAGGAATGGCTGGCGCAGTTTCGAAAATTACCGGCGCGATGGGTAAACTTTTTAAATAATATTGCGCCCCGAATTTTCACTGGATTTATATTTAAAATATTTGAAAATAATTCCCGGTGATAATTTTTTCCAAGCTATACAAAATATATAGCTTGAAAAAAACGATTTTATATTATATTTATACGATTTTTGGCAAATTAATTTAAGAAATCTCCAAATGTATTTATTTATTTTTATTTTAGGCAAAGGTTTGGCTGCTTTGACATTTGACAAAGAATATCAGCGCAAAAGGCAAGAACAACTCAACAAGCAACCTGCCAATCTTCAAGAAGGACTCGCAAGAAGTGGCAAAGGCTTAGTTATGGTAAAAAAAAATTATAAACTACTTATTAAGCTGGTTGGAGCACTTCACACTTCATCAATGCTGAATTTTCTAAAGCGTTTCTACAATTTCTTGTGGTTGAATAAAATGTTCTGAGCTATTACCCAATTTTCAGTCATAGAAAATAATCAGTCAAAATAAAAATCGATGGTTGTCCGTCGATAAACTGAAAAGTATCGAAGACAAAACGACCAAAAATTAATTATCGCTTTTTTGCATGTTCTTTGGTCATAATTTAAATATTGACAAACTAAAAGACCAAAGACAAAAGTTACACTAAACAATCGTAATTTTTCATGTAGAAAGTGAGGTAAAAATAAAGTGACGTGATAATACGGCAATTTTTCAATCAAAAAATTAATATATTTTATCCTCATTTCAGAAGTAAAGATACTATCGTACAATGTAATTAGCGTTATTAGGGATTCCGATGTAATGGCGGATTAAAAGTTAAAAAATGCGTCTTTCATCGTCTTAAACATTTAATTCTTTAACAGGGTGTTTATGATGGAATATCTGGAGTGGTGATGAAACCCATATCGGGAGCTAAGGAGGACGGTGTTGAGGGTTTTTTCAAAGGTTTCGGAAAAGGTATGGTTGGCCTTGTTACACGTCCTACCGCCGGCGTAATTGATTTTGCAAGTGGATCTTTCGGAGCGGTCAAAAGGTACAGAAAATTCAGATTCCTATTCATTTTTTTTCAATCCACAGTCTGTTCAAAGTTTTTTCAAAGTGTTTTCAAAGATTTTTCAAAGTTTTTACAAAGTTTTTTCAAAGTTTTTTCAAAGTTTTTTCAAAGTTTTTTCAATGTTTTTTCAAAGTTTTTTCAAAGTTTGCTCAAAGTTTGCTCAAAGTTTGTTCAAAATTTGCTAAAAATTTTCTGAGTTTGTTCAAAGTTTGTTCAAAGTTTGTTCAAAGTTTGTTCAAAGTTTGTTCAAAGTTTGTTCAAAGTTTGTTCAAAGTTTGTTCAAAGTGTGCTCAAAGTTTGCTCAGTTTGTTCAAAGTTTGTTCAAAGTTTGTTCAAAGTTTGTTCAAAGTTTGTTCAAAGTTTGTTCAAAGTCTGTTCAAAGTTTGTGCAAAGTTTGTTCAAAGTTTGTTCAAAGTTTGTTCAAAGTTTGTTCAGAGTTTGTTCGAAGTTTGTTCAAAGTTTGTTCAAAGTTTGTTCAAAGTTTGTTCAAAGTTTGTTCAAAGTTTGTTCAAAGTTTGTTCAAAGTTTGTTCAAAGTTTGTTCAAAGTTTGTTCAAAGTTTGTTCAAAGTTTGTTCAAAGTTTGTTCAAAGTTTGTTCAAAGTTTGCTCAAAGTTTGTTCAAAATTTGCTAAAAATTTTCTGAGTTTGTTCAAAGTTTGTTCAAAGTTTGTTCAAAGTTTGTTCAAAGTTTGTTCAAAGTTTGTTCAAAGTTTGTTCAAAGTTTGTTCAAAGTTTGTTCAAAGTTTGTTCAAAGTGTGCTCAAAGTTTGCTCAGTTTGTTCAAAGTTTGTTCAAAGTTTGTTCAAAGTTTGTTCAAAGTTTGTTCAAAGTCTGTTCAAAGTTTGTGCAAAGTTTGTTCAAAGTTTGTTCAAAGTTTGTTCAAAGTTTGTTCAGAGTTTGTTCGAAGTTTGTTCAAAGTTTGTTCAAAGTTTGTTCAAAGTTTGTTCAAAGTTTGTTCAAAGTTTGTTCAAAGTTTGTTCAAAGTTTGTTCAAAGTTTGTTCAAAGTTTGTTCAAAGTTTGTTCAAAGTTTGTTCAAAGTTTGTTCATAGTTTGTTCAAAGTTTGTTCAAAGTTTGTTCAAAGTTTGTTCAAAGTTTGTTCAAAGTTCAAAGTTTGTTCAAAGTTTGTTCAAAGTTTATTCAAATTTTGTTCAAGGTTTGTTCAAAGTTTGTCCAAAGTTTGTTCAAAATTTGTTCAAAGTTTGTTCAGTTTGTTCAAAGTTTGTTCAAAGTTTGTCCAAAGTTTGTTCAAAATTTGTTCAAAGTTTGTTCAAAATTTGTTCAAAGTTTGTTCAGTTTGTTCAAAGTTTGTTCAAAGTTTGTCCAAAGTTTGTTCAAAATTTGTTCAAAGTTTGTTCAAAATTTGTTCAAAGTTTGTTCAAAGTTTGTTCAAAGTTTGTTCAGTTTGTTCAAAGTTTGTTCAAAGTTTGTTCAAAGTTTGTTCAAAGTTTGTTTAAAGTTTGTTCAAAGTTTGTTCAAAGTTTGTTCAAAGTTTGTTCAAAATTTGTTCAAAGTTTGTTCAAAATTTGTTCAAAGTTTGTTCAAAGTTTGTTCAAAGTTTGATTAAAGTTTGTTCAAAGTGTACACTAAGTTTTAAGTAGAACATGTAAAAAATTAAATACGCATTATTATTAATGAAAAACAAACGCAATTTTTTGACAGAGCCACAGAGTTGAGCGAAGAAGTTAAGCGAACCCGAGCGCCGAGATTCCTACTTCCCGATAGCCTTGTGAGACCTTATGTCCGAGAGGAGGCTGAAGGAAACAAGATTCTATTTGTAAGTTGTCGTACACAAAGTTAAAACAAAATTAAATACCTTGCACATGGTTTTCACTCTTTTATTTCTCATTTTAGGAACTGGAAAAAGGAAAATACGCGAACACCGATATTTACTTCTTCCATATATACGTTAACAAAGATGTACTGCTGCTCACTGACAAGCGGATAGCGTATATCGAACGAAATGAGTTATTTGGAGGATGGAAAGTCGATTGGACCTATCCTTGGCAAGACATCGACGAAACTCCACTAATGGTTGAGAAAGGCGTTCAAGTGTTCATCAAGGCCGGGCAAAGGAAAAAGAAATTCGGAAATATGTTCGGCGGACCAGATAACAGCAAAATTTTACTAATTCCAGACTTTAACACGAAACAGGTTCGTTTTTTTTTGCTATATTTATTTATTTATTTATTTATTTAATTAATGATAAACGGGTCGAAAATCAATTTCGAGACACTAGGACAAGCCCTAGAGTCTATACATTAGTAATGGACAAAGTGGTGGCAGTGGTAGCAACCATGATTTAACAAAACGCACGCAGTGTAGCAAAAGAACCGTGTTCAGGAACCTTAATTTATTTAATAGATAGATTCGTAAATTTAGTGCACAAAATACAGAAAAAGCGATGCAATTGGCTTCGTGCGTGACCTTCATTCGCGGCCATTTTGGACAGCCAGCGTTCGAAGCGGCGAAATTGTGCAACAGTTGATACAAAATTATCACAGTAAAGCATGCTAGCGTACGTTAATTAATAATATTATTTATGTTTTTTTAATAAATCGACACTATGAGTGCGCCAAAAGGGAAGGCCTCAATGCCGTATTGCGTCGTGAATTGTAAAAACACCTCTGTAAATTCACCAGGTGTACATTTCTACAGTTTCCCTACAGGAAAGATCCAAGTTTTCAAGCAGAAAAGACGCGAGAACTGGATTGCCTCCATTAAACGAAAAAAAAAGTTTCAGACTTACTGTACGAACTAAATATTCTCTAATCAATAAAAAGTTATAGACTACAATACTGTTACAAGGATTGAAACTTTACAATACTTACTTCCAATTTCACCTTGTACAGTGTAGTAGTGGAAGTATCACTGACGTTTGGCGAATAACGCTGCACTTTATTAAGATACGTTTGTCTGAATCTGTTAACTCCTCCACTCGACGCACATGGCATACAGATAACGCCTTTCCTTTTATAATACCTTGTGGATTAAAATCAATTGCATGCGTTATCGCCTTGAATCCCGTTCTGATTAACAATTTCATCTTTCAATGCCGTTTTAATGCTGCTGTCAGCTGTCATAAACATAAACACCGGCGAAAAGTGCAGACGACACCGGGCACACGAAAATTTATGTACCCTTTTTACGAAATAAATCGAATAACAAAAAGCTATTACCATAACCAAAATTACAAAAAAATTAATTAAACAACCTATTCTTTATTTATAACAATACTGTTCAGTTGTTCATTTAATATAATCGGAAAATATTCTGTAAACTATATTCTACCATAAGAATCAATGCTTTTTTTTATATCAACTGTTGCCGAGGTGTGCCACAAGCGGCGCTGGTATCTTAACACAATAAGCCAATAATAATGAAAAAAAACTATTGGCTTAGTGCGTTAAGATGCCAGCGTCGCTTGTGGCATACCTCGGCAACAGTTGATATAAAAAAAGCATTGATTCTTCTGGTAGAATACAGTTTACAGAAGATTTTCCGATTATGCTAAATGAACAACTGAAAAATATTGTTATAAATAAAAAATAGGTTGTTTAATTTATTTTTTTTGTAATTTTGGTTATGGTAATAGCTTTTTGTTATTCGATTTATTTCGTAAAAAGGGTACATAAATTTTCGTGTGCCCGGTGTCGTCTGCACTTTTCGCCGGTGTGTATGTTTATGACAGCTGACAGCAGCATTAAAACGGCATTGGAAGATGGAATTGATAATCAGAACGGGATTCAAGGCGATACCGCATGCAATTGATTTTAATCCACAACGTATTATAAAAAGAAAGGCGTTATCTGTATGCCATGTGCGTCGAGTGAAGGAGTTAACAGATTCAGACAATCGTATCTTAATAAAGTGCAGCGTTATTCGCCAAACGTCAGTGACACTTCCACTACTACACCGTACACGGTGAAATTGGAAGTAACTATTGTAAAGTTTCAATCCTAGTAACAGTATTGTAGTCTATAACTTTTTATTGATTAGAGAACATTTAGTTCGTACAGTAACTCTGAAACTTTTTTTTCGTTTAATGGAGGCAATCCAGTTCTCGCGCCTTTTCTGCTTAAAAACTTGGAACTTTCCTGTAGGGAAACTGTAGAAATGTACACCCAGTGAATTTAGAGAGGTGTTTGTACAATTCACGACGCAACACGGCATTGAGGCCTTCCCTTTTGGCGCACTCATAGTGTCGATGTATTAAAGAAATATAAATAATATCGTTAATTAACGTACGCTAGCATGCTTTACTGTGATAATTTTTTATCAACTGTTGCACAATTTCGCCGCTTCGAACGCTGACTGTCCAAAATGGCCGCGAATGAAGGTCACGCACGAAGCCAATATGAGGCATTCTTTATCAACTGGGCCTCTTTTTTCGGTCGACCTTCCGGATATTTTTCTAAATTTGTCAGTTTGTTGTACTATTTGAGATGGGTGTTTGTGATTTTTTTCAGATTTTTAAAGGGCGCCGTTCAGGATTTACGTTTTTTTTTAAATATCACTATATCTCAGAAAATATTAGACTCTCAAAAAATTCTTAAGAACATTAACTTTTTCATTTTCCATCTACTTTCGAGTGATGTTAGAATCATAATTTTTCCAACGGAAAAAAAAGTCAATTTTTCACAAAAAAAAAAAGCAATAAATAATTTTTTTTACGAAAAAAGCATCTTTGATTCCGGTCTTAATTTTACAAGGTGTTTCGCATTGTATGAAGATTCTGAGAAAAAAATTCCAAAGTGGCACCTCCGATTCTTAGGCAGTAAAAAATTGAAAATTAAAAAATAAAAATTAATACATCTTTTCCTGCCTAAGTATCGGAGGTGCCACTTTGGATTTCCTCCCTAGCGGATTTCATCACATTTCCAAAAGATAAAATGAAATTTCTCGGACAACGGGCTGAGCCAAATAATTCGGAAAAAACGGGCAGGAAAAAATGTATTAATTTTTTTATTTTAATTTTCAATTTTTTACTGCCCAAGAATTGAAGGTGCCACTTTGGAATTTTTTTCTCAGAATCGTCATACAAAATTACAGAGTATTCTTGCATGACTGTAGATATTGAAAAAAAATCATCAGAGTGGTACGGATCGAGCTTCCGGTATAAAAAAAAATAATTCCCCCGTTTTTCGAAACTTCCACACGAATAATTTTTTTTAATGCCGTAAGCTCGATCCGTACCACTCTGATCATTTTTTTACAATATCTACAGTCATGCAAGAATACTCTGTAATTTTATTAGCCAAAAAAAGTAACCTTTTTTTTATCAAAAAAATAATAATGCCCCCGTTTTTCGGAACTTCAACACAAATGCATTTTTTAATACCAGAAGATCGATCGGTGCCACTCTGGCGATTTTTTTGTGATATCAACAGTCATGTAGCAATACTCTATAATTTTTTCAGTAAAAAAAATATCCTTTTTTTAATTAAACAATAATTCCTCCATTTTTTCGGAAAAAAATCATACTCACAGGAACGTGACAATTATTTGGAATATTCCGCTCGATAGCTAACAATAAACGACAACTTTTATGTGCTGAAATTTTTTTTCAGTAACTTCAAAATTCTGAGATATTTTCACTTGAATAAAAAAGCTATTTTCTAGAAAATTATTTTTAAAAATCTGAAAAAATTCACATAGAGTGTCTTTTCGTGGTATATTCATATAACCAATTACAGGGCAAATCGGAGACGGTCGAAAAAAACGGTGGCTGAATTGACAGAGAATGCTTCATATACGTAATTTAGTAAAAAAAAAAAAATTGTAAAAGGCTTCGAATTTTACAGGAATTTCAATTTTTCTTTAATATTTCTTGACTCTGGAATTTTGCCAAACGTCAATTTTTTTTGGTATATTAAGAACAAATATGCAAAGTAGACATTATCCAATTTTTATATGTATATTTTTTTTTCCAGCTGGTGTACAATAAGATACGAGAGCAAATCAATCAACAAGAATCATAAACCAGTGGACAAATAAAAGGAAGCGATTTCTTCGAACCTAAACCGATCTGAATCCGCATAAACTACGTCAGATTAATGCATTGAGCTTCCCGCGTACCTAACACAAAGTTTTGCACGCCGTTACAAGAAAAAAAAAACTATACTCTACAAGTAGATCACAAACTGTACTGCAAGACTGAAAACGAAAACTCTTAAAAGAAGCTTTGGATAGAAGGAAAAGCATTGAAAAAAAAAAAACACTTAGCAATTTTGCATAAAACTGAGACACCAAAACATGACCGTACTTATATTTCTCGTCTGCTAAAAAACTTCTTTTATAGAAACTATCATACGAATTGCGTACTAAAAGCTGAGAAGCGAAAGTAGAATGGTTTTAAAAGCCAAGCACAAACAATTTGTTACAGTAATTAATCGTAATCTTCCATTTTTTGTCATCAGGAAAACAACGAAAATCAGTTACAAATAATTGTCTACCGTTTTTTTTAAGTTTTAATAATTCATTTATTGTAACAAATTTTTCATGTATTTACAAATGTATATATCATATATGTGTATATTTTTGTTCAAAAACAGTTAAACAAGTTTATCGCATTCTAAAGATTTATTCTACAAAGTTACAGATTTTAATAAGCCACTTCATTGTAATCAGAGTTGTAAATCCCCATTAATTCATGAGATGCAGTTTACAGTACAATTTGTTTTATAATTAAGATTTCATAATAATCATATGTAGTAATTATAAAATAGACTGTAAACATTTGAATAGCTGAAAAAAAAACTAATTTTCGCTTTAATATTGCAAGAAATTGTGGAAAAAATGGAAGAAATAAGTAATGCATTACTTTTTTTTTCCATTTTTCCAAAAGGAATACCGTAAATTTTTATTGAAAAATAATAATTTTTGCAGTCATTCCAAAGTTTAATCATTGTGTTACAATCGCTACATGTTATTATTATAAAATCATAATTATCGAGCTGATCGTATCATCATTATTATTTCTATAAGTATTAGGCATTTACAACTGTGATTGTAATAATATCAATAATATATTGTTTAAAGTGTTCCTACATTTTTTTTTTGGTAATTTAAGGAGGATGAAACGCTTCACACTAGTGAAACCAGTGCAACATTTTTTTAAAACGTTTTTACAATTTCTGGTAGCTTAAGGAAGTTGAAGAGCTCCACACTAGTCAAATCAGTGCTAAATTTTTAAAAACGTTTCTACAATTGCAGATGGTTTAATAATCTGTTCCAAGGTGTTAATCACATAACAGCATTAGTTCTTGATATTCAAATACATTTACAGTTGTCATATGAACAGTAAATCGATCAATATCTCCAAATTTCCGGTGTCATGTTTTTTCATCCAGTTTTGTGAAAGGGTAAACCGTAATATCAGTCCGATTATGACGAAACATAGCTCATTTTGATCCGTGGAAGATCCTTAATCGATTGACCGTCCGGATTTTCTATAGTATCAGGCGTTCAAAAGTTACAGCCATTTGTATACTTGATGTTAGGTTATGATATGATAAACAAACGGTTGTATCTTTTGAACTACTAATACGATTTTTAAAAATAGACGGTCAATCGATAGAATATCTTTTAGTAAACAAAATGAGCTATTGGTCGTCATAATCGGACTGATATTACGGTTTACCCTTTTAAAAAACTGGATGAAAAAACATAACATCGGAAATTTGCAGATATTGATCGATTTACTATTGATATCACAGCTGTGAATGTATTTGAATATCAAGAACTAATGCTGCTATGTGATTAACACCTTGGAACAGATTATTAAGCCAACTGAAATTGTAGAAACGCTTTTAAAAATTTAGCACTGATTTGACTAGTGTGGAGCGCTGAAACCTCCTTAAGTAACAGTTTCGATGCGTTAATTGCGTACCAGAATGATTTCTTAATATAAACGTCGCACAGTCGTGATTCGAATAGAAAATCGAGAGATATATGCAAATGTTCAATGGCATGTTTTTTTTGTTTTCAAGAATAATTCATAATTATTATTATTATGTATTATAATTATTATTAATATATTATTATATATTATAACTATATAATATATAATAAATATGAATATATTATTAATATTATTATTATTATAAACAATAAAAGATAATAATTATTATGATTTATTGATTTATGAAACGAGCTATTGCTCGTATTGTTGAACTATTGATAGTTCAATTATGACAAGCAATAGCTGATTTTAATTATTGGAAGATCGTTAAGGGGACCAAGTCACCTAAAAAAAGTCATATGAAAAAAAATTGATTTTTCTATTAGATAGATTGTCGTGATTCGAATAGAAAATCGAGAGATATATGCAAATGTTCAATGGCATGTTTTTTTTGTTTTCAAGAATAATTCATAATTATTATTATTATGTATTATAATTATTATTAATATATTATTATATATTATAACTATATAATATATAATAAATATGAATATATTATTAATATTATTATTATTATAAATAATAAAAGATAATAATTATTATGATTTATTGATTTATGAATTGAGCTATTGCTCGTATTGTTGAACTATTGATAGTTCAATTATGACAAGCAATAGCTCATTTTAATTATTCGAAGATCGTTAAGGGGACCAAGTCACCTAAAAAAAGTCATAAGAAAAAAAATTCTGTAAATGATACCCGTCTTTTAAAAAATCTTACATTTAAACGTCATTAGGTACATAACAAGCATTATAATTCTGCAATTTTGTAAAAACATTCAGTGCACAAGAATGGTGTGAGGTCAAAAGTAAAAAATTTCACTTGTTGTAGCTTTCAGACCAAACCGGTGAACAAATTTTAGTGTTCAATGTCTTATTTTATCTGTCGAAGAGTACATTCTGGATTGAATATAGCGATTTTGGATGCAATGAAAATTAGATTTACTGTAACCAATTGTTTAGTGAGTTTTTAATAGAGAGAGATTTATTTACACATTTAAAATCATAGCTTTGTCATAAAGAGCTGAAATAAAAATTCCTATATTCAATCCAGAATGCACTCTTCGACAGATAAAATAAGACATCGAACACTAAAATTTGTTCACCGGTTTGGTCTGAAACCTACGATAAGTGAATAATTTTACTTTTTACCTCACACCTTTTTGGTGCACTCTATGTGTTTATAAAATTGCAGAATTATAATTCTCATTATGTATTTAATGAGGTTTTAATGTAAGATTTTTTAAAAGAAGTTTATTATTTACACAATTTTTTTTTATGACTTTTTTTAGGTGACTCGGTCCCTTTAATCGATTGACCGTCCAGATTTTTTATACTATTAATTGCTCAAAATTTACAGCAATTTTGATCCCTGGAACTAAATTAGTAGAGGATAAAAAAAATTTTGCAACTTTTGAACTGATGATACTATTAAAAATCGACTGCCAATCGATAAAGCATCTTTCAATAAACAAAATGGACGAAAAAAAAACGTGTAGATATTAATCGATTTACTTTTTATATCATGGCTGTGAATGTATTTGTATAATAAGATCTAATGTTGCAACGACCGTACAGAAATTGTAAAATCGCGTTTAAAAATGTTGCACTGACTTGACTAGTATAAAATGCTCCAATCGCCTAAATTTACAGTTCTAAAGTGTAAATTCAGCAAGATCTTGTGTTTTTTTAAATATATAAATACATTTACAGTCACATTTTGAAAAGAAAATCTACCAATATTTACTAACACGCGATGAAATTTTTTTAAATTCAGCATTAAAAAAATAAATCATAATTTCAGTTTAATTACGACGAGCGGCAGATTATTTTGTTTATTAGAAGATATTCCATCAAAAAAGACGAGCATTTTTAGTTTAAAACTTAAAATCATTTGACTATACTAACGTAAACAAAATTAGGCATGCAAATGGTTGTAACGTTTGAACAATTAATAGTATAAACAATCTCGGTGATGAATCGATAAAGTATTTTTTAATTAACGAAATTAGCCGTCAATTGTCATAATTGAGGCAATAGGATCGTTTATGTCTTTAAAAACAACTACGGAAAAACATCTTTTTGGAAATTCGCGTTTATTACTCAATTTTTTCTTTCAATTGTATGACTATAAATGTTTTTCTATTTTAAGAATATTTTCTCCGATGCAAATTATCCTCGAAAACAGTTAATTAAATCACCACAAATTGTAAAAATGATTTTTGTAAAAACGCATTGATTTTACTTGAAAATGAAGAGCTTTAACCTCCTTAAATTTGTATTAGGCATTTTTTTTTGCAAGTAAACGTCGAAAAAAATTGTGTATTTTGGTAAAATTTATTAACATTTTAAGATAGAAATTCAATGAAAAATAAAATAACATTCAGATTGATCTTTAAAAAACCAAAATAATCGCAAGAATTGATCATTAATCTTATTAATTAAAGGAATAGAAAAAAAAATTATTGTTAAAAAAAAACGATGGCGTTTAGATTAAAAAACTGAAATTAATGTTGTATTTTTCTTCTAAACAATGGAATTTTTTTTTCTTTTTCCTTATTTTAAGGACTGATTATGGATTTGACGAAATATTCGAAATACCGTAGATTTTTCTACTTCCGGGGATAACAATTAAAATAGTAATGTTATTTTGTTTAAACAGCATTTCCATATTTAAATGTTCATAAATGAATACTAAAATCTTTAATCTATTTTTTTCTATTGTTTACTTGGAAGAAATTTCTGAATATAAGAGTTAATTCAACTCGTGAAATTCGACTAGATTTTTTTATTTCACGATGCGTTGAAAGTCTGAAAGAAATCAACGATATTAAAAATTCTAGAAACAATAATTTTGAATAATACAATTAAAAAAAAGTTATTTACTGATTACTTTGAATAATTAATTCAGTAAATTTACAAAAATCTCGTTCTTTCGTCTTATAAAATGAATTCGCTATTTTTCTTTTCATTTAATGATTATAAAGAATTTTCATTCCCATGATTAAATTTGCAGACACGATATTTTTTTACTTTTTTTAATTAAATTTTTTTTTTTATTAAGGCTTCAACAATTTCTTGGAATTAAAACAAAAAAATTATTTAAAAAATAGCGAATTCGTTCTTGTGACATAAAGAATTATTTCCAAAAAAATTCGTTGAACGACTTTTTTAAGTAGAATAATTTATCCACTTTCTGTATTATTATTATTCGAAATTAATGTTTTTAGTATTGTGAATAAGTTTTTTTTTGCTTGTCGTGAACTAATAAAATTCTGGTCGAATCGCACTTTGTTTAGAATGTATATGTTATACATTCTTAATTAAATAAGTTATTGTATTTTCACGAAACAGTTTTGCGAACAGATGTTTTCAATGAGGCTGCTGATCAGAATGCTTTGTGCGAAGCGAAGTTTTCGCGGCAATTGCATTTACAAAAATCTCGAGCCTACGCCTGTTACACGCACTGAATTATATATAATGTTAAACGAATGATTGATATAATAAACCTGTGGTCGCTTCAGGTGCCTTTTTATGGTCTTACATTATAGAGTGATATTTAAAAAATGTAATACTACACGAGAATATTATGATAGAAAATATACGAATGTAACGAATAATTTGATAAAAATGATAAATGCAAATTGTTGTGATTATTTGCCCAAAGAATATTTCGGAATGCTGCAAAATTCTTAGATTGATGTTTTTCGACGTTTTCCCGACTGCGCTTAAATAATCTCATTAAAAATGCTCAGTTTTTAACTAGGGAGCAAAACAGTTTATTTTTGCCCGGCGGGAGTAATAAAAATTATACATTTTTACATCTCCCTGATAAAAATAAATGATAGAAAATGATTTTTTTAAATTCTATTGTTCCGAATACGGATTTTAGTTCGCGAATTTACGAAGTGCTGTCATAAATTTACGATCGAAAATCCTATATGTTTGTTATTTATAATATTATTATGAATAATATAATTTTTGTTTTAAATTTAATAATAAAAATATACGATCGTAGGAGTAATATTAAAATAATAATATTACATTTTTCATTTAAAAAAAAAGTTTCATCCACAAATCTTTGGATTCAAATATTTATAATATTCAAGATTCATTATGATAGACTTCCTATAGCTGTGAAACGATGAGAAGAGAAACGAGTCAATAAGCATGAAATTATTGTATAGATTATAGAAAACTGTTTAACCCCTTCGTTGGCAGAGAGATTTCAACAAAATGTGCCCAAAATGGCAGGAATTTTTTTAATCCTTGATTATTATGCCAACCTGCACTCATGGGTTTTTGAGGTCGCTGATTACGAATTTGAACTCAAAATTAATGAATTCAAAATGGCGGATCCAATATGGCGGACCAAAATGCAAAAAATTATTGAATCAGGGTAAATGTTGGCACTCGCGGGTTTTTGAGGTCGCTGATTACGAATTTGAACTCAAAATTGATAAATTCAAAATGGCGGATCCAATATGGCGGACCAAAATTCAAAAAATTGTTGAATCAGGGTAGATGTTGGCACTCGCGGGTTTTTGAGGTCGCTGATTACGAATTTGAACTCAAAATTGATGAATTCAAAATGGCGGATCCAATATGGCGGACCAAAATTCAAAAAATTATTGCATCAGGGTAGATGTTGGCACAGTTGAAAAAGTTTGGGTTAGCAAATTTCACCGAAATCGGTGAAAATTTTTTATGTCGGTCCACCATTTTAAATTTTCTCATTTTGCGTCCGTACTTGTAATCAGCGACCTCAAAAACGCTCGAATACCAGTTTTCATCATAATCGAATGGAATTTCTTATTTTGGTCCGCCATATTATCACTGCCATTTTAAATTTGCAATTATTCAGTTCGTATTTGTGATCTCCGACCTCAAAAAGTCTCGAATACTGGGTATCATCAAAATTTTTAAAAAATGTCTGATTTGGTCCGCCATATTGGCCCCACTATTCTGCGTTTGCAATTTTCAATTCCATATTCAGGATGAGCTACCTCATAAACTCTCGAATACCAATTTTTATTAAAACTGAATGAGATTTTTCATTTTGGTCCGCCATATTGGCGCCGCCATTCTGAATTTCTAAATTTTGAGTAAATATTCGTAATCAGCGATCTCAAAAACATCAGGGAACCAATTTCCGTCCTAATCGATTGAAATCGTCTATTTCGGCCCGCCATATTGGACCACCATTTTGAATTTCTAAATTTTGAGTAAATATTCGTAATCAGCGACCTCAAAAACATCAGGGCACCAATTTTCATCCTAATCGATTAAAATCGTCTATTTCGGTCCGCCATATTGGCACCGCCATTTTGAATTTTTAAATTTTGAGTAAATATTCGTAATCAGCGACCTCAAAAACATCAGGGCACCAATTTTCATCCTAATCGATTAAAATCGTCTAATTCGGTCCGCCATATTGGCACCGCCATTTTGAATTTTTAAATTTTGAGTAAATATTCGTAATCAGCGACCTCAAAAACATCAGGGCACCAATTTTCATCCTAATCGATTAAAATCGTCTATTTCGGTCCGCCATATTGGACCACCATTTTGAATTTCTAAATTTTGAGTAAATATTCGTAATCAGCGATCTCAAAAATATCAGTGAACCAATTTCCGTCCTAATCGATTGAAATCGTCTATTTCGGTCCGCCATATTGGCACCGCCATTTTGAATTTTTAAATTTTGAGTAAATATTCGTAATCAGCGACCTCAAAAACATCAGGGCACCAATTTTCATCCTAATCGATTGAAATCGTCTATTTCGGTCCGCCATATTGGACCACCATTTTGAATTTCTAAATTTTGAATAAATATTCGTAATCAGCGACCTCAAAAACATCAGGGCACCAATTTTCATCCTAATCGATTAAAATCGTCTATTTCGGTCCGCCATATTGGCGCCGCCATTTTGAATTTTCAAACTTTGACTTCAGATTCGGATTCAGCGACCCCAAAAACCCCCGAGTCAACTCCGGCTGACAAACCGAAGCAAGTTAAACCGGAAAAAAACCGGGTGCGCACTATTGCGTCAATGCCACACAGGGACTCTCCTGATTCCGCGCACTATTGCGTCAATGCCAACGAAGGGGTTAACGTATATGGAGTAAAACACGTCAAGGCGGCCACACGAGTTTTTCATTTCAACAAAAAGTATTCAAATTTCTTGAGGATGTTGGTTTGGCTGAAAACAAAAATTGCAAATTTTTTCAGATTTTTTTATTGCATATTTCAGCCGTTATAAATAACTGAAAATAATAATTCTTAATTTTTTAACGCCAAAACTACGGCTCTCGCAGAAAAATCATGTTAACAAAAAATTTAAGGTATCTAACGTTCTTTTCAACAATTTTTTTTGGAAATTTTCCTACTCCGTTTTATGCCATTTTTCAATTAAATAATATTTCAATATTTTTTTTCTTCGAAACTGCGTTCTCGATTCCGATGAGATTTTTACATTTTGTTCCTTAATATGTTAAGAATCTGAAAAAAAATTGGCGAGATGGGCGGCGACTTCGTTCCACAGTTACAGCTCTTCGAATGATCGAACATAACGGTAATCTAATGTGTAATTGCTCTCGGCGTTCAACAGGGTTGAGACTGTCAATAGAAAAAATCTAAAGCCCGCATCACTTGTTTATTTTTTTGTTATTTATAATTTAAATTTTTTTTCTTAATTAATTGGCAAATTCAAATTGGCAAATTCACCCGTACCTGTCGTCCACACTTTGTGTTCACAACGATGGTCGTGTAACATTGAGCACGTGAATATTGAACTCAAGAGACATTCATTCACCACGTTTTGCCAATTTTCGATTGATCAGAAAAGAGCACGAAGATGAATTACGTGTCATCAGGAAAAAAGTTTCAATTCCATTAGTCGATAAAATAAATGTATTAAAAAACCGAAAAATTGAAGAGAGAAAAATATCCGATGCAAAAAATACAGTGCGGGCTTTAGAATTATTATGTAGACAGTCTGTTGAACGTACAGAGCAATTACACATTAGATTGCCCTGGTATTCGATCGTTTGAAGAGCTGTAACAGTGGAATGAAATCGCCGCCCATCTCGCCAATTTTTTCTCAGATTCTAGACATATTAAGGAACAAAATGTAAAAATTTCAGCCGAATCGGGAACGCAGTTTTGGAGAAAAAAAATATTATAATTTTATTCCATTGAAAAATAGCATAAAACAGAGTAGGAAGATTTTGCAAAAAATTTATTGAAAAGAACGTTAAATACCTTAAATTTTTTGTTCACGTGATTTTTTTACCAGAGCTGTAGTTTTGGCGTTAAAAAATTAACGATTATGATTTTAAGTTTTTTGTAACGGCTGAAATATGCGATAAAAAAATCTGAAAAAAAATTTGTAATTTTAGTTTTCAACCAGACCAACATCCTCAATAAATTTGAAAGCTTTCTATTGCAATGAAAAATTCGTGTGGCCGACTTGACGTGTTTTACCCCATATATTATGATATAAAAAATTTAACCCATAGAAAGCAAAAACTATAGGAAACTAATAACAACGATTCAGTTTGTATAAATTGATCAAAGTCCGAATACGTAGAGTTAATAATTAAAAATTATTTAAAAATAATGAATAAGTAATTAAAAAATGTTTTTTTGCAAATTTATTTTATTCAATTTGATGAATTATTCTTCTTGAGGATAAAACTTCATTTTCGGCAAAAATCATGCACTTCCCTCTCTTATAGCAGAATATACTAATTTATGTCAGAAAAAAAATTGTGATATCCATAGTTATAAATTTTCAATTGTTCCGAGCATAAAATGACAGCATATTTTCTGCGAATCTTATGACACATCACGAAATTTAATGACAGTCCATTCTGCATTAATATAGCATGGGAAGTGCTCGCTCTAATATCGGAGATTTGGATCGTTCTGTCAGGTGAAAATAAAACACAAAAATTCACTTAACGTCGCAAAAAATCTCATAATTAATGTATTAAATTAGAAACGATATTCCTGATTATACGCCAGGACAACGCTCGCAATATCCAATGACTTCGCCATACGAAAATCAAGGAATTAACGATAGAGGTGGACAATCCCAACATGGAATTCCCATGATGATGGCAGGACCTCCCTATTTGCCACCCTTGACCAAAGGACAAAAGATAAAAAGTGTGAGTAAATGAATATTAATGAATAAAAAATTTATCAACAAAATTATGCGAAATTTGAATAATTTTTTTTCCATAATTCTGCGGTTTTGTTCGGAAATTGAAATAAAAAATAAACTAATCTGATTACAGAATAATGGGGTTAAGAAATTGTTCAAAGTTTGTTTTTAAAAAATTTCTAGGAATTTTTGGTTAACGTTTGTACTAAATTGATTCGAAGACTGTTAACACTTTTGTTAAAGTTCGCTCAGTTTTACTCTATTTCTTCAGAAGTTTTATTTGATGTGTACAATTTATTTGAATAAGCTTGTTCACAATTAGTGTTAAGCAAGTTCAAAATTTACTTAACTTCATATTTGTTCAACGTGTATTCTATTTTTTTTTAACAAGCTCAAGATTTATATAAAGTTTGTTAAAAATCTACTCTCAAAAAGCTCACAATTTGTTTCGAACAAGTTCGAAGTTGGTTGGAAATGTTGTTTTGAACAAACTCGAAGTTGGTTCGAAATTTTGTTTTAAACAAGTTCAAAGTTGATTCGAAATATTATTTTAAACAAGTGCAATGTTTGTTCTAAATTTTGTTTTATACAAGTTTAACGTTTGTTCGAAATTTTGGTTTGAACAAGTTTAAAGTTGATTCGAAATTTTGTTTTAACCAAGTTTAAAGTTGGTTCGAAATTTTGTTTTAAACAAGTATAAAGTTGGTTCGAAATTTTGTTTTAAACAAGTTTAAAGTTGGTTCGAAATTTTGTTTTAAACAAGTATAAAGTTGGTTCAAAATTTTGTTTTAAACAAGTTCAAAGTTGGTTCGAAATTTTGTTTTAAACAAGTTTAAAGTTGGTTCGAAATTTTGTTTTGAACAAGTTTTAGGTTGGCTCGCAATTTTGTTTTCAACAAGTTTAAAGATGGTTCGAAATTTTGTTTTATACAAATTTGAAGTTGGTTCGAAATTTTGTTTTGAACAAGTTTTAGGTTAGTTCGAAATTTCGTTTTGAACAAGTTTAAAGATGGTTCGAAATTTTGTTTTATACAAGTTCAAAGTTTGTTCGAAATTTAGTTTTGAACAAGTTTAAAGTTGGTTCGAAATTTAGTTTTGAACAAGTTTAAAGTTGGTTCGAAATTTTGTTTTAAACAAGTTTAAAGTTGGTTCGAAATTTTGTTTTAAACAAGTCCAAAGTTCGTTCGTAATTTTGTTTTGAACAAGTTTAAAGTTGGTTCGAAATTTTGTTTTGAACAAGTTTTAAGTTGTTTCTAAATTTTGTTTTGAACAAGTTTAAAGTTGGTTCGAAATTTTGTTTTGAACAAGCTTTAAGCTGTTTCGAAATTTTGTTTTGAACAAGTTTAAAGTTGATTCGAAATTTTGTTTTGAACAAGCTTAAAGTTGATTCGAAATTTGGTTTTGAACAAGTTTTAAGTTGTTTCTAAATTTCGTTTTGAACAAGTTTAAAGTTGTTTCGAAATTTTGTTTTGAACAAGTTCAAAGTTTGTTCGAAATTTTGGTTTGAACAAGTTTAAAGTTTATTCGAAATTTTTTTTTGAACAAGTTTAAAGTTGGTTCGAGATTTTGTTTTAAACAAGTTCAAAGTTGGTTCGAAATTTTGTTTTAAACAAGTCCAAAGTTCGTTCGTAATTTTGTTTTGAACAACTTTAAAGTTGGTTCGAAATTTTGTTTTGAACAAGTTTAAAGTTGGTTCGAAATTTTGTTTTGAACAAGTTCAAAGTTTGTTCGAAATTTTGGTTTGAACAAGTTTAAAGTTGATTCGAAATTTTTTTTTTGAACAAGTTTAAAGTTGGTTCAAGATTTTGTTTTAAACAAGTTCAAAGTTGGTTCGAAATTTTGTTTTAAACAAGTCCAAAGTTCATTCGAAATTTTGTTTTAAACAAGTTCAAAGTTGGTTCGAAATTTTGTTTTGAACAAGTTTTAAGTTGTTTCTAAATTTTGTTTTGAACAAGTTTAAAGTTGGTTCGAAATTTTGTTTTGAACAAGTTTTAAGCTGTTTCTAAATTTTGTTTTGAATAAGTTTTAAGCTGTTTCTAAATTTTGTTTTGAATAAGTTTAAAGTTGGTTCGAAATTTTGTTTTGAACAAGTTTTAAGTTGTTTCTAAATTTTGTTTTGAACAAGTTTTAAGTTGTTTCTAAATTTTGTTTTGAACAAGTTTTAAGTTGTTTCTAAATTTTGTTTTGAACAAGTTTTAAGTTGTTTCTAAATTTTGTTTTGAACAAGTTTAAAGTTGGTTCGAAATTTTGTTTTGAACAAGCTTTAAGCTGTTTCGAAATTTTGTTTTGAACAAGTTTAAAGTTGATTCGAAATTTTGTTTTGAACAAGCTTAAAGTTGATTCGAAATTTGGTTTTGAACAAGTTTTAAGTTGTTTCTAAATTTCGTTTTGAACAAGTTTAAAGTTGTTTCGAAATTTTGTTTTGAACAAGTTCAAAGTTTGTTCGAAATTTTGGTTTGAACAAGTTTAAAGTTTATTCGAAATTTTTTTTTGAACAAGTTTAAAGTTGGTTCGAGATTTTGTTTTAAACAAGTTCAAAGTTGGTTCGAAATTTTGTTTTAAACAAGTCCAAAGTTCGTTCGTAATTTTGTTTTGAACAACTTTAAAGTTGGTTCGAAATTTTGTTTTGAACAAGTTTAAAGTTGGTTCGAAATTTTGTTTTGAACAAGTTCAAAGTTTGTTCGAAATTTTGGTTTGAACAAGTTTAAAGTTGATTCGAAATTTTTTTTTTGAACAAGTTTAAAGTTGGTTCAAGATTTTGTTTTAAACAAGTTCAAAGTTGGTTCGAAATTTTGTTTTAAACAAGTCCAAAGTTCATTCGAAATTTTGTTTTAAACAAGTTCAAAGTTGGTTCGAAATTTTGTTTTGAACAAGTTTTAAGTTGTTTCTAAATTTTGTTTTGAACAAGTTTAAAGTTGGTTCGAAATTTTGTTTTGAACAAGTTTTAAGCTGTTTCTAAATTTTGTTTTGAATAAGTTTTAAGCTGTTTCTAAATTTTGTTTTGAATAAGTTTAAAGTTGGTTCGAAATTTTGTTTTGAACAAGTTTTAAGTTGTTTCTAAATTTTGTTTTGAACAAGTTTTAAGTTGTTTCTAAATTTTGTTTTGAACAAGTTTTAAGTTGTTTCTAAATTTTGTTTTGAACAAGTTTTAAGTTGTTTCTAAATTTTGTTTGAACAAGTTTTAAATTGTTTCTAAATTTTGTTTTTAACAAGTTTTAAGTTGTTTCTAAATTTTCTTTGAACAAGTTTAAAGTTGGTTCGAAATTTTGTTTTGAAAAAGTTTAAAATTTTTTTAAAATCTTTACCTGTCATTTATTTTTACCAGGGACCTTACAATGTGACGGTGACGGAGAGTATGGTGCTGCAAAGGGACCGACAAAACCAGGAAATTTATCGAGCTTGGTTGGAAATGCAACAGCGAGCTGCAAATCCACCCGAAGAAGATTACTACGCTGAATTCAAGCAAGCCAAAGTCCGAAGAACATTTGTCCAAAAAGTCTTTTTCATACTCTTCATACAATTCTTATTCACAACTCTCTACATTGGTTACTTCATGTTTGACGAAAATGCAAAAATATTTATAAAGAAGCACTGGTACCTATGGCTCATTGCTCTGTAAGTGAAAAACATTATCTTAATATTATTATTTTGGAAAAAAAAAGTGAGAATTTTTTTCAGTGTCAATTAAAATTTTTTAGTAAATTTCAATTCATAAAAATTGTATGTTTTAATAGTTGATGATTAAATAATTAGAGAGTTGAATGAGCTTTTTTTTCTTAGTGAAAATTATATTTAGTACAATGATGTAATTGAAAAAAAAGTGAGAATTTTTTCCAGTGTCAATTAAAATTTTTTAGTAAATTTCAATTCATAAAAATTGTATGTTTCAATAGTTGATGATTAAATAATTGGAGAGTTGAATAAACTTTTTTTTTCTCAGTAAAAATTATATTTAGTACAATGATGTAATTGAAAAAAAAGTGAGAATTTTTTTCAGTGTCAATTAAAATCTTTTAGTAAATTTCAGTTCATAAAAATTGTATGTTTTAATAGTTGGTGATTATATAATTAGAGAGTTGAATGAACTTTTTTTTCTCAGTGAAAATTATATTTAGTACAATGATGTAATTGAAAAAAGTGCGAATTTTATTCAGTGTCAATTAAAATTTTTTAGTAAATTTCAATTCATAAAAATTGTATGTTTTAATAGTTGATGATTAAATAATTGGAGAGTTGAATAAACTTTTTTTTTCTCAGTAAAAATTATATTTAGTACAATGATGTAATTGAAAAAAAAGTGAGAATTTTTTTCAGTGTCAATTAAAATTTTTTAGTAAATTTCAGTTCATAAAAATTGTATGTTTTAATAGTTGATGATTAAATAATTGGAGAGTTGAATGAACTTTTTTTTTCTCAGTGAAAATTATATTTAGTACAATGATGTAATTTTAAAAAAAGTGAGAATTTTTTTCAGTGTCAATTAAAATTTTTTAGTAAATTTCAATTCATAAAAATTGTATGTTTTAATAGTTGATGATTAAATAATTGGAGAGTTGAATAAACTTTTTTTTTCTCAGTAAAAATTATATTTAGTACAATGATGTAATTGAAAAAAAAGTGAGAATTTTTTTCAGTGTCAATTAAAATCTTTTAGTAAATTTCAGTTCATAAAAATTGTATGTTTTAATAGTTGGTGATTAAATAATTAGAGAGTTGAATGAACTTTTTTTTCTCAGTGAAAATTATATTTAGTACAATGATGTAATTGAAAAAAAAGTGAGAATTTTTTTCAGTGTCAATTAAAATTTTTTAGTAAATTTCAGTTCATAAAAATTGTATGTTTTAATAGTTGATGATTAAATAATTGGAGAGTTGAATGAACTTTTTTTTTCTCAGTGAAAATTATATTTAGTACAATGATGTAATTGAAAAAAAAGTGAGAATTTTTTTCAGTGTCAATTAAAATTTTTTAGTAAATTTCAATTCATAAAAATTGTATGTTTTAATAGTTGATGATTAAATAATTGGAGAGTTGAATAAACTTTTTTTTTCTCAGTAAAAATTATATTTAGTACAATGATGTAATTGAAAAAAAAGTGAGAATTTTTTTCAGTGTCAATTAAAATCTTTTAGTAAATTTCAGTTCATAAAATTGTATGTTTTAATAGTTGATGATTAAATAATTGGAGAGTTGAATAAACTTTTTTTTCTCAGTGAAAATTATATTTAGTACAATGATGTAATTGAAAAAAAAAGTGAGAATTTTTTTTCAGTGTCAATTAAAATTTTTTCGTAAATTTCAATTCATAAAAATTGTATGTTTTAATAGTTGATGATTAAATAATTAGAGAGTTGAATGAACTTTTTTTTTCTCAGTGAAAATTATATTTAGTACAATGATTACCTTTTTGTAGACTCACTTTCATGACTTCGTATTGCACGATATCATTATCAGAGTGCGGAAGACAAAATACTGGAATGGGTGTCCTTTGCCTAATTTTATTGGTAAGTTTATTTTTTTTCGTGGAGATATTTTAAAAAACCGTGATAAAAAAAAATCCCTCTGATTTTTTTTAAAGCTCCTTTGAATGGTTAATTTTCAAAGAATTTGGACATTTAACCAAAATAATTCTTCAAATAATTTTAAAGATAAAGATTAGGGTGGTCCATTTTTGCACAATATTTTTTTTTACGATGCACCTCTCAAAACCGTTCTCTATTAGAAAATATAATTCCTCGTAAATCATCGATGTGATAAAAAAATATGTAGAGGACGCGACGGAATTTTAAAATTTTCTTGTTTTAAACATTTTTTTCAGTGAAAATTGTCATGTATATCTTTACATTTTTTGCATTACATGAGTGTGGAGATACTGGATATCACTCCGACAGTCCGTTATTATTTTATGGTAGCTTTAGAGTACGAAATAATTGCAACTGCGAAAAATGTGTGCCGTGAAAGAGAAAATTAGAGGATGAGCAGATATTTTCAAAAAATTCAAAATGTGATAAAATTTTTATCGCTAAGCCGATTAACGCCGAATTAAATCCCAAATTCTGTCGGATAATAGTATACTTGTGTACCAAATTTTAGCTAGATATCTGCAAAATTGTGGAAGTCGGAACGAAAACAAACTTAAAAAAAAATTACAAAGTTCGCTACCGGCGTGATGTGACATATTTATCACAGAATAACTGTGCTATATCAATACTAAAAAATTCTCGTAAAAACAGTGAATGATAATGATAAACATTTGGCCACAGGATTAACAAATTACATTCTGGAGATGCCGGAAACAATTAAGTATATTATGAGACACTCTATAACAACAATAATTGTCCGAAACCTTCAAATGTTTACGATTATCATTCGCTCTTTTTACGAGAATTTTGTAGTTTTTATATAATAGGTTTTTTGGGATAAATACATCATATTATACAGATAGAGATTGACTGAGATAATTTTATAATTTTACAATTATAATTTTATAATTTTTTTTTAAGTTTGTTTTTGTTCAAAGGTCCATAATTATTTAGATATCAAACTTCAATTTGGTTTAGAGGTAGAATATTATCAGACAAAGGTTGGGATTTAATTTGGCATTGATTCTCTTAGGGATTGAAATTTTATGGCATTTTGAATTTTTGAAAAATATTTGCTCACCCTCTATTTTTCACTTTCACAGCACATATTTTTCGCAGTTGCAATTATTTCTTACTCCAAAACTACCATAAAACAATAACGGACTGTCGCAGTGATATCCAGAATCTCTACACTCATGTAATGCAAAAAATATGAACATATATATGAGAATTTTCACTGAACAAAATTATTAAAACAAGAAAATTAAAAAATTCGGTCGCGACCTCTACATATTTTTTTATCGCATCTATGATTTATAAGGATTTTTTTTTCATAATAGAGAACAGTTTTGAGGGGTGCCCCGTAAGAAAAAAAAAATATTGTGCCAAAATGGACCACTCTAATATTTATAACAGAAAATCTATGCTGTATCATAGCTAAAAAATTCTCGTAAAAATAGTGAATGATAATGATAAATATTTGGCTACCGGATGAACAAATTACATTCTGGAATTGTCGGAAATAATTAAATACATTATGAGACATTCTATAACAACAATAATTGTCCAAAACCTTCAAATGTTTACGATTATCATTCGCTCTTTTTACGAATTTTTTTTAGATTTTATACAACAGTTTTTCTGGGATAAATACATCATATTACACAAATAGAGATTGGCTGAGATAATTTTACAATTTTTTTAAACTTTGTTTTTGTTCAAAGGTCCATAATTCTTTAGATATCTAACTTCAATTTGGTTTACAGGTAGAATATTATCAGACAAAGTTTGGGATTTAATTTGGTATTAATTTGCTTAGTGATATAAATTTTATGGAATTTTGAATTTTGAAAAAATATTTGCTCACCCTCTATTTTTCACTTTCACAGCACATATTTTTCGCAGTTGCAATTATTTCGTACTCCAAAACTACCATAAAACAATAACGGACTGTCGCAGTGATATCCAGAATCTCTACACTCATGTAATGCAAAAAATATGAACATATATATGAGAATTTTCACTGAACAAAATTATTAAAACAAGAAAATTAAAAAATTCGGTCGCGATCTCTACATATTTTTTTATCGCATCTATGATTTATAAGGATTTTTTTTCATAATAGAGAACAGTTTTGAGGGGTGCCCCGTAAGAAAAAAAAATATTGTGCCAAAATGGACCACTCTAATATTTATAACAGAAAATCTATGCTATATCAAAGCTAAAAAATTCTCGTAAAAACAGTGAATGATAATGATAAATATTTGGCTACCGGATGAACAAATTACACTCTGGAATTGTCGGAAATAATTAAATACATTATGAGACATTCTATAACAACAATAATTGTTCAAAACCTTCAAATGTTTACGATTATCATTCGCTCTTTTTACGAAATTTTTTTAGATTTTGTTTTTGTTCAAAGGTCCATAATTCTTTAGATAACTTCAATTTTGTTTACAAGTGGAATATTATCAGACAAAATTTGGGATTTAATTTGGTATTAATTTGCTTAGGGATAGAAATTTTATGGAATTTTGAATTTTGAAAAAATATTTGCTCACCCTCTATTTTTTACTTTCACAGCACATATTTTTACAGTTGCAATTATTTTGTAGTCCAAAATTACCATAAAAAATTAACAGACTGTTGCAGTGATATCCAGAATCTCTACACTCATGTAATGCAAAAAATATGAACATATATATGAGAATTTTCACTGAAAAAAATGATTAAAACAAGAATATTTTAAAATTCCGTCGCAACCTCTACATATTTTTTTATCTCATCAATGATTTACAAGGATTTATTTTTCATAATAGAGAACAGTTTTGAGGGGTGCCCCGCAAAAAAGAAAAATATTGTGTCAAAATGAACTCAAATTGGACAAAATTTACAAAAAAAAAAGATGCAAAGTAGAACCTTGCACATTGCTTCCTCATTATTTTTCGCTTTTTACAAAGCTCCCTCTGTGAGGAAGCAGTATGTTATTCAATTTTGGCTTCCTCATAGAGGAAGCTTTGTAAAAAGCGAAAAATAATGAGGAAGCAATGTGCAAGGTTCTACTTTGCATCTTTTTTTTTTATACCTTGTGTCTCTTTTGCAGAGGTGTTTTATACAGCTATAAATCACCTCTGCAAACACCGTTACATCTAATTTTGATTAGATACAAATTTTTGTCGTACTTTCTCAACTTTTCCGGAAGTTATAGCGAAAATCTACATTTTTTTTTTTAATGAAAAATGGTGTAAAATCCGAACGACTTTACCGATCATCACCGAATTTGGTACATGGCATTTCTGAATGTTATTTTTCGTCTGTACAAAATTTCTGTTCATTTGTTGAAATTCGACGTAATTTAGATCAAAATCTATTTTTTTCGAAAAATTCAAAATTCTATAAAATCCGAACCGCTTTACCGATTTCGTCGAAATTCAATACCATACAACATTGAACGTATCTTCAGTTATGAAGAACTATTTAGCCAAATCGGCGAACTTTTACGAAAGTTAGAGCGACCACGCCCTTCTTTCAACAAATTAAAATCAACATAAAATCTTAATGACTTCACATATTTTGGCAAAAATCACAACATTCAAAGAGGGGCAGCTACTCTACTTGCGTGCCAAATTTGAGCCGGATCGCTCGAACGGTTACCGAGTGAGAGGAGATTGAATTTTCGAAGCCCAGCACACACACACACACACACACATACATACATACGGACATTTTTTCTAAACCACTTTTCTCGACGTTTTAGGTGATTCTAAGCATACTGACATGAAAATCTCGAAAAAAAAAATGTCATGAAAACAAAGCTTCCTCTATGAGGAAGCAAAAAACGATTTTCGCTCTAGCATCAGCAAAAGTTGATAATGCGAGACAAAAGTTTGTACTCAATGGCAATAAGAATGCAAAGTAGAATTTTACATATTGCTTCATATATAATTTTTACTTTTTTAAATTTATAATGACCGCTTCTCCCAAAATAGAATTGCTCATAACTCTCAAACGGCGTGACGAATCGAAATGAAAATTTACACAAAAGAGGAGGATAAACTCCGTTTTCGTTATTTCGATTAAGGTAGTCGTTGCGCATTAAGCTGAGGTCAAATAAGTTTTCGAAAAATGGGAGGGAATTACAAACACTTTTCGCCAATATAAACAAGGTTGCAAAGTAGAACTTTGCAACTTTGATTGGGCCGAAAACCGGGAACTTCGTTCCGCGCAGCAGAACGAAAGTTGTCGCTTTCGGCCCGGAGGTGGGAAAACACATTTTTTTAGAAGTGGCCATATTTTTTTTTCGACATTTTTTTTTTCAAAATGAAGATCTTAAATGTATTTTAGACTTTGGCAGAATCACATTTATCGGCGTACGTGACTGTACATTTTGATGTAGAAATAATGCTCATAACGATGGGAACAACAGCAACAGTTTCATTCATTTTGACACTAGCAGCTACTTGTTGCAAAGCAAGTATAATTTGGATTACCAATTTCCCTCATATCCATCCATAAATTTAGAGTAACAAAATAACGATATACTGAATTTATTATTGCAGTGCGATTTTACGAAGTACGGTGGTTTACTTGGAATTTTTGCATTGGTTTGCACGCTTTCATTATTCTTGATGATCTTCATAATAATGTATACCCACATTAGTGTGCTCATTACGATATTCGGTGCTTTGGGTGCGCTAATATTTTCACTGGTAAATATTTAATAGATCATAATAATTTTATAAAATAATTTAAACATTTAATGCGAAAATAAAAATATTTCTTTAATTAATTTAATTTATTTTCGTCATTTACAATTGACTCATATTTTTTTCGTTATATAATTTATTTAAAAATAATTATTATTTAAATAATTTTAAAAATCAAAAGTATTATTTAACAATTTTTTTTAATTTTTGAATTAACTTTATTCAATTCGGTCATTTATAATCAAGTTTTTTAATGATATATTTCTTTCTGCAGAATATTTAATAGATAATAATTTAAAAAATTAATTAAAAAATATTTTTTTGGAAATTTATTTTATTCAATTTTATTATTTACAATAAATTCTTTTTTTAGTATAATTTATTTACTTTTACAGTATCTCTACTTTGACATACAAACTATTATGGGTGGAAGAAAAATAGAACTGGGACCTGATGAAGTAATATTCGCTACCACTCAACTTTATGTCGACATCATGGGCTTGTACAGATATTTGCTTATACTGATTGGTGGTGTCCACTCGAATTCGTAGATTTTCGAATAAATTTATGAAGACATAAATTGAAAAACGAAAAAAAAAAATAACAATCGTGTTTGAATGATTTTTATTTTTTACGCGCTCAAAAAAGTGTTTTTATAATCTTTGCATTAATGTGAATTGTAACGCGAATAACTTTGGCAATTAATTTAATTTTCACGTAACATTCTTTAGATGCTGCAAGCATATAATATTTTTTTAAAAACTGTTAATTTCACTAATTTAACATTAAATATTAAATTGTTAATAATTTTTTTTTTTCGATTAGAAACTGCGTATCTCGCCATAAGACAAAAATCATTAAAGATATTAAAAACACTATATATAAATAATAAGAATACTGAAGCGTCATTAATAAATTAGTGATAATAATTACAAGTTTGACGGACTTTGAAAAATTCTGATTTTTTTATTTAATGTTTTTTAGTGATATTTTTTTTATATTTAAAGATTATTTCAAGAAATTCTTTACGACCCAATTTTTTTTATGGCTGCAGTCAAAAACGATTTTTGGCACTTTCAATTTTTATTTAAATAAAAATCATGTGTTAGGGAAAAAAAATTCACAGACGGAAAAAAGTCAAGTTTTCCAAAAATCTTTAAAATACATATTTTCACCTTTTATTATCATTATTATTCAAAATCATTATTATAGAATCTTACATTTTTCTCTGGTCGTGAAATTTTTTAAACCTAATTAAATAAATAAAATAAAAATAAAATAAATAAAATCTTTGATTAACAACGTAAACATTCTCAAAACCTTAAGGTAAGTAAAAATCGACTTTTTCACAATCAAGAAGGCGCAACATTAAATATCGATATTTAAATATTTTTGAATATTGGAACCGCACGAGTTCCATAATTTCACGTCAGATGTCAGTGATTTTAATCAATGGTTTCCTACATTCCCAACCCGATGAATATATATTTTCACCTTTTACTATCATTATTATTCAAAATCATTATTATAGAATCTTACATTTTTCTCTGGTCGTGAAATTTTTTAAACCTAATTAAATAAATAAAATAAAAATAAAATAAATAAAAAAAATAAAAAATAAAAATAAAATAAAATAAATAAAATCTCTGATTAACAACTCAAACATTCTCAAAACCTTAAGGTAAGTAAAAATCGACTTTTTCACAATCAAGAAGTCGCAACATTAAATATCGATATTTAAATATTTTTGAATATTGGAACCGCACGAGTTCCATAATTTCACGTCAGATGTCAGTGATTTTAATTAATGGTTTCCTACATTCCCAACCCGATGAATACATATTTTCACCTTTTACTATCATTATCATTCAAAATCATTATTATAGAATCTTACATTTTTCTCTGGTCGTGAAATTTTTTAAAACTAATTAAATAAATAAAATAAAAATAAAATAAATAAAAAATAAAAAATAAAAATAAAATAAAATAAATAAAATCTTTGATTAACAACTCAAACATTCTCAAAACCTTAAGGTAAGTAAAAATCGACTTTTTCACAATCAAGAAGTCGCAACATTAAATATCGATATTTAAATATTTTTGAATATTGAAACCGCACGAGTTCCATAATTTCACGTCAGATGTCAGTGATTTTAATCAATGGTTTCCTACATTCCCAACCCGATGAATACATATTTTCACCTTTTACTGTCATTATTATTCAAAATCATTATTATAGAATCTTACATTTTTCTCTGGTCGTGAAATTTTTTAAACCTAATTAAATAAATAAAATAAAAATAAAATAAATAAAAAAAATAAAAATAAAATAAAATAAATAAAATCTCTGATTAACAACTCAAACATTCTCAAAACCTTAAGGTAAGTAAAAATCGACTTTTTCACAATCAAGAAGTCGCAACATTAAATTTCGATATTTAAATATTTTTGAATATTGGAACCGCACGAGTTCCATAATTTCACGTCAGATGTCAGTAATTTTAATTAATGGTTTCCTACATTCCCAACCCGATGAATACATATTTTCACCTTTTACTATCATTATTATTCAAAATCATTATTATAGAATCTTACATTTTTCTCTGGTCGTGAAATTTTTTAAACCTAATTAAATAAATAAAATAAAAATAAAATAAATAAAAAAATAAAAAATAAAAATAAAATAAAATAAATAAAATCTTTGATTAACAACTCAAACATTCTCAAAACCTTAAGGTAAGTAAAAATCGACTTTTTCACAATCAAGAAGTCGCAACATTAAATATCGATATTTAAATATTTTTGAATATTGGAACCGCACGAGTTCCATAATTTCACGTCAGATGTCAGTGATTTTAATCAATGGTTTCCTACATTCCCAACCCGATGAATACATATTTTCACCTTTTACTATCATTATTATTCAAAATCATTATTATAGAATCTTACATTTTTCTCTGGTCGTAAAATTTTTTAAATCTAATAAAATAAATAAGATAAAAAAAAATAAAATAAAATAAATAAAATAAATAAAATCTTTGATTAACAACTCAAACATTCTCAAAACCTTAAGGTAAGTAAAAATCGACTTTTTCACAATCAAGAAGGCGCAACATTAAATTTCGATATTTAAATATTTTTGAATATTGAAACCGCACGAGTTCCATAATTTTACGTCAGATGTCAGTGATTTTAATTAATGGTTTCCTACATTCCCAACCCGATGAATACATATTTTCAGCTTTTACTATCATTATTATTCAAAATCATTATTATAGAATCTTACATTTTTCTCTGGTCGTGAAATTTTTTAAACCTCATTAAATAAATAAAATAAAAGTAAAATAAATTTGAAAAAATAAAAAATAAAAATAAAATAAAATAAATAAAATCTTTGATTAACAACTCAAACATTCTCAAAACCTTAAGGTAAGTAAAAATCGACTTTTTCACAATCAAGAAGGCGCAACATTAAATATCGATATTTAAATATTTTTGAATATTGAAACCGCACGAGTTCCATAATTTTACGTCAGATGTCAGTGATTTTAATCAATGGTTTCCTACATTCCCAACCCGATGAATACATATTTTCACCTTTTACTATCATTATTATAGAATCTTACATTTTTCTCTGGTCGTAAAATTTTTTAAACCTAATTAAATAAATAAAATAAAAATAAAATAAATAAAAAAATAAAAAATAAAAATAAAATAAAATAAATAAAATCTTTGATTATCAACGTAAACATTTTCAAAACCTTAAGGTAAGTAAAAATCGACTTTTTCACAATCAAGAAGTCGCAACATTAAATATCGATATTTAAATATTTTTGAATATTGGAACCGCACGAGTTCCATAATTTCACGTCAGATGTCAGTGATTTTAATCAATGGTTTCCTACATTCCCAACCCGATGAATACATATTTTCACCTTTTACTATCATTATTATTGAAAATCATTATTATAGAATCTTACATTTTTCTCTGGTCGTGAAATTTTTTAAACCTAATTAAATAAATAAAATAAAAATAAAATAAATAAAAAAATAAAAAATAAAAATAAAATAAAATAAATAAAATCTTTGATTAACAACTCAAACATTCTCAAAACCTTAAGGTAAGTAAAAATCGACTTTTTCACAATCAAGAAGGCGCAACATTAAATATCGATATTTAAATATTTTTGAATATTGGAACCGCACGAGTTCCATAATTTCACGTCAGATGTCAGTGATTTTAATCAATGGTTTCCTACATTCCCAACCCGATGAATACATATTTTCACCTTTTACTATCATTACTATTCAAAATCATTATTATAGAATCTTACATTTTTCTCTGGTCGTAAAATTTTTTAAACCTAATTAAATAAAAAAATAAAAATAAAATAAATAAAAAAATAAAAAATAAAAATAAAATAAAATAAATAAAATCTTTGATTAACAACTCAAAGATTCTCAAAACCTTAAGGTAAGTAAAAATCGACTTTTTCACAATCAAGAAGTCGCAACATTAAATATCGATATTTAAATATTTTTGAATATTGGAACCGCACGAGTTCCATAATTTCACGTCAGATGTCAGTGATTTTAATTAATGGTTTCCTACATTCCCAACCCGATGAATACATATTTTCACCTTTTACTATCATTACTATTCAAAATCATTATTATAGAATCTTACATTTTTCTCTGGACGTGAAATTTTTTAAACCTAATTAAATAAATAAAATAAAAATAAAATAAATAAAAAAATAAAATAAATAAAATCTTTGATTAACAACTCAAACATTCTCAAAACCTTAAGGTAAGTAAAAATCGACTTTTCCACAATCAAGAACTCGCAACATTAAATATCGATATTTAAATATTTTTAAATATTGGAACCGCACTAGTTCCATAATTTCACGTCAGATGTCAGTGATTTTAATCAATGGTTTCCTACATTCCCAACCCGATGATCTTTTTATTATGACCTGTGGATTCTGGACTCGCTATTGCATAAAAGTCCAAAACTGTTTCCCCCACTATTCCACTCATTGCTTAAGACTATTCGCTCTTATTCGCTGATATATTGGCCCGATAAAGTATTACCATATGATTCTACATTCCAGATATGCAGTATCTGCTTAAATACCGACAAAACATTTTAGTAGCTACTAGAGTGCTTCACTGCCGCGTGAGGAGTGATAGTGTTAAATGAATGCAAATTAAGCCTTAGCTCGAAGTAGAGCCGGTCACTTTGCGGTAGAATACATTGATTTTTAAATCGTAAGTAAAGCTGATAATGAACAGAAGTGATTTCCCAGTTCGAGTGGAGATTCATAATTAATACCGCGTGTTATTTTTTCTTAGATGGAAATAATAACAAGGAGTTTAGTCTCAATAAGAGCGCGAGTGCCTATTGAAATATCTGTGCGCATGATGTCTCAGGGTTATGTTGCCAATACGAATGAAAATTCTCCCGAGGTGTTCTTCAATACGGTGAGCAATTAATGACTTTACGAATTTTTTAAAGTACATTTACATGAATTATACTATGTAATGCGTTACGTGTTTCATATTAATGAGCAAAATTATTTACACGTTACGTACATGCAACATGTTTACTCAGTACATGTATTATGATGATTCAACGCTTGTAGCATGTTCATGTGTTGAATGTACCGCGTGTTCGGCGTTAACATATATCACACTTGTTCAATGTATGCACCGCGTTACCCAACGTACGTAACATGTTTACTCGGTATATGCAACATACTTACCGGGATATGCAAGGTGTTTTCATATCACATATAACATGTTCACGCATTATGTACAACGTGTTTTTAAGATATCATGCAACATGTTTAGTTGACATGTGTACCGCATCGGTCCATTACGCACGACATGTTTATTCCCTATGTACAGCATGTTTATTCAATATGTACGGCATACTTGAACAGCATGTGCAACATACGCAGCTTGTTATAGCGCATTTACTCTCGACATGTATAGCATGTTCGTTCAGTGAGGTTACGAGCTTGTTATGGGCGTGGATCATGTTTGTTACAGATACATGTTTGTTGCAATACGGGTATGTTTGTTATGTGTGTTGGTCATGTTTGTTTATACAGGAATGTATATGACATGAGTGTGGAACATACCCGCCGCATATCCGGAACATGTTTATTGGATATACTGAGCGAGTTTGTTGTATATACCGGACATGTTTGCCGCATGTGTGTTTGTTGAGTATGTGGAACATGCTTTGCACATTACACGATGTATGTTCTGTACAGAATATGTTACATGTTTTGCACTGAATATGTTACATGTTCTGCACTAAATATGTTACATGTTCTGGACAGAATATGTTACATGTTTTGCACTAAATATGTTACATGTTCTGCACTGAATATGTTACATGTTCTGCACTGAATATGTTGCATGTTCTGCACTCAAAATGTTACATGTTTTACACTGAATGTGTTACACCTTCTACACTGACTATGCTACATCTTCTACGCTGAATATGTTGCATGTTCTGCACTGAATATGTTACATGTTTTCACTGAATATGTTACGTGTTCTGCACTCAAAATGTTACATGTTTTACACTGAATGCGTTACATCTTCTACACTGAATACGTTACATCTTCTACACTGAATATGTTGCATATTCTGCACTGAATATGTTACATGTTTACACTGAATATGTTACATGTTTTGCACTGAACATGTTACATGTTTTACACTGAATGTGTTACGTGTTTACACTGAATATGTTACATGTTTACACTGAATATGTTACATGTTTTACACTGAATATGTTACACGTTTTACACTGAATATGTTACATGTTTACACTGAATATGTTACATGTTTTACACTGAATATGTTACATGTTTTACACTGAGTATGTTACATGTTTTACACTGAGTATGTTACATGTTTTACACTGAGTATGTTACATGTTTTACACTGAATATGTTACATGTCTTGCAAAGCAAATGACTCACTATTTGCACGAGACATGTTTACCACGTGTCACGCTATTTTACACGAGGCATTTTTCAAACAGCGCATGTCACGCTATTTTGTATGATACATGTTTTATTATCCATAGATGTTACACGATTTTTTGTCCATTTAAAGGTTGACATAGAACAGTTCGTAATATTGTCGCGAGGCATGTTGCGCTGTTTTTCGCGAGGTATATAAATACGTATAGATCATGTTAAATGATTTGCGCGATCCATGTTCGGATATTGATATGATACATGTACAGGATTTGCGGGAATATGGTTAATTATTACTGTGGAACATATATTATTTAGATGACACGCGTTACATGATGTATGTTTAGGATATTATATTTTTTACGTGATTAATGATAACTTACTTTATGTGCGACATGTTGCATGATTTACATTAAATGTGTCATTTTGTAGACGGGAGACGACAAGTCGGGATACAACGGTACGATTTTATTGAATCGTCCAAAAGCCTTAAATGCCTTGAATTTGTCGATGGTGAACAAAATTTATCCGCAATTGAAGAGTTGGGAAAGTTCGATCAATGCTGTTGTGATTAAGGGAGCTGGGGAGAAGGCTTTCTGCGCTGGCGGCGATGTCAAATCAATTGTTCTCGCTTTAAAAGAGCCGGGTGGTGAAGTTTATGGATTCAACTTCTTCAGAAATGAATATAGGTATTACGTCAACATTGATCATCCTTAAGTGCAGCTATGATAATTCGAGGGTACATGCATCATTGTAGATGAAATTCATATACAAGTGTAGAATTAAAAATTTACATGTAACTGTAGGATTGAAAGTTCATATGTTAATGTAGAATTTAAAATGCACATGTAACTGTAGGATTGGAAGTTCACATGTTAATGTAAAATTTAAAATGCACATGTAACTGTAGGATTGTAAGTTCACATGTAACTGTAGGATTGAAAATTCACATGTAAGTGTAGGATTGAAAATCCACCTGTAAGTGTAGGATTGAAAATTCGTATGTAAGTGTAGGATTAAAAATTCATATGTAAGTGTAGGATTGAAAATTCACGTGTAAGTGTAGGATTGAAAATTCACGTGTAAGTGTAGGATTGAAAATTTACATGTAAGTTTAGGATTGAAAATTCACACGTAAGTGTAGAATTGAAAATTCATCTGTAAGTGTAGGATTGAAAATTCGTGTGTAAGTGTAGGATTGAAAATTCATCTGTGTATGTAGGATTCAAAATTCACATGTGCGTGTAGATTTGAAAATTTACATGTACGTGTAGGCTTGAAAATTCGTATGTAAGTGTAGGATTGAAAATTCATATGCGCGTGTAGGATTGAAAATTCATATGCAAGTATAGGATTGCAAATTCATATGTAAGTGTAGGATTGAAAATTCGTATGTAAGTGTAGGATTGAAAATTCGTATGTAAGTGTAGAACTGAAAATTCATATGTAAGTGTAGGATTGAATATGCATATGCTGGTATTGGACCGAAAATTCATATTCACATCCGTGTAGAATTGAAAATTCACGTGTTAATGTCTCCACAGATTGAATCATTTAATTGGTACCTACAAAAAACCTTACGTAGCGCTCATCCACGGTATTGTTATGGGCGGCGGAGTAGGATTGTCCGTTCACAGTAAATATCGTGTGGCGACGGAAGCTACACTATTTGCCATGCCGGAAACTGCCATAGGTCTGTGTCCGGATGTTGGAGCTTCCTACTTTCTGCCTCGACTTCAGGGAAAACTCGGTGTCTTCTTGGGACTCACGGGAACCAGATTACGAGGTTTCGATAGCATTATTATATGATTAAATTATATTTAGTTAATTATGTTCGCACTTCAATTCATCGAATTGCCAATTGTAGAGAGAATAATACATTTTCTTTCGAAAATTAATCCCCAAATTTGGTACTCATGACTATTTTGGATTTTCTTTTTTAGCATATTTTCGCTTGTTTTATTTTGTGTTTCTCGTTTTGGGGATCAATTTTTCGGGAGCCAATGTTTGCGTTACCGATAATTATTGGATATTCATTTTTGTTTTAGGCGGCGACGTATTGCACGCTGGTATTGCCACACATTACGTTCCCTCTAATAAACTCAGTGATTTAACGGCAGCTCTGACTGCACCTGGATCTCGTGATGTTTCGGAAATTCTAGACGAATTTCACTCCTCGAATTCTGATAGTCTCAAGAAGGAATTTTCTCTAGCTCCACATATGAAACAAATAGATGAATGCTTTTCAGCTGAGACTGTTGAGGAGATAGTCAGCAGGTAATATTTTTTGCCTCGTATTTTAACGTTGAAATGTTGCAACAATGTTGGCTGAATGTTTTTAAAAATTTCAATTTTCAAAGAATGTAATTTTAGTTACAATGAAAGTAATTAAAATAACTCTAAGTAATTTCGATGCTATTTTATATTACTGCGAATATTTATAAAAATTCTCGAATAAAATTCAATTATTCTCAATAATTCTACAGAATTTTACCTAAATTAAAATTATTAATATTAATTGTAACGAAATCAGGCAATATTTTCATGACAAGTTGTCTGCAAGTTGTTTGAAAAAAATTCAATTTTCAAAGAATGTAATTTTAGTTACAATGAAAGTAATTAAAATAACTTTGTCATTTCAATGTTATTTTATGTTACTGCGAGTATTTATTGAAATTCTCGAATAAAATTCAATTATTCTCAATAATTCTACAGATTTTTACCTAAATTACAATTGTTAATATTAATTGTAATGAAATCAGTCAATATTTTTATGACAAGTTGTCTGCAAGTTGTTTGAAAAAATTTCAATTTTCAAAGAATGTAATTTTAGTTACAATTAAAGTAATTAAAATAACTTTGAGTAATTTCAATGTTATTTTATGTTACTACGAATATTTATAAAAATTCTCGAATAAGATTCAATTATTCTCAATAATTCTACAAAATTTCACTTAAATTACAATTATTAATATTAATTGTAATGAAATCAGGTAATATTTTTATGACAAGTTTTCTGCAAGTTGTTTGAAAAAATTTCAATTTTCAAAGAATGTAATTTTAGTTACAATGAAAGTAATTAAAATTACTTTAAGTAATTTCAATGTTATTTTATGTTACTGCGAATATTTATAAAAATTCTCGAATAAGATTCAATTATTCTCAATAATTCTACAGAATTTTATCTAAATTACAATTATTAATATTAATTGTAATGAAATCAGGCAATACTTTTATGACAAGTTGTCTGCAAAATTATTTAATTCACCGGAAAACCATATTTTAATATAGAAGTAAAATGAGTAGAGAAAATCTTAAGACTTTCTCTATAAAGTACAAAAATACAGAGAAATTTTCGGAGAAATATCCAAGATTTTAAACAAAGTTATCCGTAATTTCGGCAACATTTGCACGTGGATAGCAAATTAATTATAATTATTTCCCGTAATCGTGATTGTAAGAATCAAAATTACAATTACCCAAAGTAATTGCAATGTGCATCGTAAAAATTACAATGAAATCGAGAAATTGCAATTTGCAGGTGAAGCATTATAGTTACTTTAGGTAATTGTAATTTTTGGAAAAAATATTATAATTACTTGAAGAATTTGTATATCGCATTTTATAACATTACAATTGCATTGAGTAATGGTAAAGTAATTCATAATTATATTACACTAATTCTCGTAAATAGGTAATTTTATAAACAGTGTTGAAAAGCCCCATTACTTTAAGAAATAAACTGTCGGAGTGATATCCAGTATCTCTATACTCATGTAATGCAAAAACTGACACTGAAAAAAATGTTTAAAACAAGAAAATTTAAAAAAATCCGTCGCGACTTCGACATTTTTTTATCACATCGATGATTTACGAGGAACTATTTTTCGTAATAGAGAACAGTTTTGAGAGGTGCCTCGTAAAAAAAAAAAATATCGTACAAAAATGGACCACCCTACTCTTTATAAATAACGTAATTTTATCGATCCAATGCTGTGCAATAATTTTTTCTCAATATAAAATCAGGCAATATTTTTTATCACAAGTTGTCTGCAAAGTTATTTAATTCACCGGTAAACCATATTTTAACATAGAAGTAAAATGAGTACAGAAAATCTTAAAATTGGACTTTCTCTATAAAGTACAAAAATACAGTCAGAGAAATTTTCGGAGAAATATCCAAGATTTTAAACAAATTATCCGTAATTTCGGCAACATTTGCACGTGGATAGCAAATTAATTATAATTATTTCCCGTAATCGTGATTGTAAGAATCAAAATTACAATTGCCCAAAGTAATTGCAATGTGCAGCGTAAAAATTACAATTAAATCGAGAAATTGCAATTTGGAGGTGAAGCATTATAGTTACTTTAAGTAATTATAATTTTCGAAAAAAACATTGTAATTACTTCAAGAATTTGTATATCGCATTTTATAACTTTACAATTACATTGAGTAATGGTAGAGTAATTCATAATTATATTGACTAATTCTCGTAAATGGGTAATTTTATAAACAGTGTTGTAAACAGCGTTGCCAGTTTAGTACAATTGTACTAAATCTAATACGTTCCCATGCGATTTAGTACGTTAGCACGTCTTTCGTAAATCTAGTACGTTTTCATATTTTTCAATGCATTAGTACGCGACAAGAAAGTTATTTTTTTTTTGCCATGTAATTCCGCTTTCCAAACATCGCATCATCTTAAAACGGTCTTAAAAGTTCTCGTTTGTTCTCAAATGTCAATTGTACATTTCACTCACTCACTTAGTAACGTTGTCAGCTTCAACACAGTTGTAAGGAATAACTGTAATAGTAAATCTAGGATGGCTATTTTTTGGGGGCGTATCAATTTTAAAGACGATAGATTTTTGGAGATGTAGAAAATGAAGAAAAGACAGTGAACCGAAGGAATAACTCAAGTGCAAGCGAGGGAAAAACCAAAAAGAAATAGCTAGGAAAAAACGAAAAAAGAATCAAATGAGATTATGACTATGGTTTTTGGTATTTTCTTCGCTTCATCCTGACTATTCCTTGTGCTCTTTCTCTCGTCTATCCCTGCTTTTTCTCTTCGGCATGTCTAATACCTGTTTCTAGCTATTTTTCCTGATTTTATCTCTCCTTTGTTCCTGGTTATTCTTTTTTGTTAACCCCGGCTATTTTTTGTGGTCTTTCCCTCGCTCGCCTCTGGCTATTAATTTCAGTTCTGTTATTGCTTGTCACTGGCGATTTCTTATAGTTTTACTCTCGCGATTATTTTGTCCCTGTTTTTTTATGTTTTCTCTAAGATGTGAACCTACTACTTTCGTCAAGTTGTCAGAAAACTATTGAAACAGCAAATAAAAACTACGTTTGAATGCTTTTATGCTAATTTGAACTCCCTACAGAATTTATTACGCAAAAATCACATTTAGTACGTTTTGGTTCCGGTGTCTAGTACGTAACACAATTTCTCTCTGGCAACACTGTTTAGTACAATTGTACTAAATCTAATACGTTTCCATGCGATTTAGTACGTTAGCACGTCTTTCATAAATCTCGTACGTTTTCGTATTTTTCAATGCATTAGTACGCGACAAGAAAGTTATTTTTTTTGCCATGTAATTCCGCTTTCCAATCATCGCATCATCTTAAAACGGTCTTAAAAGTTCTCGTTTGTTCTCAAATGTCAATTGTACATTTCACTCACTCACTTAGTAACGTTGTCAGCTTCAACACAGTTGTAAGGAATAACTGTAATAGTAAATCTAGGATGGCTATTTTTTGGGGGCGTATAAATTTTAAAGACGATAGATTTTTGGAGATGTAGAAAATGAAGAAAAGACAGTGAACCGAAGGAATAACTCAAGTGCAAGCGAGGGAAAAACCAAAAAGAAATAGCTAGGAAAAAACGAAAAAAGAATCAAATGAGATTATGACTATGGTTTTTGGTATTTTCTTCGCTTCATCCTGACTATTCCTTGTGCTCTTTCTCTCGTCTATCCCTGCTTTTTCTCTTCGGCATGTCTAATACCTGTTTCTAGCTATTTTTCCTGATTTTATCTCTCCTTTGTTCCTGGTTATTCTTTTTTGTTAACCCCGGCTATTTTTTGTGGTCTTTCCCTCGCTCGCCTCTGGCTATTAATTTCAGTTCTGTTATTGCTTGTCACTGGCGATTTCTTATAGTTTTACTCTCGCGATTATTTTGTCCCTGTTTTTTTATGTTTTCTCTAAGATGTGAACCTACTACTTTCGTCAAGTTGTCAGAAAACTATTGAAACGGCAAATAAAAACTACGTTTGAATGCTTTTATGCTAATTTGAACTCTCTACAGAATTTATTACGCAAAAATCACATTTAGTACGTTTTGGTTCCGGTGTCTAGTACGTAACACAATTTCTCTTTGGCAACACTGTTTAGTACAATTGTACTAAATCTAATACGTTCCCATGCGATTTAGTACGTTAGCACGTCTTTCGTAAATCTAGTACGTTTTCGTATTTTTCACTGCATTGGTACGCGACAAGAAAGTTATTTTTTTTGCCATGTAATTCCGCTTTCCAAACATCGCATCATCTTAAAACGGTCTTAAAAGTTCTCGTTTGTTCTCAAATGTCAATTGTACATTTCACTCACTCACTTAGTAACGTTGTCAGCTTCAACACAGTTGTAAGGAATAACTGTAATAGTAAATCTAGGATGGCTATTTTTTGGGGGCGTATAAATTTTAAAGACGATAGATTTTTGGAGATGTAGAAAATGAAGAAAAGACAGTGAACCGAAGGAATAAATCAAGTGCAAGCGAGGGAAAAACCAAAAAGAAATAGCTAGGAAAAAGCGAAAAAAGAATCAAATGAGATTATGACTATGGTTTTTGGTATTTTCTTCGCTTCATCCTGACTATTCCTTGTGCTCTTTCTCTCGTCTATCCCTGCTTTTTCTCTTCGGCATGTCTAATACCTGTTTCTAGCTATTTTTCCTGATTTTCTCTCTCCTTTGTTCCTGGTTATTCTTTTTTGTTAACCCCGGCTATTTTTTGTGGTCTTTCCCTCGCTCGCCTCTGGCTATTAATTTCGGTTCTGTTATTGCTTGTCACTGGCGATTTCTTATAATTTTACTCTCGCGATTATTTTGCCCCTGTCTTTTTATGTTTTCTCTAAGATGTGATCCTACTACTTTCGTCAAGTTGTCAGAAAACTATTGAAACGGCAAATAAAAACTACGTTTGAATGCTTTTATGCTAATTTGAACTCTCTACAGAATTTATTACGCAAAAATCACATTTAGTACGTTTTGGTTCCGGTGTCTAGTACGTGACACAATTTCTCTCTGGCAACACTGGTTGTAAAAGCCCATTACTTTAAGAAATAAACTTTAAAGTACAATTCGTTCTGCAGTAATGATTCCGCAATAATAATCTGCAGTTTTTATAAAATTATATGTGAACTTTTATACTCCTGAAGAGAAATCTCATTTTCTATCAAGCTTTGAGAAAAAATGCTGAAAAAATGAAAGAGTACAACCCTCTATTATTTTCGCAATGCATTAACTGTTTTTCTTCATTTTTTTTTCAAAAAGATTATCATGAAATTGAACTGAAAATTAATTTTTTTTTGCAGCTATTCAAAATTTTAAATATATTACAATCGCAACACGTTAATTTTATGAAAACATAATCATAAAGTCAATTATATATATATATATATATATTTCTAGAAGAATTAGAGATTTACAACTCTGTTTATGAACAACGTTATTTTATCGATCCAATGATGTGCAATCATTTTTCCTCATTATAAAAAAATGTTTACTGATGTAGATTAAAGGCAGACGGCAGCGATTGGTCCAAAGAAGTACTGCTATTGCTGTCGAAGATGTCGCCGACTTCTCTGAAAGTCGCTAAAGCAGCTATCGAAAAAGGACGTAATCTGAGTTTGGCCGATTGCTTGAAGATGGAATTCAGAATCTGCTGCGCAGCCAATACAATCGGCAGCGATTTCCACGAGGGAGTCAGAGCCCTTTTGATCGACAAGGATCAAAAACCCGTCTGGAATCCAAAAACTCTCGAAGAAGTGTCGGATGAAAAGGTTGCGACCTTCTTTACGAAAGTTCCGGTTACCGGCGATCTACTGCTCTAGATTATTCCAAAATCTATATTTTTATCTGTAATTAGACTATTACCAATTTTATAACAATTAATAAAAACTCTTCCTTACAGAAAAAAAATAAAAATGTTTATTCTCTTTACTTTAATTTTAAAAAATTTCCAATTAAAAAAAAACTTTTTTTTACATGAGTTCATCAATTTTTTAAAAATAAAAAAAATAAAAAAACATTTCTAGTGAAAAAGTAAAAAAAAAAAAAAATGTCGCATAGAAAAATATAAAAACAAATTTTATATTTTTTCGTTTAAATATTGGGTAAATACTTTTATGATTAATATTTCTACGCTACGTTAAGATGGAATAAAATTATGTACAATCGTAAGAATATTGCGGATTTTTTTCTGTTTATTTACGTAAAAACGAATCAAAAAAATAATTTCAATCACTTCTTATGGTAACACAACGTTGCTCTTTTTTTTCTTTTTGTTTATATACTACACGGCCGAAAATAGAGTATTCTACGACGAGTGTAAGATGATTAGGGAATGTTTTTAGGTCGCCAAATAAAATCGATTATGCAAAGTTTTGAGTTTGTGGAGTTTGAAGGTTTGATTGCTGTGTACGAAATTAAAGCTGCCGGATTGAAATCTAGTAAAGTTTACGCGAAATTAAGTCGATTATTGGTGCCTAAAATCGCGAGAAACGAATTTTATTCGGTCACGAAAATCTAATGAAATATTAGATCAAAAGACACGCAAAAAAATCCTTTAGCAATGAAAGAATTACTAACTAAACATACTTTTGGTTTTTAATGGCAAAACATCGTAAAAATCGTTAAATTACAAGAAACGAATTTTATTCGGTCACGACAATCTAATGAAATATTAGATCGAGCACACGCAAAAAAAAAAATCCATTAGCAATGGAAAAATTACTAACTACTGATATTTTTAATTTTCATTGGCAAAACCTATAAAAATCGATAAATTACGAGAAACGAATTTTATCTAGTTTCGTTTTTAATCGGTCCCGTGAATCTGATAAAATATTGGATCAAATTTTTTATCAGAAAATTTTCGTTACCAACAAAAAAAAATTACTTTCGTTTAATTGAATTCAAAAGCTTAAAAGTGGATCAAAGTTTAATTGAATTTTTGTTGGCCTATCGCAGTAGCTTAAAATCTTAAAATTCCAACAAAAAAAAATTAAAATCGATTAAAAATAAATTGAAATGTTATTGACGAAAATTGACATAAAAATGTGAACGTCTCAAGAATAAAATTTTACAGAATCATGAATGAATTTGCAAAAAAAAAAAAAAAAAATTTTTTTTTTTTTTTTTTTTTTTTTTTTTTTTTTTTTTTATAAATCGCGCGTTAAAATTGTAAAAAAAAAAAGAATTACACTCCGCAAATAAAATATCGTCACTGAAAGAACAAATTGATTCCCACTCTAAGAATTTCCATTGCTAATCAACTTTTAGCGGTAAAAAAGAAAAAAAAAGAAAAAAAATGAAAATATAGATTTTTTTTTACATTTTGCACACAAAGCGCAAACCAGATATGTAAGTTGTACGAGGACGCATTTCATGTGACAATCCGCGTATAATATCAATTATACGAAAGCTCAATTCTCATTCAAGAGCTTTTTTTTGGTAACGATTTTTTTTTTTTTTTTTTTTTTTTTGCTAAATCTAATCTGCATCAAATATGACGAAAAACCCTACGATTCATTCGTTAAGCATTAAACCCAAAATGAAGGAACAACCCTGAAGAAGACTTAAGTGTTCTTAAATAATTATTTTTTATTCGTGGCATTTTATTTATCAAAATTCTTAAATCCCTTCTGTACGTCGCCGTGTCTCGCAGGACTTTTACAAATGAGATTAACACATACGTCGGAGATCCCAGTTGCTTTTTTTTTGTCGTTTTTCTTTTCTTTGTTTTTTTTAAGCCCTTTTTTCGTCGACGAGGAAAATTCTACCGGACGTTAACATCAAAGATCGAGAGAATTCGAGTGGAAATAAATAAAGTTCCGACAAAGTCGTAAACGTACGACGTTTTTTCGAACGATATTAACGTCTTCGCTCAAAGGATTAACCAGATCAAGATGAAAAGAGGGAAAATTGTCGTTTTTAGAAATCATTTTGAGTCTGTTTGTTGGTTTTTTATGTCTGTGTTTTAACGGTACGTGTACGCGTGTTTTTTTAACATTAATTACGTGGGTTCAGTCGATGTACTGGGCGAGCCAGCGGAAGCCTTCCCCGTAACCCTGTCTCTTCAAAACAGAGCACATAAAGAGCTCCAAAGGACGGCCAGGGATATCGGCCCGAGGGATTTTACCCTGAAAAAAAACAAAAAACAAATATTTATTATTTTCATGGTTTTCCGCAACATTTGCGTACAATTTACAGTAGACCTGTTTCACAAAAAGCAAATATTTTGTAATTTTCTTGCTCATCGAGATTCTTGAAATTTTATGGAAATAAAAAATTTTCGCCCAAGCTGATGTCTGTGAAAAATTATTTTATATCACTCCGTGCGTAAAACGCGGTTTTACGCACGCTTCGCGTGCATCAAACCTCATTTACACACCTCGTGAAATAAAATTTTGTACGATACTCGTGCGAAAAACGTTTTCTTAACTCGTGTGGTTGCAAAACTCGCCTTCGGCTCGTGTTGCAAACTCACACTCGCCAGAAAAAGATTTTTCGCACTAGGATCGTAATGTACTATTTTGTAACTCATGCATGAAAAGTGCCAGTTTATGTGCGGGCGGGCCGCGACATAAAGTGGCGCTTTTCGATAAGGCGTATCGAAAATACTGAAACCGTATGGAAAATGCTCAGAACCGTATCGAAAATACTGTGCGCATGCGCACATCCGTTTGCGTTTTTCCTTTATTGTCGCGCCCGGCCAGCAAAATAACCTGGCACCTTTCATGCATTCGTCATAAAAAGTAGTATGCGATACTTGTACGTAAAAGCGGACTCTCGACGGCGGTTGTAAAGTGTCCGCAGCAAGTGTTCCTACCTTCGCCGAAAATCCGCTTTTACGCACTAGTATCGCAATAGTACTTTGCGATACTAGTGCGCAAAAGCGAGGCGAAGCCGAGTGTTGTTTGTAGCGCGAGGGAAGACGAGTGCGGACACTTTACAACCGCCGTCGGGAGTTCGCTTTTACGTACAAGTATCGCATACTACTTTTTGTAACAAATGCACGAAGTGCCAGGTTATGTATGGCCGGCCGTGACACGAAGGAAAACAACCGATGTGCGCATGCGCGCACAGTATTTTCGATACGGTTATCGTATTTTCGACACGGTTATCGTATTTTCGATACGGTTATCGTATTTTCGATACGGTTAGCGTATTTTCGATACGCCTTCTCGAAAAGCGCCATCTTCTGTCACAGCCGGCCCATACACAACCTGGTACTTTTCGTGCATGCGTTACAAAAAGTACTATATTACTGCCTCTCATCGCTTGAAATTAGGGAAAAAAAGGATGCAAAGTAGAATCTTGCACATTGCTTCCTCATTCTTTTTCGCTTTTTACAACGTATTTCGCTTCCTCATAAAGGAAGCTTTGTTTTCATGAAAATTTTTTAACTTAACAGGGCTGCACCCCCACCGGGGATTGCAGCCCTGTACCCGCTCCTGCGCCTGCTTCGCACCCCACTTCAATAATTTCTTGATTTATCGCGGTATAATAAATTATTTACATGCACGAATTTTCCGCACACTATTGCAAAAAATATCGTATGCAACGCGGGCGTACGATTTACGACCTTGTGCTGATCAGCACGCGGGCGTAAAACCGTCCTTTACGCCCATGTTACATAATATACTATTATATTAGCTTGCGGTATAAAAATAAATTTAATTTTTTTTTGTATTTAAGGTAGAGTATCAGAAGTAGTGAAGATTTTGGATTGGATTTCAATACCGAAACCAGGATTTGAATGCAGAAGGCACACAAAAAATTTCATTTCAGTCCATAGATTTTTTCAAAAGTTATTGTGGTTTTGGACGGTACATACAGACGCCAGACAGACAGAAATGAGTAAATAGTACTTTGCGATACAAGTGCGTGAAAGCGAATATTTTGGAAGGCTGTGAAGTGAGTCACATGAGCTCCACGAGTACCACCGGAGCACGAGCCGAGTTTGCACGAGTGCCACAAAAGCACGAGTCGAAGGCGAGTGCTTCTTGTGGCACGAGTGCGAGTCGGCGAGTGCGAGTCGGCTGGAAAACAGTTTTTTAATATGTAATCGACGCGAGCGCGATGAATGTGCGCATGCGCGCATAGTATTTTCGGTAAGATTCGCGTATCTTCGACCCGCTTCGCGTATTTTCGACACGCTTCCCGTATTTTCGACACGCTTTCTGTATTTTCGACACGCTTCCAGTATTTTCGATACGCTTCCCGTATTTTCGATACGCCTTCTCGAAAAGCGCCACCTTTTGTCATTCCCGGGCGGCACAAAAAGTGGCACTTTCCATGCACGCGATACAAAATGAGTTTTTTTGGAATCTAGGACTCTCAAAACATGTATTTCCATCAAAATCTAAGGGTCGATTTTTTTTTTTTGGATTACAATACTTTCTCTCTTGCATACTTTGTATGTAATGAGAAAGTAAAAAGTTGAATGACGCATGTTAATTTTTTATGTTACCTTTCCAGTGGTCTGTCCAAACAGATTGAAGCAATCCCTAAGTCCGTCTTCGGACGCTGCACCGGGTATGTCAATCTTATTTCCTAAGACGAGAACGGGGCAGGAACTGAGCTGCTCATCCGTCAACAGGGCATGCAATTCGGCCCTTGACTCCGCTAACCGACTTGGGTCGCTTGCGTCGACCAAAAATACTATAGCATCAACAGCTGGAAAGTAATCTTTCCATACCCTTCGCGCTGTGAATTGCATAAGAATAATTTAGTACATGGACATCATTTTTAATTTGTTCACCGTGATTTAATTGTTAAGCTTTTTTTAATCAATTTTTGTACTTTAATATTCTATACATTTTCAATCGAATTTCATGTTAATCACTCGAACAACTATTACGAATGAGAATTATCAGAAATTATGATAATTGTATAACGATTAGTAACAAATGATATTGCGATAGAAATTAATAAAATAAAGATGTTGGAATTGATTTGGAAGTAGGTTTTGTAAATCACAATCTACTTTTATGGGTGAAGATGTACAAAAGTTGTAAATAAATCAGTAAAAAATTAGTTTACTAACTTTTTTTTCAATGCAACGAATTTGCTGTTTTTTTTTTGTTTTTCTTTCAAATGCATTATTTTTCACACAGATTGTAGAATTTTTAATTATAGTTTTTAAGAAATTTTAAGACTGTTTTGTGTTAAAATTTACAAGAAAATATTTTCACAGCTGACGCTTTTCAACAATTTTTACAATTTCTATGAATAATAAAATAAAACAATAAAATCGTAAAGAATTCGGTTACAATATTTTATAAATTCCCATTAGTAAGCAAATTCATTTGATACAACATATAAATTTTCCTTATTATTTGATAAGTATTTTTTTAAACAAACGAATTATGTTATCATTAATAATTTTTTTTTTATTAAACTACTTCATTAATAATTTTTTGTTTATTATGCTAATTATCAATGTTTTAGCATTATGATTATTCGGAATAATCTTTCTTAGTAATTTTAACGACGTTGATTTTATTCTCAGTGTTTCAATTTACCTTGCGTGTGACCACCGAGATCGAACGTTGTGAAACGAATATTGCCGATGGACAATTCCTCGGACGCTAAAAAAAATAACATTTAATTAATCTTCAAGAAATAAATCTGTTTTTCAGACAGCTGAGAACCATTTGAATGGATAGAAAAAATTTTCTGTCGATAATTATGGCAATGCAATGAATAAATTATAGTAATTATTTTTTTTTTACAATCATTAAAATCATCCTGATAGATTCTATAATTATTTGGTAAAAAAAATATATACAAAAAAAAACTCTCCATAGAAATTGTGCCGATCTTTATCTTTCCTTTTAGTAGCTCTGTTCAAAACAAATCACGCGTTTGGGTCAAAGTCGAAATTCGTTCATTCTTTCCATATTCAAACTGTTGAGTCATAATTCGTTACGATCATAGGTCAATCGGCTCAACTCGGACAATAACAAAACATCGAAAAATATTTATCTACTTTTCTATTAAGTTCTGGGAATGATATTTGAAGCATTCTCTGCCAATTCAGCCACTTTTTTTTTCGACCCTTTCCGATTTGCCCTGTAATTGATTATATGAATGTACCACTAAAAGACACTCTATGTGAATTTTTTCAGATTTATTGAAATAATTTTTCAGAAAATGGCTTTTTTTTTATTCAAGTGCAAATATCTCAGAATTTTGAAGTTACTGAAAAAAAATGTCTGCACATAAAAGTTGTCGTTTATTGTTAGCTTTCGAGCGGAATATTCCAAATAATTGTCACGTTCCTGTGAGTATGATTTTTTTCCAAAAAATGGAGGAATTATTTTTTAATTAAAAAAAGGATATTTCTTTTTTACTGAAAAAATTACAGAGTATTGCTACATGACTGTTGATATCACAAAAAAATCGCCAGAGTGGCACCGATCGATCTTCTGGTATTAAAAAATGCATTTGTGTGAAAGTTCCGAAAAACGGGGGCATTATTATTTTTTTGATAAAAAAAAGGTTACTTTTTTTGGCTAATAAAATTACAGAGTATTCTTGCATGACTGTAGATATTGCAAAAAAATCATCAGAGTGGTACGGATCGAGCTTACGGTATTAAAAAAATTATTCGTGTGGAAGTTTCGAAAAACGGGGGAATTATTTTTTTTATACCGGAAGTTCGATTCGTACCACTCTGATGAATTTTTTGCAATATCTACAGTCATGCAAGAATACTCTGTAATTTTATTAGCCAAAAAAAGTAACCTTTTTTTTATCAAAAAAATAATAATGCCCCCGTTTTTCGGAACTTCCACACAAATGCATTTTTTAATACTAGAAGATCGATCGGTGCCACTCTGACGATTTTTTTGTGATATCAACAATCATGTAGCAATACTCTGTAATTTTTTCAGTAAAAAAGAAATATCCTTTTTTTAATTAAAAAATAATTCCTCCATTTTTCGGAAAAAAATCATACTCACAGGAACGTGACAATTATTTGGAATATTCCGCTCGAAAGCTAACAATAAACGACAACTTTTATGTACTGACATTTTTTTTCAGTAACTTCAAAATTCTGAGATATTTGCACTTGAATAAAAAAAGCCATTTTCGAAAAAATTATTTTAAAAAATCTGAAAAAATTCACATAGAGTGTCTTTTAGTGGTACATTCATATAACCAATTACAGGGCAAATCGGAGAGGGTCGAAAAAAAAGTGGCTGAATTCACAGAGAATGCTACATTTCCAAATTATCGATTATATAAACAAGAAAAAATCCATTTTTCGCTTTATTATTAAATGATTTATTAATCATCAATTAAAAGTGTTTTACACTTTAAGCAGCAGATTTATCCAACTTTAAACTTAGTAATAAATAAAATATTACCTTCAATATTCAAAACTTTTTTTTTATATTTCTTTTTACTCTCATGAAATTAATTGCAAGTTATTTTTAAATGACACGATCTAAAGATAATATCGAGAGATGTTTTCTGTGTAATGATTAATGATAAATAAATCATGACATTAATAAACAAATCTCCGCTTTTATTTTGATTCAACTTTAAGCTTAGTAATAAATGAAATATTACCTTAAATATTCAGAACTTTTTTTTTCAATTTCTTTTTACTCTCATGAAATTAATTGCACATTACTTGTAGATGACACGATCTAAAGATAATATCTATGTTTTCTGTGAAATGATTGATGACAAATAAATCATGGCATTAATAAATATAAATCTCCGCTTTTATTATGTGTAACAAATTATCGTATCAAATTTGTATCAAATTATAGTATTAAATTAACAAATTATCGATTATATAAACAAGAAAAAAATCCGTTTTTTGCTTTATTATTAAATGGTTTATTAATCATCAATTAAAAGTGTTTTACACTTTAATCAGCAGATTTATGCAACTTTAAACTTAGAAATAATAAATAAAATATTACCTTCAATATTCAAAACTTTTTTTAAATATTTCTTTTTACTCTCATGAAATTAAATGCACGTTATTTTTAAATGACACGATCTAAAGATAATATCTAGAGATGTTTTCTGTGAAATGATTGATGATAAATAAATTATGACATTAATAAACAAATCTCCGCTTTTATTTTGATTCAACTTTAATCTTAGTAATAAATAAAATATTACCTTAAATATTCAGAACTTTTTTTTTTTATTTCTTTTTACCATCATGAAATTAATTGCACATTACTTGTAAATGACACGATCTAAAGATAATATCTATGTTTTCTGTGAAATGATTGATGACAAATAAATCATGGCATTAATAAATATAAATCTCGGCTTTTATTATGTGTAACAAATTATCGTATCAAATTTGTATCAAATTATAGTATTAAATTAACAAATTATCGATTATATAAACAAGAAAAAAATCCGTTTTTTGCTTTATTATTAAATGATTTATTAATCATCAATTAAAAGTGTTTTACACTTTAATCAGCAGATTTATGCAACTTTAAACTTAGTAATAAATAAAATATTACCTTCAATATTCAAAACTTTTTTTTAATATTTCTTTTTACTCTCATGAAATTAAATGCACGTTATTTTTAAATGACACGATCTAAAGATAATATCTAGAGATGTTTTCTGTGAAATGATTGATGATAAATAAATTATGACATTAATAAACAAATCTCCGCTTTTATTTTGATTCAACTTTAATCTTAGTAATAAATAAAATATTACCTTAAATATTCAGAACTTTTTTTTTTTATTTCTTTTTACCATCATGAAATTAATTGCACATTACTTGTAAATGACACGATCTAAAGATAATATCTATGTTTTCTGTGAAATGATTGATGACAAATAAATCATGGCATTAATAAATATAAATCTCGGCTTTTATTATGTGTAACAAATTATCGTATCAAATTTGTATCAAATTATAGTATTAAATTAACAAATTATCGATTATATAAACAAGAAAAAAATCCGTTTTTTGCTTTATTATTAAATGATTTATTAATCATCAATTAAAAGTGTTTTACACTTTAATCAGCAGATTTATGCAACTTTAAACTTAGTAATAAATAAAATATTACCTTCAATATTCAAAACTTTTTTTTAATATTTCTTTTTACTCTCATGAAATTAAATGCACGTTATTTTTAAATGACACGATCTAAAGATAATATCTAGAGATGTTTTTGTGAAATGATTGATGATAAATAAATCATGACATTAATAAACAAACTTCCGCTTTTATTTTGATTCAACTTTAAGCTTCAAAAACTTCAAAATTAAAAATTCAAAACTTTTTTTTAATTTCTTTTTACTCTCATGAAATTAATTGCACATTACTTGTAAATGACACGATCTAAAGATAATATTTAGAGATGTTTTCTGTGAAATGATTTATGACAAATAAATCATGGCATTAATAAATCTAAATATCCGCTTTTATTATGTAGAAAGGATAGTTAGTGATGGTTAATTACTTGGATGCAATGTGGGAACATGTTGCGCCAGTCGATCGTCCTTCAGCATGTGAAGAAGCGTGGTTTTACCGGCATTATCGAGGCCAAGAAACAGAAGCTTTCCACTCTTCTTCCACAAGCCTGTGAACAAACAAAAAAAACAAACAAATCATGCATCGACGATATAAAAAACTCACACTCAGCTGAAAATGCTAGAGGTTCCACATAGTTTTCTTCAATCGCTATACGTAAAAGCGAATGTCGGCCAGAACCCGGGACGCCCATAACAAGAAGTTTTCCCCGGCAAACCGGAAACGAAAAACCTGAGAAACTCTCGATAACATAATTTACACCAATTATGTTTGCTAATTTGCAATTTTTCAATCAACTTTTGAGTTCAGAATTTAAGAATCATTATTAATCTGTAGTAAGAAAATAATTCCGGAAATGCCCGGAAATAAAAGATTTTTCACCGTAAAAACTAGACTTAATAAAAAAAACTCTATAACTATTGTAGAGTTTATGAAAATCCATTTAAAAATCGCACCTCAGACTCATAAACTCATTCATGGTAGCCATTTTTTTTCGGAAAAAATTCCCTGACTTTTCCCTGACTAATTTGTCAATTTTTCCTGACCGAAATTTTAAGGACATCTACTAAAAAATTTATAACGCGAATAGAAAAAAATGTATTAGAACCAGATACGTTTTTTTGATAAGTTATTTATTTCTCGATCAACAACGAATAGTACTTTTGAAGATATATTTTATCTTTCAAAACATAAACGTTCTTTGGAATTATAATGCTTTAAGGTAGTTCTGTCGCTTCACGCTCACTTCGCATAAGTTTCCGAAAAATGAGAGCGAATTGCAAACACTTCTCGATGATATAAAAATCTGTAAAAAATCATGCATATTAAAGATGCTGAAGACATTAATTCGGCATAATAATAATTCCAAAATGTTATTAACAAATTGATGAAAAATAAAATTGTTTAACAAATTTTCCGACAACTTAATTTTTTTGATTCGGTGAAAATGATTTGTTCATTTTTCTGAGTACGTATGAATTTTTTCCAATTTTTTTCTTTGCTTTGAATTTTTCGATTTTTTACATGGAAAAAATCACAAAATTCAAAGCAAAGAAAAAAATTTGAAAAAATTCATACGTATTCAGATAAATGAACGAATCATTTTCATCGAAACAAAAAAATTAGGTTGTCGGAAGATTTGTTGAACATTTTTATTTTTCATCAATTTGTTAATAACATTTTGGAATTATTATTATGTCGAAATAATGTCTTAAGTATCTTAAATATGCATGATTTTTTTCAGATTTTTATATCATCGAGAAGTGTTTGCAATTCGCTCTCATTTTTCGGAAACTTATGCGAAGTGAGCGTGAAGCGACAGAACTACCTTAAATGCGATTAAATACTGATGTGAAGTGTAATACTTATTTTAGTAATATACAACACTTTTTAAATTTTTTTGTTGAGTGCTTCGATTTGTTCGAATAGATTTATGTTGTAATGTTTATATCAATTTTTATTTTTATTTTTTGTTCTTTTCAAATATTTTTCGGTTGTTTTTTTTTCCAAGTCTTTCTTTTATGGATTTTTATTCAGTTATTGAAACTTTGGCAACAATCTACTTTTTCCCTGACGAATTTCGATATTCCCTGACTTTCCCCTGATTCCCTGATCAATTTTTTGTTTCCCTGACTTTCCCCGGTTTTCCCTGACCGCGGCCACTATGTCATTTAGTGTTAGTCAATTAAATCAGTGTTTTTAAACAGCTCATGGGGATCACTTAAATTTTGTATTGAGTTTGTTTGACTATTTCGCTTTCCTTATACTTAAACTATCATCTACAATAAAACAATCATAATAAATAAATATATTAAAAATAAAAAAGGCGATATCTTTTTAATCTAAATTATTATGATTTAAAAAAAAATTCCAAATAGAATTCTAAAAAAACATGAAGGAAATTCGAAATTCCAATATTTTAACAAAATAACATTTTGTTAAAAATTAATCAATAATTAATTAAAAACAATTGTTAAAAATTAAATTAAAATTAAAAAATCTTTTTGCAATGCTGTCTAAACGATCTTGGGTTTAGGACAAATTGGTGACAAACTGAATTTTAATTCAAGGATTAATAAAAAAAAATGAATATACTTTGATTCTGAAAAATGGGTTCCATCTTCAAATTTATTGTACTAAAATGACCTTTTTAGGGAAAATATTGACGAGCGTGAAAGCTAATTGATAAACTATGCATTTAATATGTGTATTGAATAATTTTCAGAATTTATTTGTTACTTTTTTTATGACAAGGAGAAGAAACATTTTATTACTGAAAAACAGATCAAATTCTTTACATGTAAATTTCGTTTTTTTCTGGAAACCCTGTAGAGGAATGTACAGATTGTTTATCGAGAAAAATATGCATAAAAAATCAGTTCCTGAGGAAAAAAAAATTATCTTTTTATAAGGTTTTGTTAAATTTTACAAAAAAAAAAAAAAAAAAAGCATATTTAAAAAGGAAGAAATGATAATTACATACATTATGAAGCCATTTATTAGCAAATGGGTAAATAAGAGACAAATGTTACAATTACAATCTTTCCTTAATGACCTTCATAGTAATTTTAAAGCTAATTGACTAGTAATTTTGTTTTAATGACTATATTACACCTGTCTATACTCTTATTTTGTCCTGTTCAATCTAATGAGGGTTGTAACAACCTATTAGTTTAAACTCACTCTATTTGTGTTTGTTTTTACCATAATTTACTCAGTATCAGTCATTTTTCTTTTTTTCAGAATTTCCTACTTTTTTCTATAAACAATCTATCAATGTTTTATCATTTAAAAAAAAAGTTTTCCCATAAAACTTCATTTTAAAGTGCACTAAAATAGGGCAACAATTAAGTGGGCTATTATTTTTCCATTACCCATTATGTTATGTTTATGACATTTTAAAGCGGAAATCACCGCAAAAAATATTACTTTTGCGATTTTTATCAAATGTTTATTTTGCATCCTTTTTTAAATTAGATAAATAAACATGTTGTGAATACGCTTTTTCTATTTCGTTTTTCCGTTATTTCGTTATTATTAGAGCGTTATCGAAAGTAAATGTTATAACGTATATTATTTAAAATAATTCAACATTCCATAAAATCACAAATTTCATACGATTGGCATTAAATTATACATATATAATAGCTGAATATTGTTTCATTTATATACAAAATTTGAGCTCGCTATTTCAAGTTTTGCAAAAGTTACAATAGAGCGATAATGTCAATTTTTTGAAAAATTCAAAATTCCATAAAATCTGAACCTCTTTACTGATTCGAGCCAAATTCAATACCAAACAGCATTGAGTGTACCTACTCTTATAAGCAACTATTTAGCAAAATAGACCAAATTTTACGAAAGTTAAAGCGACCACGTCCTTTTTTCAAAAAATTCAAAACGGCATAAAATCGAAATTTTCGCACAGATTTTGTCGAAAATTGCTACAGTTGAAGAGGGTCTGCTGCTACACTAGTGTGCCAAATTTGAGCGCGATATACAAAACCGTTCTTGAGTTATCGGCGTTCGAATTTTCGGAGTTGTATACATACACACACACACACACACATACATACATACGGACATTTTTTCTAGATCATTTTTCTGGACGTTTTGGACAATTCTAAGTGTCCTGACATAAAAATCTCGAAAATTTTTTTTTCATGAAAACAAAGCTTCCTCTATGAGGAACCACAAGACAATTTGTATTAAATAATTACTTTGTATTAAATTTTTGTATTTTAATTTTCAATATTTTACTGAAAGCACCACTTGAAAGCACTCTTTTTGAATTTTTTCAGATTTTTAAAACAATCCATTTGGGAAATGTATTTTTTTTATTATTCATATAACTTCGATGGAGTAAGTCTGACAAAAAAAATACATATACAAAAAAATGTTGTTTTTCACTCAACTTTGTACTACAATAGGTCATAATTTTATTCGTGTTGCAAAAGTGATATTCAGCAAAAAAAATGTTAAACAATTTTTTTCATTCATTTGGACACCTTCGATATTACTTTCAATTTTTTATAAGCTGTAGAAACATGTATAGAACCTACAAATCAATTGGTATAGTGAGCATCGACTACTTGAAGGATTAAAAAAAGAAAGAAAATTAATTAAATTTATTTAATTGTTTTTTTATTTTTATATATTTTTTTATTTCACTTATTTTTTGTTATTCCTTCAAATAATCGATCCACTGAGCTACTTGACGCGTAACAATGACACAGCCTTCAGGGTTTACATACAGTTATTCGTGCATATAGCCATTTAATGGATCTAAAATTTTGGAAAATATTTTTTTCCTCCTTCAAATAGTCGATGCCCACTATGCCAATTTTTTGGTATGTCTTTGACATATCCCTGTAGCTTGTATAAAATTGGCAGTGATATCGAAGGTATCCGAATGAGTAAAAAAAATAGTTTAACATTTTTTTAGCTGTAAATAGCTTTTGCAACACGAATAAAAATATGAGACATATTGCAATACAAAGTTAAGTGAAAAACAACATTTTTTTGTACGTGTGATTTTTTGTCAAATTTACTCCATCAAAGTTATATGAATAACAATAAAAATGTACATTTCCTAAATGGATGAATTAAAAAATCTGAAAAAATTCATAAAGAGTGCTTTTAAGTGGTACTAAAATGTGGCCAATTATGGGATAGATCTGAGAGGGTTGAAAAAAAAGTGGCTCAAGTGACAGAGAATGCCTCATTTATAAATTATGTTATTGAATTATATGAATTGAACTACAGATTATGATTTACTGTGATGTGATATTATATTATACTATTGTTATCTGTAGTAATGATTAAAAAAAGAAAGAAAATTAATTGAATTTATTTAATTGTTTTTTTATTTTTATATATTTTTTTATTTCGCTTATTTTTTGTTATTCCTCCAAATAATCGATCCACTGAGCTACTTGACGCGTAACAACGAGCCAGCCTTCAGGGTTTACATACAGTTATTTATTCATATAGCCATTTATTGGATCTAAAATTTTGGAAAATATTTTTTTTCTCCTTCAAATAGTCGATGCTCACTATGCCAATTTTTTGGTATGTTTTTGACATATCCCTGTAGCTTGTATAAAATTGGCAGTGATATCAAAGGTGTCCGAATGAGTAAAAAAAATAGTTCAACATTTTTTTTGCTGTAAATAGCTTTTGCAACACGAATAAAAATATGAGACATATTGCAATACAAAGATAAGTGAAAAACAACATTTTTTTGTATGTGTGATTTTTTTGTCAGATTTACTCCATCGAAGTTATATGAATAACAATAAAAATATACATTTCCTAAATGGATGAATTAAAAAATCTGAAAAAATTCACAAAGAGTGCTTTTAAGTGGTACTAAAATGTGGCCAATTATGGGATAGATCTGAGAGGGTATAAAAAAAAAGTGGCCCAAGTGGCAGAGAATGCCTCATTTAGAAATTATGTTATTGAATTATATGAATTGAACTACAGATTATGATTTACTGCGATGTGATATTATATTATACTACTGTTATCTGTAGTAATGATTAAAAAAAGAAAGAAAATTAATTGAATTTATTTAATTGTTTTTTTATTTTTATATATCTTTTTATTTCGCTTATTTTTTGTTATTCCTCCAAATAATCGATCCACTGAGCTACTTGACGCGTAACAACGACCCAGCCTTCAGGGTTTACATACAGTTATTTGTTCATATAGCCATTTATTGAATATAAAATTTTGGAAAATATTTTTTTTCTCCTTCAAATAGTTGATGCCCACTATGCCAATTTTTTGGTATGTTTTTGACATATCCCTGTAGCTTGTATAAAATTGGCAGTGATATTGAAGGCGTCCGAATGAGTAAAAAAAAACAGTTTAACATTTTTTTTGCTGTAAATAGCTTTTGCAACACGAATAAAAATATGAGACATATTGCAATACAAAGTTAAGTGAAAAACAACATTTTTTTGTATGTGTGATTTTTTTGTCAGATTTACTCCATCGAAGTTATATGAATAACAATAAAAATATACATTTCCTAAATGGATGAATTAAAAAATCTGAAAAAATTCACAAAGAGTGCTTTTAAGTGGTGCTCAAATGTGGCCAATTATGGGATAGATCTGAGAGGGTCAAAAAAAAAAGTGGCTGAAGTGGCAGAGAATGCCTTATTTATAAATTATGTTATTGAATTATGAGTTGAACTACAGATTATGATTTACTGCGATGTGATATTATATTATACTATTGTTATCTGTAGTAATGATTAAAAAAAGAAAGAAAATTAATTGAATTTATTTAATTGTTTTTTTATTTTTATATATTTTTTTATTTCGCTTATTTTTTGTTATTCCTTCAAATAATCGATTCACTGAGCTACTTGATGTGAGATACGGCCTTCAGAGTTTACATACAGTTATTCATGCGTATAGCCATTAATTGGATCTAAAATTTTGGAAAATATTTTTTATCTCCTTCAACTAGTCCATGCCCACTATGCCAATTTTTTGGTATGTTTTTGACATATCCCTGTAGCTTGTATAAAATTGGCAGTGATATCGAAGGTATCCGAATGAGTAAAAAAAATAGTTTAACATTTTTTTTGCTGTAAATAGCTTTTGCAACACGAATAAAAATATGAGATATATTTCAATACAAAGTTAAGTGAAAAACAACATTTTTTTGTATGTGTGATTTTTTTGTCAGATTTACTCCATCGAAGTTATATGAATAACAATAAAAATATACATTTCCTAAATGGATGAATTAAAAAATCTGAAAAAATTCACAAAGAGTGCTTTTAAGTGGTGCTCAAATGTGGCCAATTATGGGATAGATCTGAGAGGGTCGAAAAAAAAGTGGCTAAAGTGACAGAGAATGCCTCATTTATAAATTATGTTATTGAATTATATGAATTGAACTACAGATTACGATTTACTGCAATGTGATATTATATTATACTATTGTTATCTGTAGTGGTATCTGAAATTCAACTATGTACAAGGGTTTATTCCATTAAACAATTAAGGGGACCAAGCCACCTAAAAAAAGTCATAAGAAAAAAAATTCTGTAAATGATACCCGTCTTTTAAAAAATCTAACATTTAAACATAATTAGGTACATAACAAGCACTATAATTCTACAATTTTGTAAAGCCATTCAGTGCACAAGAATGGTGTGAGGTAAAAAGTAAAATTTTTCACCTATCGTAGCTTTCCGACCAAACCGGTGAACCAATTTTAGTGT